>CM052813.1:73967200-74167056 GCA_028533885.1 Nasua narica | reverse complement strand
GCTGGGGATCTCCCAGGGTGTCAGGAGAGCTGTCTGCTCTTTCTTTTTAGAAAAGATGGGGATTTGAGAGCTGGGTTTGAGAGGAGGCCCCTGTCTAAATATAGCCCACTGAGCAGATCTTTGGATGCGGTAGGGTGGGGGGGGATGAGGGTGGTGGGGGGACCATTTTCTTTTCCTTTAAATATTTTTATCCTTGGGTAGGAAGCAGTCGCGGGGTCCTATTGTTTGAGTACAATGGGCCCTCATTTTCCAAGAGGGTTTTGGCATTTCCCCTTGAGGAGTAGTGGGGAGGTTGCTGGGGAGAGGGGGCCCCTGTGAAGACACGGCTTGAGACCAAGGCCCCCACCTGACTCCAGCTGCAGGGGCAGAAGCTGGAGCAGGGAAGCTGGGAAGGGTCAGGCGCTGTTAATATTGATACTTTCTCCCATTATTAATAGGATGCGTGTTTATTTTTGCGAGAGGCCCCGTATTTATTGCCGCACAACTAGAATCTGTTGGAACTCTGCTCATCCAGGAATAAGCCTGCCCCCTGTGGCTGTTGTAGCTCCCTTTCCTGAAACTTCCCGGTGAGGGTTTGCTCAGGAAACATGCTCTCAGGCACGGCCACCCCTCCTCCTCCCTGGATAAGTCAGCTTATGGAGCCGGGAGACTGACACAGCTCAAGGAGTCCCAGCCGCGGTCACGGAGGCTCCCGCCTGTCGGACGTGCGAGATGCTGCACGCGGGATCTCACGGGATCAACACTGGGCTGGAGTCACTGCTGTCCCCGTCCTCATGTCACAGATGAGGGCACTGAGGCTCAGATAGCTGCCGTGACAGGCCCGAAATCACACTGAGTCAGGGGTGGAGTCTAAGCTAGGGCTTTGCAAGGAAGGTCTGGGCGTTTCTGTACCCCACATCGGTCATCCGTCTTCCAGGAGCTGGTCCAACATCGAACCCTCCAAACTCAGGTCCCCTCCAAGCCCACCCGAATTCACAGAGCTCATCTTATTAGCTGTCAGAGCCGGGGAGGCTCTCCGGAGCCACTTTGGCCAAGTTTTTGTTACTCTGAGGGGAAACTGAGGCCAAGAGCAGGAAAGAGACTTTCACAGGCACCGGGGTCTTCACAGGACTGGCCTGTGGGCCTTTCCCGTCCAGGTGGTGCCCCCGCGCTGCCGTGGCCGGTGCTGGGTGGATGAGGAAGCAGCCTGCCGTGGGCTCCAGAGACGCGCCCCGTGGTTCTGGGGCCAGGACAGAGTGGGAGACCTTGGGCCTGTCTGGGCCCCAAATGCAGGTGCCTGGCCTGGGTTCGAGTCCTGGCATCAGGGTGGCTCCGGCTGGACCTTGGGGAAGGCCCTTTGCCCCCAACCTCACTCCGCCCATCGGCCTCGTGGCTGAGGTGCAGCCCGGCCTCAGAGGAGGACTCCGGGAGAGCGGGATGGGGATGTGCTCAGCAGCACCTCCCCTTCTTGGGGGGCCCCCACTGCCCGGCTGGGCTGCAGAGGAGCCGGGCCTCACTCTGCACTCCACCCCGCTTGCAGGTGCCGTTGGATGAGCGCATCATCTTCTCCGGGAACCTCTTCCAGTACCAGGAGGACAACAAGAAGTGGAGGAACCGCTTCAGTCTCGTGCCACACAACTACGGGCTGGTGCTCTACGAGAACAAAGTGGTGAGCGCCCCCCCCACCCCCCGCCTCGCCCCTGCTCTGCTCCTTCTCCGCAGCCCCCACCCCTAGCCTGCAGGTTCCGCTGGCTTCCTCTAAACAGCCCAGTGCTGGGGTCCCCTTTCACTTTGCCCCTGTAAGGCCCCCCTGTAAGCAGCTCGCCGCTAGTCCCTACCCACCTCAAATGGCCCAGTCCATCCAGTCCCTCCAGTTCCAGGGCTGGAGCTCCTCCCCCCACCCCCCCACCCCCAGCCTCCTTCCTGGCTGGGCTTCCTGCAGCTCTCCAGCCACTCCCATCCTCGCGCTTCAATGGTCACGACCAACTGCTGACACAGGAGTCTGGCCGTTCCCTTCCCCCACCTACCCCAGGGTGGAAATCCCGTCTTTTTCCTTCCTGATTCCTCTTTCCCTTCCCTGCCCATTGTTCCTTATCTTTGTCCTGGGCCCTTGGGGAAGCCCACCCTGGCTGAGCTACAGACCCAATTTCTTCTCCCAGACATTCCTCCAGAGTAGCGAAGGACAGGCCTGAGTGCCCCCTATTCAAGGAAAATCAGGGTTAAAGAATCATAAATGGGACCGGGAGCAGCCTGATGGCCCCTGGCAGGGGTCCTCAAACGGGTAGCCCACATCAGAGCCGTATGGCACAAACTGGGCCTACCCAGTTTGATCTAGGTCTGGGCAGGGCTGGTAATTTGCATTTCTAACAAATTCTCAGGGGATGCTGAGGATACTGGTGACCTAGGACCGCACTTTGCAAGTCAGTGTCCTGATGGTCCCGAGCCATTCTGAAGAAATGTGTTGGGTAGTGACACCTAGTGGCCAGAGGCGGCATGGCAGCCCTGCTGTATGAGCCACTACGATAGAGACACTTTTTGCCCCCTCGAATGTCAGAAAGCAGTGTCCAGACCTAATTCCCCTCCAGAGGGGATTTGTGTGGGGCTCAGAACCTAGGAATTTGCCGGACAGTGCAGGGTAACGGTCAAAGACTCTGGAGCCATGAGGCGCATAGACCAGGTTCATGTCCTCGGTTGGTGTGAGCTTGTGGCTGACGGTACCCGCCTCTAGTATTGTGAGGATTTTGTGGAAAGAAGCAATGCGGTGCCCTCAGCACGGTGCCTGGTGTGTAATAAACACTCACACTCAGCTAGTGGGGGCTGCTGCTAGCAGGGCGGGGTGCTGGCAGTGCTCACCGTTGCTGGCCGCGAGGCCGGGAGCAGTCACGTTATGCTGATCATCTCACGCAGTCCTCACTCGGCCCCGTGGGGTAGGAGCTGTCGGCGCCCTGGTTAAATAGACGAAGAAACTAGAGCATAGGGGGCGAAGGAGCCTAATGCCCACATCACACAGCCAGTGCTCAGTGGAGCTGGGATTTGAGCTCCGAGCCGGGACCCAGGTCACAACACCCGGTGGTCTCTAATCACCGTGGTGGGTGGGCTCCTCCTCCTCTTCCCTCTCTCCTTCCTCCCCCCCCTCCCTTCCCTTCCTCCCCCCTGCATCAGGCAGGCCACGCTGAGAGGGCCCTGGAGCCAGAGTTGGAGATGGGGCTTAGGCTTGGCCACGTTGTAACCCCCAGGGGTCATCTCTCTTGTCCCTTCCTCAGGCCTACGAGCGGCAGGTCCCTCCCCGGGCTGTCATCAACAGTGCAGGCTACAAAATCCTCACGTCTGTGGATCAGTACCTGGAGCTCGTTGGCAACTCCTTACCAGGTAAAGGAGCCCCCTCCCCGCCACCCCCACCCCCACCCCCGGCCGAGATGCGCTGCTTAGGCCCAGGAGGTGGCTAAGAGAGAGGGCAGCACTGCTCACAGAGCTCCAGGCTCCAAGTTTGCGGAGAGAGTGGCCGGGCCTCCAGGGACAGCTTGCCCTCAGAAGGGAGGCCGAGAGGGGGTTTTCCTGAGGCCACCCAGTGAACTGGGCCTGGGCCGGTGTCGGCTCCCACCTGCGTGCCCACTTCCTGAGCCTTACAGTCGCAGCTGTGCCGTGGGGGTCTCGCTTTTTGCCCTTCCCACCTCCCTGAGGCCTTGTGAGATCCCTGGAGCCGACGACCGAGGTGATTCTGTGCACTGTGGGGTCAGTAATGCACTGGTGAGGAGTTCTTCTAGGTGTCCCGTTTCCACCCCTCCCCGTCAGGGACTCCCAGAAGCCTTACAGAAGCACATTTGCCTCCCAGATGATCCCAGGGAAATCCGGGGGTGGGGGAGCCACCCATCTGGGGGGCAGCCTGTGGCCCCTGACCGGGCTTGGGAGTAGAGCCCCCCATGCGGTTGAGGGCTCGGCGAGAACCCAGCATTCCTGGATTCCAGCCCCGACTCTGGCTTTGTTTTTGTTGTGTCTTCTCCGGCAACTTGGCACTGGGAAGACTGATCCTGGGGTGTTGTGTAGACCTTGTGAGGTGCTGTGTGCCCCCAAGCCCCACACAGGGATGCAGAGCCAGGCTTCGGAGAAAAACGGTCATTGTTATGAACAGGGGTGAGGTCCCAGCCCAGGACTGCTTATCTCACCCGATCTCGAATATCCATGGGGACAAAATAGAGAAAAATCTCCTTTTATTTATTTTCTTTCCCCGCCCCCCCCTCCCTCCCCCTGGGACATTTAAGCCACTCTTTGGAATCCACAGCTGCAATTTGTAGGGAAACCCAAGAAGGTAGTGCTCAGCCTCAGCCTGAGGGCTCTGACCCCGTCCTCCTTGTGCTGCAGGCACGGACCTGTTGAGCCTTTCCTCAGACGCAATGCAAGCTCTGAGAAACGGGTCTGAACGTGCCAGGGGACTCTGAGGTCCCTTTAGCTGGGCAGTGGGAGATGCAGGGGCAGAGAAGCATGCTATCTCCCTACCGACTTGCTGCTCAGCCCAGAACAGGCCAGCCCTCTCCGGGCTTCCGCCGGCCCCTGGGAGCTGGGCCCCGGGGATCAGCCGCCTGCCAGCCCCCCGCAGACAGAAACTGCAGAGGGCAGTGGCTCAGCGGGTGCTGTCTCCGCAGGGACCACGTCAAAATCGGGCGCTGCCCCCATCCTCAAGTGTCCCACGCAGTTCCCGCTCATCCTCTGGCACCCTTCCGCCCGGCACTACTACTTCTGCATGATGACGGAAGCCGAGCAGGACAAGTGGCAGGCGGTCCTGCAGGACTGCATCCGGCACTGCAACAATGGTGAGGGGCCCCGGGTCTCGGCGGCGGCGGCGGCGGCGGCGGGGCGGGGCGGGGGCGTGGCCTGGGGCCCTCGCCGAATGGCGACACCTAGTGGCCGAGTGCGGTGCGGCACCCCTGCTCCAGGAGCTGTTCTCGGTTTCCCGTGGGGGTTGGAGGAAGACCGTGTGATGTTGCCTTTTAACCTCCTTCCTTGAAGAAAACAGTTCTGTCCTGCTCGGAGAAAATTTGGGAAATTGTTCTTAGAGGGGGTATGGTTGTTGAGCCCTTGGACCGTGGGGCACAGAATCACAGTCCTGATGGTGCCTCTTCGTAGCAGCATGACCTCAGGAGACCAGCTTACCTCTCTGAGCCTGTATAAGATGGGCTAATAATCCCTGCCGAGTCTTAGGGTGTTTGTAAGGATTCCTGGTGAGAGTCCACTCGATGCTTGGTGCAAAGATTTCTTTTATTTATTCATTTAGTTTCTTTTTTTTAAGATTTTTTTATTTGACAGAAAGCGAGAGAGGGAACACAAGCAGGGAGAGTGGGGGGGGGGGAATCACACTTCCTGCTGAGCAAGAAGCCTGATGCAAGGCTTGATCCCAGGACCCTAAGATCATGACCTGAGCCAAAGGCAGACGGGCAATATCTACCCCCAACGTGGGTCTCGGACCCACAACCCCAAGATCAAGAGTTGCACACCCCACTGACTGAGCCGGCCAAGCGCCCCAAGACTTCTTTGATTGCATCATTTGTTGCCTTACCCCTGACCTATAGTGTAGCCTGGGAGCTCATGGCCTTTCTCAGGGGTGCAGTGTCCCTCCTGTAAAGTCACGGGGTCTCTTTCCGCTCATTCATTCATTCAGCTGATATCTTTTATTTTTTTTTTTTTTCATTCAGCTGATATCTTTAGTGTTGGGCTGAGGCTGCACCCAGGGAGCCAGACCTGGGTCCTGCCCCTGTGCAGCCTGCCCCTGCAGCTGTGCCGGGTGCTGGATGGGAGCCGCCCCAGGAGCCTGGAGGGGGCGTGTGTGTGTGTGGGGGGGTGCTGACCCTGTGTGTGCAGACGGTGGGCCAGCTGAGGAGCTGAGGGTTCCCCTGAGACCTGAAGGATGAATTGTCCCCACGTGGGGGGAGGAGTGTTCTAGCCTTGAGTGTGGAGGGCAGCCTGGAGGGCAGCCTGGAAGTGGGGACAGTTTAGAGGAGGATTTGCACGAAGTCCTGCGGTGGGGGAGGGTGACCCAATGCGCTGGGGGGCACTGGGGTCCAGTCCGGAGGGCCCTGTAGGTCCCTAAGGAGTCTGATCAAAAACAGGGACAGTGGGGCACCGAGGGTCTTTGTGCCCTCGGGGGGAACAGTCTGTGCTGAAACCTGAACCTCCTTCCTGGTGACCTGGCCTGGGGCAGACAGAAGGAGGCCGCCGCCCCCACCCTCCCTGCCCGGCATGCCTGCCGTGGTCGGGGGTGGACAGCATGGGCACCCACGCCCGGAGCCCCGGCTGCCGCGGGGACTCGGCTCGCCCCACCCAGCCTCCCTGTTCTGCAGAGCCGCCTTGGGTCTGGAATCTGTCGGGTGGGAGGAACCGGGTCTTCAGTTGGGCCAGCCCCGGTCACCTGGGCCAGGCCCTGCCACCCACAAAAGGCCTCCTGTTCCCAGATCCCCTGGGGCTGTGGGGCCAGGGCTGGGCGGAGGCCATCTGGGCTCTGACTGCCTGCCCTGGGCACCAGCCCCACTCCCCCTTTTCCTCCCTCCCTCCTCCCTTCTTCCTCCCTGCTCCCTTCTTCCTCCCTCCTCCCTTCTTCCTCCCTCCTCCCTTCTTCCTCCCTCCCTGCCCCAGCCTTGGCCCAGCTCTGCCCTCCCCAGGTTTCCCGGGCTTATGGCTGACCTGGCAGGGCCACCCAGGTCGGGGGGTGGGTTCCCCGTGTGCACAAAGTGAGGACGACAAGCTCGAGCTGGTGGGATTACCGGGAAGACCGAATGAGCCGGTTCGGGGAGAGCCCTTGGCCCCGTGCCTCACACAGCTGGGAGCTCACCTGGGGGGCTGAGGGGAGCCCCGTGGGTGGGTGCGGGTGCTGTGGGCAGGAGGGGGGCGGGGAAAGAAGGGGCAGCCTGCGGCTGGTTTTAGAGGAGGCTTCTACCCTGAGGACTGTGGGAAAGTTCTCTGCTTCCTCTAGCTTGGAGGCCGGGCCTGGAATTTGTGGAGCCTGGGATTGCTCACTCCGGGGGCTGCCAGGAAGTGGGGGGAGGTGGGGGGGAAGGAGGCCAAGCTGGGGGGACGCCAGCCCGTCCCAAGGCCCCCCTTACATCCTGCATTCCTGGAGCAGCTGGGGGTGGCAAGAGGCCGCTGGGGTACTGAGCTGAGCCCGCAGGGTGGGCCTGGGCTACAGAGGTCGAGGCCTCTTCCTGTCTGACTGCCGTCCCCCGTAGCCTGCTGCTTGGGACTGAGGAATGCAGTTTCCTTTCTCAGTCTAACCCTGATGACCCCACGGGCAGGAAGTCTCCAGGTTTGGCTGGAGTCCGCCCGGCCTGTGTTGGAGCCCTCCTGCTGCCATTCCCTAGCTGTGTGTCCTCGGGCCGGTAACATGGCGTCTCTGAGCCTGTGTCCTTTGTCGGGAAAAGTGGGACTGAGAACAGCCATCCCTCACCGGGCCGCGAGATGAGGGGAGGCGTGTGAGGTCTCAGGCCGGGCCTGGCGTCTCAGTCTGCTTGGGCCGCCGCAGCCCGTGTGGCTTACACAACTGCGGAGGCGAGAGGTCCAGAATCGGGGTGCCAGTAGGTTAGTTCCCTTCTGAGGCCTGCAGGTGGCCGCCTTCTCCCCGTGTCTTCACACAGCCCCCTCTGTATGCACATTTTGCATCCAAATTCCCTCTTCTTTCAAGGACCCCAGTCCTATTGGGTGGGGACCCATCCTAATGACCTCATTTCACCTAAATTACTTTGTTAAAGGCCAGACCTCCAGATACAGCCCCCTTCGGAAACTCGAGGGGTTAGGTCTTTAACCCAGGAATTTGGGGGAACGCCATGCAGCCCCTGACAGCCAGGCTCAGGGGACGAGCTCAGGAGGGGACCCTCTCCCGTATGAGACTCAGCCGCCAGCCTGCAGAGCAGAGATGTCCTGAGGATCTGAGAGCCAGGGCCCGGGATGTCACAGCCTCCTTCCTGCTGCTCCCTCCAACCCCCCCCCCCCGCCCCGGCCCAACATCCCCCCACCATGCAGCCCCGCCAGCACCCCTGGCTTGTTGTCTGCAGACCGTAAATGCCCTCAGGCAAGCGAGGTCGCAGGTGCCGCACAGCCCACATTTTCTAGGCAAAACCTGGCCTCTGGGAGACCTTGCCCCTCCTCCTTCTCTGACCAATGGGCAGCCCCCGCCTCAGGGGCTCTGGGCAGTAGCCCGGCTAGAGCACCCTGCCCTGTTCAGTCACCCCTGCCTGATCTCAGTCCCTGGAAGGTGGTGGGGAGACCCCTCCAGCCCCCATCCCGTCCGGGGAGCCCCGTTCCAGCGCTGACAGGCGGTGACCCCTGTGGTCAGCTGGCTGTGAGGGGGTCGTCCCCACGCCCAGAGGGGCTTTTTCTCTGCGGGGGTGACTCAGCCTGTAGTCAGTGCCGTGGGAGCTGGGGTTTTGGAGGCCCAGACTGCCGTTTCCCCTTCCTTGGCTCCGGGGACACGGCGGTCGGGGGCATGGGGCCAGCGTGGCCGCTCCGCTGCCTGGCTCCACGTTTTGCAACTTCCTGCTGCTCGCCTGCCCTGGCAGCCGTTCCGGGGGGCCGTGCCTCGTCCCCCGACCCACCTCGCCGGCCCGGGGAAGGAGGCAAGCTCCTGCGGGCCGCTGCCAGCACCACCCATATCACGAGTCTGGGACTGGTATGTTGGAGTCGGACCGGGACACCGTGGCGAGCGAGGGCGACCCCGTCCTGCCCGTGGGCAGCAAGGGCACCCCGTCTCTGCCGGGCGTAGCGAAGGGCGATGCAGTGCGGGGCTGGGTTCTGCTCTGGGGCCCCTGCGTGACCAGTTTCCAGCCCGTCCCCACGGCTGGAGCCTCACCGTGGATGTGGGAGGCCAGGGCGGGTTGTTGTTCCCACTGTTTGGAAGAGGAAACTGAGGCCCTGAGGGTTCAGGGATCTGGAGCAAGACTTGGCGAGCCTCGCAGCACACGGCCCGGAATTTGGCCCGTTGCCTACTTTTGCAAATCAAGTTTTACCGGCTCATTGGTTTCCAGATTGTGGCCGCTTTGATGCCGCTGTGGCAGAGGGGAGCGGCTGCAACCATGTGCGCTGCAAAGCTGAAAATATTTACCGGCTGGCCCTTTGCGGGGAAAGTTTGCAGGCCCCGATGTGGACAGTAAGGGGAGGGAGGAGGACTGGAATGAGGACCTCGCGGTTCCTCTGGCCCACTCTCTGCTGTGGCGCCTCTCCCGGCAGGGGTGGGGTGACCTCGGGACAGGCTCTGCCACTCACTGGCTGCCCTGGGACCCCCCCAGCCGGCGGCCTGACCTCGCCTCCTGTCATTGATCGTCAAGTAGGGTTGAGGACAGTTTGGGGTGGTTGGGAAGATTTCAGAAGGGAAGGAGCACACGAAGGAGAGTGCCTCGCTGCTGTTGGTGGAGGGCCATTATCGCCGTCACCGTCACTGCAGACATGACTGGCACCCTCGCTGTGAAGGCAGTGGGGATGTAGGTGGGTGTGCCTGCGTCTGCACACTCGGGGGAGGGGGCGGGCGTGTGGGCCGTCATTCAGTCGGTCTCGGTGAAGGCCATTGGGCCACCCCACCGACCTCCTCTGTCCTGCTCTCTCCGGAGCAGGGATCCCTGAGGACTCCAAGGTAGAGGGCCCCGCGTTCACGGACGCCATCCGCATGTACCGCCAGTCGAAGGAGCTGTACGGCACCTGGGAGATGCTGTGTGGGAACGAGGTGCAGGTGAGGCCGAGGGGCTGCTGAGGGGACTGGGGAGTCACCCCGAGGTCTCGAGTGTGGGGCCAAGCACAGAGACTCTGGGCTTGGGGTGCTCCCGGCTTGTAAGTGGACAGTAAGATCATTTTGGACAAGTGGAGATACTTTATTCAGTCATTTACTGGTCATCTCTCCTGACCCAGGGGCTGGGGTGGTGCTTCTGTGACTAAGAGGGACGTGTTCTGGGCCCTTACTCTCTCTCTAGCGGGAGAAATGGACATTTGACAAATAGACCCACACATTTCTATGTGCAAGTGAGGGGGGAAGGAGGGGTCATGTTCCAGACAGGGAGACAGCAGGTGCAAAGGCCCTGGGGTGGGACCTCTGGTTCTGAGGATCCCGCAGGACCCTCGAGCAGGTAAACTGGGGCCTGGGAATGACGCTCAGGAGAGACGGCAGTGGAGACACGGAGCCAAGGCCAGGCCCGGAGGAGGTGGGGCTTCAGGAGAATGTCGCCAGGGACCTGCCAGCTGGGCGTGCTCTAAGCCCTGGCCCGGCCTGTGCCTCCTGGTCCTAGATCCTGAGCAACCTGGTGATGGAGGAGCTGGGCCCCGAGCTGAAGGCAGAGCTCGCCCCGCGGCTGAAGGGGAAACCGCAGGAACGACAGCGCCAGTGGATCCAGGTGGGTGCGTGTGGGCACGGAGGCGTGGGTGCCTACCCGGCACCCTGGCCCTGGCTCTGACACCGAGGCCCCGCCCGCAGATCTCCGACGCTGTGTACCGCATGGTATACGAGCAGGCCAAGGCGTGCTTCGAGGCGGTGCTGGCCAAGCTGCAGCTGGCCCGGCCGGCCATGGAGGCGACTATCCGCACGGACATGGACCAGATCATCACCTCCAAGGAGCACCTGGCCAGCAAGATCCGAGGTAGGCAGGCCCCCCGTCGTGCTTGGGGGACCAGGGCGGGTCTCTCGGCTGGGCCGTGGTCCTGTCTACAAGTGACTCGACTCATTTGGTCATTTTAAAAAATGAAAACCAAGCTCTGGGCGTTGTTCTGTGGCTATTTCTGCAAACCCAGACCTTGAAGATGGCGGTCTCGCCAAGGAAGTTCCAGTGTGTTGGTCAGCTTCAGTCGGCCACGGACGTGACTGTGGGTCTGTAGGCATCCACGTAGCTGTGATGATGCACTCGGCTCGGGGCTCACTGTTCGGGGTCCGCGCACGATCCCCTCTGTTCCTGGCCGCGCGCAGTTTCTGTGGGTGTCGGTTGCCCGAGGTGCCTTCTCTCCTCGCTGTGCTCACTGTCCCTGGATAGACCTCGGGGGGCTGATGTTTATCTGGTGTCACAAACAACATGAGCTAGGCGGAGGAGAGGGACGGACCTGCCAGCACCCTGGGGCGGGGGGACAGCCTGGGTCCGCGGGCCCTGGAGCTGGTCGTGCCCCGGGGCCCACAGCCCTTGTACATGGCCGCACAGAGCTGACGCCGGCTCAGCATGTGCAAAACCCAGAGGCTCCCAGAGTCTACCAGAGTGAGTTTTGTTAAAGCCGCAGCACCCCTGGAGATAGGCTGCCGTTCACCACGGACACCTTTGGACGAGCTGCTTTCTTATTAGTTTCTTGCCCTCGGACTTTGAGAAATATCAGGGGCCAATCTCAGAATCCCTTGTCCTCTTTGACACGTGGATCTGTGAATCATTCAGTTTGCTGGTGTCACGAGTGGCTTTTTTTGTTTTTTTTAAGATTTTACTTATTTGACAGAGAGAGAGGGAACACACGCCGGGGGAGGGGGAGAGGGAGAAGCAGACTCCTCAATGAGCAGGCAGCCCGAGCCGGGGCTCGAGCCCAGGACCCCGGGATCATGACCTGAGCCGAAGGCAGACACTTAACCGACGGAGCCACCCGGGCGCCCCACGAGTGATTTTCTTTAAAAGCGAACACAACAGCGAGAGCGGGTCTCTGGGCTCCGGGTGCCGTCCGCTCACCCGGCTCCCTCCGGGCGCAGCCTTCATCCTCCCCAAGGCAGAGGTGTGCGTCCGGAACCACGTCCAGCCCTACATCCCGTCCATCCTGGAGGCCCTGATGGTGCCCACCAGCCAGGGCTTCACCGAGGTGCGGGACGTCTTCTTCAAGGAGGTCACCGACATGAACCTGAACGTCATCAACGAGGGCGGTGCCGACAAGCTGGGTGAGGTGAGGCCAGGCCCCCAGCCCCGGGACGGAGCGCGCTGGGCCTGCATTCGATCTGCCCCCGCCAGGCCCTCGCCGTGACTCAGGGCGGAACCCGGCACCAGAGGGTCCACTGGAGACCGAGTGGCTGAGGGCGTGAGGCACCAGCAGTCAGAGGAAAGGGGGATCGCCGACCCCCTCCCCCACGCTGGTTACTGAAGTCTCAGAGGACTTAGGGAGAAGGGGGAACTTAACAGAGAGAGGAGAGGGGGAGAAGGAGGGGAGGGGAGGGAGAGGCAAGCCTCTGACGGAAGTAGTTACTTAGGTGCCATTTCACTACCCCACCTACGGAGACGGCGCCTCTCTCACTCGGTTCCCCGTGCACAGCCTTCCACAGACCCCATTTCGGGGTAGGTGGTTGCCTGAAGCCCCACGTGGTTGCCAGGTGCAGATAGAATGGATCCCGTAATCTCTGGCCGCCTCTTCCACACCCTGCACTGAGGAGTTAGTCTACAGACAGTAATTATCATAGAATTTGAGAACCGGAAAGGACCTTAGAGATCACGAGAAACCGTCCCTGGGGTTTGAGGCCGAGGAATCGGAGGCTCCGAGAGGGTGGGGGACGTGCCCGAGGTCCCACAGTGCCCCAGAAGGGATGAGAACCTCTCGGCAGGCGCCGTGCTGCTGGACTGTGCTCCGGCCTTCACATCCTCATCCCTCCGGGCCTGGGCCCCGCAGCCTGCCCTGCAGGCAGGCCCTGTGCGGGGCCGGGCCCGGACTCCCAGGGCTCGGGAGGCTGTGGGTCCGCGGGGCCTGCGGGCCCTCTGGGGGCCCCGGCTCAGGCCCCCGCTCCCCTGCAGTACATGGAGAAGCTGTCCCAGCTGGCGTACCACCCCCTCAAGATGCAGAGCTGCTATGAGAAGATGGAGCCGCTACGGCTCGACGGGCTGCAGCAGCGCTTCGACGTGTCCAGCACGGCCGCATTCAAGCAGCGGGCCCAGATCCACATGCGCGAGGTGGGCACCAGCACCCCCGCCGCCCCCCTTCTACGGGCCCTGTCTCCTGGGCAGAGGCCCTTCCCTCCGTGGCCTTACGCCCCGGCCCCCTCCTGGGCCCCCAGCAGCCGTGCTCCATCCTGCTCTGGCCTCTCGGGCCCTCCCAGCTGCTGGAACACCTGCCCCTCTGGTCACCTGGTTAGTCTGGACCCCTCTTTCCGGTCTCGCTCTAGAGACCCCTTCCTCCAGGAAGCCCTCCTTGCTCCCCAAGCCCCTCCCTGCCGGGCCCAGGACCTCTGTTTCCCCAAGGCAAGGACTGGCCGGTCCCCAGCACTGTGCCAGCGTACAACAGACACTGAAGACGGGGGTGCACCTCCCTAGCAGACCTGGAGGCAGGGGCTGAGGAGCCCCTCCGAGCGGTGCAGGAAGGGGCTGGGGTTGCTCCAGGGCCCTCACGTGCCCTGCGGTGTGCCCTGCAGCAAATGGACAATGCCGTGTACACCTTTGAGACCCTCCTGCACCAGGAGCTGGGCAAGGGGCCCACCAAGGAGGAGCTGTGCAAGTCCATCCAGCGGATCCTGGAGCGGGTGCTGAAGGTGAGCGGCCTGGCCCCCGAGCCCAGTCCCCGGGCTGGCACCGGGCGTGCTGCCCCTATGGGAGGCACC
This sequence comes from Nasua narica, assembly GCA_028533885.1. NCBI lineage: Eukaryota > Metazoa > Chordata > Mammalia > Carnivora > Procyonidae > Nasua > Nasua narica. The sequence continues at coordinate 74,153,576 of CM052813.1, read as the reverse complement.
ACAGAACCCCCACACCCCGCCCCGGCCCGGGCCAGGATTCCGAGGCTTGGGTCCATCCCCCTGACCCCCCTTCCCCGGCAGAAATACGACTACGACAGCAGCTCCGTGCGGAAGCGATTCTTCCGGGAGGCGCTGCTGCAGATCACCATCCCGTTCCTGCTCAAGAAGCTGGCTCCCACGTGCAAGTCGGTGAGCGGGCCCCTCCCCCTCCCTGCGGCCCCCTCCCGCCCCCCCAGCTGGCCTAACCGCCTGCCCCACCCCTGCAGGAGCTGCCCCGGTTCCAGGAGCTGATCTTCGAGGACTTTGCCAGGTTCATCCTGGTGGAGAACACGTACGAGGAGGTGGTGCTGCAGACGGTCATGAAGGACATCCTGCAGGGTATGGGGGGCCCTCCGCGGTGGGGACCTTCACCACCGGGGGAGGGGCAGCGATGCGGGTAGCTGCTGAGAGGTCGTCCGGACCCCAGCACTAAACTGCAGAGAACACCAGGCGCGCAGCGTGGCCCCGGGCGGGTGGCACCGCCTCTCTGTGCTGTCCCGTCAGCTCAGGGCTCTGGCGTTACCACCGGTGTCGGACGAGGGAGAGGAGGACACGGCGGCCAGCTCGGGCTTCTCGTTCCCAGCACTGAGGCCTGGGCTAATCATGAGGCCAGGGGAGGCGATGGGGGTCCCACTTGGGTGCCATGGGGGGTGGGGGAGGGGTGGCCGCAGCCCCCGCGCCGCACGTCCTGACCGCTCCCCGCTTTGGCTCCGCAGCCGTGAAGGAGGCCGCGGTGCAGAGGAAGCACAACCTCTACCGGGACAGCATGGTCATGCACAACAGCGACCCCAACTTGCACCTGCTGGCCGAGGGCGCGCCCATCGACTGGGGTGAGGAGTACGGTGGCAGCGCGGGGGACAGCGGCAGCCCCAGCGTCCCGGAAGCAGCTACCCACTCGGAAAAGCGACGGCGTGCCAAGCAGGTGGTGTCCGTGGTCCAGGACGAGGAGGCAGGGCTGCCATTTGAGGCGGGCTCTGAGCCACTAGCCCCTGCGTCCCCGGACAGTGTCACTGAGCTCCGTGGCCTGCTGGCCCGGGATCTGCGGGCGGAGAGCCCCCCGCCGGCCAGCCCTCTGCTCAACGGGGCCCCCTCCCAGGAGAGCCCGCAGCCCGTGGCAGCCCCTGAGGCCTCATCGCCGCCCGCCTCACCCCTCCGACAACCCCCTCCTGGAAAGGCTGTGGACCTTGAGCCTCCCAAACCCAGTGACCAGGAGACCGGGGAGCAGGTATCCAGCCCTGGTGGCCGTCCCCCCATCCACACCACCACCGAGGACAGCGCAGGGGTGCAGACGGAGTTCTAGGCCGCTCGCCCCTGAGCTCCTGCTGGACATGGCATGAGGGCCGCCCCCTCCGAGACACTGGCAGGCTTGGCTCCAGGTGGGGAGCCTGGGATCTAGGCCTCGGGGTGGAGGGAGGGGAGATCCGTTGCGGCACTTCCGGGGCTGGGCGGGGGTGGCCCACCTGAGTCACTTTACTGAGTTCAGTCACACTTTGCTCCCTGTTTTCTCTTCTGTGGGATGATCTCGGGCTTCCTGCTTGTGCTGGGAGCTGGGCACAGCCAAGGGGGCTGAGGAGTACCCGGTGGCCGCCGGGTCCCTGGGTCCTCCCTTCCTGTCTTCTGGGGCTGTCGCGGGTCTCACCCTCCTCCTCAGAAAGACGGATGGAGAGTTATCGTTCACTGTTTCTCGGCCACTGAATTCTCTCCCTTCTCGCCGGTGGAGGGGGCGCATTGGGACCCGGAACAGGGAGCTTTGAGGCCCAGCTCTGGGTCCAGACCACTGTCGGCCTCCATGCTGGCTGGGCCTCTCAGGCCAGTTTTGGAGTGGACACTGGCCTCACTTTCCCTGCTCTGGGTGAGGGGAGGTGCACGGAGGGGGCTTCAGGCTGGGGTTGCTGGGTTGGGGGGATGCCTCATGAAGGAGGAGGAGGAGGAGGAGGAGGGGCGAGAGGCTGGGATTGGAATGAGAAAGGCCCAGGATGTGCTGGTCTGTGGAGAGGAAGTGTTCAAGGGCGAGAAGAGGTGAGCCGCCACGGAGGTAGTGCCGAGGGTCCTCAGGGCACGCTGAGGTGGCCGCAGGAAGACTCTGGAAGCCGGAGCAGGCTCTGCATCCCCCCCATGCCCCCGCCTAGCCTGGCTCCTGCCTGTGAGCACCAGCCCCCGGGAGTCCCTGCGCCCCCTGCCCCTCCTGTGGTGACACGCTCCAGGCTGGGACCGAGGGGCGGCAGAGGTGGGGTTTGGGGGTGTAGGTTCTGTCTTCTGAGGGCCGCCCCCAAGGTACGCACTGTCCACCAGGGGAGCTGGGAACGGCTCCCCAGGGCACCACAGGTGGCCCCCCCCGAGGATGTGGGGTCAGGCTGTGGCTTGGCCTCTGCTGCCTCCGAGTCACCAAGTCACCTCACCCTGAAAGATTCCCTTCTCAGAGGTCCCCCTCCCTCAGCTGCTTGTCTGGCGGGGCGGGGGGGGGGGGCGGTGAAGGTTGAGCGAGGCAGCCCCTTCCCCAGGGCCCGGGACCCCCTGGCTTCCCCAGTCCCCTCCGTCCCCTTGATCCGCTTCCCAGGGCAGGGGCCTCAGGCCCCCAGGACGTGCAGCAGTGGCTGGTGCTCAGGGACCCCCCCGGTACCCCCAGCCCTCAGATCCCTCACTAACCTTCTACCACCACAGACGTGTTCCAATCTGTCTAGTGCCTTCTCTTGGGGTTTTCTCATTCTTCCCAGATATTGTACTGAAAATATTATGCAAACTGTTTAAGCTTTACTAATCAATAAATGATTTAAAGCCAGTGGCCTGTGTGTGGTGCCGGCAGGGGGAGACCGGGGCCGGAGCCGGTCTAGGACCACCAGTGCACCCTGACTTTCTGGGCTCATCGTTTGAACCCCCTCTCCGTGCCTGGTCGGAGGACTCCGCCCTGGAGGTGGGGCGCAGGGCACACGGGGACAGGCCTGATGGCAGCTCGGCCTTCTCAGCCGGATCGGGGCAGGCTGCTCTCAGGCAGCCTCTGGCGACCAGGAGGCCAGGAGGGTGGGGTGGCAGCGGCTTTAAGGCCAAGTGACCCCAGGGCGTCTGCAGCGGGGCGAGGCCCCCGGGCCCAGGCTGGATCGGAACAGCGGTGTGGGCATTTTCGGGGCTCTTGCTCACGAGCCCTCCAGGAGGAGGAGGCACCCTCATTACCATTTCACCACCGTGTAACTGAGGCGCAAGAAGGCGTGGATCCCTGGCTGTTATAGGGCACGAATGTGTGCGCACACACACACACACACACACACACACACACACACCCAACCACCACACACACAGCTGGTGGGGAGGAGTTGTCCCACGCAGGGGTGAAAACAGGCCTACTGGCTGGGATGGCAGCCAGTCACCTTGGGGACGGTGGTCAGTGGCTGAGGGCTGGTCAGCAAGGGCCAAGGAACAGCGGGGGCCGGGGGACCAGAGACCAGACATTCACCTGCAGTCCTGCTGTGGTCCTTGGGAAGTCACTATAGTCAGCCTCGGGCTCCATCTATGAAAGCGGGGTGGGCAGTCATGAGTCTTTTTCACTGGGCCTAGTGAGGAGCCTGGGTGATTAAACACTGTGCCCTATGTGGCCCTGCCCGCCCAGCTCTCAATCTCCCTTGGCTGAGCTGAGCCCAGATTTGGGGCAGAGGGAGGGAGCCACCAGAGCTCCCGGGGAGTCAAGGGTAGGGGGTGAGACTGTGGGAAGAGGCCCCAACTCTTCCCTGGAAGTAGGACTTACAAGAGGCCTTCCTCCCATCCTGTTTCAGCCTACAGGACCGATGGTCCCAATCAGGTAGGGAAGCTGAAGCGCAGGGAGACAGGGCTCTCTGCCACTCCAGGGCCAGGCCCCTGCATCCAGCATTGCACCTGGCATGAGCACTTAGTGCCCCCTGGTGGCCGCCGGCCTGCATCAGGGCCCCATCAGGTCCCTCACTGAATGGGCGGGGAAAGGAGTCTGGAAGGCAGCCCAGGGTCACAGTTAGCGGGTGGCAGAGCCCAGGTGCCCCGGAGACCCACCTCTAGCCCAAAGGAGGCTGCCCTTGGTTCCGCCCGAACATACACAATAAATGTGCAGCTCTAAGCAAGTGAGGGGGCATGGCTCCTAGAACTGTGCAATGAACAACCCGCGCAACTGCATGGGTTTAGGAGTCAAGATGCTTCCAGGCTCCAGCACCAGGGCTGCCGCGTCCCAGCTCCCAGGCACTGGGGCCTCGGCTCTTCTCTGGGACTGTGGTCAGGGAGTGCACAACAACCCCCCCCCCATGCCGACACCTGCTCCGCTGACTCTCCACGCCCTTCTCTGGGCCCAGTCGGTCTGTCCACCTGTAACGAGGGCAGACCTGGATAACTTGGTGTTTGGGAATGCCTCTCCCACCGCTCACCCCCTCCCTCTGAGGTAAAGCGCTCCCCCAGCCCTCACCCCCTCTGCGGCCCGGCTCCACCAGGCCCCAGTGAGGACTCGGAAGGGTCAGGCTGGAGGGGGATTTATTGACATTCCTGCTTTGGGTCCGACAAAGCCTGCTGCCTGCCTGTGAGCTGCGGGGGGGTTGGGGGAGGGGGTAGCTGGTCAGGAGGGGCCGGCGTGGCCTGTGGCAGACTCTGGCAAGTCCATCTGAGGCCAGCCCGTGGCAGTCTGTGGGGGACGCCACGCACCTGCTCCGCACTCAGCCTGGGCCCTCCCGAACTCCCACTGCCCCGCCGAGGGGGTGGACGGCACTGTCCATGTTACCCTGATGAGGACACCGAGGCTCCTGGAGGGCATGGCCTGCCGCGGTCGGACTGCTGGGAAGTGGCCGAGGCCAGGACCGTCCCCCTCTCCTGCCCAGGTGTGCTTGGAGAGGAAAGGGGGGCTCCCAGGCCGTGAGGAAGGGCCCCGGGGCAGAGGGGGGCTGGGCCCGCTGTCTCGAGCAGAGCAGGGGTCCGGTCGGCTGGAGCCCCGGGCCTCAGGGGGCTCAGCTGTGGTAGAGCCGCAGGCGCTGCGTGATCTCCTGGCGGCACAGCGGGCACGTGCGCAGGGGCTGGCAGCACTGGTGGCAGCAGCAGACATGGCCGCAGTTGAGGAAGATCATCTGGGCCTGAGGAGAGACCATGGGCACGTCTGGGTCCTGCCCCGGCCGGCGACGGAGCCCCCGGGACCGCCTGCCGTCCTTCACCTTCAGACCGGTCCTCATACCTCATCCGAGCGGCGCAGTCTCTCCCGGCCACCTCTCTCGCACCCTCCGCGCCCCGACAGCTGCCCAGGAGGCCTCGGTGGGTCTAACCCGCCCTGCTGCTATCAGGACCTGGGGGCTGCCCTCATTTTTGCCTTTTTGTGCACTGGCCAGCGATCCAAAGAGGATCCCAACATTATGGAGCAAAAGCCCTGTAAGCACACCCGTGCTTTGCTCCAGCACATCCTCTTTTTAGGACTCACCCTAAGGAAACAATCAAGGATGTGCCCCCAGCCCGTTCAAGGCTGCTCGGAACAGCACTGCTTGTTAGAACAAACTGGAAGCCACCTCTGGGGCCCAAAAGCAGGGGGTTTGGTTAGATTTATAACCAACACATCCCTCTGCAGCATGGCATTCCCTGGGCTTAGTAAAGACCCTAATTAAATTGCTAACACGGGGCCCCTGGGTGGCGCAGTTGGTTCGGCAACTGCCTTCGGCTCAGGTCATGATCCTTGAGTTCCAGGATCGAGTCCCACATCGGGCTCCCAGCTCCACGGGGAGTCTGCTTCTTCCTCTAACCTTCTCTCCTCTCATGCTCTCTCTCATATTCTCTGTCTCTCCAATAAATAAATAAAATCTTTATAAAAAAAATTGCTAACACGGTAGCTTCTTTTATGTAGGATCATGTGGTGGAGGAAGGGGAGGGAATTTTATTTTATACTCTATATGGGTTAATTTTTATAATAAGCATTAATTCTATTACAGATTTTAAATACACGTGTATATATGTGTATATATACATACACGTTTTTTTAAAGACTTCTTTGAGAGAGAGCGCTAGAGAGGGAGGAGGAGGAGCAGAGGGAGAGAGTTTTAAGCAGACTCTGTGCTGAACGCGGAGCCTGGCACCGGGTTTGACCCCATGACCCTGAGATCATGACCTCAGCCAGAACCAAGAGTCAGAGATGCTAAATTGACTGTGCCATCCAGACATCCCTGACTTTATTACAGACTTGAAATGACGGTTTTTAAAAAGTCTCTTCAGAGAAAACTGTATTGTTTATATTTAATGACCTGGAAAATGTTTTTTTTAATTAAGTAGGAGAAAAAAAAATCTCTTTTGAGGGAAAAAAAAAACCCCAAAAACAAAAAAAAAAAAACAGTCCCGGAAAATGATGTTAGCATTGCTCATATTTGGGTCATGGGATCGTAGTAATTTCCTGTATTTTTTGCTTTCCTGTATTTCCCCCAAATTTCTAATGAATACAGTCTACTTCCGCCACTAGAAACAAGTGTTTAGAAATAACACACATGCCTGGAAGGCTCAGGAAGGGTGCAGGCCGGGCCCGTGGGGGGTGGGGGTGGGGCTGCCAGAGACTTACCTCCCGTTCCAGGCACACGACACATTCTGAGGTCGGCACCTCCAGCTCCGCTGGGGGAGCAGACGGGCTCACAGGCTCAGGCAGCTCCTCAGGGGCAGTGGGGACCTCCAGGGCCCCAAGGACCTCACCCTTGGGGGGGTTCAGCAGCTCTGTGGGGACCAGAGGGATAGGCTGAGCCAGGGTCAGGGGATCCCAACCCCCAGGGGGTCCCCCGGCTCCGCCTGCCGTGAGTGCACAGTGGGGCACTCAGATCCCACAGGAGGGGTAAGGGCCCCCGTATTTCTTCTGAGCCACACCCCCATCTGTAAGACAGGAGTGCTGACTCACTGGCAGGGAAGGCCACAGTGCTGGTTAATTGGGGCCTCTAACCCCTGACATTGCCTGGATCCTTCGCAGAGACCCTACAGGGAGGGCTCGTCGCTCTCACAGAAGAATAGCCATCTGCCCAAGATCACAGGGCCACCCTCCCCCACCCCAGCCGTGGGACAGGAGCCCTTGGTTAGGGGCTCTGGGGGGGATGGCGGCTGTGCTCATGGCTTCTCCACCAGGTCTCCCAGGAGACCACCGGGAGGAGGGAGAGGAATGAGAAGGCCCCAAGGCTGCCCCTCTCCGCCCTACAGCAGGCCTCCCCTGCCCGGGGCCCAACAGCAGCCCATCAGAATCGGCCCTTAGAACATAGTCTCTTTCGTGCAATGTACGCCCACACCCGAGTCCTCTCCATCCCTCAAGCCAGCCTGCTCTCGGTTCAGGTTTTTCCATCTATCCTGTGCTTTAAGTTATGAGTGTTTATAACTGGAAAAACCTGAAGATTTTCTTTCTTAAAAGCTGTTACAACACTAGGTTCTCTGAAGGGACCATGGTGCCCCCAAACCATCACCATAAAGGGGTTCTTCTGTATTTAACGTGACACCAAGCGAGTTCTGGGAGCAGGAAGAGGACGCTCGGAAAAGGGCCGAAGGTCTCCTGCCCCTTGTGCAGCTGAGAAGGGGCCGTCACACCCAGCCCTCCCTGCAGCGGGGCAGCATCAGGAAGCAGCTGTAAGCAGCCTCAATGGGGAAGGACCTGCTGGTCCCTTCTGGCTCCTGCTAGCCCTGCGGAGTTTTTTGGAGATGGCGGGAGGCAGCCATCATCTGAGGGGCTCGGAGTAAAGGACACTTTTGTCTGCCCAGAGGGGGACCCCAGCTCCTGATGCCAAACTTATCCGGACCTCCAGTCTGACGGGAGAAAGGGGTCAGTGCTGGAAAACATCTGGAAGGGGAGGAAAGGATCTACTTCATACATTACTTGATATTAAAGGACTATTAGTTTGATGCACTTTTTAGGTTGGGTCAATGTCCCCGGAATAAAATTGGCTGGAAAGCTGGAGTCTGCGGACATCATGACGCGGTCTCTGGCCCAGACACCTGGGGACCCGGGACCTCCTCCTCCCTGCCTGCAGCAGAGCTCTCGCCTCATCCCTGCAATCTGGCCTGGCAAGCCCACCTTTGGTCTCCGTCCTGAACAGCCCCGGCCGGAGACAGGCAGTGTCGTGGGCTTGCCCAGCCTGGCAGCCCCGGTACGCCCTCTCCCTCCATCCTTGTCCCAGACTCCTTCCCTTCCCGAGCCCCGTCGGCCTCTTCTTGGGGCAGGCATTACGCTCAGAGGCTCAGCCGGCTGCCAGCTGTGCCGTGACGGGAGGCGCGCTGACGTCTCGGGTTGCTCCTCCCTCAAACGCGGAGAATGGCAGCACCCGCCTCACAGCGCTGACACAGGGCGACGTGCCACGGCGCAGGTGCGGCAGCTGGCCAACCCCTGACGCCGGGATCTGGCACTCAGGAGCCCCTGCCTCCCACGTCCGCCCCGGCGTCAGCCACAGAACTAGGCTCCCCGGGCCTCCAGACGTAGGCGAGCGCCTTTATGACCCGCCTTTAGCCCTTCGCACGTCGTCACAAACATCCTTCCACGTCCACACGGCGGGCCTGCCCCAGGCATAGCGTCAGGTGCTGCGTGTGGCTGGTTTCTCGCTCTATTCCAGGGTCTGCGGTGTGTGGGTCCCAGTGTCGGTACAGGAGGTTTAGGAAGGTTATAGGACACGGCACCAGGAGGGCCCCTCTACTACAAGGAAACTTCTCCCTCTTCCCCTCCCCCTACACATTTTTGTGGCCTGTTCGTTCCCTTTGGAAATCCTGCTCCTTTAGGAGGGAACCTTAAGGACCGGTAGGAGCTAGCACACACCCCCGCCCCCCCAGCACAGTGACGCTGGCGCCTCTGCTTAGGAGATGCCCGTGCTGGTACCTGGCTGGATCCTGGCTGCGTCCAGCAGCTCCCGGACCCTCCGCAGGATCTCGTGCTGCAGGCCAGCTTCCGAGACGCCCACCTGCGGCAGTTCAAGGAAGAGCGAGTTAGGGCCTGGGAGGTGGGGGTGCGGGAGTGGGGGGGGGCGGGGGGAGCTCGCTACCCAGGGCAGGGCGACCAGGATCGCCTCCTTCCTGGCTGCTGGCACCTTCACCTGGAAACGTGGAGACCTGGGCCCCCCGGGGTCAACATGAGGCAGTGCAGCACCCCGGCGGTGAAGGTGACCAGGGAGTAGGGAGGGACACCAAGGCCCCAAAGGGAAGGAACACCAGTAAGAGCCACAATTTGTCGTTTGCTGGCCCCGCGCTGGGGCAGGGACCCTGCTGACGGCTTCCCCTGCGAGACTGCACGTCCCCCCATGACAACAGGTGAGTCAGGACCCACGGTCAGAGTTCCCAGGAAGGGGCAGGGAGTTCCCACGGAGGCCGAGCTGCTGAGAAGCGGCAGTGTCACAGATTCCCAGGTGACAGTCCCTGTGTGTGACCCGTCAGTTTCTGGGTCGAGAACAGGCCACATGGCAGAGTGGTAGACAGCATGGCCTCTGGGACCAGACCACCCATGCTCGAGGCCCGACTGCTGTGTGACCTCGGGCAAGCGACCACCGAGCCGTGTCTCCACTTCCTCAGCTGGGAAATGACGAGGATACCTGCCTGCCTGGCCTATTGGGGGGCGGGGGGGGGGGCTAGCAGGGAAAGGCCGTTAGAACAGCGTCTGGCACCGGGGACGGTAGCTGTCCTCGTTATCTGGCTCTTTCAAAGAGTAGAGGAACTAAGGCAAGGCGGAGCTCAGCCCACCCAGGAGGTCCCCAGGCTCCGGCAGGGCTGCCGTTACTAGGTCTGTAAAGCGGGGGTGGGCCAGGGCCCGAGCCGACAACCTTCAAGGACTTCCTGGCCCTGCAACATGAAGGTCCAACGTGAGCGGGGGAGCAGTCTGGGGTCAGGCAGATGGCGTGCAGGCTGCCCCCAGGGGGCGAGGGACCAACGAGGTGGGTGGTTTGGCCGTCCAGAAGCACGAGGGCCCCGGAACGTCGGTTCATGCCAGAAGCACCCAGAGCAGCAGGAGAGCAAGCCGACCCTTGGCGGCTCGGACAGCGGCCTCGTTCAGCCCCCACCTCCCCCAAGGGGCTGCAGCCTCCCACCTTGGCCAGGTCGGCAGGGCTCATGCGGCTCAGCGTGTCCAGCGAGATGCGGTGGTGGGCGAACAGGGGCAGGTACTGCTCCGCCGACAGATCCACCAGGAGGGCGGCCAGCTGGCGCTCCAGGCCTTCCTCCTGCGGGACAGACCCAGGGGAGAAGCTGACCGCGCCGCCGACACGACCTCGTCATTTCCAGCGGCAAATGGAGGCTCTGAACACTTTTAACAGAATATATAAAACATTTCCTTGCAACTTTTCCAACAAAAATGCACATGTGAGCATAGACAAAGGCGCAAGGAAGTTTACCGCTGGTCTACCTGTTTAAATCAATGAGAGCCCATCCAGATACTAAGTACGATGCACTTGTCTGGAAATGAGATGATCTACTATGTATGCGGCTGGAGAGCTGCCCGTCATTATTGTTAAGAGAAAAAAAGTTTGCCACAATAGTATGTATAGAAAAGGTCTCCATTTTTATTAAAAACCACAAAACCCAGTGTGTGTGTGTGTGTGTGTGGCGGGGGGAACACATCCGTCCCGCCCACGGCAGGGGTTTGCAGGCGGCTCCCGTGGCCTCCCTCTGCCGCCGTGCACACAGGCTCTGCCCCGCACCAGCAAGAAGGCACCGCTCTCTCCTTTCTGTCCCCACCAGGGCCTAGCACAGAACCTGGCACACTCGTCACCAGAGCCGTGAACAGAATGGGACTGGAAAGCTCAAGCAGCCGGGCATCCCCGAGGCTCGGGCGGCTCTCCGAGCAGGTGGGGCCGGCAGTCCTTACCTGCAGCTTCAAGGACAAGGGTTTCTGGTTCAGAAGCCGTTGGTACTGAATCAGCCAGTAGTTTTCCTGCTTGGTTTCGCTTCTGGCTTCTAACTCTGTCTGCCAAGGACGAAGCAGGCATCGTTAGTTATGAGTCAGTAAGTAAAAACTGTAACGACCGTGACGATCGTGACCGAGCCGCCCAGCTGGTGGAGGACGCTCAGTGTTCTACAAAGAACTCTCAAAACCACCACGGTCTCACCACTTCAACTACTGAGCTGGGAAAGGCAGGAACTGCCTTGACCCCCAGCTTCCTGCCGCAAACAATCTCAGCCAGGCACCCCTGGGGTTGAGGCTGGGCTCTGCGGGCCCCTCCTCGGGCTCACGCTCCGGTGACAGGCAGGGACAGAAATAGGATTCTAAGGACAATGAGAGCATCTGGAGTGGGCTTCTCCCTTCTGACAGAGCTGGAGAACGACACACAAGCTACGGAAACGGATCCCCTCATCTTGCCACGCACAAGTCAGCGAGTGCTGCTCCGGCCTCGCGTGGTTCTAGGTGCTGAGGCCAGTGCCCCAAACCAACGGTAGGGACAGTGACAGTAGCCGCCGCCGTTTGCAGGGCACTACAGGCCACAGCCTGCTAGGCACCCAGGGGCCATTTTCCTTAATTCGCACAGCACTGTGAGGGGGGCCGACTTCCCAGGTGAGCAAAGGGAGGCTCAGAGTGATTAGGAACCTGCCCGGGGGTCAGGCCAGGACCTGGACCCAGGCCTGTGTTATCCGGGGACCTGCGCTCTGAGCAAGCCAGGCAGCCCGGCCAGGACTGCGGCCACAGGAGATGTGGGCAGCAAGGCCTCCACACAGGCCTTGAGGCCCGACTGTCTCTGGTCATCCGTCTCAGACCTTGCCAAGCTGCGGCCCTCCCCAGGCTGCGGACATAGCTCTCTTCTGGCGCCCATGACCCTGACGGTTATGACCTGCCGAGGTGGGGCTTCCTCCCCGGATGGCGAGTGCTCTGAGGCCCCTGGAGGGCGGGAACACGGGGTCAGAGCATGCAGCCACTGCTGCAAGATGCTAACGCGTGTTAATACAGTTTGCAGGCGATGGCAGCAAGGCATCGTGAGGAATGGGCAGCCTCGGATGGGCCCACGCACGCCACAGGGGCTCGAGTGGGGCTCTGGAAGCTGGTCCCACTCTTCCCTGCACTCTGCACAGGGCTCCGCCCACAATGGAGCTCAGAGACCACCTGTGGTTAGTGGGGCACTAACCACACCACAGGAGCGACTTAGGCCTCTGAGCCCCGGCCTCTGTCCCCAATGCTCCGATGCCCACAGGGTCTGGAGGAAACGATCCCCACTGGCCACCCCTAAATGGGGCTCTGCCACCCTGACAATGTGCCAGAGTCAAACCCGTTTGGGGACAGGGGACAGCTGGGCAGCCCCTGTCAAAGGCTTATGAAACAGCCTGCCCTGGACACAGAAAGTTCTTTTCTGGGCATTGGTCTTGAATAAATACTAACGGTTGTTCTCGATACTCATAACTACAAAGACAGAGAACATTCCTTAGAGAAGAACCAGTAATCTGAATGCTAGGGTGGCCCATCTGAATGCAGCCAAGGAGCGTGCAGAGAACACAACACGAACGGATGCAATGAGCTGGCTCTAAAGGAGTGAGGACCGTCTTACGTTTACGAGGCACACATGCGCACAGCACTAAATACGCATCGTAGTTCAGAAAACACATCAAAACGTTAGCATCAGAGAACTCTCAGAAGAGTCTTTTCCTTCGTACGTCCCACCTTTCCTTTGCTGAGCAACTATTACTTGAATAGCACAAACACTTCTAAGAACGGCGAGCGCGTTTAGGGAAAGCGAACCCATGTGTGATGGGGAACGCAGAAGCCAAGCGCACCAGAATTTCCCGGAGCTCTTCCTCTCGTCGTGTCTTTTCCTTGAGCAGCTGCTGGAGCAGGGAGCTCAGGGCCCAGCGCTGCTCCGAGATCATCTCCTGCAACAGAAGACCGTGCCCAGTGCCGCTGGAGCCAGTAGAGCCAGCCGGAGCCCCGCGGTGGGCCCAACTCCACTGGGCGGAGGGTTGGGCGGTTGGGGCCCCTCTGCCCGGGCATCCCCTCCCCGTCTTCTCCCCGTGGGGGTCAGGCCAGGCATGGGATCTAGTGACTGATGATGGTGGAATGGTAAGAAACAGCAAACAAAGGAAGTGACAAACCACAGGTACATGACTGCAATCTCTCGGACTACAGAGCATGTGGGCCGAAGCACAGGCAAGGAGGGTTGGCGTGTTACCCCACGTGGGTCTGGAAGGTTCTACCCAGATGGAGGCACATGCAAACTAGAGTGAAGTCCTCGCTTGTGTCTGTGTTCCACTCGTTTTTTACTCTTGGAAACCCACGGAGGCCGCGCAACAGGAGCCCCATGAGCTCTGACGGGCAGGACCCGCGGGCACCTGGCGAGCACGTCTCTGGGCTCCCCGTCCCCTCGTCTCTGAAGACCGTGGCAAGGCTCACAAAGGGCTCTGCATTGGCTAGCTTGCCCCAGGTGACGGCCCTCGGACACAGGCTGGACCTGGAGGTGATTTCCTTTTACGGAGGGGAGAAATGGAGGTCTCGGCAGGGAAGTGACCCGCCTGGGGTCACACAGCACAGGTGTGGCAGACCCGAGACCAGGACCGTAAACCTTGGCACGCTTCCACTGAGTTGAGAAGCCATGAGACAATTCAAGACTCCTCTGCTGAGCACAGACATGGACACGGGGACAGACAGAAGGCTCTGCTCAGAAACCTGACGTGGGTCCCAGGTCCTCACACACAATTGACCCCTCTGCTTTTGGACACTCGGGCAGAGATTGGAGCAGGACAAGGTCCAGTCCTTGCCCAGCCCGCCCAGCACGACTACAAAGGACCGAGCCCAGGTCCCTGACACGTGGTCCAGAATGCCGCCTGCTGGTCCCTACTGCGCCCACGCTCTACAAGCAGGACACCCAGGCTGGAGCTCCCAGAGAGGCCGCCTGCAGGGAGTGACACAGTAGCAGCTGGGCCCTCTCCTCCGTATGTCCCTGGGACACCAAGAAAGCTCCTTCCCCAGAGAAGGTCAGCCTGTGAGTTGAACCCACACCCCAGAAGCATGGCTTAAAGAGACAGGCAGTTCAGCAGTGACCCTGCTTCAAAACAAAGAAAATGCAGAGATGGAGATGGGCCGGGGTGAGCCTTGGCAATGAAACCCTCCTTCCTCTGACCCTCCACCTGTGCAATCGGCTGCCCCGGCCCTAACCTTGGCCTGCGCTGGGCTCACCCCCCAAGCTGTGCTCCCAACAGCCACAGAGGAACCTGCCTGCAGCTGCGGGGAGGGAGGCGGGGAGGAGGGGCAGGCCGGGAGCCCTACATACCTGCAGTGCCTCTGTGTCCAGGGACTTCCTCTTTACCTCCAGCTGTGTCAGCTGCAATAACTCAGTTTCTATTAACTTAATCTAAACAGAAGATGAAACAGGGGTTTTTTTTAATTCACATTAAGCAAGGTTCAAGTCTGTGCTGCTCTCTGAAAGCTAAGTGGGGTCCAAGAAACCTTTCGGGGGTGGGGGTGGGTACGAAGGGGACTTGGGTGCCGTGGGAAACCCCTCAGTGGGGCTTTAAAGAGTTGTTTCAGGGCCGTGAGTGCGTGGGTGGGGCGTGGACAGGCCTGTCCCAGAGGGCCTGTCCCGGAGAGGCTAACGGTTTATGGAACGGAGACGGGCCTGCCTGTAAGGTTCAGACCAGGGTGCAGAACGGACACGTCCTCACGGAGCCTCGCACTCGCCGGAGCCCCTTGCTTCCTCTAACTGCCATCACAGGGGAGAGCAGAGGGTGATGGAGTGACTGAGAACAATGGAGGTAGCAGCTGACGCTTTCAGAACGTTCTGTGTGCAAGGCTTGTGCTGTGTACTTCATCTATGTCATGTCATCAAGTCTCCCCTGCTTAGCAGCGGGTATTACTGCCTCCATTTTACAGATGACGAAAGAGGCTCAGATTAAGTAACTTCAAGGACACAGAGCAGGTTGGTGAGGGAGCCCTTTTCCAGATCTCTCCCTGCGTGGGGTCTGAAGGGGAACGGCTAGCCAGCTGTGTCAGAACCACCCACAGGGAGGATGCCTGGAGGTCAGACCCCACAGCCAGTGACTTCTCCACCCTGAGCCTGTGACCCTCTGGCCCTCGCCCCTAAGTTCCTGTGGCCCCACCAACCCCTGGTCAGAGGAATGAGCTTCATGTCCGGCAAGGTGGGATCGAAATCAAAGAGGGAAAGAAAAAGGTAAGTTGGTTTGGGCCAAAAAAAGAGAAAATAACACAAAGGAAAAAAAAATAATAAACATGCAGGAATGTAAAATTTCAAAGTGTGCTGAAGAGGACGCGATGAGCATTCCCGCAGCCCGAAAGTTCCCTCCGTCTCCCTCCGTCTCCAGGCCTCCGGAAAGCCCGGGCCCAGCACAGCCCGCGCAGCGGCAGAGCCCAGACCGGAGCGTAGCTCCCTCCCGGCGAGGAGGCCTACTGCCCGGCTCCGCAGTCCCAGCTGATGGAGGCCGCCGGGGTGCAGCGGACTGCATGTCCCCATGCAGTGGCCCGTGAGCACCCCGAGAAAGAGCGGAACCGGTTACACCGCAGGGGTGGTGCGGGGTTGGGGGGGATAGCTGAGCTGGTGCGGGAAAGCACGCAGGAGGGGGCCGGCAGGGGACCGCGCCCCCAGCCCTCACCTGGTTTCTGATCTGCCGGTGCATCAGGTCTTTCTTCACCTGGAGGGCCTCAAACGCCGCCTTCTGCATGGCGCTCTGCAACAGAGACCCCGGTCGGCAGGGGCCCGGGCCGGAGACAAACAGAGAATGTGCTCAGAAACCTTCATGGAGGGCCTCTCGGTCTCTTAGAGGGAATGGAACTCTTCGGCTCACTTGTCCACATTCTAGAAATAACCCCTGTGCGAGGCTTACTGGCGCTGGACGCCACGCTCGCTAGCACAGAATTTTCACACTGGGGGTGTGGGTGCCTTCACTGCCCTGTTTCACGAGGAAGGTGAGGGGGCCCACAGAGGGGCGCCCTCTGGAAGCGAGACGTCAAAAGGCCCTTGGGACTCTCTTGTGGGCTCTGCCTCCACAGGGCGCTCACCACGTCCCGAGACGGAGCCGCCCAGCCCAGCGAGTGGGAGCCTGTCAGGGAAGCGGGGATGCTTCTCTAGATCTCAGTGGCCGGAAAACCGCCCCGCCTCCGCCCCTCTCCTGAGGGTCTGCACAGCTCTAAACACATTAAGCCTACAGGGCTCCGTGCAGACTTTCCGTGTTCTGCCTCGGGCTCCCTGTGCCCATCTCGAGCCCCTGCCCTCACGCCTGGGCAAGGGCTCACCTCCTGCAGGATCTGGCTGATGGCTTTGTTCTGATCCATCTGCTGCCATGACAGAATCTGCTGGAACCGCTCATCCATTTCGGCCATGCTGCCAGAAAGACAGCAAATTAATTCACTCTCTGAACTCTTTCCGAGCATCTATCAAGTGCCAGGAACCTCGGAGACCAAGATAAACTATTTACTCATTCAATAATAAGCCTCAAGAAGCACCTGCTGGGGGCTACGTCCTGGGCCGGCACAGACATGGAGTCTGTCTCGGAAGGAGGGAGACAGAGTCGGTGTGTCTGGGTCCTTTCATCCAGCCGTCCATCAGAAATCCCCAACAGTGCCCTCTGAAGTGGTGGCCTGGCTTCTGCCCTCCCACCCCTACCAACAAGGAGCTCAAGACCTCCCAGGCAGGCCACCTGGGCCGTGAGAAATCTGTTCTTCCGGGACAGTAACATCCATGCCCCAGCCGACACCCCAGCATTTTCCACCTCAGCCCCCGGAACAAGTCTAGTGATTCTGGCACAAAAATCCAAACCCTGGTAGGTCCATACTTTGGCATAGTCTTGGTTTTGAGTTTGTTTCATAATAATAGCTGTTATCTATTGGACCCCTTGGCGTTTATTGGCGAACACCATGCTCGTTAAACCCTCCAGCTCCAAGGGTAGCTACTGTGCCTTATCCCCATTTTTCTGATAAGGAAATTGAGGCTCAGGAGGGAAATGGACTGACCCAACACTTCCCAGTCACTAAGAGAAGGGGGACCGGAGTCCAGGTCTGTCTGCCACCAGTGCCCACACTAAGCTCGATATTCCACCTCCGGGAAAGGAAGCAGTGCCCACACCTGTGAGGACACAGGGAGGTTGACAGCCGTGTGATGCAGTGAACTTGGCCAGCCACACCCGGAGCGGTCGCCAGTGTGAGAGCAACCTCTCACCGTCCCCTCCAGGGCAGACCCTCGGAGGTCGAGGAGTGCACCCCGGTCAAGAGCACGCCCCCACTCTGCCTGGGTTTGAACCCCGGCTCTGCCACCTGCTGGCCGGGTTTCCTTGGGGGTGTCATACAGTCTCTCTGAGTCTGAGCTGTGGTGGCAAAACGGGGCGAATGACGCGGTCCCTTGGAGAGTCGGCGAGCCAACACACAGCCCTCGGCCGGGCACCTGCTCGCAGGAAGTGCGTGAGAAGGAGTGACTGCTGCCACTTTACCAGCGCCTGACCCGGTCGTGGGGTCCGCGTCCTTGAGAAGTCACCAAGAGCCGTCACCACTCGCCCCCGAGGCTGGGGCGGGGATCGCAATGCCCAGCGCTCACCCCGCGGTCCTGGGCCCTGAGCCGGCACCCCCAACCCAGGAAGCCTGTCCTTACCTTACCTGGAACAGGCCTGCTGGACCAGGCTCTGCCTCTGAGACTCGTAGGCCATCTGGATGAGCCGGTTCTTACAGCTCTCGGTCAGCATCTGCTGCATGGCGGCTGAGGAGACACAGGGGTGGGGCTGAGGGCCGCCGCTCCCGGGGGCCTCGGGGGCTCACCTCGTCACCCGCCTCAGTCACCCTTAAAAAACACTTTCTTTAAAAAAGATGTATCTGAGAGAGAGAGAGAGAGAGGGAGAACGTGCGTGCATGCATGCGAGCAGGAGGAGGGGCAGAGGGAGCAGCAGAGAGGATCCCCAGCTGACTTCCTGCTGAGTGCGGAGCCTGATGCAGGACTCGATCTCACGACCCTGAGATCATGACCCGAGCTGAAACTAAGAGACGCTCACCCGACTGTGCCACCCAGGCGCCGCATGCCCCCGCCCCCGCCGAATTTTTTAAACTATGGAAGTAACTTAAGCTTGAAGTACGCACACCAATTCTTCTATTATCTTATCACCCAGAGATATTTTGATATATATTCTTCTAGTCAATTTCTAATGCATATTTATGGATTTTTAAAAAATTAAAGTGAGCGAATGGAAAGCAGACAACTGCCCAGGCATTTGTACACCCACGCTCAGAGCAGCGGGATTCACAAAAACCAAAAGGTGGAAAAAGAACCCAAGTGTTCACTGGCAGAAAGACGAACACAAAATCATGGACACACAAATGGAATATCACTCAGCCTTCCAAAAGGGAAGTTCTGACACCTGCTCCAGCAGGAATGAACCCTGAGGACGTTCTGCTGAGTGAAAGAAGCCCGTCGCAAAACGACAAACACGGTAGGATCCCGCTTACGAGGGGAACCTAGCGTCATCAGATTCCGCGAGACAGGAAGCGGAACGGCGGGTTCTACGCAGGCTGAGGGAAGGGGACGGAGAATCTGTTTATCGGGGACAGAACCGCAGTCGGCAGGACGAGGCTCTGGGGCTGCATGGTGGTGGTGGCCACTCAGCAATGAGGACGCGCTTTGGTGCCTCGGAATCGTGCAATTACAAGTGGTTAAAATGGCAAAGTTTAGGTCATGTATTTTACTATGACGAAAAAAAGTTACGACGTGACCACACTAACCACACCACTTCTCACTTTTCGTGATGGCCTCCCCACGTGCCCGTGGCTGTGGGAGGCGCCGGCCACAGGGTCCTGCAGGGCACGGATCACCAAGGTTTACTTAGAGGATCCTCTGTCTGGGGGCAGTTGGCCTCTTTTGCAAGTATTAAATGATAAGCATCCTGGCCCGAACATCCTTACGCAATTTGATTATTTCCTGAGATTAATTTTTAAAAGAGCACAGTTTTAAGGCCATGGGTAATAGGAGTTGCCCTTTCGGCCCTCCAGAAAGAACCTGCTGGCTCACATCCCCTTTGGCAGGGCACGGGCCAGCCTGATACCACAGGTCCTCAGCAAGGGTTATCATCTTCTCTCGACTTTATGTGGTTTCTACGGAAACCTTTCCTAGTTATAAAAATACTACATGATCACTTTTAAAAAGCTAAGCAATAAGGAAGTTTGAAAAGGTGAAAACAAAAGTCCCCGGTACTGATACTATTCCTAATCACTCGATTTATTATTAAACATCCTTCCGGACATGCAAATGCAGGTTTTCTTTCATATAAATGGTGGATAACAGGGACCTTAAAATAGGGACATTAGTAACACCTCATGAGGAGGGAGCGAGATGAAGTGGTGCATGCGAAGAGCTTGGCACGGGGCCCGGCACTCAGCATTCCACAGTACCCCGCTCCCGCATGATGGGGCCAGCCAAGGAGAATTATTCCTTATTTAAAAAAGGAGGAATGGACTCCTGGTTTTCCTTGGCACATGGCTTGAAGCTCTCAGCGCTCAGGATCAGACAGGAAGCCCCACTCCCCCCACCAAGTGTGGACACAGTGTGGTGCCCAGAGACCACCTCTTGGGAATGGCAGGATAGGGAGCTCCCCGCAACACAAGACGAGCCAACCATAGCTCTTGATAACAGAAACCTGACAGCCCTTGTGAAGGGCTCACTCAGTGCTGGACATCATGGCATCAGACCCTCAAAATGACCCCACGAGCTGGAGAATTATTCTTCTCCCCATTTCACAGATAAAAACACACAGGCTCGGAATAGTTAGGGCCCAGTCATGACCCTGAGGTCATGTGGCTTGTTCCCGGGTAAGCCTGACCTCAGGGCCCATGCTTCCCTCCTGGACTTCACTGCCCCTCTCTTGAGCCCGCGGTACCTGACCTACAGGGAGAAGGCAGCCTCTCCTGCACCCCCCACCCCGAGTCAGACGAGCTGTTCCCAGGACCCCAACCCCTCTCCACTCACAGGCAATCTCGCGTCTCCGCAGGTTCTCAGTCTCCTCCTGGGTTATGGACATCAACTGTTCCATCCTTATTCTAGGAAAAATAAAACCCATTCACTTACTCAGCAGATGTAACACTTCTGACAGGCAATCCCATCAGAGCAACGCTGCCTTCTTCGGGAAGTCCTCCTTGATGTGCCCACCTAGACAAGCTCCTGCTGCCCTTCCCCGTGCACCTGCAGCCTTGTAGGCAGAGTTTTTTGCCTCAAAACATGAACATTCCCTTTGGAAAATGGGCAAAGGACAGAAACAGCCCCTTCATGGATGCTTAAATACAAGTGACCAGCAACCACGCAGAAAGAGGCTTCCATTACTGATAACTAGGGGTACAATCTCACCTACAGGCTGGGGGGCAGGGAGCACTAAGCACTGGGGCAGCTGGAGAGGAGCCAGAGCCGGCAAAGCGTCTTCTGGAAGGCCACGTGGCAAGACCCATCAAAAGGTCCCCTGAACGTTTCCTTTGCAAATATTCACGTCAATGCCGCCGGGTATGTTTAGGAGATATTCACGAGAACAGTACTTGTCATTAGGAAACACTGGGAACTTACATGCCACAGACGACTAATTCGGGTATAATCACGCAGTAAATACCCTACAGCCCTCAGGAACAAGGTTGCCGGCGTGGAGACACATCCGTGATATAGTAAACGGACGTTAAGAAGCTAACGGCACGTGGGCCGCGCACGCTGCGTGGGAGCGCGCTGCTCCCCGCGGTAAGCTAGTCCTAGTGACGCGGACGCAACAGCCTCTCAGCCCTCCGCAGGGGTGTGTTTTGCTGGAAGCAGCGTCCGAGGACCTCGGCCTCTGGCCCAGGCCCACGGGCTGCTGGAGGGACGGCCGCGCTGACCGGACCCACCGCCCAGCCCAGGGCACCCCACCACGGAGAGAGCACTTGGTCAGTGCGTGCCAGATAAACCCGCCGCAACCGGGCTGGGCCCTGACCACTCCCAGCTCCCTCACCGCCAGGGCCGAAGGGGCCAGCCGAGGGGGCTCCCCTGCAGGAGTTCTTCCCAAGCAGCCAGGGGCCTGGAAGGCCGGCACAGGGAACGCAGCGAAGCCCACGCTGCTGTTCTGGGATTCCAGGGAACTGGGAGGGATTCTGGATAATCCTGCAGGGGAGGGGAGCGAGGAGGGAAGAGGGAGGGGAGAGGAGAAAGGAAGGGGGGGGGGGCTCTTCCCTCTCAGCTACCCTCTTTCCAAATTACTAAAGGGGTGCATCTCAATAAACCTAGAAAACACAACTGAGAAAACCCGAAGAGCGCCACCTCTAATTTCTGCCACTCAGAAATGTTTGGTAAGCCAGGCAGGGGGCTCCTCGTGCTGAGCACAGATCCAGGCTGGGTCTCGGAGAGATCATACACTGCTGTTAATTCCAGTCCCCTCTTCTACTTTCAACAGACTGTTTCCCTTAATAAGAAACGGGTTTTTCTGACTTTTTTTTTATACTAGCCACACAGTCGGACATGACGCACATTTTTATTTACGTCTCAGTTTTTCTTGGGCATGTACATGAATGTTAAACTTGTAGGCGGTGATTCTTTTTAACTCAATATTCCTTAAGGAGGGGACTCTCCTTACAGCTTTAGGAGAACTTTCTAGCATTATCCTTGAGAATCCCGAGAACTTCTCTCCCCAGAACCTCTCCCCCAACCCCAAGGCAACATGGAGAAAATGCTAGAGTGAAATACTAACCTTTCATTTTCCAGCGACTTCAAGATCTCAGAACTTTTCTTTTGCCTGTGGAGCAAACCCAAAGCATAAAGGGTCCCTGCAGTGGTGCCAGCAGGCCCATTTCCAACAGAACTGCCCTCCCCTCGCTGCACGGGCTGCACGGAGGGGGCTTAGGAACCGGCCGGGGTTCTCAGTCCAGAACCTCGGGGCTCCGTGTCCTCGGCCAGGTTCTCAGCCACACCAAGCCCCAGCTCCTCATCTGCAAAATGGGATCCTCATAAAAAAAGCCTCCCGGAGTACTTGTAAAGAGCGAGTGAGGGAACACATGCAAAGCGCCCGGCACACGGCAGCTTTCCGGGATGCCTCAGTGGGGAGAGCACGCTGCCGGCACACGGCAGGCCGGCCGGCTCGCTCAGGCGCCGCATCACTGCCGCATGTCGGAGTGAGTGAGAAGCCAAAGGAGGCCTGGAAGCAACAGGGTCGAGGCAAAAGCCCGTTTCTGGAGGCTTCCCACAGAGGCCCCCAGCGAGAGGTTCCGGAGACCTCCATCTGGCTTCCTTTCCCCCAAGCCCGCCGAGCCTGGCTCCTGGCAGTGCCTAACGTGCACAGGATCTGTTAGGGCAAATCTCAGTACAGCTGACCTCGGCCCAACGGGTCACGTGGAACCTAAAATACTGGAACAGGATGTGGTCTCAACTCTCGTGCCAGCCCCACTCACCTCCCAGACGGGACGCTCGGGAGGCACGGGTCCGAGGACAAGCTACAGACCCGGGCAGGCCCAGAGCGGACGCTCACCTCTTTAGGCCGGTGCGACACGCAGCACCGAGACCGAGCCCGAGCAACGAAACCTCGGCAGGAGCTGAGACCGGAGACGGCAGGGGACCCCTAGCCTGGGCTCTTCAAGGGGCACCAACGTCAGGCAGGGCCTCTGGGTCTGGGGAGGGGGGGCCTGACCTCTGGTTCTCCCGCAGGAGTTTCTGGATCCGGCTGGAGAGGTTCTGCTCCGTCCGCTTCAGCTGTTCCTGCAGCCGCTGACGCTCGGCGTCCAGGTAGCGCTGGCGCTCACTCAGGCCCTGCTCCAGCCGGGACTGCTCCTGCAGGACAGGCGGCCGGCCTGAGCTGGCGGCGAGGGACCCCGTCCTGCCAGGCCTCTCTGTGTCATCTTGGCCCAGGTCTTCCCTTGCTAGGCCCCGGGTGTCCACTATGCATGAAGAAGCTGGGCTAGGTGATCTCCCAGGCCCCCCCCAGGCCCTGGAAGATCGAGGGAGAGCGCTTACTCCCACCGCCTCCCCGAGCACAGGGCCCCCTGGCAGGGAGCGTGCAGACAGGCCTGCCCCCCCGGCCTGGCCGTTCACGGACCTCCCTGACCGTCTGAAGGATCTCGTCCTTCTGACTGCTGCTCTGCTGGAGGAGCTGGGCGTGCTCTCGCTGCCCGAGTTCCAGACGCCGTTCAAACTCCAGTTTCTCCAGCATCTTCCGTTCCTGCAAGAGGGCAGACCTGGTGATGCCAGACGAGGCTCCGTGGGTGTCAGGACATGGGAGCAGGGCGAATCGATGCCTCAACTCCCAGTAGTACGGGTGCTAGGTCTGAACACTGAGCAACACCCCCCAGCCCAGTGCCTCCCGTTACCCATCCTCCTGCCCCCTCCGGGCCCAATTCTGTTCACTGCCAGAGGCCAGAGGTTTGGAGTCTGGCGTCCCTGAGCCTTAGACTGCTCATCTCTGATGTGGAGACACTCTGCCACCACCGAGGCCGCGTAAGGATGTGGCGAGAGAAGGTAGTAAGAGAAAAACTTCGGTTTACCCTCTAATTTGGAGACAGGAAGAAGTTCCCTCAAATCTTTTATAATAGATCTTTGATAAGAAAAGTGACCAAGGAAGGAGAATAGACATTTTCTTACCTTCCTCTTCTCATAGTCAGAGAACCTATTCTAGGGGGGAAAAAGACAGTGGTCAAGAGAAGGGACAGCAGTGGGATCCCCAGCCTGTGGCCAGAATCTTGGGGCAGCCGACACCGGCTTCACCCCCGAAGCACTGCATCAGAATGTAGGGGGTGGGTGGGGACGAGGGGGAAGGGTACTTTGATCGAGGATCCCAGAGGGTTCCAGCGGAGAACTGCCGGGCTTGGCGAAGCCCCTCAGGACAGTTCTGGGGGTGCAGTCTCGAGAAGATGTGGTGCTCCATAAGGGGGACCAAGAAGTGGGATGTGTGGTCCCCGGTCCGTACAGCATACCCACAGTGTCCCCAGGCTCCAGCCCACCAAAACACGAACACACAGAGGGACACGTACAAGTTCCTGCAGAACTGTTGTAAAGAGGGGTGACCCTGGCAATAATCCAGACGGTGACTTCAGTAAGTCATGGCGACGCCAAGCAGCAGGTCACACAGCTATGGAGTAACGGGGCGAAGGCGGGGAGCTGCAGAGAAAGGGGCCTGCCACCTCCCACTGTGTACAGCGGGATCCTGTTCTTGTAAGAACAACGGCAACAAAACTCAACTCGGGAGTTTCGCATCTGTTGAGACCGGACACAGGAAGGAGATGCATTAAATTTGTGACGATTACCTCTGGGGGGTGGGACTGCGGGGGGGGAGGCGGGCAGGGTGATGTTTGCTTAGTTTACGTAGTTCTGTATTGTTCAGACTGGTGACAAGGAGCATGAGTTGCTCTTGTAGTTAAACATCAACACACACACACACACACACACGGATATCTTTAAGTGGCCCCTGTATTTAGTTATCCAGCTTGGAGGCCAGGATCGATCTAAGCTGGAAAAGCAGCATATTATAAGGAAACCGGGTCTGTCCTATGCTGAGGTAGGAGTAAAATTTTTAAAATTAACTTTTAATTACGCAGATAACGTCAGAAAATATTCTCCTTATAAAAGATTAAAAAACAACATATAAACTATCCGGGGACCATTCTCCAGCCTGATATTGGTTTCCTCTGGCCCCCCTGCCATGTAACTGCCGTTATCAGACCCGGGTACACACGTCTATTTACATGTAATTTGTGCCTTTGGAAAATATAGAAGATTTGTCTATGTGTGGTCACGTGTAAATAGGTTTTGATGAAGGCAAAATTCCCATTCTGTAAAATTCATTTTTTTAGTACACAGTCATGTAATGGTCACTGCAATCAAGACAGAGAACCACCCCATGACCCCCCAAAATTCCCTCGTGCCCCCTTGGCATCAAATGGTCTTCCTGCCCCTGCCCCAGTTAATGGCTATTACTGATCTATTTTCCTACATACTTGAACCTTCTTTCTGAACACGAGAAGGGCACCCCACTATCTCCACCGTGTCTGCAGCCTGCCCTTTCCACTACCCGTCTGCCCTGTGATCCAGACTGGGGTAGATCCAGCGCACAGCGGGGACGGGGCACAGCTGGCCCAGCCTCTGCCCCCTGGCAGACGTTCACGGGGCTTCCAATAGCTCCCCACCCCAAATAAGGCCGCGAGGAACATTCTCGCAGATATCTCCTTGCACACGTGTCTCTCTGTGAGTACATGCCGAGAAGTGGGACTCCTGGGTTACGGGCGATGGCCACGGCCATTTAAATTTTTGGCCCGTATTATCAGGTTATCTTCCACAGTGGGAACACCAGTTTCCATTCCCAAGAGCAGTTTATGAGGCCACTGTTTCCCCATACTCTGGCCAAGAAATTATCAAAGTGACATTTGTGCCAGTCTGAGCGAGGTAACAGTATTTTGTCGTTTTAGTTTACTGGTCTCTGATTACTAAGAGAATGGGCATTTTTTTCACGTTTACCAACCATCTGTATTGTTTCTTGCTTAAGTTTTTAAGTAAGCTCTATGCCCAATGTAGGACTTGAGATCCTCAGCTTGAGTATTAAGCTTGAGTCTCAGCTCACGACCCTGAGGTCAAGAGTTAGGTCCTCTGCCCACTGAGCCAGCCAGGTGCCCGTCATCTGTACTAGTTTATTCTGTAAAGTACCTGTTGACAGATCTTTGGCCTTTTTTTCCCCCTGGGAAGGTTTGCTGCGTCTTACTGCTTTGAAAGAACTCTTTATATATTCAGTCTGCTAATCCTGCATCAGAAATGCTTGTTGCAAATACTTCCTGAGAGTCTAAGTTGCCGCAATCTCCCTGGATAGAGATCTTCTCCCTCTCTGGTTCTCACTGAGCTGCCAGAAGAAATATAAGACTCCAAAGGCATTCGTGGTGGCACTGTCCAGCAGGGAAAGGGGGGCACCAGGGAACCAGAGATTAAAAAGAGTCCTTGGAAGATAAGAAGCCAACCCTTGGCAGTTGGTCCCCCCGCAACTGCCATCAGAGGCCTCGGGCTACAGGCCCTCTGTGGGGGCGCAGATGGGGACAGAGCTGGCTTCTCCTTGGCTCCCGTGTCAGGGGCCCCTGGCTAATGCGGCAAACTCCGACCAACCCTCCTCCTCGGTGCCTGTCCTAGGCTAGCTCACCCCTGGGACCAGGGAGGGCTGGCCCCTCGCTATGCTGACACGTGGGCCTCCCCGACTTCTCCACAGAGAGGAGGGCACGACAGGCGTCCTGTACGGCAAGGGGCACCAAGGCAGGAAGTACTTGCTGAGACAACGGACAACACAGACACGTCCCCCACGCTCACAGAGCTTCAGCCAG
This sequence comes from Nasua narica, assembly GCA_028533885.1. Taxonomy (NCBI): domain Eukaryota; kingdom Metazoa; phylum Chordata; class Mammalia; order Carnivora; family Procyonidae; genus Nasua; species Nasua narica. The sequence goes on along the minus strand of CM052813.1, from coordinate 74,127,373 downwards.
TGGGGGAAACCGACATCAAACAAGTCACCTCCCGTGTAACTCTTCATTTAGAGCCGTGCTCAGTGTTCCCAAGGAAACGTGGGGGCACCTGGAGGACATACAGCAGGGGACCTGACCTGGGCTGATGTGACGGGGAGACTTCGCAGAGGACATGGGATTCGGACACAGCTGGGGGAGGAGGTGGAGTCAGCGAGAGGTGAGCCAGGATAATTCCAGATTGGGTGGGGGGAGGGAAACTGTAAGCTCAAAGGTCCCGAGGGGTTCAGGGAGCAGAGAGGAGCCTGGAGCACCTGCTGTTTGGGGAGGTGGCGCCGGCTTGGAGAGCATCTGAGCACACTGGTCTGGACGGTGGAGGAATCCAGGGCCTGCGGCTCCGAACACCCCTAATGCCCAGGGCCCCCGGTACACACACTCCCCACTCGTCAGCAGCCACGTACGCCTTACCTGCCACTCCACCTCCTCCCTGGAGAGTCTGTCCGTCGGCCCGTCCGGGCTGTCCCGGGACGTGTCGGCTCCATCCTGCTCTAGGACCGGCAGCAGGTACTGAGAAGGAGGGTAGTATTCCAGCCCGGACTCTGCGAGAGAGGACACACGCTGACCAGGAGGGAGGGGACAGAGCCGCCAGCTCCTGCAGCCTCTGATTTCCTCCCCAGCGTCCTGCCCCGCCTGGTCCCCTGCTCCCCTGTCCTGGACTGAGCCGGGCCCTCCACCTTGCTCACTAGTCCTGACGCCAGGGCCTGGAACGCGGCAAGCGCTCAAGAAGTGTCAGCTGAGTGAACGGGCTGGCTAGCCGCCTCTTTATCACCCACATGAGAATGAGGTGATGAGAAAACCCTGGAGGAGATTAGTGGAGAAGCCTGGGTCCATCATCTCCTGTGTGTCTGAGACCTTGGGCAAGACATTCGCCTTCTCTGACCCTGAATACTCTTCTCCTGTATAACTTGACAGGGTTCATACTCTTTACCCATTTTTGAGTGGGATTTTGCCTTATTCTTGCTGATTTATAGGTGCTCTTTATATACTGTAGCTAATGACCTTGGACTTATAATGTATGTTATAACTGTCATCTTCTACATAGTCACCTTTTTAACTTTAATGATGGGATCCTTTTGAGGTAAAGAACTTTAGATTTTAATGTGGTCAAAATTGTCTTTTAAAAATATAAACGGTAAAAGAAATGCTAAAAATGGCCAGTAGGTATATGAAATAATATTAAAAAAACCAAGAACAGGACTATTACAATAATAGTCGGCTGCTTTACCCACCAGAATAAATAAACTTTGAAGACCTTTAAAGATGACACCAAGCATTGTTTGTGGGAAGGAGAAAAGGGTCCTCTCAGAAGTTTCTCACAGGAACAGAAACTGGTGCAGTGCACAGCGCTAGGCCCCTCCCACCTGCCAGCCCACAGCGCCTGCCCTTGAGGAACACAGTCCCCCCCCCGCCCCGCCCCCGTGCCAGAGGCCGGTGGGTTAATGTGCTGGAGACAGTGGAAGACTGGAAATAAGCGACAACAAGACGCATCCATTGTGAGCTAGGAAAAGGCACAAGACCTATTCTTGAGTGAAAAAAGCAGGGCTCAGAATCACAAGAGTGCGCTTGTGATTTGTCAATCCCTTGTGGGTTTAAAAAAAAGGTTTTTAAGAGAGCGAACCCCAAAACTTTACGTACATATGTTTACCTACTACCCTGTGAAAATAGAAGAATTATTTCTTAAGCTGCGTAGTAGGTATACGCACGTTCACTGCTTTAATGTCTTCTGTATACCTAGAGATTGCATAACTGAAAAGTCTTTTTAAGGAAGAGAAAGGGTTTGGGTGGGGGGATGGGCGGAACAGGCGAAGGGGATTTAGAAGCCACTTACGGTGATGAGCACGGAGTCACGTACAGAATTAAGTCCTCATGTTGTGCAGCTGAAGCTAATATGCCACTATGTTAATGACACTTGGAAGAATTTGCCTCGCTCAACCACTGGCCAGGGCACACACGAGAACCACCTGTTGCCCCCAGACTACTTTGGTAGGTGTGCGGCCTGAGTAGCTGTCACAGGATGTGTAACTTTTTTTTAACTGAAATATCACATACATGCAGAAGAGAGCAAAAAATCTTCACGAATAGTGGGATGAATGCTTAAGAGGGAAATCACCCTTATAAACAGGGCTGGGTTTGCGGCGAGTGCTCATGTACTGGTAAGAGCGGCCGGCTTCTCTCACGGCCCAGGGCGTCTGCGAGGTTGACCGTGGCCGTGGCAGTTAACACTGCTTTTGTTCTTTTTTAAAGATTTTTTTTTTTTTTGTAATTTATTTGACAGAGAGAGAGAGAGACACAGCGAGAGAGGGAACACAAGCAGGAGGAGGGGGAGAGGGAGAAGCAGGCTTCGTGCCGAGCAGGGAGCTCAATGCGGGGCTCGATCCCAGGACCCTGGGATCATGACCTGAGTGGAAGGCAGACGATTAACCGCCTGAGCCACCCGGGCGCCCCTGGGCTGCTTTTGTTCTTTTTGATTGTGGTGTTGTATTCCTGTGTGAGTCTGGAACAGCGTATTTACCCGTCCCACCACCGATGGGCGCTTGGGCGTGTCGTGTTTGGGCTTTATGAACTGTGTTTGCCGCATTTCTGTCCTTGACTTCCTGACATATACTCACACGCACCTTCCCTGGACACACACGTAGGTGCAGAGTTGTTGGGCCACAGGGTGTTTGAATGTTCAGCTTGAGGAGATGTTGACAATTTGCGGAAGCAGTCTCTGACTTCCACCCCTACCCGCAGTGTACGGGAGCTGCTGTTCCACACGTTCGTTAGTTCTTGTACTGATATTAATTGAGCAATTTTAGGGGGCGTGGTAGGACTGAAGTGTCTCTGTATGTTTTTAATGTGCTTTTTCCTATTGACCAAAGAGATGTTGAGCATTCTTTTCGGATACTCTAGGCCATCTGGAGAGTCTCTGTAAAATTCCTATTCAAGTCTTTTGACAATGCCTTTTCCTTATAAATCTTTTTATCTGCTAGAAACAGGTTCTTTGCTGGACATGCATGTATTGCAAATATCCTTTCCAACTTCATGGCTTGCCCTCTCTTTCCCTAAATGGTGTCTTTTTAATATTAGTGAAATGTAATTTATCAGCCTTCTATGGCTGGTGCTGCCCATTTCCCACTGAAGGAAGAAACTAAGATTTTTTTCCCCCATGTGGATATTCAATTGATCTGGAATCATGTATTGAAAAGACTTTGCTTTCCTTTCTTGTTGCTTTGCAATGGCATCCCTGTCACCCACAGCTGACCGCACGGATGAGTCCCGGCTGTGGTCTACAAGTTCCGCAGGTGACAAGACCCCCTAATTAAGACCATCCGCCAGACAGGAGGTGGCCGGGTACTCTGCCCTCTCCTCTGGGCACCTGGGCCAATGGTGGCACTGGGTTTTAGCTGCACTGCCACTCCTCCAAGTCCAGTCCACTGTGGCCTCGGTCCTGGATGACCCCAAAGATCCCCTCACTGGTCCCTGGCCTCCATGGCCTGCTTTCTCCAGGCCCTTCTCGCTGCAGGTGGAGTGCGCCCTGTCCTGTGTGACACCAGGCCCCATGGCCTCTCCAGCCTCCCACCTGTTTCTCTTCCCTTTGTGTGGGCACCCAGCCCCCCGGCCTCCTTGGCCTCATGCTTCCCACCACCCTAGCCCTCTAGGCCCTTCAACACGCCTCTGCTCCCGCCTGCCACGGCCTCCTCTCCTTCATAAGTCCCCAACACCCTCAGGTTTTGGCCGAGCCACTTTCTCAGACCTTCCCTGATGCCCCAACCTAACCAGGAACTCCATTTCCTGTGACCATCTGCTTTGCTTGTGTCTCCTGCCAGATCTGGAGAGTGCCGAGCAGGCGGGGACTGTGGCCTCCTCGGTCTCTGCCGTGCCCTGAGTCTAGGCTGGCCCAGGGCGGCTGCTGGGACCACGCTCGCTCGCTGAGCGCCGGGGGCAGGCTGCCTGGCCTTACCTTTGCAGAGGAACTGCTGAATGGCCTGGGTGCCGGCGCTGCACACCTCCTGGGGCGGGTAGACCATGGACGAGGCGTCGAGGCTCAGACTCTGCAGACACAGGGGAACCTCTTTATACGTGTCGTCAACACAATCCCACAGCACCTGGTTTAGTTACAAAGTCGTGTTTCCTGTCTCCTCTGCCTAGCAGGGGCGGCTTACCTGTCTTGCTCCGGCCACGTTCCCAGCACCTAAAATGGTGTCTGGCGTGCAGCCAGCACGAGACTCGTGTTTTTGGATAAAAACATAAAAAAGCGGGGAAAAAAGAAAACTGCAGGACAACACACAGAATAAGATGCCATGTTTGTTAAAAGAAATACTCCTATTCTCTCGCGTTAGTATATTTATAAAAAAAAATTTGGAGGAATATACATCAAACTCAAAATGGTTTCCTCCAAAGGGTGGATTCTGGGGTACTTTCTACACGAAACTGGAATTTTTTAACAATATGATTTTTTAAGTAAGAGGAAAAAAAACACCAATGTTTATACGGGCACACATGCACCAGCTTATGGGTTTATGAGGCCCAGGAAACAGGGACCTAGTTCACACAAATGCCCACAAAGCTGTCCACAACCATGCTGTGAGGTTTTCCATTGTGTTTGTTTGTGGAATCAAGCCCTCCTGCTGTCCTCTCTCTTCTTTCCAGAGGCCTCCTGGGGAGCAACCTAAGCCCCTTCCAGGAGCCCAGATCCTCTCTGCCTGGGACAGGCAGGCCCGCTGCAGGGGAAGGCCTGAGGGACCAGGCCGGAAGTGGCCGAGTCGGAGAGCAGCTCAGACGCACCCCCCCCCCACCGACCTGGCCAGCACAGCCCGCCCCCCTGGGCAACATGCACTGCAGGGGGAGCCTGCTGGAGCACAGGATCCGATTGCCTCGGTCTGGGGGACCCCGAGAGCAGAAAACCCCATCCTGGGAGGCCCTATGTAAAGAAAATTCACCCTCATGGGTCATACTGGTTACCAACGGTAAAGTGTGCTGGGTGCTGGGGCTGCACCACCCAATTTGGTCACCATGAGCCACGCCGGGCCACGTAAGTTTAATTTTAAGTGACTAAAATGAAAGCGAATTTAAAGCTCAGTCCCTCAGGGGCACCAGCCACATTTCATGTCCCAACAGCCACAGGTGGCCGGCAGCTACTGCACAGGACACACTGGTCTTAACCGAGAATGGCCATTTACGGTCTCCTGAACAAAAGGGCCACCAAGAAGCTCGAAAGCTTTTTTTAAAGCTTGGCTATAAAGTATATCACTCTCAGAGCTCCTACCAGCTGACTTACAAGGGCTTCGGAATCAGCGCCGCGGTGAGCTGTGCGCCCAGGCACGGCGGCCACTGAGCACGTGGGGCTTCGTTTATTTCAGTATGAAAGGGGGCGCCTGGGTGGCTCAGTCGGTTCAGCGTCTCACTCTTGATTTCAGCTCAGGTCATGATCTCGGGACGTGAGCGTGAGCCCTGCATGGGGTTCTGCGCTCAGTGGGGAGTCTGCTTCCCTCCCTCGTCCGCTGTCCTTCCCCCAGCTCATGCGCCCATGTGCACGCGCTCTCTCTAAAATAAATAAATCTTTTAAAAAACCGTAAGTAACCACGTACTTCCTTGGTCATAGTAGTCACACTTCCAGGGCTTGAGGACAGCATGTGGTTAGTCGCTACCGACTTGGGACAGCATAGTCACTGGACATTTCCATCACTGCAGAAAGTTCTGTTGGACAGCACTGTCTCCGCAGCCTGCCCTACTCAGGCTGGCTGCCACAGCCGGGGGGATCAGCCCCTGGGGCCAGCCCCCTTCCTCTGTCTACATGCTCACCCGCCCACATCACGCACATGCTTCACCGATGGCTCAGGAGAGGATTCTGGGATGCTGGCCAGAGTGCGTGTCATGGTGGACAGGTAAGTCCCTGTCCAGAAGGCTGAGATGCACAGAGGTGAAGAGCACAGGCCCTCAGTTCAGACTGCCTGGTTTTCAACCCCATCTCCGCTCTCACTCGCTGTGTGGCTCCTGGGCAGGTTCCTTAAACTGTCCACGGCCCAGCTTCTTCATCTGCGAAGGGGCGTAGCAGTGTCTGGCTTGCAGGATTTTCCTGAGCATTCAGGGAACTGATGCAGGTCAAGAACCTAGCCTTGTAAGCACCAGCTAAATGTGGGCTGTCTCACGACTGTAAGAGCCCCCGCCTTCCCTGAGCAAGCTGCCTTGTATCCATGTCTGTTAAGGCCTGAATTGTATACCCCCCAAAAACACACGTATGAAGTCCTAATCCCCTGTACCTCAGATGCCTCTGTATTTGGATAAAAGGTCTTTAGAGAGGTAAACAAGTGCAAAATGAAGTCACCAGGCTGGGCCCTCATCCAGCATGACGGGTATTCTTATAAGAGGAGGAAATTTGGACACAGGCCCATACAGAGGGAAGATGATGTGAGGCCACAGGGAGAAGACCGCCATCTACAAGCCAAGGAGAGAGGCCTCGGAGGCAACCAACCCTTGATCTTGGACTTCCAGCCTCCAGAGCCGTGAGAAAATAAATCTCCTGTTCAAGCCATCCGGCCTGGAGAACTAATACAGTGACCCAGGAAGGACTTGTCCCCGCTCCCTGCTCTGATGACCCTCAACTTCTACACCTCCAAGGACACTGCTCTCCCCGTCGCGGAGCTCTGGGCTCTTTGCGACCTGGAACCTCCAGACACAGCAAGCGCCCGCCACATCGGGTGCCCCATTCCTCCCCTAACACACCCTGTGCTGTCCACTCTGTGTTCGCCGTACTGTCCCTGGCACCCGAATGCCCCGCTAGCCGGGTCTACTTCTCCAAAGCGAGGTCCTCTCTCCAGCTCCAGCTCCAACACCACATCTTTCACAGAGTGTCGGCCCCCCCAGGGTTCCATGTCCTGTCCTCACTCCAGGAGCGTGCATTTCTGCCACCATTTCTGTCACGGCAGCAAAAGTCACAGAGTGACCACCGCTCGACATGGCTCTCTCTGTGAGCTCCCAGGGACTGAGCCTTGAGATCTCTGAGAGCCCAGCACCCATGACCGGGGGGGCATTCAGGAGCGTGGGAAGGGGGAGGACGGCGGCCCAGAGAGGACCCCAGATGAGAATGGTTGTACTTACTTCCAGGGTTCGAACATGCGCCAGCAGCTGTGGCAACCTCTGAATCTCGTTCTCGCTGATGTCAAGAGTACGTAAGCTTCGGAGTTCCCCCACGGTTTCTGGAAGCTCCTTCAGCTTGTTATCTGGAGAGATCCCAATGGCACAGCTCAACCCCCAAAGCCCCTCCCAGCTTCCTGCCTGACGGGGCCAGGACTCGGGGGCACGTGGGTGGCTCCCTCTGACCCCGGGGGTGTGCGCAGGTCCTGAGACCTGAGGCTCCCTGAGGAAGAGCACGGGGGTCCAATTTCGGTGACCTGGGTTCAAGTTCTTACTCCACCACTCATTAGTTGGGTGGCCTAAGAAAACGGAAATACCTCCTTGGGTCAGTCTTCTCATTTGTAAGATGGGGATAATGAGACTATCTGGCCTCACAGGAATAGCAAAGGATTCAATGAAACTACGCATACGAAGCCCTCAGCGCAGTGCCTGTCACGTAGTAAGTGATCAAAAATTCAGTATCATTATTTTTATCATTGTGTAGATGTTGCCAATGAGTAAACTGAGGCATTTTGTGCAAAAAGTGCTTAAGGATAACCAGAGGACACGAGAGAGCTGGGGGCACAGGGAGCCAGCCCCCTGCATGTGACTCTGGGCTCTGTAATTATCACGCAGGGTGGTCCTGAGCAGTCCCTGCTCCCAGCCCCCTTTCCTCACCTGTCAGGTGGGAGGCACACCCCCCTGTCCCTACCCCACGGACACGCGAGGCGAGGCTCGCTGCATTGCTGACTGCGGAAGTGCGCCCCCCAGAGGGCGAAGCACTCGCTGTCAGAACCCAAACCATGGCTCCTGGACAGCTGTCCCCCAGCTAGGCCGCCACTCCGACCGCTCCTGGTTATTACAGATTCGAGGGCCCGATTCCGGGAGCCTGGCTGTCAGGACCGGCTGCCCTCCTCTCTGTGAGGCCCTAAAGAGTCATAGGAACTCTCCAGATGCCGTCTCCGGTTACCATGGAGACAGATCCCCCCAACCAACAGGTGGTCAGTCCGGTTTACAGGGACGCCCCAGGACTGGCTGCCCTCACGCTCAGTGGTCCCAGGAGGACAGCTCTGTGGATGCTGGCCGAGACAGCCCAGAGCTGACTGAAAGTCACACCGACAGGGCATTCCGACCCCTACCTTTCACGTTGAGGGTCTGGAGCTGGATCAGGTTCCCGATGGAACGTGGGAGATACATCAGTTGATTTCTTTCCACGTTCAATACCTAAGAGAGAGAGGAAAATGACATGAGAACCCAAACGCAGAGGACAGTGTCTACCCCTGCTTCAGGCCAGGCAGCATCTGGGCGCCACACACGCCTTTAACTCCCTCGGACAGCCCTGTGAGGAAGGCACCGATTGTTAGAATCCCAGGTGGGAGATGAGAACAGAGGCTCAGCGTGGTGAAGTCACGTGCCCGAGAGAGCACAGCCAGACCCTGAACTGGTTCTTGCTGAGGTTCCATCATTTCTGCAGACCGCAGAATGCCCCATGATGGCCCCACAATCCAGCAAGAAGGAAGAAGGGGACGAGCAGGTTCAGGGACCTGGGGGAGGCAGCATGTGACAGGACCCTAGGAATCCCAGTGTTGGGGGGAAGAAAGCTGAGCTGCATAAAGGCAGCGGGATCTGCCCAAGGTCTCAAGGCTGGCAGCTGGTGGAGCCCAGACGGGAAGGCAGGCTCGCCGGATTCCGCAGGCCGCGCTCCCTCCCAGATGCCGCACTGTGAGGGGGAGCAAGGCCAAGAGGCTGGCACGCTAAGTACCCATTAAACGTTGATGCGATGGAAAGCTAAGCAGCATTAAAAATTATGTGGCAGATGAATATTTGATGAACCAAAAGATGGTTAGCAGTTATTGTCAAGTGTCCAAAAGTTAAAAAACAATGAACACCAACAATTCTATACAAATATACATGTTAAAAAAAGTCCCCAAAGAGCCTACATCCAGGTATTCATTCCTAAGGGGGTGACAATTCCTACTGTTCTGCTCCATGTTCTGTGTGCCCTCAGGCAAGCGACCGGCATCCCTCTGGACCCCAACTTTATCTGTAAAATGCAACGATGTCACCCACACAGTAGGGTTGTTCGTTCCCCTCATTTCCTGGTCTCCTCCCTGTTGGAGGCAGCGTGCAAGGTGGGGGTGCTGCCCTCTGAGGACTACGTCTCAGTCACATCAGTAAACGCTTCATCGGGAACTACGTACTGCCATTAGTGCTCCTGAGGCAACCAGCCCGGCCTGAGGCAGAGGCCTTTGACAGGGAGGCTGAGAGGCTTCTCAGGGACATCGGGGCTGAGAGGGGATGAGCCATTCAGGCAGAGGTGAGGTCTGCACAGAGAGGCCCTGCTGCAGGGAGGCAGGAAGGCCAGAAGGGGTTTAGGAACCGACTGCCGGGGGAGGAGGGCACAGGAGAGGAGGCTGGATCCTACAGGGTCTGAGGGGTACAGTGAAGAGAACGGATTTTAATCTAAGTGTGAAGGAAGCTGCTTCTTCCTCTGTGTAGGGGGGGCTAATGCTAGCACCTGCCTGACAGGGAGGCTGCAGGAAACGAACAGGTAACAGGAGGGAAACGCTTGGCTCCGCGCGGGCATGGGGGGGGGTGGCGCGACTGATCAGAAGTGGGAGGATGAGTCACAGTGCCGAATTCATCATCTCCTGCTTCCTCCCTTGTAGAAGCTCATGATGAAATCCCAAAAGCACATGCCAAAAATATGGTATCGAGACTCCCACAGCTTAGACCGCCATGGCCAGGGCGTCCCCGCGCTTCCTGACGGGAAAGGGGCAGAGGGAGTTGGCACCAAGGGCGGCCCTGGCCAGAGCCCAGCCAGCACTCTCCAGGGCACCTTCTCACTCGCAGTCGGAGGCAGGCGTCCTGTGTCCTGCAGCCGTACCTGGAGGGCGGTCAGCTGCCCGATGTCGTCAGGAAGCGCCGACAGCTGATTGTCGTGGAGATCCAGAACCTGCAGGAGGAAGACAAGCTTAGGAGTCACAAGGGTCACCAGTGGGGAAAGCCTGCAGAGCTCAGGCTCAGGGGAGGCGATAAGACGCCTGGGCCTCTTCTCGCCTTCCGTGTTGAAGCAACAGCAGCCCCTCCTCTCCAACTACGTGATCGTTTCATTTTAGCTCCTTTTTGAAAATGTGATACCATTTCTTTTCTTTATCAAATATTTATTTTTAGCTGTTGAGTGAAAACAGTATGCTATGAAACAGTATGCATCAATATTCACGTTAAACAGGAAAACCCTCTTGGTATAAGTACCTATTTATGGAGAAAAAGACTATCGAATACACAATAATATACTGACCATGGTTCTCTGGAGTGTGAGATGACAGACATTTTTCCGCCTTGGCTTAACGGTATTTGCTAATTTTTTTAACAATACGAATGAGCAAAAAAGGCACAGATCACGTATATGACTATGCAAATATATTTCACGTACGTATGTATAAAATAGAAATACACACACATATAAAATATATATTTTAAAATGTGTGAGATATTGTCTTACTATAAAAATAATGAGTGTCGGACTAAGATAACAGACGTAAAAACCACCCCAACTCCTACAAACCAGACTTAACCACGAAAAACACTTTGCCTCCTGATGTCATCCTTTTCCTCTCATTGTGTGCATGCACCCACTGTCACGGCTCATGTTCACGTGGAGTAATCCCAAGGTCACAGGCCGCATGTACCGTATGTCCCAGTCCCTGTCCTGGAGAGGCTGGCAGGAGGAAGTCAGCCTGGATCACGGGGCCTTCGAACACTGCCCGAGGGATGCCTGGCATCCCTCCGGGGACCTTCTGGTTTGGGCCCATCAGTCTCCGTGCTCTCTCTGGGTTCACCTGCTCTGAGTTTAGGCTTTGCCTTTCTTCCTGTTGGGCAAGTTCCCTTGAAGGCAGGGCCTATGGCTGGTTATCTTTTCAACCCCACTCCACGCACAGGGCTCAGGTGCCCCATAAACTGTGCTAATCCAACCCCAGCCTGACGACGAAGTTAGGCCCGCCTGGCATAGACTTAAACAACGGGAGCTTGGCTGTCACGTGCCACACCAGGCAGAGTCCCTGACCCGGGGAGAAGGGCCCCAGTACCTTGATGGTTATGAGACTCAGGAGGCTGCATGATTTAGGGAGCAGGGAAGTGAGGTGATTCGTGTGGACGATCAACACCTGTGCGGGGAAGATTTGGGGCGCGTTAGGCAGAGGAAGAGGAACCAGCAGGATACGCCGCAGACCCTGCCTGCCCGCGGTCCTCTGCTCGCCCGGACACTGCAGCGGGGGATGCGGTTCAGAATGCAGAACCACCAACTGTGGAAGCAGATGACTTGAAAGCCTGTAATTTCAAGCGTGAAACGATCTTGAGGCCTAATGCTGCCTTCCATCCTGAGAAGGGTCCCCACGCAGCTGTCCTGATCTTAACCTCCCTCAGCGTCAGCATCTTCACGTGAGGGACAGAGAATAATAAAGTACCTGCCTCCAAGGGCTGCCGTACGATTAACAAACCAACAGACAAAAGGCACTAAGCCCAGGCTGGCCTGGGGTTCGGGGCTCAATCCGTGTCATCTGTGGCTATTTTTATAGCATCGACCCCCACATAGAAACTTCTAGTGTCAAGGAGCTCACCAGGCTGCTGGTATGGAACACTTTTTACCTCCCTTCATTAGATAATTTAGAGTGCTCTTAGTTGTCTACATGCAAAGCTGCGATGCCTTTCGGAAAAACCGTTCATTCCATTCTTAATCTCTGCTGGGTGACCAGAATGAAGTAAGTACAGCTTTCATTATTATGAGCAACGAGGTCACCCCATGTTTACTGCGGCAGCCCTCACACCTGGATGCATTCCCGTCTCCATCTACCTACCTCCCTACCTGTCACTCTTTTAATTCTCATGGTAGCTCTGTGAGAGTAGAACTAGAACTAGGAATGTCTTCATTTCATAGATGAAGAAACGGATGTAAGAACTGGCGGAAGTTGCCCAACTCACGAGGGGCAAAGCCAGGATGTGACCCAGGACCGTCTGACACCGATCTCAACTCTCCCACTCGTGCAAACACCTGCTTCAAGCTGGAAGGGTGAGAATCGGGGAGAAGGGAGGTGTCTATGCCCGGAAGCCAGTGCCTAAAAGTCCCACCTGATTTCAAACAAGCAGACACGCAATAAACAAGTCTGTGAAAATGAAGGTCCACCTCACCTTCTTCTGTAGAACTTTGCATGTCGCAAAGGCCCCAAATGGAATCTAAGGTAAGAGAAAGACGAGTCAGTGCCTCCCTTCCTGCTGGTTTTGTTTTGAGCGGCACACAGGGGAGGGAGAGATGGGGCAGGAGGTGATCCAGTGCAAAAGTCTCACGTACAGGGCGGCACTGAGCCGGGAGTGTGGTGCGGGGGAGGCTGGGGAGGAACGCTGCCGGGAGTTGGTCAGCCCTCCCCTGCAATCAGCTGGCAGGAGACTGCCCTGCGCGGCCCCACCCGCACACCAGCCCCATCGTTAGTCCTGTGGGGGCAAAAGAAAGCTCTCTGGTGCTATGCAGAGGCTGGAGAAACCCCGATTCTTCCAGCTCCCTAGAGATCTGTGGGTACATTTTCTAGACCCCTTGATTCTCATAGACTATGTTGAGGCCACCGATCATCTGAATTCTTTTGAGTAAGAAGAAAATCCGAGAAAACGTCACTTGGCTAATGCTGCTGGTGTTTGAAAAACCCCAGTCCACATCTGTCTTTCTCAGGGACACGTGATCCAAGGAAAAAGGGCAGACCAAATTCACAGCCGCAACACTGGCCACGATTTACCTCTGAGAGCTCACATTTAGAGATGTCAAGAATGTCATCGGCCCCAGCTTCTTTTGCCTGCAAATAAAAAGAATAAGAATAAAAAAACACGTTCAAACAAAACACCCTCGAAAAGTGGACAAACCAGCCAAAGAAACACAGGATCGACCACAGACACTGGTTCAACTAATCCATTTTGCAGGTGCGCCCATGATCCCTGCTTCAGTGGGGCTTGAGGTCCAGCACGGAACAAGTAACGGCAGCTGTCACCAGTTCTTTCGGGATGGAAGCGGAAGGCACTCCTGAGTACCAGACAGGAGGCCTCATTGGTCTGCTTCGAGTCAGAGATCTCCTCTGGGGGTTGGGAGGAGGGGGAGGGAGGGAGCACGCGGCTTGTTTGGGGGCAGTGTGGAGCCCAGTCTGGAGATGGACTCAGAGGAAACCCGTTTTCCCTCACCAGACACATCTGATACTCCAGGCGTTTCCGGGCCTCTTCACTGGGTTTCCGCTTCCGGAAGAAGAGCGGCATTCTTTCTTTCGCGTCCTGGAGTAATCTTCAGGACTCTAGGGCACAGGAGAGCAATCAGGGCCTGGGGAATTGGTCACCACCAGGACGGGCAGCACACTAACGCAGAACACGTAGCCCATCTGCTGGACCGTACGATCCTTGATGGCAGCGTCTGCGTCCATCTCAACCGTCCACCGGGGCCACAAGCCCAGCCCAGCAGGTCTTTCTAATGATGTCCTCTGAGAACGCGTTAAAGGATGGGACTGATGAATCACTTCTCGTTCCCGAAACACTGACAGAGTGGCATCGACAAACCAAGCATGGCATCAGCTGCATCACAAGCAAAGAGATCCCTTAGTTCAATAAAAATTCCAAGGCAATCCTCAGACACCTTGCCACCCTCAAGCTACCGTTCCATCTGATTCTCACCACAGCCTAATTTAAAGTGATGAAATGGAGACATGAGCTCAGTGATCTGGTTATACAGCCCGGATGGTAGCAAGACCTGTCCGAACCTCTGTTCTTTCGAGTCCTGATACTGTGTGGTTTGCCCAACTCCTTCAGGCTTGAATAACTTAGCACATGCTAAGTACAGTGACCTGAACTCAGAAGCCAAGTGCTTACTGCCTACCCAGTATCTGCAACGCGCAGCGCTTGACAAGGGATATCGAGGGCCCAGGAAACAATCATCCAGGGAAGCTTATGGTTAACAGCCCAGGCTTTGGAATGAAATGTAACTGGGTTTATGGAGGTTCCTCCAAAAATTAAAAATAGAAATACCCTGTGACCCAGCAAGTGCACTACTAGGTATCGACCCCAAAGATACAAAGGTAGTGATCAGAAGGGGCACCTGTACCCCAATGTTTATAGCAGCATTATCAATAATAGCCAAATTATGGAAAAAGCCCAACTGGTCACCGATTAACGAATGGATAAAGAAAATATTCTGTACACACACACACACACAAATACACACACATGATGGAATATTACTCACCACCAAAAAGAATAAAATCTTGCCATTTGCAATGATATAGCCAGAGTATATTAAGCTAAATAAAATAAGTCAGAGAAAGACTAATACTATGTGATTTCACTCATGCGTGCAAATTAAGAAACAAAACAGATGAACATATGGGAAGGCGACAAGAGAAAGAGGTAGGCAAACCATAAGAGACTCTTAACGATAAAGAACAAACTGAGAGTTGATGGAGGGAGGTGGGTGGGCGATGGGTATCAAGGACAGCCCTGGCTATGATGAACACTGGGTGTTATATGTAATTAATGAATCACTAAATTCTATTCTTGAAGCCAGTATTACATTTTATGTTAATTAACTAGAATTTAAATTAAAAAATTGAAAGGAAAAAAAAGTAACTGGGTTTGAATCCCAGATCTGCCCCCCACCAACCACATCACCTCTGTTCAATCTCTCTGAGCCTCAGTTTCCTCATCCATATAATAATCTTACCAATACCTGGTTCTGGGAGGATCCAGTAATTTCATATAAGTAAAACTCATAGCACATTACCTGGCACATAATCACTGCTCAGTCAATGTCAGCCACAAAGCACTATGCATTTGACAAATATTAATTCAGGGCCCACTACAGCTAGGGAGAAGATGCAGTTGAAGAAGATACACACCCAGTCCTCAAGGGGAGGGCTAGAGATCACAGGTCTCCGCCCATAGGGGCGTGGGCAGTCTGGGGAGCCTGCCAACCTGCAAGCTGGCTCAGGCCCCTCTTGTCACCCCACCTGCCAGCAGGGATGGGGACTAGTCTAAAAACAGCTCTCCCCCTTCCCTCCCTGATGACAAGCTCTTACCCTTCTGCTCCCCAAGGACTAGCCCCCTCATTCCCTCCCCAAAGACCAGCCCTCCCACCAAGTCCCCCACAGTGACCATCCCTTCTCCATCCCTCCCACAAATTCGGCTCTTCCCAATCTGCTCCCGGAGGTCCACCCTTCATCCATTCCTTCCCCCGAGTCCAGCCCAATGGGAAGAACCACACCCATTCTCCCCAGGCTGGAGTGGGAAGAGCCCCACCTGGCTTTGTGGGTGGACAGGTCACTGACGCGCCTTCTCTAGTGTGGACCAGAAGACAGGGAGATCACTCGGAGGACTCAGTCATGGACACCGAGTCGCAGACCACCGGGCACGAGCCCGGGCAGAGCTGGAGTCTGTTCTCTTCCAAACGCAGGAGCTGGGGACCCGAAACTCAGAATTTCAGAAAGTCATGCAGACAGGGATGACGAAGTCGGAGACTCTGAGAACCGTAGAATCTTGGAATTAAGAGCTGGACCAAATTTAGACCCGAATAAAATTGTTTCGGTAACCAAAATGCACATATCACAAGGGAGCTTAAGGGGGCCGGAGGTCGCCAAGGCCCTAGAGTCTCGGAATGGGGGTGCGGACCCCTTAGGGGAGGGGCGGGGTTTTGCTATTGGGCTACAGGGACGAAAGGGTGACCCTCAAGATAAGGGAGAATAGAGAACAGCGGGGCCCTGGAGCAGCCCTCTCTTCGCTGACCGCCCCCCCAGGCGAACCTCCCCGAAGCCCCCTTTCTTAACCCCTAATTACAACTCACCCAGAGCAGAGTTCTCCAGCCGTCAGCTTCAGGCACCTGCCCACAAGCAACATGGCGGCAAGGGCGTCTCTGGGAAGCTGGGCGGAGCCAACAGTTATCGCGAGAGTCGCGCTTTCCGGCCTATATCCGGCGCAGTCAGAAACTCTTCCGGTCTTTTGGTTTTCGGCTAGGAGGAGGCAAAGGTGCAACTGTCTTCGGTCGTCCCGAATCCGGGTTCATCCGACACCAGCCACCTCCGCCATGCCGCCTAAGTTCGACCCCAACGAGATCAAAGTCGGTGCGTGCTTTAGATGTGGCTGGGGCTGCGAGATGGAGCATCCCTCCTCCCCGCAGCCCGTCGGGCCTCCGGCCCAGCCGCCGTAGCCTTTCCTACGCCGTGCTTTTAAGTTGCTGCCCGCTATAGGCCTTTCCACGGCTGCGATCAGGGCTCTGTGAGGCCTTGGCCGAGTCTCTCGACTCATTCTGGGTCTCAAATTCCCCACGTGTAAATGGGGAGGGAGGACCGGACGACCTGTGGTGGCTTTGCAGCACGCTCGCCTTAGGGTAAGGTTTGAGCCTGGGCGTTTCCCCCCGCCACTGGGTTGGCGGGCCGCCGAGCTGGCTCCACACCGGCCGGGTGCGGGCCTCGGTAGCCGTAGCGCAGCCGAAGGTCGCTGTCCCACGTGGCGCTTGAAGCGGTCCACGCCAGGGAGGAGGGGACGAGCCCGCTGCGGGTTGGGTGGCTTTCCGCTCCTTGCTGAGGCCCTTGGTACTGTTTCGAGAATTGACAAGTGGTGAAGCCAGCCCCAGAAAGATTCCCGGAGAGAAGGCAGTGGCGCGGGGGGGTTTCCTTCTGCGGCGACACTGATCTTTTCTTTCTCCCAGTGTACCTGAGGTGCACCGGGGGCGAAGTCGGCGCCACATCTGCCCTGGCCCCGAAGATCGGGCCGCTGGGTCTGGTAAGTCATCCTGGTGGAGGTCGGTTTCTTGGGTTGTAGGGTTCCACGTTGCCGATTGACAATCCCTACTACACCTCTGAGCCTCTGAACTGGAAGGCTCCCATGGCAAGGTCCCGACACGAGATTGGCACGTGCTTTGACGCTGTAACTTTGACTCTGTAGGGTCAAGATCTTCACTGCAGCCTTCAGCGCACCTGAGGAGTGGGCCAGAGGTCTTTCCTGATGGTTTAGGAGGCACTGAGCAAACTGCTTAGCCTGTGTTTTCTAGTCAGGGCAATGGGCATATCACTGATGGGGTTAAATATCAGAGAGAGGGTTAAATGGGGTTAACAGTAGTAGCTTGTATAACGTACTCATTAATATGACCAGCTTCACCGATGACCCTCATTTACCCACTTCTCCAATTTATGCTTTTACGGAGCTTGCATTTCCCTGAATATCATTAGGCCTTTATTCCTTGGACATTGGTCTTCTGAACATTGTTCCCACATGGTCTTGCTAAGCTAATGTCTTAATTACACGTTTCCTTGACTCCGTTTAGCAGGCATCTGCTGAAATCCTTCCTGTTGAGGTTGGTGGTCATTAGGAAGTCTAAGTAGCTAATGCCCAGATCCCCTCCTTGCAGAAACCTGGTGTCTTTAAAACTCTCCAGGTGATTTGAATGTAACTGGTGTTGGAACTTCCAGCGTTATCACATGGGTCCTTATGGGAGGATAGGTAGGTAAGGGACTTGGCCATCTTATGACATTGTCTACTACTGTGATAGCCACGCCTTGATTTAGTAGGTGCAGTTCTGTGCTTCAGACTGTGCCGGGTGTGCGGGCTTGGGGTGTTGGCCAGGTGAGAGGGATGGGTTTTCAAACTGTACCTCCAACTTACAGCCAGTGTGACGAACCTTTCTTTCTCTAGTCTCCAAAAAAGGTTGGTGATGACATCGCCAAGGCGACTGGTGATTGGAAGGGTCTAAGGATTACCGTGAAACTGACCATTCAGAACAGACAGGCTCAGGTACTTGGTTTGAGGGGGAGGGCAGAAGTAGCAACGCTCTGGGATTCCTGGGGGGAAGGTTTTGGCCACTTGGCCCCCAGTGGTGAGCCGAGGGCAATTTTAAATGGGGGAAAGGCTTTTTTGAGAGTATGGATCAAGAAAGCAAAGACATGGGCCTAATATTAACTTGTGTCACTTGTGTGACATTGGGCAAATTGCTTTATGTCTCTTAGGGTAGGACATGTTCCAGACTGTGAAAATAACGCAAGAATGTACAGCAAATGGAGTCTGGCCCATGTTTTTTGAGAGCCAGGTTGCAGGCAGTATTGACAGTCTTCATTGGAGGGTGGAGTGGGGCTTATTCACGTGGACAATCTCTCTTACAGATCGAAGTGGTACCTTCTGCCTCTGCCCTGATTATCAAAGCCCTCAAGGAACCACCAAGAGACAGAAAGAAGCAAAAAAACAGTGAGTGTCTTTCTCCCTGGTAGTTTGTGAGTGGTGGTGTCTACGCACCGTGATGACTTCGTGGCACGTTTCCCCTTTAACGAACCTGGGGGAGGGGGCGCAGAGGAATTGGATGAGGTGTAGAGAGCCGGGCACCACCCGGAAGTGTCAGGTGGCTCCCCGGTGTCCAGTGTGGGGCTGGCCCTACTCAGGGCATGCAGGAGAGGGAAACTGGGTGAAGTGAAAATGATAACCGGTCAGCAGACCACTTCTGAGCTAACCTACACCTGTCTTTTTTCCATGTTTAGAACAGTCTCCTTTGTATAAATGAGCAGAGACTTGATTTCGCCCCAGCCACCCGCCACTGCACCCGATCGGTTTCTGTGGGCTGGTGCAATCCAGTGGTGAGCTGAGAGTAAACCCCAGCTTAGGAAACAGGGTTGTTCTTCATGTGGATGACTCTGTGCCGAAAGCATGGGAACAGCCTGGAAATAAGGATGAGGGAGCACGTGATGTGGCCTGCTCTGGCCTTGGGTTGTGAGCAAGCTTACACTGTTTTTCTTTGCTGCAGTTAAGCACAGTGGAAATATCACTTTTGATGAGATTGTCAATATTGCCCGGCAGATGCGACATCGATCTTTAGCCAGAGAACTCTCTGGTAAGTGGACAAACATGGAAGCACCTTAATTGTTATATGGGGTGTATGCACCAAGTGGTAACATTTCCCAGTTTGAAGGGACAGTCACTGTCAGACCCACAGTTAGGGTGCAGAATGGCTTGAGATCAGTGAATATTTGGGGCTGGATGTGTTTAAATCTGGGTCTCAAGGGAGCCATGGAGACTGCCTTAAGAGCTTACATAACTAAATGTTGGAGTTCTGAATCTTGGATTAGAGAAGCAGGGATGTCATTCCATAAAATAGGGTTAATCTCTCCTTGCCTGCTGTGAAACTCCCAAGTATTTCCTGATGGGTATCTGGGGATTGTGAGGGACTGAAGGTCCTGATGCTACTTTTCTTTCTCCTAGGAACCATTAAAGAGATCCTGGGGACTGCCCAGTCTGTGGGCTGCAATGTTGATGGCCGCCACCCTCATGACATCATAGATGACATCAACAGTGGTGCCGTGGAATGCCCAGCTGTAAGTGATTTCTGTTTCACTTGGGTAAAGCAGGGTGAGAGCTGCAGGAAGGCTAAAGTATTCATGGAGACAGGCTGGAACAGTTCTAGAAATGGTCAGTGGGTTTGGACTATAAGGTTCTTGTGTCCTACTGACATACTTCTTTTTTCTTTCCCACAGAGTTAACTACAAAAGAAATTATTTCAATAAAGGATCATTTGACAACCAGTGGACCTTTTTATGTGGCCTCTTCCTTGGGGGAGCTAGCTCTTTTGTGGTCAGATGGGGGCCAGGGTGGCAGAAGCTGTGGAAGAGGTAGCAGTTTGGGTAACAAGCTTCTGGGTGACAGATTGCTGCCCTGTATGGGACCAGCTCAGAGAACACACTCAGAAAGGAAGTCTCTCTGCTTTCTGTAGGCCACATATATGCATAGAACTCTTCATAAGAATAAAATTAGCCAAAAAGAACACTTGTACTTTAGCATGAATACATGGCAAGGAATCTGTCCCAGACCAGTTTAAATCTTGAGTGGGCTAGGGCCCCATGGCCCTTAGTGCAAGTGTTCACTATCCATTCCAGTGTAGCCAGGCTTCAGAAGCACTGGTGGGAAACAAAGGAATCGGACCCTTGTAGTAGTAAGTCCTTAAGGGTCATTTTCTAATGGCATGTTTTTGCCTCTCCTTAATCTCTTCATTAGTTCGGTTCCTTTTGACTTGAGCTCGCGACTCCTTTTTACTTTGAAGTGTGAGGTGAATGTGGAAGGATGAGCCAAGGTATCTGTACTGGGGGGAGCTACACCTGAGTAGCTTAGAGGGGGCTTCTGGGTAGCAGCCTAAAGAGGGGGGCCTTAGGAATAGCCCAAAAACTTAATTTCCTTGGCATTAGTCATAGTCGTGCCTTATATAATTTTGCCAACAGGCCTTTCAAGAAGGTGGGTTTTATTTCCCCACCACTGTCCCCCAAGCAGGGTTGAGAACTAGTGGGAAGGATTACCTCAGAACTTGGGTCAATAAGGGTAAGCCTTTTAGGACCTGTGCCAAGTGACCAAGAAACAAAAGCTAGAGGCCATGGGTGATGAAAGCTGACTCTGGAGTCAAAGGGTTACCTAACCCCAAACCACAAGGGTTTACTGTGCAGGTGAGGTCATGTTGGCTGTGTGAGGATGGTATGCCAAAGATGAGACCCAGCAAGGGAGAAAAATTCTAACAATGAAAATCTTGCTCTAAAGGAAACTGCTTCAGGAAGAGAAGTGAAGGACCCACTGGCCTGTGAGCCCGGGACGGATGGTAGACATCAGGCTGTCCTAGTGGCTCCGTAGCGGGGTGTGCCTTGCTGGGATTTCACTGGCTTCCTCTGAATACCCTTAGCCTGTTCCAACCTGGGTCTTTTTGTAACAGTAGCAAACACTTGGAACATCTTAAGTAGAGACAGCCTTAGCAGTGTCCAGATTTTCCTATATAGAGCCTTAATGAGTGGATATCCCTCCCCCACTGCTGATCAGATTGTAGCATGTAGAATCTTTCCTCACTTGAATTACTCTCCCCAAATCCTCTTTGGCCCCATTATGGAAACTTCATAGTGTTGGTTCTTTTTAACAGCCCTCATTCAAGAACCAACCCATCACCAAAATACCTGGCCTTTAAGAAGGAACCAAGTGGGGCTCCTGGGTGGCTCGGTTAAGTGTCTGCCTTTGGCTTGGGTCATGATTCTAGGGTCCTGGGGCTCCTGCTTAGTGGGGAGTCTGATCCTCCCTCCCTCCTTCCTCTGCTCCTGTAACTCTATTGCTCACGGTCTCTAAAATACCTTTTTTAAAAAAAGGAACTAAGTCCTTCACTCATTGATCACTTAGCCTTTATAAACCAAGGTTTCTGCAGTGCTTGCTACACAAAAAGCAGTTTGGCTCACTGAATATAAAGGTAAAATCTCCAGTGTAATTTGAGTCGGGTTGTTGATGCCTACTGAAGAGCTGAGAGCTCCTGAGACCTTTCACCTGCAACATGTAAAATCGGGACTATTTATTAAAGGTGCTTTTGCTTGTGGCTCTGAGCTGCAGACTGTCAAAGTCCTAGGTCTCCACAGGTTTTCAGACTACCTGCATTTCCTGCCAGGTCCCCACCCACTTTGGTCCTGTCTCCGGTTACTCCCCAGCATGGAGTCTCTGGTGTCTAATGAAAGCAGAGCTACACCGGAAGGCCTTCCCACACTCCCTACATTCATAAGGCTTCACACCAGTGTGAATCCTCTGATGCTGACTAAGGGATGAGCTCTGGTTAAACGCCTTGCCGCACTCATTGCACTCGTAGGGTTTTTCTCCTGTGTGAATTATATGATGTCGAATAAGAGCTGAGCTCTCACTGAAAAATTTCCCACACTCATTACATTTATAAGGCTTCTCCCCAGTGTGGGTCTTCTGGTGGATGATGAGATTTGTGCTTTGGCTGAAAGCCTTCCCACACTCGCTGCACTTGTAGGGTTTCTCTCCTGTGTGAGTCCTCTGATGGTTGGTGAGGTTTGCGCTCTGGCTGAAGGCCTTCCCACATGCACCACACTTATACGGTTTCTCCCCAGTGTGGATTCTCTGATGCTGAATAAAGGCAGCACAGTAACTGAAGGCCTTCCCACACTCACTGCACTTGTATGGCTTCTCCCCCGTGTGGGTCCTCTGGTGGTTTGTGAGATTCGCACTGTGACGGAAGGCCTTCCCGCAGTCGCTGCATTCATAGGGCTTCTCCCCGGTGTGAATTCTCTGATGCTGAACAAGGGCTGAACAGTCACTGAAGGCTTTTTCACACTCGCTACATTTGTAGGGTTTTTCCCCGGTATGAGTTCGCTGGTGTTTTGTGAGGTTTGCATTCTGGCTGAAGGCTCTTCCACATTCGCTGCATTTGTAGGGTTTCTCTCCGGTGTGAATCCTCTGGTGCTGAATAAGAGATGAGCTCTGGCTGAAAGCCTTCCCACACTCATTGCACTCGTAGGGTTTTTCCCCAGTGTGGCTCTTCTGGTGCTGAGAAAGGGAAGAACAGTAACTGAAGGCTTTGCCACATTCGCTACATGTATACGGTTTTGCTTGGTGGGGCTTAATTATAGGGGAATTCTTCCTGAAGCTCTTTGTATGCGCTTCCCACTTCCGGGGTCTCACTTCTGAAGGAACCCTCTGTTGTGGAGAAAGGACTGGTCTCAGGTTGAAGCTCTTCCCCAGGTCACTGTTCCTGTGATCTGACTCCCCAGGGGGCAGCTCTCTCCTTGGGTCTTGGAATGAGTCTTCAGAAATGTCATGCTCAGGTGGTGATTCAGACATAATCTTCCAGTCTGAAAAACATTTAGGAAAGCATTTTTCCCCCGTCAGTGGAAGGCAAGGTACTACTGAGATACAAAAGGCTGATGGAGTTTGGTCGCGTTTCTACACCGACAGGGCTGATGCTCCACCCCTCTCACCCAAAAAAGCTGCCTCACATTCCTGCTCTCAACCGCAAATACTGACCAACATGGCTCTTCAGATACATGCGCGCGCCTCACTCCCTTCCCTGGCCTGCCAAGGGGTACAGAAGTTTACCCTCATCTCCCCCAGGTGCGATGTTCCCTTCCGTGTTTCTGACCCTCTCCTCCGCTTTGGCAACTACTGGACAGTCTCCACCTGTCTTCTTAGTCTCACAATTCTTGGTCTGGTTTTCGGCAATCTGCTCACCAGGTTTAAATAATTCACTTTAGGGCGTCTGGGTGGCTCAGTTGGTTGGGCGACTGCCTTCGGCTCAGGTCATGATCCCGGAGTCCCGGGATCGAGTCCCATATCAGGCTCCCGGCTCTGCGGGAAGTCTGCTTCTCCCTCTGACCTTCTCCCCTCTCATTCTCAGTCTCTCTCTCTCTAATAAATAAATAAAAATTAAATAATTCACTTTAAAAAGCTGATGGTCAATGCCAGCAAGATGCATTCTTTCACCTATCAAATCAGCTGGATTTCAAAATTCTAGAGTGTCGGCAGGAGTGCAGCATCATGGGATCTTTCGCGCTGGCGTGACCACCTTTCTGCGGGGCCCTCTGGCGGCATGTGTTGAGAGTTTTTCAAATGCTGACGCGAGAACCGCACCTGTAAGAATCTGTCCTAAGGAACGACTGAGAAATTACACAAAGCTGTGTTGACAAAAGTGCTTGCTGCATTATTTGCCGAAGAAAAGCAAACACCTAAATAAATGTTTAATAAAAGAATGACCACAGTAGAGCCAATACAGGGGCCCTATTTAGCAATCAGAGGCCATGTCTGAAGTGGGCACACTATCGTTCCTTCTGAAGAAAGGTATTCACTGAGAAAACACTGCAAAGATACACAAAGTGAGTGTAAGCTGTGTTGTCTTTGGGTTGTAGCATCAGGGGCAATTTTTATTTTCTTCAATGCTTATCTGTATTGTCTAATGTTTTCCAATGTCGATGTTATAACAAAAGTTATAAAAACCTTTCAGAGAATATGCAGTGATAAAACGAAAACTGTTACATCCAAAAAAGGAGCATGTAAACTTACACACTGTTATTTCTACCTTAGAAGAATGTACAAGCTCTGGTCTCAGCCTCCCCATTAGGGGGTACCTGGCTGGCTCAGTCGCTAGAGTTGTGACTCTTGATCTCGGAGTCATGAGTTTGAGCCTAGTGTGGGAGATGGGTAGAAATTACTTTAAAAAAAAACGACTTTAGAAAACAAAAAAATTTATCACTGCATTTTGTTATATGAAGAAGATGGTAGGGATGATAGGGACCTTGATTTTGATTTTTTTATCCTGCTCCAAATATCAACCTATTTTAGTCATTTTAAATAGGATAAATAATATTGCTTTTATAATCAGAAAATAGGTGTTTTTTAAAAGAAGAGTTAATGACTCTTAACCCTTTCTGGGATCTCCGTCACTTTAAGAGAAAACTTCAAAATGTCAGTAACGTAGAATATTGGGAAACGGAAGCCTAAGGCCCCACGCACCTCTGTCTCTGGCCCTGGTGCTTGCACATAAGGGGGTGGAGTTTCAGGGAAGACTATGGTGCTTCTTTTCTCAAGGGTCAATTTTCCCGAAGATTCTTTTGGTTTCTACCTCAGAGGAAAGAATAGCAAGGTTAGTTCTGGGTGCCCTTTATTTGAATTTCTATATGGAATCTTGACCTCAGATAGCTCAGGTTTAAATCTTGGCTCCAGCTCTTACTAGCTACGTGATTGTGGGCAAATTATTTAATCCATTTCTTGGATGTATTATCTGTAAAGGTAGCTCTCACAGAATTACTGTGAGGATTAAATGAGTTAAAACACATAAGGGACTGAGTATGGTACCTGAGGGATAGTTAAATGTCCTATGAGTCTTGTTATTAGGCTTTTTCTTGTAACCCTCTGAAATGGTTTCCCTCCGGAGTGCGCATGTGCACTAATGCCCAGTCGACTGTGAGCACAGCGGTCCCCATTCTGGGTTCAGGGTGTCTCCATGTAATTCAGTATTTGATCATGTGTGGCTCTGACAGCTCTGAAAACTTGACCATCTGTCTATCTGAGAAAAGGTGGAAAGAGGAAAAGTGCCAGGAAAAGCAGCGGTGGGGGAAAGGAGTAATTCAGGAAACTGCGTGACGCTCACTAACTGTCCTACCTCAGCCTGGCTCCCGTAGGAGACTAACGACGTCCACACCGGATGTGCCCAACACGGAACAACTGGTTTTCCCTTTCCCGCCAGTGTGTCTGTTGGGTCTTCTTGCTCATGGTTCTGCTCAGGCCAGGGTCGTCTTTAATGCCCCTACCCTCTCACATCCAATTCACTGGCGAATCCTATTGGCTTTAACACCTAAAATGTCCTGAATCCTTCCCACCAGCCACCACCCTCTTTCCCTGAATGTCTACGACAGACTCCTAACCGATCTCCCTGCTCCTACTCTTGGACTCTGGAAATCTTATTCTCCATAGACTATTTTTTAAACGCAAATCAAGTATGGTCCCCTTCCTGCTCAAAACCCTCAAGGGCTTTTATCTTACTATGTGAATAAAATGTGAACGCCTTACCACAGCCTCCAAAGTCCTGAATGATCTGTTCCCTGCCTACCACTCTCCCCTGGCTTACTGGGTCCTAGGGTCTTCTGATCCTAACACAAGTCAAGCTCATTCTCAACTTAGCGCTTCAACACATGCTGTATTCCAGAATGTCCCCCTCCCAGACACACATGGTTCTTCCTTCAGATCTGGGCCCGGATGTCACCTCCTCCAAGTGGTCTTTCCTAGTCATCTGACTTATGGCAGCCCCCAACCTCCATCTGTATTCCCATTCTCGCCTTCATACTCCCCATCACTATGCCCTTATCCTGCTTTCCTTCAGAGTACACCTCACCATCTGACATTTTATCAGTAATTTTGTTTATTCATTTTGTTTACGTTTCTCACATCACAGGATGTAAGCAGGGACGATGCCTTGTTCTCTGTTGTACCTTGTAGCTAAAGCAATTCCAGGCATTTACCAAATGCTTAATGCGTATTTGTTGACTGAATGAATAATAAATTCAACGTGAAAAAGGCAAACTGACCAGCTGGGCCTGGGAAAATGTTAACATGCGCAAGAGAAGTTCCTAAAGCAAGCAGTGAGGTGAACGGTACTTTAAAGATCTGGGTCTGCCATCGTGGCGGGGGTGGGATGGGGCACCGGCGGGCTCTGAAAGCAGCCCATGGTGGCCAAGCAACCACAGGTTGCTCTGTAAATCTCAGAATCTCAGAAGCAGGGTATTAGTTACTCCAACAGCCAGACCAAAACTTTTCTCAAACGCTTCACAATCATACAGCTAACATAGCACTCCATAGTTGGTATCTTTTTTCATGTATATTAGTTTGTAAAATAGGGTTTTGTTATCTACATTTTTTAGATAGAGACATAAGCGACCACATAATTAAGTGGTTTACTCTCAATCTGTGTAACATGAGTAGCGAGCCAGGACCGAAAGCCTGTCTTTCACAGGTCCACATCCAAACCTGTGTCTCCACCAATCCCCTAATACCTCAGAGGGGGAACCATTGGTACTAATACCCCTTCCTGAGTTGTTTCTAATAATGTGCTGATCTGACCTTTTTAGGATCCTGAAAGTCTGTGAGGCTGTGATGAAAGCTTTTTCCAGAAAAATGCAGCCATTGCCCTAGCCACATAACACCACATTCAATTTCTGAAGTTCTACACGGGGCGTACCGCCCGAGATAAAAGGCCCCGCGTGGCAGAAATGGTGCTGGAGAGCAGAGGGACTTGAGGGGGAAGAAGCGGGACCACTGAGGCTTCTGCAAAACTAGGATTTCAGCAAGTCCGAGTGGTTCCTGGGTAACGATAGGGCTGAGGTAATGTGTGACAGGCTGTTTAGGAAGTAGAAAGTAAAATGGGAAGGAGAAGAGTTCTGATCGACTGTGCAGAAAATCTGCCAGAGGCGTTGTTTTCACCGCCTTGCAGCAACAATAATCAGAAACAAAGGTATAAAGCATTAGGTAATATTTTTAAACAAATTTAAAGCTTTGTCACCTTAAAGTTCTTAAGTTCATTTATACCTCTGATGCTTTAAGTTTCAAAATATCAGAAGCGGCTGGAATCCCAGGGAGAAGCTCCTAAGGCCTGGCCAGAGGTGGCACATCCACGGGGGCTGAAGCATGAAGGCGGGGGCGGAGTGAGCAGCCTTGGATGAGCAGCAAAAGAGAAAACACAGCAACTATGGCTTCCCTGTAGTTTCCGAGGTGCTCGCTATTAGCCCTTTAGGAAATTCTAGCAGGGTCTCACGTAGAGGGCAAGTAGGCATCCAATTAAGGGCCAGAGAGGGGAGGAGCAGTAGGTGTCCCAGCCAGAGGTATGGTCAAAGGCGGCACCTGAGAGCCTCAGTGAGGTGAACCCCAAGCAGAGAATGTGCTAGGCCAAGAAAGATGACTCTCATTCCCCCAGGGGCCAGCAACACCACCTCTGGTCCCAGCCCAGAGGACCTTTGCCAGGAAGAGGTGCGAAATAGTGGGCGTTGGAATCAGACCCTGCTTCGAAGCCCAGCCACACTGCTTTTTAGCTGTGCGGCTATGAACCAGCAAGTCAGCCTCTTTCAGCTCCAATTCCCTCACCTGTAAAATGGGGGTGATATTATCTACCTGACAGGGTCGTTAAAATCGTCAAACGCACTAATGTGTATTTCAAAAGGGCTTTTGCTCTTGAGACTCCTGGCTTCAGTGCCCGCTCACTTACCGGGACAGGCACGCCTCAGGCCTCCTCCCTGCAGCATCCATGGACCTTCCTCCCTTTGGTCCAACTGGGAGTTCATGCTGGGCTGGGAAACTGGAAGTCCTGTTCAAGGGGAAAAACGGGCTTTAGAGATTTCGATGAGGTGTAAACAGCCACCCAGAACTCAGGGAAGTAGAAACGCACCAGTTAGGTCATTTATTCCATTCATTCAGCAAGTATTTATTGAGCACTTCGCTTGGTTCCAGGCACTGGGGGATGCAGCAGTAATTAAGGCAGATGGGGTGCCAAGGAGGGGCCGAGTCAAGTCAGGGAGTTAAGCCCCAAAAGCAAGTTATTTAGAAAAACAGGGACTTACTGAATATGGAGGAACTGGCCTGAAGGTCACCCTGTCCCTCCTGGGAAATAAGAAAACAGAGCTGCAGTCTCAGGGGGAGCAAATGATACTGCCTATTTCTCAAGCCGGAATACGGAGTCCTTTCACTAGGGAACCAGGAGGAATAAACACGATCCCTCCAGTGTGTCAGAGCGACTTGGGATCACTCAACACTGGGAAGTGCCAGATACTCAGAACTGAGTAGATTTTACATTTCAAAGGGCTTCCTTACCCAGCAGGACCAGATTCCTGGCGTTTTCTGGTAACCCCTCCTTGAACCTTGGGGTCCCTCTTGGAGCAGGGACCAAGTGCCTCCACTCATCCTGGGTAAAAGCTACAGTCACGTTGCTGAAGGGCGTGGACCCCTGAAACGACAATAAGCACATTTCTTCCTGCCCGCTGTCCTCAGGATATGAGAGAAAAGCATTTATTGATCACTTTGTATGTGCCTAACACTATACTGGATACTAACACACAAAAATAAATCAAATACAGTCTCTTTGCATATTTACAACTCTGACAAACTTTATATAAAAATGGATAGAGTACATAGACAGCTGTACCTATATAAAACAAGGAACTGGGCAGAAACTAACAGATGCTTGGGAACTAAAAGAGCCAGTGCAGACAAAACAAAATTAGTTATGTTAAGTTTATGCAATAAGAAATCAGAAAGAGGGGCGCCTGGGTGGCTCAGTTGGTTGGGCGACTGCCTTCAGCTCGGGTCGTGATTCTGGAGTCCCAGGATTGAGTCCCATGGTCGAGTTCCAGGATCGAGTCCTGCATCGGGCTCCCTGCCCAGCGGAGAGTCTGCTTCTCCCTCTGACCTCTCCCCTCTCATACTTTCTCTCTCTCAAATAAATAAATAAACTCTTTAAAAAACAAACAAAAAAACCCCAAGAAATCAGAAAGAAATGTGAAAGCTCAATTTTTGAGAGTTTAGTAAAAGTTCCTATGAACTTGGCTATCACACAGTACAAAAGGAGAGTCAGACATGTATGTGAGCGCCTGTACTAACATGTCAGAAAGACAGGCAGACCAGATGCCAGGATAACAGAGAAGGAATCCTACACAGAGGACAGAGGAAGACCACAGAGAGGAGGCCACTGCTGAGCTGGCCTTGAAGGATAAAGGTTTTCAGACAGAGACAGAGAAGATTACCCAAGGCAGGGGAGGCACGACAAGCAAAGGCATGGAGGTGGAAAAGGCCCCGAGTCTATTTTCAGTGCAAGTGATGGTACCTCCAGCTATCTCGTGGGCCACACCAGAAACCTGGGTGTGCTCTTCCCCCTTCCTGCGGCTCCCCACAAATCACTGCGTCTTCACCTTCCCCCACGGTGTCACCAGAGTTCACACATTTCTCTCCATGGCCCCGTCACTGCCTTATTTGAAGTCAGCATCATTTTCCAAATTACAACCTCTAATTTACCTGGTCTTCTGATCCATCCTTCATACCAAGAAATGCAGTACAATGGGACAAAGAGGGTCTTCTTTTAAAACCATGAAATGTTTAAAACATTTGAGTCCTTTTATAATAGTCAAGACAGTAAAATCTGCCATAAAGATTTAAGTGTCATGAACTATGTAACAAACAGTATGTAACTAATAAAGAAAACATTGTAGGAAGTATAAGAAGCAATTTAAAATACTACAGCTATGAGATGTTAAAATAACTCGGTCAGTAGCAGGGTTAATACAAAATAAACAATAAAATAAAGGCATGGAAGAACTGAGCAATTCAATTAATAAGGTTGAGCTAATAGAGCCATCGAACCCTGCATTCTGCAATTACACTACACCTGGCTGTTCCGAGTTGACAAAAGACACTGTCCCTATGGAACACAGACCAGCTGAATGGGCAGACACAGACACCACAGTGACAATTTGGGAATATACAAGAAAAAAAGACCCACAGCCAAACATTTTCAACATAAACAAGAAAGGAAAAATATATTAGAAATTCAACTCAAGAGGTTAAAAGATCAAATTTTAAAATAAATCTGACAAAAGTGAAAGCAAAAAAACTAAGAAGAAAAATCTGTTACTCGAAATCTTGCCATCTGCAACAATGTGGATGGAACTAGAGGGTATTATGCTAAGCGAAATAAGTCAATCAGAGAAAGACAATTATCATATGATCTCTGATATGAGGACTTTGAGAGGCAGGGCAGGGGTCGTGGGGGGTAGGGAAGGAAAAAAATGAAACAAGATGGGACCGGAGAGGGAGACAAACCCTAAGAGACTCTTAATCTCAGGAAACAAACTGAGGATTGCTGGGGGGTGGGGTGAGGGATAGGGTGGCTGGGTTATGGACATTGGGGAGGGTATGTGCTATGGTGAGTGCTGTGAATGTGTAAGGCTGATGATTCACAGACCTGTACCCCTGAAGCAAATAATACACTATATGTTAATAATAAATAAATAAATAATCTGTTACTAAGAGAATCGATGAGAAAAATCCAAGAGCAGACTTTCTAAAAAGTAAAAGAAACAGACCAATACCTAGTCTAGTCAGGAAAAACGGGGAGAAGACAGTTCCTACCCTGGCAGAAGGACTATAAAAAGGAATACACTAGAAATGATTCTGTAGAACACTCTTAATGAGGGGAAGAAAGATTAATCACACTCTGCGAAGTGGAGATAAAAAAGAAGGTTAAAAGCAGAACAAACCTGTTTTGAAAAAGTAGAAAAGGAAGAATATGGGGGCACCTGGTTGGCTCAGCCGGTGAAGCATGAGACTCTTGATCTCAGGGTTATGAGTTCAAGTCCCACACCAGGTGTAGAGATTACTTAAAATTAAAATCTTAAAAAAACGAAACAAAAACAAAAAAAGAAAAAAGAAAAGGAAGACTAGGACTGAAAAAGACGCAAATGGAAATGTTAAGTGTTTCATCTCTGTGGGTTAATAAGGGTGAGTTTTTGGTTTATGCTTTCTATGTTTTCCAGGTTTTCTACAATAAACACAAAGTCCTTTTATAATTAAAAAACAGGAACAAAAAGTCCTTTAATATTAAAAAAAAAAAAAAAGAGGCTGCTGCTCAGAGTAAATTTCCAACTTACACGGGCCCCAATTGTGAGGAGACCAGCTGCCATTCCTTCATTTCCTGTGCTTTCGTCTCGGGAAAGGGCAGAGTCTGGAGAAGGCAGCTCTGGAGGAAGGGAGAGAAATCAGTGAGGCTTAAAAGTTATAGCTCAGCAAGCTAGAGAGTCTCACATTCTCACTCTGAAGAAGGGGGTTCCCAGGACATTGCAGGCTGCAGGGGACTCGGGCTGCTCTGCAGCCCGACTTCTCCCTTCCCCTTCCTACCTCAGAAATCCCATCAATTCACTCAGACACAGGGAGTCATTAGAGTAAAAGACCCTCAAGTCACGTAGGTCCCACACTTATCAGCAATGTGCACATGATGTAACCTTTCTAGGTCTTATTTTTCTCATATGGAAAGAGGAATGATAAGCCCCTGTTAAGTTGCTGGGAAGATCAAAGAGAAACAGAGACAAAGCAGCTGGTACAATGCCTAGTGTGTAAGTACACAGTTTACAAATATTACCAAATACCGAGTTTGCTGGGAGAAAGTGGCTCTGTAGATTTCAGATATTTGCCAAATCAAGAGAGATAATGACCAAGTGGGATTCGTTGAAGGAACAAGATTAGTTCATCAGATGAAAATCAATCTGCATAATATACCAAGGTAATAAAAAAAGAAGACTCCACATGGATCATTTCAATAAACACCAAAAAGGCCTTTCTGTAAAATTTGTCACCCTTTCCTGATAAGATACATTCGATAAACCAGGAAGAAAAGAGAATATCCTCAACCCGATAAAAGACAACTATGGAAAACCCATATTTACATCATATGTAATAATGGAAGACTGACACTTTCCCCTAAGATCAGAATAAGACAAGGCTATCTGCTCCCACCACTTCTATTCAGTATTATACTGAAGGGTCTAGCCAGGGAAATTAGGAAGTGGGGAAAAAGTCAGCCAGATTGGAAAGGAAGAAGTACAATTATCAATATTTCAATATTTGTAGATATGATTTTGTATGTAAAAAATCCTAAAGAGGAGCACGTGGCTGGCTCAGGTGGTAGAGCATGTGACTCTTGATCTCAGGGTCATGAGTTCAAGCCTCACACTGGGTGTGGAACCTACTTAAAAAATAAAATAAAATAGCCCTGCTATAAAAATAAATAAAAAGTAGAAGAAAATCCTAAGGAATCCACACACACAAAACAAAGCCCTAACACAGCTAACTTTAGCAAAATTGCAAGATACAAGAGAGATATATAATAAAAAGACAACGCAATTAAAATTGGGCAAAGGATGAGAACATTTTCTACACACTAGCAATGAGCAATGCAAAAGTGAAATTTAAAAAAAATTCCATTTGCAAGAGCATTAAAAGAATAAAACACTTAGGAATAAATTTAACGAAGGGAAATGCAAGACACGTACACTGAAAGCTACCAAACATTGTTGAAATTACAGAAGACATAAATGGAAAGATATCCCATGGATTTGTGCATTGGAAGGTAATAACGCTGGGATGGCAATACTCACCAAAGTAATCTACAGAGTCAATATAATCCCTATCAAAATCTTAGCGGACTTTTTAATGGAAATTGATTAAGATCCTAACATTCATCTAGAAATGCAAGTGACCCAGAAGAGCCAAACAAACCGGAAAAAGAAGAACAAGTTGGAGAAGTCACATTCATACTATCAAAACCTTGCACATGGGGCACCTGGGTGACTCAGTTGGTTAACTGTCTTCGGCTCAAGTCGTGATCTCAGGGTCCTGCGATGGAGCCTGGCATCAGGCTCCCTGCTCAGTGGGGAGCCTGCTTCTCCCTCTCCCTCTGCTCCTCACCCTGCTTGTGCTCTCTCTCTCTAATAAATAAGTAAAATCTTAAAAAGATGGAAAACAACAAATGTTGATGGGGATGTGGAGAAATTAGAACCCTCATACATTGCTACTGGGATTGTGAAATGGTGCAGTCACTGGGGAAAAGTGTGGCAGGTCCTCAGAAAATTAAACAGAGGTACTTATGACCCAGCAGTTCTCCTAGGTACATGAACAAGAGAAATGAAAACACATCCACACAAAAACTTGTGGACAGGGGCGCCTGGGTGGCTCAGTGGTTTAGTGTCTGCCTTCAGCTCAGGTCATGATCCCAGGGTCCTGGGATTGAGCCCTGCATCAGGCTCCCTGCTCATCGAGGAGGCTGCGTCTCATTCTTCCACTCCCCCTGCTTGTGTTCCCTTTCTTGCTGTCTCTCTCTCAAATAAATAAATAAAATCTTAAAAAAAAAAACAAAAACAAAAACTTGGGCACACATGTTCACAGCAGCATTATTCACAACAGGCAATACTGGAAGCCACCCAAATGCCCACAACTGAGGAACAAAATGTGGTACATCCAGTGGGGTAGCAAAATATTATTCAGCCACAAAAAGGAATGAAGTACATTCATTCATGTTACAACACCGATAAACTCTGAAACATTATTCTAAGTGAAATAAGCCAGACACATAAAAATTCTATGATTCTATTTTTATGAAATGTCCAGAATAGGCAAATCCATAAGAATAGAAAGAAGAAATCCATAGAATAGGGGAAGAGGGAATGAGGAGGGATGGTTAATGGATATGGGTTTGTTTTTTTGTTTTTTGTTTTTTTAAGTGAGAGCACACAAGAGGGCAGGTGGGGCTGGGGGTGTAGAGAAGGGGCAGAAGGAGAGAGAGGGAGAGATTCCTAAGCAGGCTCCATGCTCAGCACGGAGCCTCACTCACAGTTTGAGCTGACAAAATGGTTATAGCCTTCATTTCAGGGTGATGAAAATGTTCTGGAATTAAATAGTGGTGACGGGTGCACAACTTTGTAACTATACTAAAAGCCACTCTATTGTAGACTTTAAAAATGAATGTTAGAGCATATGCATTATATCTCAATAAAAAATAATAGAAGAGGTCACACAGCCTTCAGAAAAAGAACTACATAGGTCTGGATATTGGTCTTAGTACAGACATTACGTTACTGAGTTGTACCTAACGCCACTGTACCTTCCTGTCATCGTTGGTGGTTACTACCGGTAGGATGATAACCAACCTGCTTGCTGTTCCCAAGTCTCTAGGGAAAGACGACACAAAATGCTGAATGTGAAATGGACTTGAAGAGTTACAGACCAATAAAGGGACCCCTTGATATAGGGGAGGATGGCACAGATCTTGGTGGTTAAGATTACATACACGCTTGTTCTGTTCTAGGGATTGTTCAAGATGCTTTCAAAGACGTTATTTTATTTGATGTTTACAGTTTCTAGAGATAAATGAGGTAGTTAACGCTATTTTACGCCTTTCCTCCGTGAAGAAACACAGGTTAAAAGACCTAACTGGTACCCCATAGCTTAAACAGAAATCCTAGCCTTCCAATTCCAAACCCCCCAATATCTTCGACTTCACAGCCCAACTGCGTTGAACCGGCCTTCAATCTCATGTGGAGCGAAAAGGTTCCCTGTTCTGAAAATCCCTGGCTGCTTCTAGAAAGACTGGAACATCAGAAACAACAGGACATCCTGGGTCGTCCCATTTTTCCTTCCTAGGGCCCATTTCTCTCGACTCACAAATGCCATCGGTCCATCAAGCAGATCGGGATAAGAAGTAGGATATTCAGATTACTCAGGCCTGAGCGCCTCGAACTTTCCTGACCCTAGAATTCTTTACTCAAAAAAGAGTAACTCCCAATCACTTGTGGAAAGGATAACCGCAGGGTTCGGGTCCCGGTCACACAGCTGTATTCGTGGGCAGGCTGGAACAAGCCGGATCTCCTGCAAACCGCTCCCTTCACCAGTCCTTCTCACCTCCTTCCTCCAGCATTTGGGTCCCACCTCGTGCCCCGGCCTCCCAGCAGTTCTCTGAGTCCCAGCCGCGCTCTGCGGGCCTGCTCTGACTGCTCCCGCGCTGGACTCTTCTTCTCTCCGGCCTCTCCCCTCAGAGACCGGCTCTGAGTCTGCGATGCTGGGCTCTGGGAGCTGGGGTTGGGCCCGTCCAGCCGGGTCTCTCAGTCTTTGCAGCGGCAGCCAGCCCTCGCGGCTCGGGAGCCCGTGGCGCAACCACCGACTCGGTCTCAAGCAGAACGCCGCGTGTTAAAACCCGCTGCCGGCTACTCCAGAACCGTACAGAATACCGGCTGGAGTTCAGAAGCTGCGGCCGCAGGCACTGCCAAACGCCAGACCCAGCTCCCGCGCCAGAGGGGACGCGCTCGAATAGCGCCATTTCCGGTCATGCGTACGGACCTCCGCGCCCCACCGGACTCCACTTCCCAGAAGTCTCTGAACTCAGCTCCGGGCCAAAACCTAATTCACTCTCTTTGCCAGGTTTGTGACCTAGACACCCTGTGGGCCGTACTTCCCAGAGAGGCTTCGTCTGTTCTTGCTCTCCAATCTCTTATTTATCATGCTTTGTCCACATGCCATTCAGGAATCCCACGGTGGGGGGTGGGGGGGGCTCTGAGGCGGGAAGCAACTTGGCCGCGAAGAATCGTGGGAGTTGTGGAGTTGTGGTTCTCTCTCTCTTTCCTTTTTTTTTTTTTTTTTTTCCGCAGAGAGAAAGCGAGCACAAGCAGGGTAGCAGCAGGCGGAGCAGGGAGTCCCATTGTGGGGCTCGATCCGGGGATCCCGGGACCCTGGGATCATGATCTGAGCTGAAGGCAGACCTGACGGACTCAGCCACCCAGGCAACCCGAGGGTCCTCTCTTTTTTTTTTTTAAATCTTATTTAGTAGGAAAGAGAGAGAGTGAGAGAGAGAAGGTCAGAGTGAGAAGCGGACTCCCCATGGAGCTGGGAGCCCGATGTGGGACTCGATCCAGGGACTCCGGGAATCATGACCTGAGCCGAAGGCAGTCGCTCAACCAACTGAGCCACCCAGGGGCCCTCTCGCGGGTCCTCTCTTAAACGCAACCTTCAGCTCAGGGCCTAACCCTAACCACCTTCAAGGGTCCTCCAGCCTTTGGAAAGTTTGGGAAGAGTAGAGGAAAGGAGGGAGGGCCCCTCTGTGTGAACAGGCAGCCACGGGTTGATGCCCTGGAACTCTCAGAATATAAAAATCTTATCAGCAGGAGGGAGCTTCTTCAGTAATTTCAGGGGCAGAAGCCCTGAATAGTGTTAATAGTGTACCATCAGCGCTACTGCGGAGGCGATTCCTAAATATTCTGTTCCTTGGAGGCTTCTGTGCTGTGCCAGAGGATATTTCAATGGGCTTCCTCAGAGCACTGATGGCATTTTCCCCTTTTGCCTGTTGAAAATTATTCACTACTCCGGCAATTTTCTGATCACTAATTCAATTTTGAGGCATTTTGACGTTAAAAGATGGGAATGTTTTACTTCGGAAGCAGAAAAGAGTTTGGGGGTCCTAAGGACTCTTTTCATTTTGTACTGTCTGTCCCTTTCAGCCACAGCTGGTAGTGGGTTTTTTTTTGCCAGTAGAACTATTTTGTTTGTGGGCCTTAAATGGATCTTGTTGGGATTCACTCCATTAGACAAGCCACACCCACAGATCTCTTTGAGAAAAACTTTTCTTTATCTTGGGCTCCTGCAATTTTGGGCCTACTACTTGGGAGGCCAGAAGTCTGAGATGGATCTCCTTGGGCTAAAAAATCAAGGGGTGGGGAGGGCTATGTTTCTTCTGGAGACTGTGGGGGAGGATCGCTTTCCTTGCCTTTTCCAGCTTCTAGAGACTGCCTGCCTGCCTTGGCTCCGAGCTCCCTACAGTTGGTGCTGTTCTGCGCATGGCCACAAGGCCTAGCAGACGCCAACCCCGTAATGACCAGTGGGCAGTAGCAGTTTTCCTTAGTCTTGGGATCTCAACCAGGGCCACGGGGAGGTAGCCGAGGGCTTCACTCCTCAACGGGTGCAATTCTACGCATGGCCACTGGGTGGCGTTATTCATCGCTTCAAGAATGCAGAAGCCAGGATTCTCCTGGAAGTTCTGGGGGCAGAGGGATGGGACATGGGGTGGTGTGGGGGGCGGTGCAGATTTCTACCTTGGGAGGGGTAAAGCACAGCTTCTGCGGCTGCACCTGTCCTTTGGGGATGCTCCATCTCCTCTCCGTGGTCCTGTGCCAGGCTTCTGGGGCAGATTGAAGACTGTCATCTTGTGGTCTGATGAAGAGGCCCCGAGGAAATCCTAAGGGAATCTCTGAAGAATGTGTGTCCACAGTCATCGGTACCTATAAGTGGACGCTGGTAGCAGCCAGAGATGGTATGAGGGTACGAGTAGGAGTTGCTGAGGACTCAGCATTGGAAATAGAATATGAAGAGGAAAATGTGTAAAGATTTCACGGGTCCCTTTGAGGCACCCCTTGAGCCTCACCCCTTGCGTGCAGCTCCTAACCTTCACCACAGCCTCACCACCAGCAGCTGACATCGATGGAACACTTACCCCGTGCCCTCCGTAGTTCTGGGTGCTTTGCACACTTCTCTCCGTTCATCTTCACAACACCCTGAGGGAGATAGCGTCATTGTGCCCACTTTCCAGATGAATCGGCTGAGGCTTAGAGAAGTTAAATGACTTGTCCAGGTCATGCAGGCAGTGAGTCGTATAACCGGAATTTGAACGAAGCCCACTGCCTCTTAACCGCCATGCTGCACTGGCTCCTGGACCCTGGGTTATGGAGGCGAGGCCAAGGTAGAGTTGAAGCCACAGTGTTTTCTGTGCCCACAAGTTGAAGCGTCTCCACTTCCAGCATCGGCATCTCCTCCGTCTCTGCCTGGCTCACGACCATCTCAACTTTCTGTCTCCATCTCATCTTTCCCGTCTCCATCATCTCTCATCTCCCCCTCTAATTCGAGATGTAGCAGAATTATCAATAAGCAGAAAACCAGAAACAATCTGAATACGGGACAACGTGAGGTTAAGTTCTGCCATATCTGTACAACAAAATCCTCTCAATTTGTTGAACCTAACAAATGTTTAAGCACCTGCTCTTTGCCACACACTATGACTCCCGTGGCAAACAAATCGTTAAAAGAATGCAGAGAGCTTCCATTTCAAGCCGGTGCGCTGAACTTACACATTTCCCCTTTCTCTTCCTCTAGTTCCCACTGAAATGACAGTGAAGATGTGTAAAGGGAACAAAAACCGTAACAGAATTGAGAACAGGTTCAGGGGTAGGGGGCATATGCCAGCCACTGTTAAGGAAAACCCTCTAGTTCTTCATTCTTCAGTATGGACAACCAAAGCTCCCCCAGGTACTTGAGATAAACCAGCAGCATAGAAGGACCAAGATAACCCAATTAATTGATTCCAGAGGAAATCAGAGACTAGGAGACAAGTTTCAAAAAATTGAAACGTACCAATGGTTTCATTCATCATAGCGGCTACCAAGTGTTGTTGAGAATGTGGAGCCACAGAAATTCTTGTGCGCTGGGGCCGGGAAAGCAGAATGGTTATGACCATTTCCGAAAACCATTTGGCAGGTTCTTGCGGTATAAACATAAACTTACTACAGGACCCGGTAGTTCCGCCCCACACACAGACTTGTAGCAAGTGTTTACAGCCGCTTTAGTGATGATAGCCCCAAACTGGAACTCTCCCAAACGTCCAATGGAATACTACTCAACAATTAAATGAACCGCTGGGACGCGCGGCACAAATACATCTTAAAAGAACTCTGCTAAGTTATAGAAACCAGATGCAAAATAGTACAAACTATGCGATTCCATTTTATTAAATAGAATATGCAAAGCCATAGAGACAAGACTGACTGCAAAGGGACATGAAGGAGCATTTTGGGGTGAGGAAAATGTCCTAAATCTTGACTGTGGTGGGGTGTACACAGCTGGGTATACATTCAACCTAAGTCATCAAGTTTTTATGCCTACCACTGTTGAATTTTGTGGTATGTAAATAATGCCTTAATAAAGCTCATTTTTAAAAGTGAAAGTATGTATCCTCAGGGGAACCTCAAAGTCATTTCCATCACAAAGAAGAGGATGCTTTGAAAAAAAAGGAATATATAAGAAGATATAATTGAAAACCATTGTCAAAGCACCAATCCAAAGAAGGCTGGAATGGTGATACTTCTATCAGACAAAGTAGACCTCAGAACAAGAGCTATTCCCGGGGACAAAGAAGGTCACTTCGTAATGCTAAAGGACAAAACCGATCAGAATATAACGATCCCAAATGTGCACCCAGCCGAGTGATGAGCTCCAAGGCGCATGAAGCAAAACCCGGCAGAAGTGCAAGGAGAAACAAACCACATTCACAGGTGAGGATTTCCGCACTTCTCTCTCCATAACTGATGGGACGAGTGGACAGAAAGTCAGTAAGGACGTAGGAGACCTGAACCACTCTGACAACTGACCTAATCGACATTTCTGGAATACCGTGTCCAACAACAGAACGTGGTTCTCAGCCCAACCGGTGGGCGTCTGGGCAGGCACTAAGAACGAGAGTGTAGGTAACAGTTATTGCCGTGGAAAATGTGGCTGCATGTGGACATGACCTTGCTTTTGGAGGGCCCCAGGGAATTTGGACTTTGCTAAGGCTGAGCGTTGTCCTGTATATGACTTAGCACCTTTTATTGAAATCAGAACGGCTGTTGCAGACTCTGCCGGGAACTCTCCCCACTGCTCTGCCCTGGACCTCACTGTGCCTCCACTCCCCCTCTCCCCAGTCTCATTTCAAGGCTTAACAGGAAATGCCTAGGTGAGCGTGTGGTGGGAACTATACAACCCGGAAGTGAATAAAGCAGATCACGGGACGGGAAGTGTGATGTCCTACTTGTGTGTATCAATGCTAGAAAGGATATGTGTTGGGAGGAAGCTCTTTCAGGATAGACCCAAATTCTTAAAAGAAATCAACTCTGGAAAGGTACAGCTGTGAATAATTATTGTATCATTTATCCAGATGAGTTAGTATTTGTAAAGCACTTAGGGCGATGCCTAGCAGACAGTTAACCGCTATAAAACTAACTACACTGGGGCGCCTGGGTGGCTCAGCGGGTTAAAGCCTCTGCCTTCGGCTCAAGTCGCGATCTCAGGGTCCTGGGATCAAGCCCCGCATCAGGCTCTCTGCTCAGCAGGGAGCCTGCTTCCTCCTCTCTCTCTGCCTGCCTCTCTGCCTACTTGTGATCTCTCTCTCTCAAACAAATAAATAAAAATTTTAAAAAAAATTATACTAAGTAAATCTAGGTTTTCCAGTTTCCCTACCATAAACATGTATTACTTATATACTGGATAATAAAAGTAATCTGTAAAAAGACTTCTGGTTCCATTAAAATCAATAGAAATAGGGATGCTTTTTGTTGTTAATGAGATTTGGTGACTAATGATCCAGGGGACTGAGCCCAGGGAAGGAGTCAGAAATGACCTCCAAGTGCCAAAGGGAAGCCTGGCGGACCATGAGAAAAAGGACATCAATAAAAGTTCTTGGCAAGGCCCAGTTTGTGGGAGGCCCACTTTAGGGAAGGGATAGGAAAATGCCCTTCTCAAACACACGAAGAAGCCATGACCTGATTTTCTGAGTCAGATCTTTATTTGGCAAACAAAGCTCCTTCCTGATAATGCACCCACGTGAGAGGAGAAATCAGGGACCGACCCTCGAAAGCCTCTCCTCCAGAAAACAAGGAGTCAAGAGTCCCCCTCCTTTGCTGTTGCTTTCGTGGCAAGATGGAGGTGGTCTGTGGATGACGGGCCACAGGGCAACAAGTCCCCTCCAAGGTGTCCCCTCTCCGGAGACGCAGAGGGGTGGCGGGAATTGGACCCAGGGGCCAGGAAACCTCACCCCCATGGTCTGCCGGGCTGTAGAGAGCCAGGTAGGAGGGAAGGGCCCTGGAGGACAAAGGCTCCTGGATTCCATCTCCCTGGGGACAGACAGGGCCTCCAGGCTCTGGCTGAGGCCCAGCTTGGGAGGCACAGGCGGGCTCCGTCCCCTGGTGAGGCCCAAAGCTGGCCCTGAAAGGAGGGGCAGCCACTCACGAGGAGGGGTTGTCATCGTCCCTCAAAATGGGCTGTGATTTGCTCCAAAGTCTTTCCTTTGGTTTCTGGGACACAGGACAAAGTGAAAAGGACACTGAAGATGCAGAAGGCGGAGGCAAGCCAGAAGGCACCGTAGGGCCTGAGCATCTCCTGGAAAGAGAGGGGAAGGCCTCGTGTGGACATGGCAGAAGGTCAGGGACCCCCACGCGATGCCAAGCTGAGGCCCCCGCCTGCCTTGCCCTGGCTCGGGGGAGTGGGGGAGGGTCGGGCCCGGCCATCCAGAAGCCTGGGCCCAGCACCATAAGGGGTGTGGATGCTGTGTGCCTGGGGGAGCCGACGCTCACTGTCAGTGAGCGATACCGAGTGACAGCGGGGCTCCCCCCACCCCAGGGTCGGCTTCCAGAGCCCCCAGACCCACGCTCCACACTCTGCTTTGGCCCTGCGCGGAGTCCCCTGCCTCCAGAGGAGTCTCTTCTTGGTGCCAGCGGGAACGGCTGCTCGAGAGGGGGGCATGTGAGCTCCCAGGGCACTTGGGGCCGCCCAGCAGTTCCCTCCGGTCAGAGCCTGGCCACCCTCCCAGCGCAGGCGACGTCCCTCGTGCCAGAACCGAAGCCCCCTCCCTTGTCAGCTCCTCCTCCCCTGGGACCCGCCACCCCTTCTCCCCCTCGGAAGTTCTTCTCTCAGCCTCCTGGACATTGTGCACTCCTGGGTCACTGTTTGGTCCTTTGCCACCTCCTCCCTCCTTTGTTGTTGGTCCCCCCGCGGCTCCCAGCAAGTCATTTCCACCTCTACTCCTCTGCCCTGGTCTTCCCCAGGGCAGCCCATCCAAGTGGGCCCGGACAGCCCCAGGCGTCCACGCCTCTCACGGCCTGCGCCTCCTCGCTCTAGCCCAGCCTCCCGGCGGTTCGCTCTCTCTCTATTGTCCGCTGCCGTCCTACTCCGGTCAGAAAGGGCACTGTGTCTGCCTCGCCACTGTCCCTGGCTCCTTGAACAGGCTTGGATCCGGTATGCTCCAGGAAACGTGAGGGGAATGAATGCCTGAGCAGAGGGGGACCCTCCTCCCTTATCGGCTGGGGCGCCCCTGAGGCAGGGTGCAGGTCTGTCGGTTTCTCTGTGCGAAAGTGGCAGGGTGTTGAAATGAACTGATGCTCACACAGCCTTAAGGGGAAGATGCCATCGCCCTCCTCCAATTTCAGCCAAGGAAGCTGATTCAGAGAGGGTGAGCAGCACACCCGAGGTCACACAGTGGGAAGTGGCCAAGGCGGGCTTAGAGCCCAGGCCTGTCAACTCCAAAGCCAGGGTTCTTCTCACGCAGCCCTAAACCTTGGCCCATGTTCCCAGTGTCCAGTGGCGGAGGCCAGTCCTCCTGTCCTTCTGCCAGGATAGCCTGAAGTCTCCCGAGTGGTCACAGCCTGGGTTCCTCACCTTTCCTGGCCCATCAGGCTTCCCCTCATCCCTGACCAAGATGGCCGGCATCCCAGGAGGGGGGCTTTAGCCTGCATGCGAGGCCACTGACCCTGAGTCTTCCGTGGTAAGAGTAATTCTGAATAGTCCCCACCGACTACGAGGGGGAGGCCCTCTGGGTCCGCACTCACCATAACACTGCTGAACTCTTTCGTCACCAGGAAGGCCATGAACCAGTTAGTGAGGACGCACACACCGGTGGCCACGCCCTTGACGTGCAGAGGAAAGATCTCCGACATGAGGAGCCAGGGGATGGGCCCCCAGCCCACAGCGAAGCCTGTGGGAGCAAGACCGGCATCAGAGCCCATGGGGACGGGCCCTTGGGCTTGCCACAGTGCCCTCACGCCAAAGCTTTGTGGTCTCCAGTCCGGCCCCAGCTCTGCGCCTTCCTCCGTCGATGTCTCGGGCCAGTCCCTCCCCTGCTTACGCAGCAGGCTTTTCTCTGAGGAATGGGGTTATGATGGGGCCTGCTTGGAGGGCTGTTTGGGGGGGATTAAGTGAAAGGGGCAGAGAAGGGCTTAGCCCAGTGCCTGGGACATGGTCAGAGCTATAAACACAGAGGTGGGGACCCGTGTGATAGAGAAGCAAGGCCTGGTAGGCCTGGACTGGCTGGGAGCCGCAGGCAGCTAGCCGGTGGTGATGGGAGGTCCCCACAGCAGCCCCCCCAACCGCCCCATGGACCCCTTCTCACCGGCGATGAAGAGGCACATGCTGCCCACTGCCAGCCAGGCCAGCCCCACGCTGGCGCTGGCGGGCTCCGTGGAGAGAGGCGACAGGAGGTCCACGTGTGAGGAGTTGCCGGGACCGCCCTGTGTCAGCCTGAAGTAGGCGCCGAAGGCACTAGTGCTGAACACCATGACCACACCTGCAAGCGGAGGGGGGCGGTGGGCAGGGCCCTGGCAGAAGGGCGCTGCGGCCCCCGCCCATGGCTGGCACTCGGGGCTGGAGTTTCGGTGTGGTGTGGCCACAGCAATGCGGCCTGCATTTCTCTGGGAGGGTAGTGAGTACTGGTGCCTGGGAGCCCAGGCTGGCGGCCTGCCAGCCCCTGCCCGGACCTTGAACCACAGCAGACTCCGAGAACCTCCAGGCAGAGCCTCCCTGGCCCGAGCAGCAGCAGGGTTTTAACCCCCATGCGGCAGATTGTCTCTGGTCCTCACCGTGGCCCCCCTTGGCCCCCATTTGAAACCGAGGAAACTGAGGTTCAGAAAGGTGAAGCCACTTGCCCCAAAAGACCCTAAGCTTCCGAGTCACTTCCCCTCCTGGGTTTCCTCAGTTTCCTCGTTGTACACAGGGGCCCCGACGGTGCCTGTTCGGAGGCTCAGTGCGAGGGGTGAGGCAAGCTACAGTGACGCTGGGAGCGGGGCCTGGTCTGGAGTGAGCGCCCACGTGAGTCTCCGCTTTGTTCTCACAGGCGCTCGGGTGCTTGGCGGGCCTTCCCCTGCTGCACGCGGCGGCCTCAGCAAAGACCCTCCAGCCTATGGTGGGGAGCCTGGCCTGTGCCACCCCGCTTTCACAAGGCCACGCCCTGGACCTCGGGCCTCACCTGACAAGGTCAGGAGCAGCCTCCGCCCAGCTCTGTCCATGATGAGGGCCGCCATGGCCGTGAACAGCACCTGGATGACGCCCACGATGACCGAGGCCAGGCTGCTGTCCTGCAGAGATGGGCCGAGGCGGGTCAGCCAAAGACCCCGGGACTAGGCCTCCAGATGAGGCAGGCTGGGGCAGAGGCCTCTTTACCTTGAACTTGGCCTTCTCGAAGATGGTCTCTGCATAGAACATGACAGCATTGATCCCTGACAGCTGCTGGAAGGCCATCAGCGAAACGCCGATGATGAAGGGCTTGTAGACGCCAGGATGCCGCAGCTGGGCCAGGTGGAAGCCCTGCTCAGACAGAGGCCGGCGTCAGTGCCCCGCCCTCCCCGCTCCTGAGGGGCGCGCGGGCTTTGGGCCACTGTCCTAAATCCTG
Source organism: Nasua narica (assembly GCA_028533885.1). Lineage (NCBI taxonomy): Eukaryota > Metazoa > Chordata > Mammalia > Carnivora > Procyonidae > Nasua > Nasua narica. The sequence goes on along the minus strand of CM052813.1, from coordinate 74,082,909 downwards.
AGCCTCCTTATCACCTGGGCCTCACGTCCAACACAGGTCCCCGCATCACTTTAACCTCACCATTTGTAAGGTGACAAGATCCTCACCTCCCCGTGCCCCTTCCTGATTTGCTGGTGGGAACCACAAAGAGATTACATGGACACAGAGCCAGGGGTTCCAGAATCCCACCAGCCCTGGGCTGGGCCTGGGCCGGGTGCCTCTCCTGCAGCCGCTGAATCCTACCGCCAGTAGGCACGTGCTGGGACTCCCGTCTTACAGATGCAGAGAGGCAGGCTTAGGGATGTGAGGGTCACACAGCAGGCCAGGGGCAGAGACTCATCTTCTCCCTCGCCCTACAACACCCCACCTAAAACTCCAATTCCTCAAGTCTGCACCTGTGTTTCCCCGTGACCCAGCTGGCCTTTTCTCTTCCTGGAACAGTAAGGTCAAGGCTGGGGCCCAGCCAGGTAGTGGGGCTCCAGCAGGCCCTTGCTTGCTCACACAGAGGACAACGCCCCCCCTTGTGCCTCCCTTCCCCGTGTGTATGCACAGCCTTGGGGATGGGCTGTGCGGGCCTCCCCCTGCTGCAGGAGGGCCGCACCTCCGTTTCCTGCCCCATCCAGGCTCTGGCTCCCAGCCCCTCACCTGGTGCTCAGCCCCGGCAGGGGGCTCCTCCAGGACCTGCTCAGAGCCCCAGAGGAACTGCATGGCGGCCATGGCTTCCTGGTGCCTCTGCCGGGTCAGCAGGAAGCGGGGGGTCTCAGGCATGTAGCACATGAGCAGCAGCATGAAGGACGCGGGCACACAGCCCAGGACAGCCAGCCAGCGCCACTCCAGGACCCAGCCTGGTGGAGGAGAGGGCGGGGGGGGGGGGGGAGCGGTCAGAGCCGGAGTGGGCCAGGCTGGATCTTATCAGGGCGTGCCCGCCTTCTCGCCAACCCCAGGGACTCAGCTTCAAGGGTGGGGGCCTCGCTACCTCCATGTGGCTACACTCGTGGTTGTCACCAATGTTGTTGTCACTAACTGGGGCTGATAAATATTGTAGAAACGCTGGTGGGGACATCATGATGGGGACATCGGGGGGACGCTGGTGGGGACATCAGCTCAGTGAATATTTATGTGGCAATTAAAAACAGAATGAGGCACTTGCTCTTTGTCTAAAAGGTAGGGGAGGGAGAATAAATATGCACAGACTCTGGAAGGCCACCAACAAGCAGGCGAGGTTGGCTCCTTGGGACAGGAAGGGGGACGGCGTGGGAGAGACTGTTCACGGAACACCCAGTGGATCAACGGCCACAGAAACTGATCAGTGCACGTGCTGGTTAGGACGAACTGGAGGGAATTCTGTAGGCATACTGACACCCGTGTGTCTGTCCCAAATGTCAATGTCCATATTTGATGGGAGCTTTGGCACCCCTGGGGTCCCCAAAGCAGCCAGACTGCTGGATGGTAAGTGGGCAAAAATCAAAGAGCCCAGACCAGGATGTCACCCACTCTGAAGGACCAGAGGGCACATACTCCAAGCCCTCTGGGTCTCCGGACATCCCTTGATAATTCTCATTATCAGTCTTGGACTAGGTGGGGTTCTCGCCACTCAAAGACAGGGGAAATAAGGCTCCTTGGGCAGTGTGACTGACCCAAGGTCACACAGCCATTAAGCATCCCCTGAAATGGGACTGTCTGATGTGAAACCTCTCTCCACCCCAGTTCTGGTGAAAACATGTCTGCCTCTAGAAGCTTCCTCACGCTGACCCCAGCTCTGACCCTTGGGTCTCCTGGAACCCTCCTCTTTCACACTGCAAATCCAGTACTGGTATTTCTGAGAGACACGCTTGGGCCTTCCAAGCTCCTGGGCTGAAGAACCTTAGGGGTGCTCCAGCCACCCCCTTGAATCCTCAGTTTGTCACTGCGCAGTAAGGTACTGACCTAACCGGTCAGCCCCACCCTCCTCAGAATGGGCTTCTGCCCTGGGAAGATAAGGACATCATCTTCTCTGGCTCTCCCTGGAACATAGTCACAAGACCCACATGTCCCAGGGGCTCAGGGAGGTGGTCTGTGTGACAGGCTGTGTGACCTTGGGCAAGTCCCTTGACCTCTCTGAACTTCAGTGTCTACATCTGTGAAAAGGCCACACAGCCATGAACGGGGATCAAAAGAGAGGCTGTGAAACTACCTGCCAGGTAGGCCAGGAGGATGCCTGTGACGACCATCAGTTGCACACAGGAGCCCAGCAGCCCCCTCACTGTGGGGTAGGAGATTTCAGAGATATATACCTGTGGGCAGTGAAGCGGAAACTTTACTCGGGGTTGAGAGTTCTTAAAACTGAAAAGCCTTGGGGTGCCGGGTGGCTCAGTGGGTTAAGGCCTCTGCCTTGGGCTCAGGTCATGATCTGAGGGTCCTGGGATTGAGCCCTGCGTCGGGCTCTCTGCTCAGCGGGGAGCCTGCTTCCCCTTCTCTCTGCCTGCCTCTCTGCCTACTTGTGATCTCTCTCTCTCAAATAAGTGAATAAAATCTTTAAAAAAAAAAAAAAAACAACTGAAAAGCCTCAGCCATTCAAAGTTGAGGAGAACCTTGGTGGGGGGCTGCTGCAAGCCGGGTAAGCAAGCAGGTACCAGGTTAGCAAAGCCCTTCCCATACCTCCCCAAGTGATCAGCAGCGGGTATTTTAAAGGGGCATAAGGATGGAACGTGGCTTGCTGTGTGTGTATGTGTGTGTGTGTGTGTGTGTGTGTGAGTGAGGAGGGCACAGAGCTTTTCAAACTTTCATATCATTGTATGATTACCCTTGAGAAAATGCAGGTTCTGATGCAGTAGGTCTAGGGTGGGGCCCAAGATTCTGCCTTTATTTTCTTATTTAATTCATTTATTTGAGAAAGAGCACGAGTGGCGGGAGGGGCAGAGGGAAAGGGAGAAGCAGGCTCCCTGCTGAGAGGACCCCCAAATCATGACCTGAGCCGAAGGCAGATGCTTAACCACCGGAGCCACCCAGGGGCCCCCGAAGATTCTGCCTTTCTAACTAGCTCCAGGAGGCATCCAGGCTGCTGGTCCAAGAATCACATTCTCAGTGGTGCCCTTGAAATGAAAGCCAACTCTGCCTGAGTTGCTACCAGTGACTGCCACTACTTCCTCTGGGCTCAGGGGCCAGAAAGGTCTTACCCATACTTCTAGGTTATTCCGTACCTTACGCCCATGACTAAGATGGGTGTATTTTTGTCCAGTAACAAAACCCAAAACATCAAATCTGACTCAGCTGCTGCCTGGTGCCCAGCAAATGTGGGTAAAACAAGGGGTGGGTGCAAAAGGATGATGACGGAGGACTCTGAGCCACTTTTAATCTTGACCAGGTTGGCATGTGGCTGGTGGACCATACAAGCCCCATGGCCAGAGAACGGTTTCCTGGTCACCCTGCAATTTCCGCCGCCAGGGTCCAAGCCCTCCACAAGCCATGCCAGGGCTCTATGTGCGGTCTTGCTTAATCCTTGTAACCACCGTAGGAGGTAAGGCCATTATTCCCATCTTACAGGGGAGGAAAGTGAGGCACACAGAGAGGTATACTTTGCCCCAGTAAGGGACAGACCCGGGATTTCACCTACGTAGACGGCTCCCAAGTCAGCCTGGAGTCATCGGGACTCCAGGTGGAGTGGTGCATCGGGAGATAGGAAGAAAGAAGAGGGGAAGCAGCTGGAAGACGAGTCCCTGAGTAGTGAAGGGGAATAGCAGAGCCCAGTGGCCTTTGCTCCCGGGACAAACCAGAGCAGGATTTTCCTGCTAAACTGTAGTCAGTGGTCGGAGCGACAGTGGGAGATCTAAGCCTTACTGTAGGCTTCTGTGACCATCCACAGATGGCATCTTATTTGTAGAGCAAAAGAGAGGCCTGGTTAAGTGGTACAGTCCTGAGTTCGAGTAACAGCTTCACCACTGCCTAGTTGTGGCTCGACAGAGGGCTTCAGTTTCTGAAGCTCACTTCATCTGCGAAACCAGGATAAAAGCGGCTCCTTCCAAGGCCCGTCGCGGGGGGAAGGAAGATAAAGCTGGCGAGGGGCGCGGTGCCAGGCACCCAGGAGACCGCAGCCCAGGAGAACCCCGCCCCCAGGTCCTTCCTGGTCCCAGGGCGCGAGGCTGGGGGACACTCACCGGGGCTACGAGCGAGGCAATACCGCAGGCCAGGCCGGTCAGGAGGCGGCCCCCAAGCAGCATCCACACGTTCTGGGCCGCGGTGATGACTGCAAAGCCGACCACGAAGGGCACGGTGCAGAGCAGCAGGCTCAGCTTGCGACCGGCGCTGTCCACGAGCCAGCCTCCCAGCACACCCCCCGCTGCGGCTCCCAGGGTCACGATGGCCTGGAGGCGGGGCGACCACAGGATGGAGTGGGGACGCCACGGGGCCGCCGCCCAACTTCGCCCTCAACCCCAGCCGCCTCCGGGAAGAGGGGATGGGGGTCCCGGGCTGGCGGTCGGGGGGAGGGTGACCCCTGGCAGGAGAGCCGGGACGCACCCGGCAGAGGGTCTCAGTACCCGCCCGAAGCCAGGTAAGCGCAGGGACCCGGAGCGCGTGGGGTGGAGGAGGAGGGGCCCAGGTGGGCTGGAGGGCGAGCCCGAGGCCTCACCCCGAACCAGGAGGCGGCGGCGTCATCGAGGCGCAAGGTTGGGGACGCGGCGCGGCGCAGGCTCGGGATGGCCGGGGAGCTGTAGCCGAGCGCGAAGCCGAAGCTGAGCGGGCCCAGGGCGGCGGCGAAGGCGGCGAGAAAGACCCGGCGGCTGAGAGGAGCGCTGCGGGGACGGACGGCGGGTGAGCGGCGCCGGCCTGGGCGCAGCAGGAGGGGCGAGGCCGCGTCCCGGGCCCGGGCCCCCACACCCGCTCACCTGCCGCCCGGCGGCCCCAGGAGCGGCTGTGTCTCCTCCGGGTCCTCCGGCGTCATGTCTGCAGCCAACGCCTGCTTGGTCAGCTATGTTGCCTGAACCGCCACGGGTCCCGCGAGTGCAACCGGCACCCGCCTCTCACGGCAGAGTCGGCCAATAGGCGGGAAGGGGAGGCTCTGGGGTGGGATGGAGATGGCCAATAAGAACGCCAGACGGTGTTAGCCTCGTCGCTAGGCACCACCCTCCAAGTCAAAGCTGACCAATGGGAGCAAAGAGCCGGTTGGCGAAGCTCACTGGAACCGCCCTAGGACCTGCTAGCCAGTGTTTAGTGGGGCGGAGTTTGTATGTGGGCCTGGAGTAGAACCATCCAATAGGAGTGTGGTGCGAACCCAGAGGCGGGATCAGAAAGGGGCCTCAAGCGGAGCCAGCCAATGAAGGTGGAAGGTGGGGATTGCATCTGCTCCTGGGTCCGCCTCTCTGTCTAGTTTCAACCAATGAGGCTAGCAGCAGGACGTAGGTGGAGCCGCTGCGCCGCGCACGGGACTTCCCTCCCCGACTCTGGGCTGTAGCCGCTGTCCTACCTGGTCAGCTGTGCAGTTCCTGCTGTGCGTTACTGGTGCCATGGGGCCGGGGTGCAACGCGCCTGGCTCGGCTCAGCCCACTGACAGCCTCAGGGAGGAATGTCCTGGGCCGCCCTCTTTCCTCTCGGAACCCGGGCTGCTGGGGGCGGAGCCATGGTCCTGGGTTTCTAACTTGGAGCCTGCAGATTGCTGACAGCTACGAGCTGACAACCACCAGGGCCTCGAGGTGCTGAGGACCTGTGTTGGGCAGGGTCCTCATGTGTGTGACCGATCGGGGCTTAAATGATGAGCCCCAGGTTCCCTGTTAAGTTCCACTCACTTCATGGGTCATCCTGACTCTTGAACACCCGCCTTCTTTGTTTCCTGTGGTTATTAAGAATCAACTTCTTCGCTTGAGCACCCAAGTGACTGCGGGAGGTAGGATGATGTCAGGGCTCTGAAGGATCTTGCCATTTGTACCCAACCCTTCTCTGGATGAGGCAGCTGAGGTGGAGTGCTGTTTAATTCTTGAAAGAACTGGGGCTAGGACAGTAAGAGGTTTGGCTTCTAATCCCTCTCTGGGCCTCTATTTCCTCATCTCTTAAGTGGGGATGATAAAATCTACCTTCCGGGAGGGTTTTAAACAGAGACAATGTACACGAAGACCAAGCACATGTGAGGCACTCAAACGCTAGCCCACATGATTATGAAAGTTGTTTGACCTGGTGCAACCTCCTGATTGTACTATCTTTAAAGACAGGCAACTGCCCCTCTATGCTTCCACAGCATCTTGTGCTCGAATTATAAATTCTTATCTTAGCACTTATCACTGCTGTTATCACTTGTTTACTTCCCTCCCTCCCTTAATGGATGTGACCTCTTCCTCCACACAGTGGGCTCTTGGTGTTTGCAGAGTGGACGAATGCCTCCAACACCACGGGCAAACTGCTGCCAGGGGGGTAGGCAGAAGGGCTTATGTGGACAGGATGCTCCAGTGAGCCCAGCTAGCACGAGCTCTCTGAGCCACAGGCCCTTACAAACCCGCTCCTGCCCTCCGGCTGGTGGTCTCCCTTCCCAAGGGTGCAGCATTCACTTCTTGGCCTTTGTAAGCAGATATTGTTGCCAGAACTGCCTCCGATACCCCTTTTATAAGCTAATCACCATCGATCTGATTAGTAGGGCCCATTTCTTGCCCTTTCTACATTCACTCCTCAAATTTGTCAAATCATGGGATGCTTCCAATCTCTTTGGAAGGATGTTCTAAATCACCCTTGGTTTTTTTCTATTCCAGACTGAGAAGCAAGAAACTCCAGGAAAAAAAAAGAGGACAGAAAGAACACACAGACAAACTCATAAAGCTTACAAATTAGTTTAACATGAAAAACACCAGTCAGATCCAACTGACACAAGGCACTCAGCCTGACTCTGTATGGTGGACAAGGGAGAGAGCAGAGCTCTAGGGTCAGAGAACTCACAGTTTCAAATCGCTGTCCCTATCTGAGCCTCAGTTTACTTATTTGAAAAGCAATAATAATAAAATCTAACTCCAAAACTTTTGACGAGGTTGAGATACAGCATGCGGTGGATACGAAATACAAAAGAGGTAGAAGGAAACACAGAGGAGGAACGGCAATGCTGAGTACAGCGAGGGTCTACCCGGCTATACCTAGAAAGCACCATCTGCAGAGACAAAGAAGCTCTCCCCACAGTGCGCAAGGCCCATGAGGAGGTAGGACCCAAACTTCTGTAAAATCTGTCAGGATCAAGGTCATGTCAAACACAGCTCTCTGCATTTCCAGGGAAGGCCTACAGAAGAACCCTCAGGGATGCTTTCAAGGGGGGATGAGCTAAAGCGTCTTTGGGTGGGTAATTTAGGCAAGAAGCGAGCTCATAAAATGGAATCTATTAGACTAAAGCCAAAGGAAAATGACCTTCTTCACACAGATGAACATTTTTGCAATGTCAGCGAAACTAGGTTTCCCCCTTTGATCTCCCGTGACTGGAGGCTGACATTTCAGGGTTTCATCTGCACTTGGTCGAGCCCACATTTCCTTCTCTCTGTGATGAGGGAGCAACAGCGGGAAGGTGATGACAGGAGAAGGACAGTCACTTGGTTCACGTGAAAGAGCAAAGCCGACCTGAACATGAGATGGGAACTTGAGGATGGTGGTTTTGGGGCAAGGAGTGCCTGCTGCCTGGCTGGATGATTTCAGAGTAACAACGAAACCAAACAAAATAATCTTAAGACTCTTAACAGGCTCCTACCCCTTTCTTATTCTTTGTGAGACACAAGGAGGGAATAGGAGCTTCTAAGCACTAACCATTTAGCTTTTCTCAAAAGTCAACAGGCAGGGACACAGCTGCTTTCAAACTCAGTGAACTGAAACAGCAACAGGGGCCAAAGGTGCAGAAAGAAAACTTATTTATAATAAATTTAAAAAGCAATGGCTTTTCTTTATAAAAGAAACACATTATGCGACATAAATCAAAACTGTAATGAAAAAATAATTTTTCCATCTAAGTGTATAAAATATAAGAGAAGGTTGCAGTAAATAAGAATGAACATTTTTGATTTATTCAAAGTTTCAATCTAAAACTGCAGTGAAATCTACCATCTTTATTACAAGGGGACTGATGGTTCCTGAACGGAAAGAAACAAAGGTCAAGAAAGATGTCACCGGACATGGGAGAGACCCAAACCGTCCAGGTGTGCAGAAGGTTTGGTCCAGTTGATCACGGGTGGGCTAAAAGCCACATTTTGTTGAGAAATGCTGTCAGAATTGGTTAAAGAGTATAAACCTCCATAAGAAAATTAAAGATGGCAAACTCGATCCGGACCCTGTTTACTTCAGGTCAATAATGTCTTCATCCGAGGAGGCCGTGAGCTGAAAGGGGCTGCTGCCCCACACGGGGCTGCCTTCTCTGTCTGCCACAGGGTCCTGGTCAGAGCCCGTTGAGTGGTAGCGGCCCTCGGGGTTGGCTTCTGGAGCAGAAGGACTTTCCAAGGAGCCCGTGGTGATCCTAGAAGAGAAAAGTCACATAACGGATCCATGGAGAGCACGAGTGACCTGGGCCCCTTCTATCAGGTAGTTTTCTGCTCATTTGAGCTCATAAAACCTCCCCCCCTCCCAACCCACCCATTAGGGGGGAAAGGGGTGCAGGAGTCACCCCCACAGAGTGTGGGGTCTGCAGTCAGCCAGCCCTACCTCATGGGCTGCTGGGAGTTTTAAAGGCCAGAAGTGACACATCGGAGATGTCTGAGGTGTTTTTTACCTTTCTAAAGGGCAAATCGGGATAATGTTACTCTCTGCCTAAAACCCTCCTAGGTTGGGGCTTCCTGTGTCCTGAGATAAGGCTGAAACTCCGACCCACCGGGCCACAGACCACAGGATCTGGCCCCGCGGACCCTTCTGCCTCTTTCCAGCCCACCCCATCCCCTTGATTTTCCGTTGTACTCAGGACCGTCTCTTGATAGCTGCAAAACCAATTCGACCAAGTTCAGGGGGTTCATTCATCCAATAAGTATGCATCTGGCTGTGAATCCCGCCCCACCAAGCCTTTCAGAGCCCCTGCTGTTCCCCTAGTTCCTTCTAATTCAGTCAAAGCTTGGCTCAATGCCACTTCCTCAGAGAAGCCCTTTGACATCCCCCTCCCAAAGGAGAACTTCTACCCCCCCCATTACTTACCTGTTTACAAATTTCCTTATAGCACTTGTCACTATTGGAAATGATTTAATTTGCTTAATTGTTTACAGCTTTATGGTCTGTGTCTCCGCACTAGAATGTAAAGTCCGTGAGGGCAGGACTTACCACGCAAGAGGGGCTCAGTCTGTGGGATTAAAGCATCGTGAGGGCTGTCCCCTCTCGGCCCTCTAATGCTGATTGGATCTACGAGACCAGGCTCAGCCTTTGCTGGTGTTTGAGACCCTCCCTCTCTGGATGTGGGCTGGCTGGCACCCCTCATTCCTCTGTGTCACCTGCCACCCAGGAACGCTGCAATTCCTAGAGCGTTTTTGTTGGCCTTCCCCCTGGCCTGTGGACCCCCCGAGAGTGATCTTCATATCCCCAACCCCCAGCTCAGGGCTGGGTGCTCTGAGAATGGGTGTTGAATGAATTAATGGAGCCTGGACATGCGCCCCCCCTTACCCTCCATACAGGAGCTTGGGAGTCATGGAGGCTCTTAGGGGACAAATCAGTGGGATTTAACAAACATTCATTGACATGGGATACTGAGCTGCCATCCAAAAAGGCTGTCCCTGTTTCTATTCCTACCAGAAGCATTAGAGAGGGCCTATTATCTGTCGCTCCTACTGAGCATTTTCATTTAAAAATATCTCTGTCAGGGAGCCTGGATGGTATCGTCAGCTAAGCATCTGATTCTTGGTTTCGGCTCAGGTCGTGATCTTGGGGTTGTGAGATCAAGCCCCACGCTGGGCTCCGTTCTTTTTTTTTTAATTTAAAAAAAATATATTTTATTTATTTATTTGACAGAGAAAGATCACAAGTAGGCAGAGAGGCAGGCAGAGAGAGAGGGGGAAGCAGGCTTCCCGCTGAGCAGAGAGCCTGATGCAGGGCTTGATCCCAGGACCCTGAGATCATGACCTGAGCTGAAGGCAGAGGCTTTAACCCACTGAGCCACCCAGGTGCCCCTGGGCTCCATTCTTAGCATGGAATCTGCTTGAGATTCTATTTCCCTCTCACTCTGCCCCTCCCGCTCATGCTTGCTCTCTCTCTCTCTCTCTCAAATTAATACATAAATCTTAAAAAAAAAAATCTCTGTCAATCTAGTGAGAAAAAAAAGGAAAGAAAAAAAAAATCTCCTAATGTATTTTTATGAGCATTTGCTGAGTTGTAAGTGAAGCTGCCCCCTTGCCTGCACCCCCACCTCCGGGCCAGCCCCAGGTCCTCAGAGAGGGGCTGGATGCTGACCATCTGGCCATGGCATCATCAGTCAGCAGAAAGGGCCTCATGGCAGTGCTGTGACCCAAAGGGCCACCACCATGAGCAGGGACAGCTGGGGATGGTCTCCTGTACCTGTCACTGCTAGTTGATCTTGCTGTCCCTGGCTTGGGGCCTCCTTGGCTTTCTTCTAATTGCTTCCGGGCTTTTGGTTTGGGCTTTGGTGCTCCTTCGGACCTGGGTCCCCCTTCATCACAGAGGCCTGGATTATGGGGGAGAAGCACAGGTTAGGGGGTTATTACCGCTGGGATGCCTTGGAGATGTCCTTTTTTTTTTTTTCTTGGTTGGCTATTGGTGCGTTATTGGGATAGAGTCAGGAAGCGCTGATGAAGTATATATTTTAAAGTAATTGGTTTTCTTGTTGGCGGGAGGTTTTTTTTTTATCCCTGATCCTAAAGAATATATATATATATATATATATATATATATATATATATATATATATATATATATATATAGGAAAGAAGGGAGGCAGGGAGGGAGGGAGGAAACTCAGAAGAGTCCAGAGAAGGAGATAAAATCTATGATCCTACCACTGGAAACTCTAATACTCCAACTCCAAGGCTCAATTTCAGAAAAGCACAGTGGTTTGTAAAACAGCAGCTGCCAGATCAAGCTTTCATAGGGAATAGTGCGTTAAAATAGCAACACACATACTTTGAAAGCACAATGGAAGGCACTGACTTCGAAGACCGACCCACTTTGGCAGAGTGAAGCCTGCCCATGAGGTGGCCGGCATCCCCGCCCCAGGGGTCAGGACCCACAACTGCAGGCCAGGGGTGCCCTAAGGTGAACTGACTTGCAGTTTAGGCCACACAGGTCCCAATTAGGTTTCAAACTGGTTCTTACTGCTTTAGCACATCACTTCCTTTTTCTTCACTTTGTTTTCATGATTTGGAACAACAGTCCTTCTAGGGGTCTCGCCTCCGCACGACTATCACAGTGCTTCGTGCTTTTCCGGTCTGATCTCCCATCAGTGTTACCAAGAGAGAAGGGCCTACCAAATATCTCACGTCTGTGCCATCCCTACAGACGTGCCCCCGCGTCTCCGGGCTTCGAGAAGCCTCAACTGAACCGCACCACGAATACCAAACACATGGTGCGTTCAAACTTCCAAATACACAAATGTGACACGTTATCTGAGAACCGCACGTTGTAAATCCTTCTGGACACTTTCAGGGAAATCCTACATATACAGATACTTGTATTTTAAGAAACTGTGTCAGACAGGATCGACTGTCTAGTAAACTGCCTTTTCTACTCTTAGCCTGGTTTGGGCAACCTTCCACACCAATAAATACAGACTGATGCATCGTTGTTGGGGGTAAACTGTATACTATTCCTAGGTGTAGCTGCACTATAACGGGTTTATAAATCCCTTGTTAAAGGGGAAGATTCTTTTTTAACTCATTGTTTTCGAGGATGAGTAACATCCAAAGATGAGACCAGCTGGCCTATTTACGAAGAGCAAAAACACAAAAACGGCCCGCCATTACCCAGCAGCTCCCTGCGTGTCCTGCTGGCTATTTCTTTAATCTCCATGCGGGACAGGGACAGGGAGTGAGTGACGGGAATGGCGGCGATGCCCAGGCCGATGGCCGTGGGAGGGGTGACGGCCTTGGAGACCAGAGGCGACTTCAGAGGTCGTTCAATGCTTCTGCCCACAAGGTTTCTGAGTGGGATCTTGTACAGATTTTTGGATGGAGTTTCACCTGAAATATGATTGAGAAAAGAACATGAGAACTCTAAGCCAAGTCTGTATTATTTACGAGGGTGACTTCTGGTTCCTCAACCCAGAGAGCGGGAAAGAAGGATTTATGTTGCATGCTGACCTCCCAGGCCCCATTAGGGGCAACAGAGGGATGGTGCCTGATGGCTTTGGTTTTAAGGGCACCACTTTCACAGCCCCTGCTACCGGCTCCACATGCCCAGGCGAGGACAGCAGCCGGGAGCACAGACATCGGCGGCACACCCAGAAGCGCCCTGCCTGCTTGGGACTCCCGGTGCTTCCAGGGACAGGAGAAGTAACGGCTGATGCCGTGAGCAGCCAGGAAAAGCACGGTGCTCAGAGCCAAGTGGTAACCACAGCAAGGGTCTTTGAGATGCATGAGCAGAGGCAGATGGAGTGAAAGCTGGGGCTCATGTGCTCTGTAGGTTTTGGGACTCTATCCTTTTGGCTATAAAAACCTACCAGATCATTGACATCACTGAAGGAAAAACACCTTTGCTGTGGCAAGTTGGAATCTCTAGCCCTCAGCTCCCTTCTCCCCATGGAAACAGTTCTTTTCATAATGGGATTTTTGTTGTTGTTATCACAAGTTTCTTAAGAATGCAACCAATGCATTCAGAATGCAAGGTTTTAGGGACTTCGTAGGCAGTAATCACACGTTGGTATTTAAGAATGAACTAGAGAAATCAGAATGGAGGGATGCCTGGGTGGCTCAGTCCTTTCAGCATCTGCCTTTGACCCAGGTCATGACTCTAGGGTCCTGGGATGGAGTCCTGTGTCAGGCTTCCAGCTAAGCAGTGAGTCTGTTTCTCCCTTTTCCTCTGACCCTCTGCTTGCTTGTGCTCAATCTCTCTCAAGTAAGTAAATAAAAATCTTTTAAAAAAAGAAATCAGAATGGATTAGAAATATCTATTAATAAGACAGTAAAAATTGCACCTCACCTTCCCCCAGGGAAGAAGGAAACACTGGAGTGTCTCGGCCTGGGGGTGTCTGCGGAGAATTATGGGCACTGGCCCCCTTGGAGCTGCCTCCGGACGAGACCTCGTTCACAGCAGTGGTTGCCGTGAAGTATATATCCGACTAGAACAAGATAGAAAGCATTAGGGAGCTGCGTGGTTTAGAGGCCCGACACCCATGGCTCTCCTGTCACCATTGCAAAGCCCGCGACCGTTCTTGGCTCGGCTGCTCTGTCCTCGGGGCATGCCGTGCGGTACTGCGCCTGGGCAGGGGCTTCCAGAACAAAAGTCTTGCACCACTGCCATCCCAGACCCTTCCTGGGTCTTCGGTTCCCCACACTTTCCCTAATCTGTTCGTCGATTCACAATAAAGAGGACATTTCCCAAGACAGTGCACACCTGCCTAACAGGAACGTCAGGACCCTGCAGTGTCAGAGCTGGAAACCATCTGGGGTTCAGTCGGGTCCACTTACAGATGGGGACACGGACCATTCATTCAGTGGCTCAGCAAACACTCACGCACACCAGCCCTGTGCCAGCTTTGCTGGGAACAGTGGGAGGCGGGGCTGGAGCCCCCTCGTAACCGGCCCTCGAGTGCCGACTTTTCAGGAATTTTGCAAGTGAAACACAGCCATTATTAAACTTAAATAAATAATAGTAACAAAGGTACTGAATGTCAGAATTTGACCATTCCTCATTCTTTGATTACGTTTACCATGATCTATGCTCTTGAGGTTATTTACATCACCTTTCACACTGGAAGCTGGGCGTCCTAATGGCGGGACTATTTACACCATGGAAACTGGCAGACACTACAGACCAGAGCTTGATGTGCTGTTTTGTTGACCGTCTGGGCTTAATGGGATGGAGACAATTTCTAATAGTGAAGACTGAAAGCCAAAGTGTGTTGAGGCTAGTGTTGAGATTGAAAGACGTTTCAGTTTAATGACTGGTTGGTAGGAGAGTGAAAGATATTTTAATAGCAGATCATATATCAGATCTCATGAGACCGAGCTTATTGGAAAAATAATGGATGTACTGAGCTATAACTCCCAGTTGTAAAATCTGGGTAGACCCATATCCACAGTTAGCAAAAGGTAATGAAAAGTATTTTGTGAGAGCCAACTGGCCTAATGGATTTCGAGGTAAAAAATGCTGTATATTTTATTATTTATAAATCATAAGCTATTTTAACTTTTCTATCAGGAAAGTTAACCAACTGAGTATATTTACGTGTGTATCTACACACACACACACACACACACACACACACACACACACAGCGCCTGACTTCCAGGCCCTGGAGGGCTGGCGGTTCAACCTTCACCAGCACACCACCGGCGCTGTGTTAGTCCCCAAGTCCCGGAACTGTCAGCCTAGTGGGGGAGGCAGACAGGCAGTCGCCTGCCCCCACAGGGGACGCAAGTCAGGGTCGAGAGGGCGCCACGGGGGCTGAGCGGGGGCCAGCTGGGCCCCACAGGGACAGGGCAGACTATGTGGGGCTGATGCGGGAGGGGCTATGACAAGCCCTCTTGGCTTGTGTGCCAGCGACAAAGGCACCATAGGAAGTCATCTCCGTTCCCACGTCCCTTGGTTTTGCGCAAACTCTGTTTCTAGACATGGATTCATCGGTTAGCCATATCTCACGGGCCACAGAACTCAAGCTGAGGATGGAAAGTGGCAAAGGAAGAACGCAATACCGTGAGCTGTCCCTTTTCTGGACTCGGGCTGTCCCTCAGGGCAGCGGGGACCCCTGACCTAACCCAGGCTGATGGCATATACCTCTCTTCAGCTCCGAGCTTCGCAACTGCTACCAGCACCAAGCGGCACGCTAACAAAACCAAGGAGGGGCATTTGGAAGCCCGAGGGGGCCACACACGAAAGCCCAGCAGGGGGTCTGTTGTGGCCGTTCTCACTCTGGCACATAAGGGGCCTGACTTGATGAGACAGTGTCTGCGCCCTCCCGGAGCTCAGGGGCTCGGGGCTCCCAGAGACCCTCAGACACGCTACTCACCCTGGAGGCCACGAGCTGCAGCTGCGGCACGACCGCCGTGTGGACCAGGTTCCCGTTGACCACCAGGCGGATCTCCATGGAGTCGGGGGTGAAGGCCAGGAGGTACGGGAAAGCACACACTGCAAGGCAATGGGGCGTGTCAGCTGCCAGCCCGCTGGCTTGTGGCCCTGGAGGTGCCGGACTGTCCCACAGTCGCCCACACTGTTGGATGGAAACTTCCATCTCCCCTTCTCCTCTGGCTGTTTCTCTTCTTCCTCTCCTGGCATGTTCCCCGACTCTAAGAGAGTCTCACTCCTGAGACAGCCTCCTCTTAGTTGCCAAGCTTCTGCTTCAAGTTGGTGAGTGCTGCCTCTGTTTTTCCTTGTCCCCTTACCACTGGGGTTTCCATAACCTGGTCTGCTGAAGGCTCACCCGCCCAAGTCCCGGGAGACAGTCCCCCTTCTTGTCCACATTGTGGCCTGACACACCCTGCCCTCTGGCAGATGCCGCTGGGCCCGAACCCCCACCTTTCCCGAATCTTCGGGCCCTGTCACTTGTTCCCTTCTCGTCTGTGCTCCTCCTGCCATGTATGCCTGGGCCGGAGCTGTGTGTCTTTCTCTATCGTCCCTCACGGGGGCCGTGGTGTCAATGGGTTTGTTGAGTTATTTGTTAAAGTTCGGCCTCTCTTCTTGAAATTGTTTTTATGACACATCGACTTCCAGGCCCCACAACCGCCCTGGTTGCTCTGGGACGTCGCCTTTCGCCTCTTCCCTGGCGAGGAATCAATCCCATGATCCTTCACACTAGCTTATTCTCTGTTTTCTCTCTCCCTGGTGAATTCTCTACTCCAGTGGCTTTACCCAGACCGACCTACCACAGCTGTGCCTCTAGCCTCGACCTGTCAAGTGACCTCCAGTCTTGGGGCTCAAAACCAGAAAGCAATTTTCAACCCTTCCCTCTGTTTTTGTTTTTCGGAAGATTTTTTGGGCTACATCTCATCAGCAAAGCCTGACTGGTCTGGTCCCTCCATTATCTGGATTGGATCTTCTGTTTTCATCTCAAGACTCTTGAATGTTCGCCTATCATGACATACTTGTCCTCGGGAGGGAAACAGTACTAACTCGTACATTCCTGGCTCCGAGCTGACTCTCACCGCGCTGATGCCCAGCTGTGGATCCCGAACCCCAGAAGGGAAGCACCACCACTCTCTCCCTAATATTTCAGTGGCAGGCAAAGTAGCTGTGTTTCTGTGATTCTAGATTTTCAAGCTTCGAAACATGTAAGAATGGTGCGGAATGCATCGTGCTTCTCCACCAAGTCAGTTGGCATTTTAAGGCTGGAGGTCTTGCTCTTGAATTGTAAGAAAAGGGAAGCGAGGCCCAGAAATGAAATGGTAAGTGGAAGATGCCCAAGTCCTGAAAACTGGGATTGCATGGCTCTCAAATGCTCACATGCTCACAACTGGGAGGCACAGGGGACAGCAACAGTCCCCACAAGGGGGAACAAACGGGAAGATCATTAAAAAGGAAAAAGAACACTCTGCATACTCATCAGTCTCACCTAACTCGTGGTAATCTAGCAGTAAGCCAGCGAGTTCGCTTACATGGGACTGAACAGTTCAGACGCATCTATGCAGGGGAAGTGCAAAATGATCAAGGTTTTTCTTACCAATCGCGTAAGGAGCCTGGTTCCAACAGAACTGGAAATCTGACGCAGAGGGTTGAACCAAAAAAGAGCCCCCATTAAATGGGCAAACCTTTTTATAGATGCAACTGTCTGCAACAAAACAATAGCGACTCATTTTTTGTGAGAGACAATGCGGAGAGCTGGTCATTAGATAAATGAAGACACAGGCCACCCGCAGAGGGTCCCGTCTGCTAGGTCTGCACACGGAGCTGGTCCCGACACCACCACGCGGCCAAGTTCAAGTTCACCGCCAGGAAGCGGGCAGGGCCGCGGCGGGGCCTCTACGCTGGGCTCATATTCACGGCTGCCGCCCTGGGAGGGTTTACCGCGTGCCAGGCACTGAGCTTTCAATGAGTCAGCTTCTTTCATCTGAATAACCTTCTGAAGGAGATGTCATTATATGCCCAGTTTACAGATGAGAAAACTGAGGCCGGGAGAGGTGATGCAGCCGGCGTGTCCCAAGTCTCACAAGTACCACACGGGGGAGAGGGTTTGAACGTGGGCGTGCTTGACTGCGGAGAAGAAGGGACCCTTGATGGAGCTGCCCCCGGATGGCGGAGGCCGTCCTGCGAGACAGATCACGTTCTGAGCCCCACCCGGCAGGACGAGTGTGTGGGTGCCGTTTACTCCCTGCCATGCCCCCGCCCCCCATTCTGTTAGGAAAACTCGAGGCCATATGCCTGTGTCACGTTGGGCCGCCACGAGCCAGAATGAGACTAAGGCCGGGTTGAACAGCTGCTCCGAGCTCTAAGCCTAAACCACTCGTCCAGTTGCTCAAGTCGCAAAGCGCAGCCTCCCTTCTCTCCTCCTGGCGTATGTCATGCTGGATTCACGAACTGAGATCTTGGTTCTCGTATTTCACGTACCTCTAGGGTCTGACCCCGTCTCAGCACCTCCACTGCCGTGCGCTGGTGCAAGTCACTGTCATTTCTCATCACACGGGCGCAGTCACCTGGTAGGCGAACAGCCTTACCCACTTCTGTGAGGCTCTCCACACGGCGGCCTGACTGGCCTGTGGCCCTTCTCGTACTGAGGTCCGATCCTGTCGCCCCTTTGCTCAAAATCCTCCAGCTGCTCGCCAGCTAAGAGGCCCTTCCCCCACCAGGCCCTCCCTGAGTCCGGTCCTCTTGGGAGAGCATTTCCATCCACTCGCCCACACTTAGGCTGTTGTGGCCACAAGGGTCATCTTGGGGTCACTTTGAAATACTAGAATGTTCCCTCCTCAAGGTCTTTACACACCCCTTCTTGACTCCCTCGGGGTCTTCTCTCTGAGTGTCCCGTCCAAGGAGGCCTTCCTTCTCCACCTTCCCTAAATGGAGACCCCCCACGCCCCACGCCTGCCCACCGCCAGCCCCTCTCCCTGCTTTGTGTCCACAGCACATACCGCCATTCAACATTTTAGGTACTTTTCTGACTTATCCTGTTAATCGGCTATCTGCCCCCTTGAAAATGTACACTCTGAGAGGAGGGATGTGTGTGTCTTCTACTCACTGCGGAACCATGAGGTGCCCGGTAAACATTTGTAGAACGAGTGAACTACTCTTCGCTCGCCGTCCCCGCTCAGGAGGACACAGAGGGACCCCGCAAGGCCTGGGTCCCTCACACACGTGTCCTCTCCACCCCCTTCTGGCACCCCAGCTCCCACCAGGGGACAGCAGACTGCTGGTGGGTTTGAAGGGGTCTGGGCAGGAGGAGACCTGAGCTCGTGGAGCCCAGAGCACGCTGGCTGGCAGGGGACGGGGCGTATGTGCCTCGGGAGCTCAGCCCGTCCCAGAGTGGGGCTGCCCATGAGATACAGTCACCTGGGCATGGACGAGGCGACCCAGACCGTACTTCAGAGGCCCCTCTGTTCCCCTTTCCAAGTGAAGAAGTCCCAGGGACTCCGATATGACCCCAGAGAAGCAGAGGGCTCTCCCTCCCAATAACTAATATTGGTTGTTTCTGCACCTGAGGACGGAGGGCTCTAAATGAGACCAGACTGGTTTAGAAAAGTAAGCAAAGCATGTCTCTCGAGCCCCAGAGCTGTGAAGCACATTCACACTCAAAAGCGCTGCCGTCCACGCCTGGCCCTCCCCTAGACCGGGAGCTCACTGCAGTCCCTGGCAACGCCTTGCACTGTTGTGTCTCTAGAATCTAGCATGTGCCTGACACAGAGAAGGCCATCTGTTGGGGTTTAGAAAGGGCAGCCTGAATGGGGGAGCTGGGCTAAGGGGCAGGAATCTAAAATGTCGGGGCACAGGAAGGAGCTAGGAGTCTATGACCTCACCTCCTTGGACCTTCCCCATCCTGCTGGGTGACAGATACTACTTCTAATTTTAAGACAAATTTTAAATCAAATTTTAAAAGAAAAATCCCTTTCTGCATGTAGAAAAGTCGATGGAGGTTACAAATCAAACTGGATGCTGATTGATGCTTTGATGAATCTGGAATTAAAGGAGGAAAAAAAATCTTGCCGTGCCTGGCAATGTGTCATGGGCTTTACATGTAGGATCCTGTTTAATCTTCACAGCGGACATGAGAAGTAGGTTTTGTATTCTTCATATTCATCTGAAGTTAAGACTTAGGTTAAACGTGGTCACATGGAGAATCAATGGTACTCATGTGAGCACTTCTAGTTTCCTTGTGTGATTATCTTTAAGACACCATCAGCAAACAGAGTTCACCTTAGTTCTGAAATGCATTATTTGCAGTAAAGGTGAATCATTGCATGCTAAGGTCACGGCCAAATTTTCTTTCTTTTTTTAAGTAAAGACTGACTCTGATATTCAAGATAGAGATTAATCACAAGAAAATAAGATTCTTGCTCTGTTGAACTATTTATACTTTTCCCCCCTGAAAATGATCTTGCAGATACATTTTTCTCTAAGAACATGTAACTGGAAGTTATAATTTCTATTATAAAATATTTTCATCTTTAACATATCAGAGAGAAAAGTCTCTCTATATGAAACTCTGAGTTTATAAAAGTTGTATTTTACTTTGCTTTTTTTTAAATGGAAATGGAAAAGAAACTGATGAAAATCAGCTGCAGGGGCACCTGGGTGGCTCAGTGGGTTAAGCCTCTGCCTTCGGCTCGGGTCATGAGATCGAACCCCGCATGGGGCTCTCTGCTCGGCACGGAGCCTGCTTCCCCCTCTCTCTCTGCCTGCCTCTCTGCCTACTTGTGATCTTACTCGCTCTCTCTGTCAAATAAATAAATAAAATATTAAAAAAAAAAAAAGAAAAAAAATCAGCTGCAAACCTTGGGGGGAGCAAGATCATTCTATAGCAACTTCCTGACAGGGACCCTCAGGGCACAGGTGTCCGGACAGAGAGGGCAAGCCCAGTGTGCCCTGTGTGGGGGGGAATGGCTATGGAAGGGGCCTGGGCAACTGTGAGGAAAACCAGCTGGTTCTCTGGGCTTGTTCACCAGGGATCCGCCCGCCTGCTGGGGGAAGGAGGGAGATGGAAAAGGAAAACCGGATTCCTAACCTAGAGAAACAGAAGCAAGTGACGCGGTTTGGGGAAGACGGAGGCAGGACTGGGAATCTCTGGGATTCCTAAGGCCTTGAGCCAAGTAGCATCTAAACACACAGAGCTGGGGCGCCTGGGTGGCTCAGTCCTTAAGAGTCTGCCTTCAGCTCAGGTCATGACCCCAGGGTCCTGGGATCAAGCCCGAATCTCCCGCTTCTCCCTCTCCCACTGCCCCTGCTGTGTTCCCTCTTTCGCTGTCTCTCTCTGTCAAATAAACAAAAAAAAATCTTAAAAAACAAACAAAACACAGAGCTTATTACCTTCTGATGCATTGGTGAGTCTAGGAAAACAGACACACACACACGCACTTCATCTGAGATGAAACTAGAGCCCGAAGCCAGGAGACCAGCGAAGCCAGGGCAGATGGAAGTCCCTGGGGCTCTGTGAGCCAGAGAGGCCGCTGGAACCACACCTGCCATGGCGCTGGGCCCCTGCCGCCCGCGGGGCCACTGCCTGCGCAGGTCCGTGAGATGATATCTCACAGAGACGATATCACCCACATTTGTTTCCATGTTCTTTCCCTTTCCAGTTCCAGACTAATCATCCCCTCTGGAAACCTGCTCTATCTTTCCGTTCTGATCTCTCCCACCTAAAATCCCTCCCATCCTTTCAAGCTGTTAAAAGAAAAAAAAAAGATCGAAGTCAGTTTGTAAAGCATCCCGCCCCAAGTTTTTCCTCCCAGAGTTTTCAATAAAGTGGGAAGACAACATGGGAAAGGGATAAAGATCTTATAGAAGTGATAAGGCCCCTGCTTTATTGGGCCCTGTAACCTGGGGAGGCGGCAGGAGCAGCTGGCCGAGCGGTGCGGCCCAGGAACCCCACTGGAACCCCACTGGAGCGTGGGCAGCGAGCTCTGGTCCCGCCGCCTTGCCCGTTGGCCCCACCACCACCGGGCTATCAAATCTCACATCTCAAAAGATGATTTTTACCAAACAAATTTCTCTGCTGGTAATTAGCTCTCCCATTCTTATTAATCAAAGATTAATCGAAGTTTCAGGCCCATGTGTATGGAAATCGATACAATTCTAGGCTGGAAAGAATACGTTTTACTGCTTTGGTTACATTGGGCAGGCTTAGCCAGGAAAAATATCTTACTACTTTTAGCCTTAAAGGATCCTTTTTTATTGTAGTTTCATATTAGCTTTTGAAATGCTGAAAATCCTTGAGGACTTTCTTTTATGTGTTTGATCTGGGCTGCCCTGCACCCACCCTGCCACCGGCCCCAAGCCAGCGCCGGTGAGCCTGGACGCGTCAGGCTGGGGCTGATTTCGTTAACAGCCTGGAAGCAGACGAGAGTAGGAGGGTCGCCGTGGTTAAAATTTGGGGTGCTGGGGTCAAGAGGACCTCAAACAGGACCCCTGCCTCTGCTGTTCCGTAGCTGTGCAATCCCAAGAAGGGCAGTTCACCTCTCCTGGCCTCAGGGACCTTATCTCCAGAGCTCGGTTTGAGAATTCGGTGAAACAGTCAGCACCTGGCACACGGTAAGGGTTCCCTAAACGGAAGCGACCGCCAGCACCCCGCATCCTGGAGACAGTGTCACAGGCAGGCCCGTCTCACCAGGAGGGCTGGGAGATCCAGGTTGGAATGCCATTTTTAGACGCTCCCTGAAAGGCAGTTGAAGTCACAGGAACAAGGCTCCGGGTAAATCTAGGTCCCGCTTCCTTTAAACTACCCAGGGAGAGAGCAGTTAATTTTAGCAACTTACAGTTGTAACACAAGAGCAGCCCGGCTTCTCCATCTTCGTACACATCAATAGCCGCCACAAAATTAACCTGAAACAATAAAGGCGGTGGTGGTGGGCAGGCTGGAGGACACTGTTGAAAGTCTTTCTCAAGTTCAAGGCTTTGGCGGGGCGAGGCGAGGCTCCCAGGTGCTGTGGGGTCACTTCCACCTCGGGTGGCCATGATTATAATGCCCAGAGTCGTCTCCCCTGCGTTTCCCTGCTGGGACTTTGTCACCACCTTTTTTCCCCACCGAGGTGCTCTTGGGAGATGGGCTTCTCCACTTTCTCTGTTATGGGGACTCCCATTTGGGGAATGCGCTCCGGTTCCCAAAGCTTCCTTGCAGGGGCCCTTTTCTCCGCGGCCCCTGACACGTGGTACCTCCCTCCTGCCTGTCGCCCGCTTCAGGTTATGCTTCCACATCTTGGCTCTCGGCTCATTTAGGAAAATACTCATCTTTCTGGCCTCACACTTCATTTTGAGCTCAAAATTCCTAACTCTCCGCGCTCAGACACACGCTCCCCTCAGAGCTCCGGCTCTCACTTCCAAGTCTTTCGTTCTTGTTCTCAGCCCAGATTCCACCCCCGAGTTCCTGCGAGGCGGCAGGCAGGGCACGGCCTCCGGTCAGGCAGACGCGAGCGAACAGCCGTGTACACCACTGCCTGCCTCCGCTGCTCGCGGCAAACCGGCTCAACCTCTGGGCTCGGGCCCTCGCCTAAACCGGTGTAAGGACAGTAACTTTGCCGGACTGTAATGAGAACTCCGCAAGAGGCCAAGGGTCTGGAGGAGGGCCTGCCGCTGTCCGGTCAGCTCTGTGAACATCTTCTTCTCACACTGACTAGTTTCCTCCTAACCCTTGTCCTTTTTGTGAGCAGGGCTAGCCCTGACGTCTCAGGCCCCCCTACTCCCCCGAGCCCGGCAGCCTCCTCTTTAGGGGCTCTCGGGTGTCTCGTGTGGGCCTGCGGCCGCCCCAGGTAAGGCCCGACCTCCCCGGGCAGAAGCACGGGCCTGTCCCCCTCAACTCGCCTCTCCAGCCCCTTCCGGAGTCAATGCTGCCCAGGCCCGCCTGGGCTGACCGCCCTCTGTACGGGGTATTCCTCCCACTTCACCTAGCACGGAGTCCCTGCCTTGGCTCCGGCTTCCCTCCGATGGAAGCCCCGTCCCCTCCCTTCCGTCATCATCTGGCACTATCCTAGGCACTGTTCAGCACGCAGAAATGAATAAGGCAGGGTCCTGGCCCTCAAGAAAAAACCAGAAAAGCATATAAATACGAAACAAGGTACAATGACGCAAATGGCACAAGCAAGAGCTGTGGGTGCTTTGGGTGGGGGGCGACTGACTGCGAGGCTCGGAGGTCAAATGTCAACTCCGGGAGCAGAAAGACTTGGGGATCAAATTCCAGATAATTCCTCCCCTGCTACAAATCATACTCCTCTATTTTAATGATCTGCATAGTGTGTGTCGCTATCTGATATCCACTTATTTGTTTATCGGTGCGGCCCCCCCAACACCCGTCAGTAGAACATAAGCTTCGGGAACGGCGGCCTCGCCCGTGCTGTTCGCCATCACCGCTCAGCGTCTGCCCTGGGCCTGGCATGTGACAGAAGCAGAATAAATCCTCAGTGAATGCACGACTGAATAAAGGAAATCCTAGCTCTCTCACTTTGGACGTGTGTCCCCTTAGGCCACCTGTTCAACCTCGCAGAGCCTCAGTTTCTCCATTTGTAGAAGGAGAGGTAGGAAGGACATCCACCCCTATGGCAGCTGAGGGTTCCATGAGGCCACTTACGGAAACATCTAGGGCACAGTCTGCTGCTTGGAAAATGCTCGGTAAATGTGAGCCGACCCCGTGACCTAGCTGTGGGACCGGCACCAATGGATTATCTGACATGAGGGAGCAGCCTTTGAACTCTTGGGTCCGGAAAGGAACCTTCCTGTTCCTACTGCTTTGCCTTAGAATCAATTCCTCCTCAGATGTCCCAGTACTTGTCAGTTGGGTGACACTTATCCTAGCCAAAGGGAGGACAGGAGGGGCTGAGTGGTCCCGGCTTTGAGCCTGGACCTGTGTGGCCTCTCCCCCATCATATCTTTGGGGAGGCCACAGCATGCCTTCCGAGTCAGAGAGCCTGGGTTCAAGTCCTGTCTCTGCTCCTTACTAGCTGTGTGGTTTGGGGTAAACAAGCGACTACTCCTTTCTATGTCTCAGTTTCCTTTTCTGCAAAAACAGGGAAGTGAACAGTGCATGGCCCACAGTTGCTGAGCTAGTGCTTACGAGGTGCCTTGGCCCGGGGCCAGACACAGAAGTGATCATTCAGCAGTGGCCGTGTTTCTTTTCACTTTGTGAGGGTTCACTGGAGTGGGGAAAGGCGGGAAGGGTCGGCCTGTGCATTTAGATGTAGGGCCTGTAGGGTGCTTGGGGTGGGGGAGGGAGAGACGCGCGGCCGACCCGGGAGTAGAGGAAGTTCAGGCAGAAGTGGACCAAGGTCTGCACTTGGCGGCAGTAGACACCAGGGGAGTCGCCGGCATGCGGGGGTCTCGGAGGGGGTCCCAGGACCGTGCCGACCGGTGGACGAGCATGGCCGTGTGCAGAGATTCAGGCTGCAGGGCAGGCAATGGCAGAGCTCTGGTTTGTAACAAGCCAAGTCTGCACCCCACCTTCCCCAGCCCCGGCTGAAAGTGGGAGCCACTGCTAGGTCAGTGTCCGAACTTGCCATGTGATTTTGGGGTGAGCTTCCCATCAAGACCCACTGGGTCCTGGGCAGATAGATGGTCAAGTTGGGGACTTAGGTCTGGCATCTACGCCAGAGACCTAGACCTCATCACCAGGTGTGCAGTTCCTTCCAGAGGAGACCTTTGTTTTGGGGAGGAGGCCAATGCTGGCTGTTGGAGCTGGGGCAGCAGGTCACGATAGGCCTGTTGGTAAAATGAACTTGATGTTGACTTTCAGATTGCTGCCCTGACGCTTCTTAAACAAGTCTTCTCTTGACCTAGGGTTCTCTTCGACCCTCAGGTGGAGTTGAAGGCTGACATGGGAATTGAATAGCTTGGCCGAGAAGAGAGGAGGAATGGAGGTGAGAAACTAGGCCAGGAAATCCACACTGGTGCCACGCGCAGAGTAACTTGAATGACCCTTAAGTGCCTAATGACTTAGGGGAGGTCGGCCTCTCTCTCTCCTGCCTCCATCGCATCGGGGCCTGGGCTGCAGGAACACCTTGGGAAAAAGCTAGCCCTGGGGGCGTCTGAATGGTTCAGTCAGTTAAGAATCTGTCTTTGGTTCAGGTTGTGATCCCGGGGTCCAGGAATCGAACCTCACATGTGGTTCCCTGCTCAGCGGGGAGTCTGCTTCTTCTCTCTCTGCCCCTCCCCCTGCTCCTTCTCTCTCTCTCTCTCTCTCACTGTCTTTCTCTTAAATAAATAAAATCTTAAAAAAAAAAAAAAAAAAAAAAAGCTAGTCGTGTTCCCGCAGGCTGTTTCTAACTGGCTATTAGAAAGCACTTGTTCATTACCTTTTTCATTTCTCTAGGGCTTATCTTTCCAATTAGACAGTAAATTCCTTGCAAAGATGAATGGCTGTGTCTAAACATCCGTACCTGCTCAGCAAACACTCCGACTGCAGATGTATGGAATAAACACGCTCACCAACTTAGATCTGGGGAGAGGCTAAAAAAATTTTTTTTAAAGGTTTTCTCGTAGGGAAAGACTTAGTGACTTAGCTTTAAAAAGCATACTGAAGAAAAGACAGAACATTTTCGAATTAGTCCTGATAACTTTCAGAAAAACAAAAACAAAGGAGTCACCCAAGAAAACCATCTTTGGTCTGATTTTTCCTGGGTCTTCATAAATTTTACAAGGAAAAAAAAAATCCACATTCTAATAAATTATTAGGGTGCTAAGTATAAGTAAATAATAACAATCAGCAGAAAAAGCATGTGAAGTCTTAGGAAACTAGTTGCCAGGGAAGGGACTGATGGAACAAAGACCTGCTTGCTGGACCGTGATTTGTCTACCTCTTTTGGCTGGTTACGCAGTTTTGAAAAGTGAAGAGGGCAAGAACTTTTTTTTTTTTAATTTTTATTTATTTATTTATTTATTTATTTATTTATTTATTTATTTATTATTTTTTTTATTAAGATTTTATTTTTAATTAATCTCTACACCCAACATGGGGCTTGAACTTACAACCCCACGATCAAGAGCGGTATGCTCTTCTGACTGAGCCAGCCAGATGCCCCCAAGAAGGGCAAGAACTTTTTTTTTTTAATAAAGATTTTATTTATTTGAGAGAGAGAGAGAGATCACAAGTAGGCAGAGAGAGAGGGGGAAGCAAGCTCCCTGCTGAGCAGAGAGCCCGACGTGGGGCTCGATCCCCGGACCAGAGATCACGACCTGAGCCGAAGGCAGAGGCCTAACCCACTGAGCCACCCAGGTGCCTCAAGGGCAAGAACTCTTTTTTTTAATGATTTGAATTTTTTTTTTTTTAAAGATTTTATACATTCATTTGAGAGAGAGAGAGAGCGAGAGAGAGCATGAGAGGGGAGAAGGCCAGAGGGAGAAGCAGACTCCCCACGGAGCCGGGAGCCCGATGTGGGACTCGATCCCAGGACTCCGGAATCATGACCTGAGCCGAAGGCAGTCGCTCAACCAACTGAGCCACCCAGGTGCCCAGGGCAAGAACTTTTAAAGGCAAATCGGGCCCTTCCTCCTCTGAAGCTGGCAGGCTGGAAGAGGTTATGGGTTCCCCGTTGCTGAGATGGAGGGGCAGTCCTTCCGGCTTTAAATTAGGAAGAGTTTCAGGGCAGACTCTACTAGGTCTGTGTCTGCATCGCCTGGCAAGACACAGAGCATATTGATTCCCGCACACCCAGAAATTCCGATGTAATTGATCCGGGGTGGAGTCAGAGCACCCATCTTTTGAAAGCCTTCAGGAAGTTACAGCCAGGGCTGAGAAGCAATGCAACAGGCGGTTCCCAGACTTGTCTGAACTTAAGAATCACCTGAGGATCCTTTAAAAAATTCCAAAGCCCATATCTACACCCAAGACCAACAAAATCTCTGGGGGTGGGACATGGGCAACAATAGTTTTTAAAGCTCCTCAGACGACTCCAGTCGCAGACAAGTTTGGGCATTACCAAATAGACCTCTCATATATAAGAAACGACCGAGGATCTGTGATTGATGATTGCAGAAGGCAAGAAGGTCCCCTAGTTATATCTAGGTTTTTCTTTTTCTGATTTTTCTACTTCTTAAAATCTTGCTTTCATTTGGTATTAAGTCTTCCTAATGCAGTCATGAGCAATTTTTTTTAATGACTATTTGGGTAGGGCGTGCCCTCATACAAGGTGCATTTTTTGTATGTTTTGTAAAGCATAATCCGAAGGAATTCTGTAGTGTCTTGGACCTAGCTGGACAGGACTGGAGTAAGTCTGTAGGTTTGGAAGTCCTCACCAGGAACTATGTTCTCTGTGGGGGCAACGTCCCTGTTCTGCGGTGTCCTTGGTACCCAAGCGGGGGCGGGGGGAGGGAGGGGCGGCTGGCTCCACACCAGGCGAACCTCAAGGGGCCCCAGTGTTACCTGGCCTTGCCCGCTTCCCAGTGATAAAGGGCCCAGGAACTCTCCCATCTGCTGTGTGAGCACGGAGCAACTCCAGGGACAGACAGGTCACGGGGTCGCAGGCTGGTAGCGCTCACTGCCCCCCAGGGGCACAGATGTTCAGACCTCACCCAGTCATCCTTACATCGGGTACGGTTGCAGGCGGGCCCCGGATCTCTTCCAAACCCCCAGGCAGCCCTGCGCTCCGCATAGCTCAGGCTAGAAGGAGACAGGCTTTCTCTCTCCTCGTGGTGTCCCGTCCCTTCCTCCTTTCCCAGGGGGCTTTTTCGGGGAGGGACCCAGGGGCTGAGCCTGCCCCAGCCACCTGAGCCCCAAGCTGTGAGTCTGCCCGGGCCACGGAGAGAAGATAAGGCCCTTCCGGACTGAATGACCGAACAAGTGTTCTCATTTCTTTAGTTACTCAGGTTGAGCTTTTCGGCCCTTCACGTTTCCTTTATGAGGAAGGACGGAAGGGCAGGGGGAGATCTAGAAAAGCCGAGCAGGGCAATGGGGCGATTCCATTAGACTGAACCGTTCTGACCCACGAGAAGGGGACTTCCCGGGGTGCAGCCTGAAGAGTATATCAGAACCCCACTGCGGTCAATTGCACGGGATTTTAAAGAAATCCTAATCGCGGCCTTGGGAGGTTAGAAGACATGCTCCCGGTCCTCTTGGCCTCCCACTTGCCCTCTGCCTGTCGACTCACCCTGTTGGCCTCCACATGGTGCAGCCGGAAGGCCTCCCCCGTGCTCTCGTTCACCACATCAAACTGGTGTCGGTAAGCCACACAGATGAGATTGTCACTCTCCTCGGTTGGCCCATCTACTAAGGTCATCACCGCGGGAGAGTCGGACAGACAGATCTCCTGTGTGGTTGACGATGACATGGGAGAAGGGGTCAGGACATGGAGCAGCCATTTGTTAGCAACCCCCCCCACCTGGCCCCCCACCCATCCGGTAGCAGGTTCCCTCCCTAGGCTCCTGCAGAACCCTTTGCTGGCAGGGAAGGTGGGGACAGGGAAAGAGGGGCAGGGATCACGCCAGACTCCCCCCTCCCACAATCTGTCCTCAAAACACCTGACAAAACCAAATGGACAGCATGACTCTCGTGAGCCCTAGAGAGTCCGGCCCTGCCCTGTGATTGGATAATAATAGAGTCATAATTGCTAACCTTGCTGAGCACTTAACACAGTGCCAAGCACTGTTCTCACCGGATCCTCAGAACAACCTTATGAGATAGGTAAGGCTATTATTACTCTATGTTACAGGTAAGTAGACTGAGGCTCAAAGGTCACATGACTTGCCTACATTCGCGTAGTTTACGTAAGTGCTGCAGCCAAGATTGGAGCTCAGGAAATCTGACTTCAGAGCTGATACACCACAGAAATGCACATGCTCTAGAGAAACAGTCATGGAGATCGCTAAAATCTGTATTAAGAAGACTAACACCTAATTAGAGCAAGAGTTTAACTTGTTTTAATGTCACTTGCCTAAATTGACTATTAGCAGAAACTGATATGCATAATTCAGGACGCTTTCACTCCGGCAAGAAGAATTGCTCAGCTCACGTACAGGCCAAGTCGGCCTTGGGAGCTGACGTCTGACATGGCTCACACTTACTGTGTCCCAGTTTTTAAGAAGGTAAGACATGGTAGGAGCAGGAAAGGGACCCTCGAGGAGGCTTCCCTCCAAGGTCCCACCCTTCGTGGATCTGCCAGTCCTCCCGGCTTGGGCAGGCAGGGCAGCTCCGTCCCCCTCTCCGGCCACCAAAGCCACCATCATCTGTTGCTAGGATCCTGTGTTAACATTCAGTAGTCTCCTTCTTTCTGCTCGCGCTCCTGGCCCCCATGCTCTTCTCTATCCAGGAGCCAGAAAAGTCTTTTTAAAACCTCGCACTGGCTGCCTCCTCTCACTCAGAGTCGAAGCCAAAATCCTAGCAACGGCCGTCAGGGCTCTCTGCCCTCCCTGCCTTGTTCCCTTGGCTCCGGCCATTGTGGCCTCGGGACCGTGCCTTGAACAGGGCCTCGGGTCCTTAAACGGCTGCTCCTTCTGCCTAGAACTCCCTTTGCCCAGATATCCTCCCTATCTACTCTTATTTCCCTTGGATCTCTGCTCAAAGGCAACCTTTTCAGTGAGGGCTTCTGGGACCCCCTTTCTAGAACGGATCCCCCTTCCCACTCCTTGTCCTCTCCTCCCTCGATCTGCTTCACTGTTATCTTCAGGACCCAGAGAATTAGCTCCTCCTTTATGTCATCCTGCAACTAGAAGGCCACCTCCCTGAGAAGGGAGGCTGCTCACGGCTATCTCTCTAGCGTCCAGAAGGGCACCAGTAGGTGTCCCCGGGCATGAAGGAGCTGGATGAAGTACGGAAAAGGCCCGAAGCCTCAGTCCCCTGGGGTAACCCGTGGGTGACAGACCCTCGGTGGAACAGCCGGCCTCCTGACACCTTGGCCAGGAGAGAAGGGATTTGAAGGGTGGACCTACCCGGATGTACTGGAATTCCTCCACAGGTGACTCGGACAGGGGGGACAGCAGGGAGACGCTGGCCAGCCCGCCCGCCTTGCTGTGTTTCCTCGTGATCAGGAGCAGTTTGTTCCGGATGGCCACGACTATCCTCAGCTCTCTGCTGTGGTGAGTGTTAATGGCATACAGGTGGCAGCCTGGGGAGACAGAGAAAGGGTGCTGAACACGGGACAGGAGCCTCAACAATGTGGCGACACCTAAGGCCCCTGGACATTGAGCACGACCCAGGGGGGTGCCTGACGATGTGCCGGCCACCAGGCAAATGGAGCTGAGAAATACAAGTTAGGTTGAGTTTCAGGAAAATTAAGGAAGTCATAGTCCCTGTATTCTAGTCTGCGGTCTTAGCTTCGCACTCATGACTCTGTATGGATTAAAGCGACACATGAGTGGAGCTCTGGGAACCAGAGGCTGAAAGTCTCTCTTCACAGATCTGTGAACAGAACTCAACTTACCCTCAAAGCTCGTCACGCCAGGCTGAGCCCGCCACATGCTGGACGACCTGATGCTACCTTAGTGATGTTTCTGAGTAAAAACCAAACCAATAAAATCAAATTCCTACGCATTTTTATTTCCAGTGAAATCCGAGCAGTCTGAGGGAAAGGAAGAATTGACCAGAAACCACCAAAATAATGAAGACTGTGGTCACCTTTTGTTTTCTCCAGCTTGTTGTCCCTGCAGTCACACTTGCTCCTCACGGGCTGTTTGCCCTCGATGGCCTTGTGCACAGCGCTGAGCCTGAAGACAAAGAGGCGGGCATCCTTCCCTGGGGAGATAAGGAAGGCGCAGGGGCAGATGGGCGGGAAGGCCGGAAGAGCGGGTCGCGCAGGAGAGAACTGCTACAGAACTAGGAGCTGAGGCGTTCTAGAACTGAGAAGAAACCCCACACTGCCTCTACCCAGCAGTGCATTGAACGCTGTGCCCTCCCTTCTCCCTCACCGACCCCCTCTCAGAGAACAAAGCTCCCCCACTCACCCACTTGCCGGGGACCTTGAGCCCCGGCCACCCACAAGCCAGTAGCTGGGATGACCCATCCCGTCAGACCACTGTGACCGTTGCGGTGGCTACAGAAGGCTACCTGCACCCCCCCCCGCCCCCAGAGGACACCGCCAGGAAGGGAAGTGTCACCTTTGTCTGCTCTGAGGATCAGGAGGTCCAGAGTCTCGAGCACATGCATCTGCTTCACTGGCAGGGTTTTGTCAAACACGGGCACTGACGGGAGGTCATCTGGAAGAGGACACAGAGTTCCCAGAACTGACCCCAGCCCACGCTTTCAGAACCTATAAAACGTGCCTGTGAGTGGTCCTGGACCCGAGTTCTTTCTAGGCAAGGAACGTCAGCTTCTAGAACATTCGTAAGGTCAAACACTACTCTCTCAGCTCAGGGAGAAGGACCGACATTCCTTCCTCTATTGGAAGCAGAGCAGCAGGGCCTAGAAAGGATATTCTTCTCTTCAGTATTCATCAAAGAAAATGCATCAGCTCTCCACCCCGGTTTTTACTTGGCATTGTACCAAATGACTGAACAGCAAATTTCAAAAAAGGGAAAAAAAACCTCAGTCATTTCTCTTAAGTGTTTTCTTATTTTTATGTAATGTTTGAAATCACATCACTTCTTAGATTTTGTATATCTCTCCAGAAAGCAAAATTAAAATTTCCTTTTGTATTTAAAACAAACAGAAACACACCCTATTCTATGCCTATCTCCATATCAACAAGAGTTTACCTACGCATTTTCAGTATTTCTTCATAGAGAAATAGGAAATCTTTTTAGACAAAACTAAGAGAGAAATGTTGACTAAGTTACCCAAATAACAGGAAAAAAAAAAACTAATTGTAATGGGAACGTTCAGGAAGAGGTAAGGTAAAGGAATGATCAAAGACACTGCAATGATATGTAGGATTTGTTGTTAAGTTTACCTACTGGGAACTTAAATTGCTAGTAAACACCTTGTTCCTGGGGATCCCCAGGACAGAGAGGGCCAAAAGAAATACTAATAAATAAGCAAAGGGTCTGTTCCTGGCGTGAGGTAGGGATAAGGCAAGGAGGTCCTGGGATGGTGTAGACACTTCAGGCTGGATAAGTGGTTTATTCTTTATCGGTGCTTTGTCTGACATTTAGGTCTTCCGAGCATTCTGTTGTGAGTCTCGGTTTGTTTCTTTGGTTACCATTTAGGCGCATGGGGCCCTGAGGGTCTTGGGTCTTCCAGAAATCTGCCTGGTTGGGAGTTCATTCCTCCCTGGATGGTGCCCGGGAGAGAGAAGAGCCTGCGCTGTGGGGGCAGGGCTCCCAACTGCTTCACAGGCGAGGACTCTCCCGCTCCTTGCTGGCCTGTGTGCACGCCCGGTCTGTCCAAGCCCAGAGCCCGCGAAGCTTTTGTTAGACAGAGGGCTTGCTCTGGCTCCCCTACATTCTTTCTGCAAATGTAAATTCTATGCTAGCCCTCAAACCAAACCACTTTCCTTCCTCCTCCACCCCGGGCCTCCATGAAAGTAACTGATTCTTGGGGTTTGGCCTTCTGTTGGGGACAGACATGAATTTTCAAAACATGGATGATCACTCTAATACCAATTGTCATACTGGACTAAATAACTATGGTTGTTTCATTTTTAAAAATATCTATTTATTTGAGAGAGAGAGAGAGAGAGAATGCAGGTGGGAAGAGGGGTCGAGGAGAGGGAGCGGGGAAGCAGACTCCGTACAGAACAGGCAGCCCGACTCGGGGCTTGATCTCACCACCCTGAGATCATGACCTGAGCCGGAACCAAGAGTCAGATGCTTAATCGGCTGAACCATCCAGTTGGACTGGTTGTTTCATTTTGTAAGCAGCAGCTAACAAACACGGAGGGCGTCCTGCATGTCAGGCCTCGGGGCTGAGCGCTTCATATGTTATTAACTGAAATGCCCCCAAGGACCCTCTTAGGTAGGAACTTCTAATACACCCACTTAACAGACAAGGACCTGAGGCTCAGACGTGCTAACAACTTGTCCAGGGTCACGTCTTGAACACGTGGAGGAACCCAGGTCCGTGTGGGGACAAAGTCTACCCTCTTAGCCTAAAGGCAGCGTGGCAGCCCCGCGGATGGATGGGGCCACCACACGGGAAACAGTGCTGGAAGAAATTCATAAAACGACAAAAGTGCTTTGTTTGACATTTAAGGCAGAGGGATCCTGTGTAGCAGTGCACCTGCGTACAGAACAAATCAGCATTTATCCTCCATCAAATCTTTCTCAGGGGCTGAACAGGTTTATTCGTAGCCAGGAAGGGGGAGGAAGCAAGGATCGGAGAAAGTGACATGTGACTTTAATGACTCTTTTGTAGCAACGTTTTCCTTCTTGTCATCTCTTTACAGAACAGTGATCTTTTAGAGCTGGCTTTTCTATTACTGTAAACCCCAAAACAAATGGTCATGGCATCTTTCACCAGCGTGTAGTCTCCCTTCAAAGTAGCTTTTGCTACACTTAGAATACAAAGGACCTTGAGTTTTAATTGATGACCTTGACAGGAGCAGACTCTCAAGGGGGTAGGTCTAATGAAATTAGGCAGACGCTAATGGGATAGAGTGGAAGGTGGCCCGAAAGGAAATGGAGAGATTCACTCATGGAAGTGATTCATAATGTGATTAAGTATAGACAAGAAAAAGGTAAACAAAGAAATAACGAGAGCGTTCGGGCTTCAAAGCACAATGAGGAATACGAAGAAAGCCTGAAGGGTTATTCTTCTCCCTACAAAAGCAAAGGTGGCAGAGTTGCATACCCAGGGAATGAAGACAATAATCTGAGAAATCAACCCAAGTGGGGGGTGTCCAAGGCTACCGTCTGTGTCCCACGGCTTCCCCCAAGTTGGAAGAAAAGAGGTTCCAGGCACTTCACAGGAATCCTTAAATTTAACACCTCCATTAAATTTGGGGTCCATAGAGATGAAAATTTCAGAAGGGGATTTGGTAATCTTGGCTTGGATTTTACATTTAAAAAACAGAAGCTGACTCAAATAGAATTATGCTGCTATCGTTTTTAGACAAGCCTTACAGAGAACCATTATAAAGCATATTTTCTCGTTCCTAAAAAGAACAGGTAGAATATAACTTCCTTACAACGAAAACATGTCTCATAATTATTTGCCCAAGACTGCATTTTTGAAAACCTGTGTTAAGGTAAAGACAGTAACATGGGTAGAGTTTGACTTTCATAAAATGTAGTTGGTTTAGTGGACAGAGCGCTGGATTAGAAATCACCTCTGGGTTCCAGTTCCAGATGTGCCACTAACCAGCTGTGGGATCTTTGGCAAGACATAAGGTTTCTTTTGTTTC
Organism: Nasua narica; assembly: GCA_028533885.1. NCBI lineage: Eukaryota > Metazoa > Chordata > Mammalia > Carnivora > Procyonidae > Nasua > Nasua narica. The sequence goes on along the minus strand of CM052813.1, from coordinate 74,048,536 downwards.
TTTATCCATAAAACGAAGAGGTGAAGAGATGACACTAAACCTCTAAAGTCTATTTTTTTAAATAAATTATTTTTATTTGGTTGCACTTTTGGCAAATCAATGGACTTTTGTTCCCTTTTTGGCACATTCATGGGGATATTGTAAATATAGTAACTGTTGTTTACTAAGTTACTACTATGTACCAGACACTGACCCAAGCACTTAGCATAGGTATTCATAATCTCCACAATCCCAGTTTGTTAATTTTGTCTGTTTTCATTATCGTAAACTAGTTTTCAAGCTGCTAAAAAACCGTCCCCACCCTCAGAGGAATCGGAAGCTCACAGAAGCTCAGTTTTCTGCAAGATCACAAAGATGCTCTAATTGTTTTGTAATTTCTAAAATTAAATATTTAAATTCTCAGCTTATAAATTTTAGATTATCTGTCTTTTAGTAAATAAGTGAAATAGTTATATATATAGTTATATGTGTGTGTGCATATATATATACATATATACACATATATATATACACATATATACACACACATATATATACATATGTATATAAAACAGATGAAGTAACAGATGATGTCAGAAATAAGTCCATTATAAAGCCTGGTCTGCCTTTCTTGTTTTTCCACAGAAGGCAGCTACTTCCACTTCCTAAGGGCCCGGTGCATAGCAGGCACTCTGGAAACATGCTGACAGGGTCAGAGGAGGGAGTGAAGGTCATGGCCAAGGATGGGAAGATGTCGCAGTTTCAGGCTATCATGTCCCTCTCAGTGATGGAGATTAGGAATCTCATAAAACATCAGTATGGTAACCGAGACTAGGAAGCCGGCTTCTGTGCTGTGGAGGATGTACCCTGGGAAGACACTGTCTCTAGGCCATGGCTCCCTCTGAAGCCCCAGGAGATGACTTGCTACCATGTTTAGCCCCTTTAACCTTCATCGAGAGTCTGGAAAAATCCAAAGGGGCCTCCTGCTGGAAGGGACCACACAGTCCTAGAGTCTAAATGAAATCCCCATATGAAGTTGAACTCTCTCTACAGCATCCTTGTCAAGGTCACGTCCCTCTGGTGGCGGATCTGCGGTGACAGGGAACTGACCACCTCCCCAGGCACACTGATCCACTCGATCGTCAAGAAGTTTGATTTTATATTAAGTTGAAATCTGTCTTCCGATCAAATCTTTCTGTTTCTATATGCAACAAAACTGGGTTATGTAAGATTCTTATTTGTTTTGGACACCAAATGCTTTATGAATCAGACACATTAAAAAAAGAGAGAGAGAGACAGAGAGAGAGCATGTCCCTGAGATAGGAGGTGTTGATTTAAGGTAAAATGTTAGAATCATGATAGGTATTGGCCAAAAAGGAGATTCTTTCTGCGGGTCATTGGATGTCCACAGACTAATCAGATTTGGGGAAGGCATGAACCCGTCATGCATGACTCACCCTCTGGCTTGCTCGTTCAGAATATATTCCCTCTGCTTGTCCTGAAAAGAAGGGGTTAATTTTGTAAGGAAAGGAATACTTTGCTAACCTCACCGCTGATGACACATTTATCTACAGGGAGCTGACTGGCTCTCACGCATCTCAGAAGTCCTACAAGTTACACAACAAAGACATTTGAAGGTGCAGCTACTCACTAACCATCCACTAGCAAGACACCAGCATCGGTGGAAACCAGCAGGGCCTGGCCCCAGGGATCCGCACACACGGCTTCATGAGGGAAATTACTGCAGAAACACTGGGGCTCCCAAGGCTGCAAGGCAACAAAAGGATCGGAAAGTAAGTGTATCATAAAGGATATCCCATGGCCCCTCAGATAGAAACATACAGCACGCCGCCTGAGACCACAGCTCAGGGAGCCAAACGGGCCCTACCCTCCGTTACCTTTTTTCCTTTTTTTTTTTAATCTTTATAAAAAAATACTTTATTTTTAAGTAATCTGTATACCCAACATGGGGCTCAAACTCATGAACCGGAGATCAAGAGTTGCACGCTCCACCGACTGAGCCAGCCAGGTGCCCCTCAGTTACCTTTCTTAAGAAGAGAAGTCTTTCAAATACATATGCAGTAGGAAAAGAGGGAAGGCACAGGTTGCTCGCACTATGACCTGTCTCCGTACATAATAATCTTCCTTGCAAGCAACCAAACCTTTGGCAACGTCTTCTAAGCAAAACTTTTTCCTTATTACCTGAAGTTGGACCAATTGCTGTCTATTTTTTGAAAACTTCACATGAGCTCCTCACTAAAGGAAGACCCACGTAACTCTACAAAAAAGTCAGATTTGTGTTGTTGATTCAGTAAAATTATTAAGTCATACACAAGGCAAGAAGTTGATATTGCCTTAACATGAAAATGCTTATTGACCCACTTAAGGCTACAAAATCTTAAAGAAAAAAAAAATAGCATGTTTGTAAGAATACGGAAGGGGCTGCCTGAGACCTACTCATGCTCCCGCATGATGCATTCATACCATGTGAACTCTTGCCCTCTGTTTCATGCTTGGTTTGGGCATCAGAGTTAGCCTTCCCTTATGGCTGCCCCAGAGCTATGTGGGGATGCCTGGAGCCAGGAGCCTTGGCCTGAAAGGACAAAGATGTTTTTGGAGCTTCTTGGGGACAAGTCAAAGTTTCACGTTTGCACTTTTACTCTCAATCCGACGTGTTGCCTGGGGGTGGTACAAGACCCCGTGTATGCATGTGTGTGTCCGCACTTGGGTGTGTGTGTGCGCACATGGATGTGCGGGGGGGGGGTGTGCACTGGGGGGAGTCCACGTTTGCATACTGAGAGTAGAAGTGGTGGCGGTGAGATCACCTTCCAGGGTGTCATTTGGGATGAGGGTAAATACCGCGTGTACTACCGCTCTCTTGGAAAGGTATGCTGTCCCTTTAAGAAACTCACAAGCCTCAAAAGAAATCTTCTAATTGCTAAGATGAGGCTCAGGCCATTCTGGAAAGATCACACAAAGAATGTGAAGACATTTTACAACCTGGAAAGGGCTACACAAGGGTAGGCCCTTAATTGGAATGGCATTTCCCTAAGAAGATGTCTGGAAATTCTGACTCTGTGGCTTTTAGCAGGTGGACATGAAGAAGCAAAGCCACTATAATGGCCAACTGGGAGACAGACCCAGACCTTTGAGCATAGTAACACCAAGCTATAAAAACCAACTCTTAATAACAAAATGTTCCTGAGCAGAGAACACAAATTTAGAACACTTAGGCAGACAGGGGTTCTTAACCTAGATCTAAGGGTCCTAGAGGATCCAGAGAGAGCTTCCGGAGGTGTGGGAAACCCTGAAATTGTATTTAGAATGTTGTGGACATGTGTCATCCATACATTTAATGGGCTAGTGTATGTGGCGGGGGGTGACCACTGTTTCATGGGTTCTCAAAGGGGCCGGGGACTCCAGGTTGCCTGAGGACACCATGTATGAAGTACCAGCGACAGGAACTCAGAGCTGTTCCCACAGAGGCTCCACTCTGAGGACCGATGGCATCTGCCACTGCGCTGGACTCCTTTCTGCCAAGTGAGGGGCTTGGTGCAGACTCTCTGGGGCAAGGACGTGGCCGAAGTGCAGGACTCCTTGCTGGACCCTCTAAGAACATTAACATAGCACATGGACTGGTGGGTGCCTAGGAGGTTGACAAAGCCTCTTCTTTGGAAATTAAACACTCTTGGGAGCAGCATGTGGGTCTCCGGCCCCTTCGGAGCCAGCTGCACAGAAGTCCATGAGGGCCTCTAGGTCAGTGTTTCTCTAAGGCACGGCTGGGGCCCACTGGTAGGTTCTGAACGGATAGAAAAAAATCAAAGTTCTTTCTTTGCTCTTCACTAGTAAACATATTACATTTCCACAGACTTCCATTTTTGTGTAGGCCTAAGAACTTCTGATCAAGAACGTGACTAAATCCTGCTAGAATCTGGTATTTACAGAGCTCTTGACAACACTGTGGATTCTACCATTCGCACAAATGAGCTGATAGTGGGAATTTATGCAACCTTTGGAAAAGATGCTTTGCCATCGGTCTGCTCTTAAATTGGTTGTGGTTTTCTAGCATCAGTTGTATTTTGAGCTCATCATTTCCCCAAAACCAGACTTTAAAGAGCGTAGGTTCTGTAAGTCAGATACAAAGCATTTCTACCTTTATCACTAAAGTAAAAGCATTCACAATTCTTTTGCTTTTATAAGGGACACTTCTCTAGTGATGCCCTGTCTGTGGGTTTGTTCCACTGAATGAACTTTTTTACATATTTGGAACACAGACACAACTAGGGACGTAGAGATTTGTTTACGATACAAAATCACGCACATAGTAAGCTCCTATGCGGCCAGTTTATTATTTGCTCTTCTCTTCCTGACTCCCACCTCGTTTTTCTCCCCAAGGAAAGCGGAAACGAGAAGTAGATACGCAGGCCACAGAATTTCTGCGGTGACCGAATGAACGCTAGATTAAGCAGTGTTTTCTCAGCTGCGGTCCTCTGACCAACAGCGTCAGCATCGCCTGGGAGCTCGTCAGAAATGCAGATTCTCAGGGCTCACCCCAGACCGACTGCATCAGAAATTCAAAAGGGGGTGATTGTAGTACACACAAAAGCTTGAGACACAGAGCCTCAGAGCTTCGGGGAGTGTGTCTAGGCAGCCCGTGAGAGCGCGGGAGAAATGCACAATCCTGACCCCTCTGCAGAGCTGTAGAATGAGCACACGCATTTGGCCGGGACGTACAGGCCACCTGCATACGCTGCAGCAGCTCTGTGCCCCTTGAGCAAGCAAAGGCAACACACACGCTACAGAAACTGGGGGCTCTCCCGAAATGCTACTCGACTTTCCCGGGGGGCTTCTGCAACAGACAAGCTCATCTCTCCTGACTGTCCCCCAAATCTCTAAGAAGTGCAATAACTTCACTGATGACAAAGGACATTCACAGGTGAACTTGAGAGTAGCATCGACTCACCTCTTTTTTACAGATCCCCGAAGCCACCAAGCTTGACGGAGCGTCCCCTCTCACGATGGACTTCAGTTTCAGTGCCTTATAGAACAGAGATCTCTCTTAAAGTTCGTTACTACACAGTAAAAGAACAGCAGGCTCAACAACTGTGATTTAAAAAAATTTTTTAATAAAATAGAAGCCATTTCAGACTAAAGTTTCGGGTTCCCACACTGCCTTCTCACTGGAGCCAAGAAATGCAGCTTAATGACAAAGTCCCAGCCCAGATGACCCCACCCTGTCATTCAGGGCAGTGATTCCTACACCGGGACACTGAAAACATGCCCAGGTTCCCCCTTAAACTTGATGAGTCAGAATCTCAGAAAGCATGTCAGCTTACTGAAAGAAATTGCCCAGAAATCTTGAGATGCTTAAATATTTTTAGATTAATGAGACTTCTTTAACAAAAACATTTGTTTTTATCAAAAGGATTCTAATAAAATATTTAAAGGCAAAAAAAAAAAAAAAAGAATCTCAAAAAGCAGAGTCAGGATGCCTTTAAACAAGGACCCACGTCGGAGAGCCTCTGTCACAGTGCACCTGTTTGGGGCTAAGGTACTTTTGCCCCCAAGCTTTCCTGGGTCACCCTGCTTGGTTCCCTTTGGGTCAAAACCCTAGCCGCAGCTGGCAGCTCTCCTCCTCCTCCACGTTGGGACAAGGGATCAAGACAGAAACCTGGGTCCCCTCCCAGAACGGAGACATCTGTACATCACATGGGAGTGAGGCAAAGCGGGAGTGATTTCCCCCAAAATCTGGAATAAGGGGGCGCCTGGATGGCTCAGTGGGTTAAAGCCTCTGCCTTCGATTCAGGTCGTGATCTCGGGGTACTGGGATTGAGTCCCGCATCGGGCTCTCTGTTCAGCGGGGAGCCTGCTTCCCTCTCTCTCTCTGCCTGTTTCTCTGCCTGCTTGTGATCTCTCTCTCTCTCTCTGTCAAATAAGTAAATAAAATAAAAATCTTTGAAAAAAAAATCTGAAGTAAGATGCTAAGTGGAAGCCACCTAACTGTGAGGATTGCTTCCAAGCGGCAGAGCGGGAGCTCAGGTCCGCCTGCTCCTGCCGGAGGAGTTTGAGGTGCTTTTCCTACATGGGCTCCTCACTCTTCAGAAGTTCCTCAGGAGGGATGCAAATGGTACGGGCTCCCTTAACAAGAGGGAGCCCCACCTGGCCCTTGCGGCCTCCTGCCTCCTCCCTCTTCCACAGAAGGCTTTGCTCCCACTCCCACCCGCAGAGAACCCCGCCTACGTGGATATCGAAAATCTCACTCGTGGTCTGCACAGTAATCCTGAGGGAAATTACAGAGCTCCCACGGGGGTACACAGACAGGAAACCATTCGTGGGCAGGCCATCCGGTGTGGATGGGGCCCACCGCTGCACATCTTGCCGAAGAGGTTTCAGAACAAAACCCACCTGCCCTATTCTAACAAACTCCGCCTGGCGGGCTTCCTCTTTCTTCCGTGCGGACTTGGGTGACTCTGGTAAGACATCACTAAAAGATCGTCTATTGAGCATGTTCTAGGAAAGAAAAACAAGTTACGAATTCCAGAAATGGTTGCCGAGTCCCATCCTCTGGCTGCTCCTAACGCACAGACCTAGCCGTCCAAATGCTATTTCGACTTTCTGTACCACAAGCCTTCGTGGAGCGTCCCTCACGGGCCAGGCTTGATGCCAGACGCCGGGGGTAGAGGCCAATGGGTGGAGAGCCAGGGTCGCATCTTGACCAAGAGCATTGGCTTTGAAGTCAAGCAAACCGGCAGCTCCTGGGCTCACTAGCTGCCAGCGGTGTGACAGAGTCACCACCTTGTACAGCTCCAGGGACGCCGATCACATAGAGCTTCCCCCCTGCCCCGCCCCCCAGAACAAGGCGTTCGGAATTCTAGATGATTTGTACCCCTGGAGCTGTGCGACTGAGGCCCTTGCGGTAACGTTGGGCAAGTGAGTTAATTTTGGACCCGTATTGTGGCCGATATGGGTCTCCAGGCGTGTGATGAAGGCCACACGAGGAGGTGCGTGCGAGGGGCTGGGCCCAGTGCCCGGGCACACGCTCAGTAGGCGTTCTCTTCCAGGGTGTGGCCAGAGAGTGGGCACACTCCTTCGTCGGCAAGCCCTGACTGCGTGCCTGCTCCTCTGGCACACGCAGGGCTGGGAAACAGTCCCTGTCCTTGTGCAGCGCAGTGTGGTGGCAGAGACAGAGCGAGGGGGTGTCTACACGGTTGGCGCGTGGGAGAATGTCTATGAAGGGGACGTACGTACAGTATCTGAGAGCATCTAACGGGGGGACTTGGCTTCAGCGGGGCGCTGCGGAAGGCCTGCGTCAGGCACCCATGCCTCAGCTAGGATCTGAGGGGCACTGTGTCCTCATCTTGGCACCTTCTCTGTAACCCTCCCTGACGTTAGGGGGAAAAAAGGGATGAGCGATTATGTCTTGCTCTTTAGCGCCTTGGGGTTAGTCTGGCCTAATCCCTGAGAGCAGATAGGGGGTACCGGCCAGCCAGAAATCGAGGGGTACCCTATAAAATGGTGGTGCTCACTGTGCCCCAGGGAAAGGACCGTATGAGCACCAGCTCATTAGGATAATCTCATCTCCGCAGGTAAGCACCGGAGCCCCGACACCCCATTTATTTACAAGCCTCACTGGCAGTGCTTTTTGCTGGAGTTGAAGAATGCAAGGAGTCTAGCGGAGTCTCCCAATTTGTTCTGCGAGTCTCCGTGAAAGGCAGGAACTGCTTCTGAGCAGCAATGCCAGCGCTCTACAGTGATGAGCCCAGGGCATCCCGTGACCTCGCATTGAGTCTGGGGGCCTCCAAGGAGCCCGGGTGCCCCCTGAGGCACTGAGGCGGCCCTGGGTCCCTTCTGGGTGGGGATACCTCCAGCCTAGGCAGGGTCTGGCACAACGCAAATCTGCAGTAAATATAAAGGCTTGTTTCAGGTGCCTGAAAATGCGGCTAGCCAGTAAAGCTCCAGAAATCTTTAAAAAGCTCCCAGTCTCTCTCCAAAATTCCCACTCTTGCCCGTCCCTCAGCTCTGTGGCACGGGTAACGTTGGGTAGTGCCACCAAGGACAACCACCCCATAAAAGCACTCTCCGATGCTCCGGGGACGGCGGAGTGATACTCACGCCCCCCCCGCCTGCACTTCCATTTCCACAGGCCTGGGATTTCTGCAAATCGCTTTCCTGCATACGGACATTCAGCACTCTCAACGATGAAAGAATGAACGTCAGCCCTGTGGCCACAGCCTGAGATCGAGGTGACTCTTGCACTCTTCTAACCAGGACTCATCGCTGGGACTTGTGTTCTCAACTCAAACCCATGAGAAGGAAAGAAGACCACGGACCCAGGGTTACCTTATGCAAATCTGGCATCAAATCCTGGTATAAAGAGCGAATCAACATATCCAGAGTACGTCGACGTTTCTGGGCAAATGTTGGGGTTTCCAAAGTGGCTTTTTCACCATTAATGACTAAAATAAATCAAGTTATAAAGAGAGTTACAAAAACTAATGTGCTATTGAAAAATGTTCTTCTCAAGGAATCTCCTCCCAATGAATGCCACCCACTTCCCTAATACTGGTGTTACCACAGGCACAACCCTTCCTTCATGGAAGAATGCTTAAAAACTCTCTAAATTTCTCTGTACAAACCCATAGTCCATAGGTATGTCTGTCTTTCCTTTCCTGTTGGACTGTAAGCTTCCTGAGCAGAGGGTATATCTAATTACTTGAAGATCATGTACACACCGAACTGGCCCTCATCCGCCATTCTCCCATCCATCCATCTATCCACCTACCCAACCCACACTCCTCCAACACAGGGGCCAAACCACCAGGATGCCATTCAACAGGATTAAATGTATATTTGCTACATTTTGTTAAGAAAAGTAACAATTACCTAACAGAGTACTGGGTTTCTTACCCTAATGGAAGTTTCTAGTCCTAATGGAAGTTCCGGAAACAAAAAACTCATGGTTAGCGGACTACAGACACTAAGAGGAGTAAAGTGAAACGTCCAGGTCGTATTAGAGCCCAGAATAGAAAGTGTGCACTAGGGGGTCTGGAGCTTGAAGTCAAGGCAGTTGTGGGTTTGAATCCCAGAGGAGCTGCCACATTCGTAAGGAAATTATTTAGCTTCTTGGGGCCTCATTTTTAACCCTGTAAAACAGATGTAGCCATATTTCCTTATGGGGTCATTGTAAGAATTTAAAATGATAAAATACATATAAAGAGTTGGCACCACAGTAGGCCTATCAAACTGAATAAATACAAGCTGTTATTTTTCTCAAAGGAAGGCCCAAAGGAAGGACAGTGTTCACAGACTGAAAAGAACTTCTTGGGCTCGGGCATTTCCTAGATAGGATCTGAGTGCTGGGGGCCAGCCGGGCTTGTCTGTGGCAAGGCATCTCTTAAGGAATTTAAACTGCATGCATTTAAGGCATGCCTGCTATTTTCTCTACTTCTGTGATTGGGAATTTTTTGTTTGAGGATATTTTCTCCTTGGTACTCTAGAAAAGTAAAAAAAAAAAAAAAAGAAACAAAAAAACCAACTAAAACCATTTAAAATGACCTGTTTCAGCCAAATAAGGGGGGAAGTTCAAAAGTTTTGTTGCAATGCCATTTCCTGTTCTCTTGGAGTTTCCTGCCTGGCCTTCTCCCTCCCTCCTGCTGCATCCACTCTGAATTCAAAAAGACTTCGGATCCCTTGGCTTCTACGGTTTCTCTCAGTCCGCCAACCCCTCCTGGCCCACCCTGGCTCCAAGCTCCAACCACTTAACGCGCCTCCCACCCCCCACAGCCTGGGCTCTACCACTATATATTGACCACGCAGGTTTTCAACCGTAGATCAAGCTTTTGCTTCATTCCCCCTGAGGGTCCAGTGAGCCCCGAGGGGGCTGCTCAAAGTCACCCTGTTGACTGGCCTCATTTAAATCAGTAGATACACTCATAAGCGGGGTTTTTAGGTTGCTGAGTCATCTTTAATCGTGATTCAAGGGCTCCATGCCTACAGGGGCCCCTAGTCCCTGCTAGACTGCTTACTTCCTGATCCTCCTGCTTCCAAGACCCTCCCTATTTCTAGCTGCTAAATTCACTCTCTGTTGCTGACTCTTTGTTTCAGGTCTGTTTCTTGCTCTCCAGGGGATCCTCTGGACTTGAAACACATGGACCCCCATTTTAAGACACAGGCAATGTCACATACAATTTCAGATCTCTGTCTTGTTTGGAAAACTTGGACTATCCGGCAGCACTGGGCGCATGCCCCTGAATAGGGTTTGCAAGCTGAACTTCTGGCTGTCATAACTAAGGGCTATTCTGGGGAGGGATGCAGCCCAGCTCTTGTGGTTCAGAAGACAGGGCATGGGGTCAGGTATTTGGGTATTATCGGTGGAGCTAAAATGTATACGCACCAGCTAGTGAAGCCTGGATGGTCAAGTTTTGCACTATCCTATCCATATTGTGTCAATCTGTCTTCTCCCTCCCACTCCCCCTCACTTGCTAACAACTCCTCTTTCCCTAAGTACACACCCACACGACCACCCTTTGTCCCACCTGCTTCCCACTCTGTGACAGAGACTCAGATATATAGGTAGCCAGAGATTCAGAAATGGCTATATCAGAAGCCCGGGCAGCAAGGCAAATTGAGGCCTCCCTGGATCGTGAGCAGGTGAGTGTAGATAAACTTTAAGGCAGGTGGGCAGCAAGGTGGATACAGATTGGGACACAGGCGAAGACCTACATAACAGTACCAGAAAACGGAATGTTTCCCATGAAGAATTAACAGAATGTGGAAGGGGATCAGGGCTTAAACAATGAGATTTTCCTCATACAGCATCCTCGGAGGATGTGAAGACACGTATTCTGATGTAGAACAAGTTGCAAAATAATTTCAAAATAGAAACTTACGTTTCACTAGCAAAAAGTCCCTGAATTCCTGGTGGTCTGTAAACACCGGTGGGGATGGCAAGGGGGGGCCAAAGAGTGGTACGCTTTCTTCTGAAAATATTTTCAGCCTATGTGGAGAACATTTCAAAACTATTTGGTTTTTCTTCAAAGATCAGCAATATTCAGATCTTACATTTGTTCAGTTGCCTATGTGATACGTCAAGAATATTCATTCTATAGGAGTACCGTCTCTGGGCTGTCAGAAGCTCAGCCACAGTGCAGCTCTCCCATGAGCTTTAGGATAGAGGCCAAGTCTTCCTGCATCCTTTATGGTCCAACCTACCAAGCTGTGGGCAAGGTCAGGAACCGGGAATAATAGCAAAGGCCACCATTGAGTACCCCTTGCATACCAGGCAACATACTTGGTATTTTAAGACATAATATCAACCGGTTCTCATCAGCCTGCCACAGGAGTAGCATTACCTTTATTCTGTCCTACAGATGAGGCCTGCGACTCTGAGAAGATAAATACTTCTTTCAAAACCAGAAAGTTAATAAGTCACAGAGCCGGCATTCCAGCCCAAATCTATTTGGCTCAAAGTTCACGCTCTTTTCACATCACGATTCCCTTTTAACAGATTAATTTTTGAGAACAGAGGGATACATGGGCCAGAACAAAGCCTAGGAAAGGGGGTACTCTGGTCAAGATCAAACACGGCAAATTTGTGCCCATTTTAGAGCACAATAAAATTCCAAACTGACCCTGACCCTTGGGTCTACGGCACAGGGCAACACTATATGGAACAAGCTTTTCTGAAAGAAATGACAGCCTTGAAGAAAGTTCTATTAGGTGAGGACACTCACATCAAATCAATCAACAAATACATATATCAAGAGTCATCAAAGGAATGCTAAATTAACAAGTAAAGATGAGAATTAGAACAAGCAACCAAGAGAAAGTCATCACCTACCTGTAATTGTCATTTTGTTGATCATACCTCACTAAGGCAAAAATATCTGTGGTGATGGTTAAGGAAATTAATCAACAACCCCACAACTCACTGTCAATGGCCTGTGCCTTGAAATCCCTTGTACAGAATCATCCTAGACCTGCACTTCTGTGCTAGGGCATCCGTCACTCTTAGGTCGAAACGGAGCCTTGACTTCTTTAAAAGAACAGCTCAGGAAGACATAAGTTCGACTTCTGTGTGCTCATCCTCTGGGGAAAGAGCTCAGTCTCCCAATCTGTCAGGGAAGCAATATAAATATAGCTATTACGCTGCTAAGCAGCCAACCAGGCAAAAAGAGCAATTCCTTTGCTTGGAAATACGTAACATCCCCATATGAAATTAGACGTAGATTTCCTCTCACCCATTTTGAAAATAAAAGCAAGTTCAATACTTGCACCGCACACCTTCCCTCTCCTTCTGGCTTTGATAGACAAACCCGAGCAAACCAATGCAGCTGGTGGCGGCCTCTGAGCTCAATCTACCTGTCTCGTGTCAGGTGCACGGAGCCTAAAATACCTTGTCCAGCTTTCTTTCTCCTATCCCTCCTCTTCCCCTGCCACTCCCACCCTCGGCTCTCCTTTGCCAGGGCTAAAAGGCCATCAGTCCCTCAGAGGGTTTCCATTCCTGGACTCAGAGGCAAGACTCTGCATTAACTCTCTGCCTGTCCCTTTCCAGAAACAAATGTGTCAAGCCCCAAATCTAAAAGTTACAACTAAAGGAAATTCTAAAAACGAAGACTACCTCTCAGTCACTTAAGGAGCCACCTCCTCGCCACCTCCCCCTGCATGGTACCTGGAGAAAACTTCTGTTTCACAAGGACAGCTGCAGGAAAGGGGAAATAGGGGCCCTGGGTCCCAGTGAATGGGGCAAAATAACACTTGATGAACAGGGACAGGAGCAAAAACCATTATTATTGAAGTGTAGGTGCTTGTACGTGCTCCCCGCTCTCCTGGAAGAAATGTGGCCATTCCCACTTTTAAAAAACTTACGAGCTATATTGTTAAGTTACAATGAGTAAGTCAAAGCAGGTGGAGCAATCTATTTCCAGATGTGACAGGTCACAATGGTCCTGTCTCCCAACATTTTTACTGGAGTCTCCAGGGAACATGAATGGCTAGACCAGAATTTATTCTGAAAATGCCTGTTCACTGCCTTTTATTTACTATGTACAACCCGTGGAGGCCCCAGCTTTGGGTCTCACTGTTGTGGCCTGTGACCCAAAGCAACAAGGCCACGATGGCCTCCATCGGGCTCACCAAGCTGATGTCCTGTGCCTGTCTGACCAAGCTGAGCCTGGACATTACAGAGAATGCCAGCAGGACTCTGCCAGTGGTATGAGCTAAGCAGGGATTTAAGGAAGCAGACGGAAAAGTGAATTAAAATATGATTAATTCCACCATTTCTTAAATTTGAAGAGGTGGTAATGCGGTAGCTATCTCCAGGGTTCGGAATCAACAAAGAAACATTATTTTGGCTTTTTATTTTAACTTGAAAATTTTTATTTAACTAAATTTAACTGAATCCTAATAACTTCAGTTCAATTTTTTATTTAAAGAAGGTTTCTCAGAGGATTCACTACCTATGATTCTAGGTCATTTACTACTGATGGATGGTAGGGAGTTTCCCTTACTTCAGAGACTATCTGAGGACAGGAAAGAGATTCTAAAAGCCAAGAATTCTCTTGAGAATGAATCCATCCATTATACCAGCGGATGGAGGAGAACGAGGGCAGAATATAACCCCAAAGGAAAAATCCAGAATAGTGGCTCCAAAAATCTAGCGATGCAAAACCACCACAACAAGCAAGTCAACTATCAGATTTGTTTTGAGGGTCATTTTAGTCCCGTGAGGCTGATCAACAGCTCACTAAACTCATTCACAAAGCTCCAGGATACGTGTAAAGTGGGAGCGGATCATGGAAGGCTTAAAGGCAGGAGAGGGCTCCTCTCCCTCCTGGAACACAATGGTGACGATGTCATTTCCAATGTGGCGCTTCCTCTCCACCTAGATGTAAGCATAAATAACATCATCAAGGAGGTCACTCAAACACGATAGAATCACAGGGTTAAAACGCTAATGTAATACGGCAAACCACAAAAATCACAGAGCCCTACACTTCCGCCATCTTTAACTTCTTGCCTCCTGTGTTTTACCAGCCCGACATCCAGCTTCTCCTACCCATCTCCTCTGCTCCCTGCCCAATGCAGATCTGCATTTCCTCTTGTCTTCCCCACTGCAGCAGCCTCTTAACTAGCTTCCTTGCCTCCGTTCTCTCCCGTTTTGCTGCTCTGATTATGTCCACCTTCATGCCTACTTCATCTCCTTAGCCTGACATTCAAGGCCCCCAGACAAGAGGCATTGCAGCAGAATTCCCTGGGGATGGGGCTTAAACATGCATATGTTTAGAAATGCCTTAGCTAGTGCTGAAAGACGTACTTGGTGAGGACAATGGGCTTACGTAATCTGACCTCAGCTGACCTTTCAAAAATGGTCTCCTAGATCTGTGGCCAGCAAATTTTTTCTGTAAAGGGCCAGATAGTATATCTTTCCAGCTTTGCAGATGATATTGTCAGTTTACAACCTGGAGCTTTGCTATCATAGTACAAAAGCACCTACTGGTGATACATACATAAGTGGGCGTGGCTGTGTCCCAATAACTTTATTTAACAAAACAGGCAGTATGTGAGATTTAGCCCATGCTCCATGGTTTACCAACCCCTGTCCTAGACCTTTGTTTAACTGGCCAAACAGAATGGTTCACTGTTCGTGGATTCCCAGTGTGTCCCATATTAAACACGATAAGCTCCCGGAGAACAGGATTCCCGCTGATTCATATTAGATATTACTCTCTTTTTGCAAGTGAGAAATGAAGGTTTAGAGATGTTCTAATAACTCCAATTCAAGTTAACTCAGAAAGTCATTGTTTTTAGCAATGATTTCTTGGCCGTGACACCAAAAGCATACCCAACGAAAGGAAAAATGAGATAAACTGGACTACATCAAGACCGAAAGTTTTTATGCATTAAAGGATACCACCGACCGAGTGGAAAGGCAGCCCATAGAACGGGAGAAAATATTTACAAACTACATATCTGATAAGGGGTTATATCCAGTATATATAAAGAACTCCTGGAACTCGACAACACATCAGATAACTTGCTTAAAAAATGGGCACAGGAGTTGAATAAACATTTCTCCAAAGATGATGTGATAAACACATGAAAAGATGCTCCATATTGCTGATCAAAACCACAGTGACCTGCCATTTCACGCCCATTAGGAGAGCCATTCCAAAATAAAACAAAACCAAAGAAAACACAAAAAGCCTGGGAATGACAGGTGCTGTCGAGGATGCGGAGAAAGCGGAACTGCCGCGCACTGCTGGTGGGAATGCAGAACAGGGTGGCTGCTGTGGACAATGGTGTAGGCTGGCTCCCCCAACACACATGGCATTACCACGTGACCCAGCAATTCCCCCGAGATAAGAAAGGCTGCAGGAGGCCAGAGTTCAGTATTGGACCTGTGAGGTTTGAGGCATCCAGCCCGGGGGGGGGGGCTGTTGAGAAGAGGGCTGCGCACCTGAGTCTGCACTTCTGGAGGGAGGTCTGGCTGGACATGTGCATTTGGGTGTCGCTGGCTGATAAAAGCTCTCTAAAGCCCTGAGACCAGGGGAGGTCATCGAGGGAGTGAATGAGAGTTAGGAGGAGGAGACAAGAGGGCCAAGAACTGTGCCCGGGGCCAGGCAAAGCTCTCCATGCGCCCAGGATCACAGAGCTAGCTCTGGCAGACCTACACCTGGGCCCGAACAGGCGGCTCCTTGAGCCTGTGCTTTCTTCTGGTACCAGACAGGGCAGGAGATGGGGGCGGTGGGGCGCATCACGGCACGTTAGGAGAAAGGTGAGGTCCCAGAGAGGCAAATATCAACCTCTCCACTCCCCGCTAAGGTCTGGTTCAGCAACAGAGAAGAGAGGCGGATGTCACAGGAATGCCAGAGCCTACAAACTCTGTGAGAGTTGGCTTCTTTACGTCAGATTAGGGATACGGCTCAGACCATTCCACTCGTGTTCTAGATGTTAGGAGGTCAATAAGTACCAAGATTTTACGAGCCAGGCTGGCGTCTGGGTCTTTGTCCGTTGCGTTGAGCCCTTGAGGTACAGAGAGAGGCTCGTGGTCAGGGGCCCTTTTCTGCTCCGCCATGACGGGGCACACTGAAGGTTCCCTAGCGTCCTGCGCCTCTCTCCCTGCCCACCTGCATGATCTTCCCGGTGATAGAGACAAGTTCCAGAGTTTTCATCTCCCTCATATCTACCGACGCTGGGCCAGTGGAGGACCCAGGCACTACCCACGGAGACCATGGTCCATCTGGAGATGTGTCACAGCTGACCTTAACATACGGACAGCCCCTCAAAGAGATAAGGTTGAAGACTTCGGAACTGGGCAAAGGTTGAGCTGTCACATTCTTTCCTCTTGTCTCTCTGGCCCATGCCCCATCTGTCACGAGACACGGGCCATTCTGGTGATTGCACAGGGCTGAAAAGGTCAGAATGGGAGGAGGAGGAGGGGGATTGTAAAACACTTCCGTGGAAGTTCTGTGATATTATTGCTGGACTGTAAGAGGTCAATACAACTCATGGTGACTGGGAAGGTCAGCTCAGCTCCTGTGCTGCACATGATCCTAAGATCCTAAGAGATTCAGCTCCTGCAGTAACTTAGGTCGCCTCAACCACGCAAATGAGGACACCTTACAGGAAGTGACCGCCAAGCAGTCTTCCTGGGCCGGGGTACTTCCTGTTTCCACCTGACTGTTCCCAGAGGGAGCCCTCTCAAACCAGAATAAGCTTACAACCTCCAGTGGGTCGCCAGCGCCTGCGGGACGAATCCACCAACTCCTTATTCCAGGCCCCGAGAGAGCCAACAGGCCAGCTCTTCCTGCCCCTCCCTGCCACGTCCCCAGAGCACCTGCATTTCTCACGGCTGGAACACTGCGTTTTAGTGCACTGGTCTGCGCTGTGTCTTTCCCCCTTGCTGAAGTCTGATTGAAATAAGAATTACAAGTGCTCAGAAAAAACAGGCCTTCTTGGCCCATCACACCCCCTCTCTAGGTTCCTATTTCTTACAGATCTTTGCTGGCCAGCTGTCCATTCACGTTGGTGATATTTATTCATACAGATGCCTTCGATGTTTCAAAAAGGGGTAAGAAGCTAATCAAAAGTTAAGCTAGCGTGGCAGCCCACTCCCCAGAATCCTTCAAAACCCAGCAGCATATGTCTGTTGGTCTGGATCCCACCACACGTTGGAAAACTTTCTCCTGGAGATGGTCCATCTCTGGGGTACATGAGGAGTGTCTCGGGTAGTCTCTCTCCCCAGCCGGCACAGTGCGTGCGGACGGCCGGCATTAACCTGACACACGACTGCCGACCATCGCTCGGGCCCTGCTTAGCTCAGGGCCTGGGTAGCCTCTGGCGACAGAGCACCAGGCGCGTGAGGAGAAGTCACAGAGCGAAGGCAACATCCGCGCAAAGCAGTTTGAGTCTCTAAAACCACACGAGCAGGCAAATACACGCACGCATTCACATACAGACACTGGTGCACACCGTTGTAGCTGCTCCTTTATTTCAGGGGACAGCATCGGCGAGGACAGTCCTTCCCAAGGCTCGCTGCGAGTCCAAATATACCAACTTTGTAAACGATCTCCCTACATTGGCACCTGGGGTTCAGTTCGTATACTAACATGCACAGTCTCTAACGCTA
The DNA here is from genome assembly GCA_028533885.1 of Nasua narica. Classification (NCBI taxonomy): domain Eukaryota; kingdom Metazoa; phylum Chordata; class Mammalia; order Carnivora; family Procyonidae; genus Nasua; species Nasua narica. Next base: position 74,030,928 of record CM052813.1, on the reverse strand, counting down.
TGAAGTCAGAGTGATGACGCTTTCTCGATGTTTCGGTCACGATCTGAGGCTCTGCGCGTTCTCAAAGAGCCCGTGTTCACACGTACCTGCTGTTTGTTCTCTTTGGAATATGGCAACATGGTGGAAACGTGAAACATGATCTCGTGCCCTTGGTATACAGTATAAACTGAGTGGATCCCTGTGGTGTCATCTGTAAGACACAAACCTGCATTCAGTAGGCACAGAGAATTCGGGGACCCCGAGAGAACGGTCTTTATTTGCAGGTTAGGGGAATACGGCACACATTCGCAAAGCGAGGACATTCGCAAAGATCGTTCTGGATTATCCTCCTGGGCAGAAGCGACAGTATGACTCCCTCTCCAACTGATACAAGGATCCCGCCCACCTGGAGAACCCTCTTCCTTCCCACTCTAAGCTTGCCTGCTTGTCTGATTCACGTACAAGGTTGGGCTAAAAAGGAGAATGTGCTGTAATCCCTCACCGCCCAGTTATTCCTGGTGTATAGGGCAAAACTAACACAAGATGATGTACAAATAACTATCATGTCCCTAAGACAAAGTAAGTATGCTCATGGGCAGACGGTACGGGGCTCTGGAGCGGGGCAGACCTGGGTTCAAGGTCTCGGCTATGTTCCTTTTGACGCGTCACCTCACCTTTCCTGGAGCCTTGGTTTCTTAAGTTGAAAATGGGGATAAAATCAGTAGCTAACTCTTAGGGATGTGTCTGAGATTCTACTTGTAAAGTGCTTGGCAGGGTGCCTGGCCATAGCGAGAGTCAGCGGGTGGTGGTTTTGACCGTGACAGAGAGGCTGAGTACTGGGCACGGGGCTGGTGACCTCAAGAGCCTTGCAGGTTCACCACATGCTCCTGAACCTTGCTGGACTGTTCCCCACACTTTGGCCAGCAAGTTCGGCTTCAAAGTGCAACCTCATCCCACCACGCCTCTACTTAAAATCTGTTCGTGACATCCAATTCCATTTACCGTAAAATCCAAAATTATTCATGTGATCTCCAAGGCCTTGAGGGATCACTCCCTCCCTTCTCTAGTCCCTCTGCCATAAAGATGTTCTCTTAGTTTCCAGATATATCAGGCTCTTTTCTGACTCAGGGACTTCACAAATGTTCTCTGGCTTAGAAGTCTCTTTTCCCCTCAGGACTCAAATTACTCCTTCCTGTCATTCTCTCAGGGAAACCTTCTCTCATCCCCCAGATTAAACAGAATGTTCCCACGGCACCCTGTACTTTTTCTTCCTTGTTCCTCTAAGTACTCTACTAAGGCATTTCGTAATTATCTCTTTAATGTCTGTGCTATCCCCTGGACTCTAAGCTCCTAGAAAGGCAGGGACCATGGTGGTTTATCCATCGCTACGTCCCGGCACCTCGCACAGCCCTGGCACGCAGAGGCGCTCGGCGGTAAGTATTCGCGGGCAGACCATGGTCTGCCACACCGAGGGACTGGGAGGGCTGACTTGGTTTTGCCAAACTCAGTGGAGCCCCCAAATGTGTCCAGTCAGACTGGGTATGAAGCTCTTCTTACCCTTCCCAGTCCATCCCTTCCCCCAGCTTGGGTATAAGTCCAGACACAGATCAGGTTGGCTGCTAGAAGTTATACAAATGACAACAGAAGAGATCAGGAGGTGAGCTTACTTTTGGTGTCCAGACCGCCGCGGTAGCCTGTCCAGCCCTTTAGGGTGATTTTGTCACCCAGAAGATTTAAAAATTTTTGAAAAGCATCACTTCCAATTTCTGTAGGGAGAGGTAAAGTGTGAAGAAAGTACAGAATCAGCACATCTTCATTTTCTAACTATGTACTGAAATCACTTGAACGAGGAGGCTCTAAAGACAGGTGCCGAGACGAACAGAACCGAGAGGTCCACTTCCTTCCTGGAGACCACGCAGGAGATTCCACAATTCCCAGGATTCCAAGGAAAGGACAACCCCAGAATCAGACTGACCCACCTTCCCGCTGCCACACTGGGATCATGAGGGCTTAGAATTGCAGAATTAAAACACGGTTACTGTTTCTATTCATAGAGACTAGGTATTTAACATGAAAGGTGCTGGAGAACAGGAAAATGGCACCATTTTTTCATTCTCCCAACCAGAAAAATCAGAGAGACCTTCCTCTGCTACTGGAACTATGACATAGAACCAAATTCTTCACATCCCGTGTCATTTTCCACTTCGACTCCCTGTCGGACGCCAGTGCCCGGGACAAGTTTGGTGACCAATAAATATTTGTTGAAGGAATGAAACCGGGCAACACCCGAAAATTTACCATAAAATCTCACAAAACAACTGGCTTTTTCTCTGTATGAAGGACTCCAACTCAACAAGTTCAGTTCAGTTTGGATTGTTGAAATCGCAACCAGGCAGAACAGCACAAATTAGGGGACACTTACCATTGCTGAGCATCTCATCATCCGTGAGCTGCCCGTCTTTGGCAAAGAGAACCCCAAACTTGAAATTCACAGAGCCCTTACAAGGAGACAACAAAAAGTGTTGGATGTAAGCTTTATCATCAGAGCATAGACAGTCACGAGATCTGCTGTTCGTTACTCAGGAGAACTTCAGGGACCAGGAAGATACTTGAGGCATCGCTTCCTCTCTTCCATCTCGACGCGGACCGATATTAACGAGATCATTCCTTTATTTGTGTAGGTTTTGATAGCTTAGGGTTGGAACTCTTTGTTTTGATGTGAGTTAATTCATTGGTAACTTCATCACTAATGGCTTCTGCAGGACGCCAGGTCGAATCTGGGGCAAACTGCCTCTCAGAGAGCCAGTAGGAGCTCACAGGCCTGGTGCCCTATTCTGATCGGTTATTGCGGGAGAGCTCGGTGTCATTCAAAACCGAACACAACGATCTTAGGCTGATATCTTGCGGGCTCTTGGGAGTAAACATGGAAAATGGAGGCAATTTATTCTAGAAGCTCTTTGTCCCCAATTCTTAAAGATATTTAATCTCAAGAAGTTACAAAACAGACGTGTGGGGGAAGGGGAAGGAAATCAAGCAGCAGCTAGTACGAACGTCCAGTCTACTGCCTTTGACTTTAAACACAAGATTAAAACCTGACCCTGTGGGGATAATAAATACCAAATGCAAGATGATGGGTTCCATAAGAAGAGAGAGGAAGATTAGGTAGCTCAATGGCACTTTCAGCATTTTTTTTCCATAAGCTGGATAACTGGTTTATAGGTTTTCATAATATTATTCTGTTTTTTTTATATCTGAAGTATTTCATGATAAAATAATATCTGAGGTTGGAGAGAATCGACTTTTGCAAGGCCATTTGATGCAGCGCTAGATGGGGGAATTCCTGGTGGTCAGTTAAGGGGTGGGCTAGAAACAAAGGTGTTTAAACTATTGGCCGAGTCATGGGTTGGGCAGGGGAAGTCGAGGCAGAATGCTGGGATTCAGGACAGCGGGGTCTGGGAGAATTAAGGCTCTGAAAATCCTGGGGGCCAAGACTGTGCTTCTCAGCCTTTTTCTGTCCCCAACATACCTGAGAGACAGATACACACCCATCAGCGAGTGATTTTCTATCTAGAGCACAGAAGAGGGAGGACAGGCCCAAGCGGAGTCCTTACTGGACCCCCTCCACAGCTGCCTTGATGGCGGGCCCTTTCCCATCACGCAGGCCTTGGCTCCAATGCCCATTTCCAGAGACGCCTTCCCTGACTTCCCACAGAAAGTCATCCTCCCCCACTGTCACTCTCTGCCATAGCACTTTATTTCCTTAGCACTATCCATACTCTGTGATTCTTTTTTTTTTTTTTAATTTTATTTCTTGATTTGAGAGTGTATGTGTGCGGGGGGTGGGTGGGTGGGAGGAAGGGCAGAGGGGAAGGGAAAGGGACAAGCAGATTCCTGCTGAGCCTGGAGCAGGACGCTGGGCTTGATCCCAGGACCCTGAGATCATGACTGAACTGAAACCAAGAGTCGGATGCTTAACCGACTGTGCTACAAGGCGCCCCCACACTCTGTAGTTCTTTTAGTCAATGTGCATATGCATCTGGTCTAGCACCAGAGCACACGTCCTGGGAAGGAGGGATCATATACCTCTTACTTCCCACTGGGTCTCCAGTGCCCACCCCACAGTGCTGGGTACCCTGGGGAGGGTTCACAAATACTCGTGGAATAACTGTGTGCATGATGCCCGAGAGAAGGAACAGGGCTGGTCAGATACCACTTATTTTTCATAAGCTGCCTCTGAATGATTCCCTCTTCCTCACGGACTTGTTTTTGGTAATTTCTTAGAATTTCGTCAGGGATCTCTATCCACTTGAGGATTCTACACTTGCGACTTTTCCTTCTCTGTTCTGGAAATGATGACAGCAATCACTGGCCTCCAAGACTCCGGCACATCCCGCATTCTCCGACATCCCTTAAAAAGCACACAGTAGTGTGGGGTCTCACAGATGATCCTTTTAGGATAGCAGTGCAGAGCCCAAGGCCGTGGGAGACAACAAAGTGTCAGAGTCACCCGGCAGAATTCTTAAAATAGATCGCTAGGTTCCACTTCTAGAGTTTTCCAATTCAGCAGTTCTGGGGTACGGCCCAAGAATTTATATTTCTTTTTCTTTCTATTTATTTGGGTTTTTAAAGTAGGCTCCACGCCCAGCATAGAGCCCAACAAGGGGGTTAGAGAGTAAGACCTGAGATTAAGACCTGAGCTGAGATCAAGAGTTGGGACACTCAACCAACTGAGCCACCCAGGGACCCCAAGAATTTGTATTTCTGACAAGTTCCCAGGTGAGGCTGATGCTGCTGGTCCAGGGACCCCACTTTGAGAACCACTGGATTAGAGGGACAAGCCAGCAGGCTGTCAGGAGGCTGAGCATCGGGTCCAGCCGAGCTGAGGGCTAGCAAGCCAAGGGCAGAAGGGCTAGGCCAATGGCCGGAGTCCTGAGGCAGGGCCCTCCTGCTCGAACCAGAAGGGCCTCATGGTCCAGTGAGTCCACTTGTCATCTTACAGACAGGACACGTGAAGACCACAGAAAGCTAACCTGGCCGCGGCTGGCACTAAGTGGACGGCAGAATGGGAGACAGAAGTCAGGTCTCTGGACTTCTGATCCAGCGCTCTTCCCAACCCCCACGGTCTGGTCTTCTCAGCGCGGTATTGGGTTGAGGGAAGTGGGGAGCTACACGCAGAAATGGGGCCCATGGCCACCTGATCATGGGGGCAAGCTTTCAAGGGTTTTTACGGCTCTGTCCTCGGCACCCTGCTGCCAGTACCATGGCTGAGAACCCCTCCTGCTTCAGGTGGAGACTCCAGAAACACCAGCATTGCAAGGTCTTGTTAGGGACTTGAAATCACCTACAGGGTCTCTAACTAATTCTGTCTCTAGGGCTTCCCAAGTGACGTCCGTGATTAACTCGGAGTGCTCCCCTAGCTCCAGAAATCAAGGTATTATGGATGTAATGGATTTTGTAATTTTGGCAGAGATAGTTTTGGGGAAGGAATAATTTGGTTTGGGGCTACCTAACCACCACAGAGCAGGTCTGAACGAACCATTTAACCTCACATCATTGGTGCTTCACGATGCTGGCTGCTCCTTCCTGTGCTAGATCTTGGGGGTTGGGAGGGAGCTTTCAAGGTCCCAAGACCAGATCTGGACCTGTGGAAGGAGGTGGCTGGGAGAGGGGAATCCACGCAAACTGGGTTTTCTCAGGACTTACACCCTGCCCTGACACTCATCATAGAGATAAGGTCACTTTGTAATTCCTGCTTGGATGGGACTTTTTGATTTTTAAGTTCTAAATGGTCTGAGACAAAAGTCAACATGACTATAAACCAAAGTGCAGTCATATCCTTGGGAATTAATAGGAAGCTAGGAGTTACATTTCTTTGGAAGAAAGTGAAGTATGTGGGGACATTGAGTTCCAATAATTCCACAAGGACCAAGAAATGACATCTGACTCTAAAGTGGACACCCCAGGTTCCTCGTTACTCTTGTTCAGGCAATGCCTTGGTATTTTTCTGATTCACGTGTTCCTACGCTTCTCTCACTAGGACCTGGGGCGCCAAGCTGGGGCACCAAGCTCTCTCTTACGGGGCTGCTCTCTGCAGTGGGCACCCAAAACTCGGGTTTCAGGACACGGACCACACCCTACCAAATCACCGGTCCTTCAGGGACATCACTAGTGCTGTTTATTAATTTTTTTCTCCTCTGCTCATCTTTGCAGCTGGTGGTTTATCGTTGGGTGGAATTAGGGTAAATGCTCTGAGCTGAGAAGCTGGCAGAAGTGCCTCGGCCACACCCTTGGGGAGACTCTGCGAGATGACCACCGCTCACACCTTGAAAGCATTGTAACAAGGGCTCTTCCTTTTTTTTTTTTTTTTTTGTTTTGTTTAAGATTTTCTTTATTCAATTTGAGAGAGAGAGAAAATGAGCAGAGTATGGGAGGGGAGCAGAGGGAGAGAGAATCTCAAGCAGGTTCTGTGTTCAGCGCGGAGCACGATGCGGGGCTCGATCCCAGGACCCTGAGAGCATGACCTGAGCTGAAACCAAGAGTTGGACACTTAACCGACTGAGCCACCCAGGCGCCCCAGTGTGTTTCTGTATTTTTCAAATGTTTGCCAGAAATGTGTCTTGCTTTCATTTTTTGCCTTCTGTAAGTTATACGTGGAATTCATGAATCCTGTCGTCGCCAGCGGGATTCATACGTGGGTAATGTATAGATGAAAACGGGGACGGCTCCGCTTGCCGGTGCTCGGCGGCAGCCCACCCTACACTCCCACAGCCTTGCACAAAGTAGCCCCTGCCAACAATCTGGGGCGCATGATTTCGGCTCCTCTGCACGTAACGTCAACACGTTCAGGAATCAGCTGCCTCAGACAAACCTACTCTGTGCCATGTCAAAAACCTCCTCCTTCTTCTTCCCCTGTATCGCCTACCTTGGTTTATCTTCCTCACAGCTCTTGGGGCCATCCGCGTTACCGCGCTTACATTTGCTCGGCTGTGTAGTTTGTCTTGCCCCACTGGGACCCGAAGCTCCATGAAGGGACCTTGTCTCGCTCGTCCATGGATTCCCAATACCGCAAACAGCACATGGGACGCACACGGTAGGAGCTCAGGAGATATTTGTTGAATCAATGAAGGAATGAGCAAATGACGGAATATACCTATGTGTGTGTTTATAAAAACAACTGGGAATGTACTGTGGGTACTGCCCTGTGAATTGCTACCCCCTCACCCCCCATAACTATTGTTGTGGAAAACTTTCCGTGCCAGTAAATAAAGGTTCACCTCATTCTTTTCAAGGGCATCATTATTCTCTCTCTTTCCTAATAAAATAAATCAAGGGCATCATTATTTTTCACACTTCATTCCGTCAGTACATAATCCACTTATTCAACCACCAAATACTGACTTTGTGCCCTCTCTCTCACCGCTGCTCTAGGATCTGGGGATACAGCCGGGAGGAAACTGAATAAGCGCTCCCCCCCTCAAGCTACTTACATTCTTGGGAGGGCAAGAGACAGAGAGCGAGTCAGTGAAAACGCAAGTGTCAAAAAGAAACCCCAAACAGCGTGCGGGGCAGGGGGTGAGAGGCTGGGTGTGCTACTTTAGACGGAGGGGTCAAGCACTGCCTCTCCAAGCAGAGACCCTAATATCAAGGAAAGGGCGCGACCCTGATGAAGGCAGGGGCGGCGCATCCTAAGGGGGTGCGAAGAGCGGGCTCTTCCTGAGCAGGTGAAGGAACGAGCACGTCAGCACGTCCTTCGTTTGGAGGAGAAGACGGGAGGGGCAGCACGGGGGTGTCATACAGGCCCCCGGCGGGGCCCCAGTCAGGACTGGAGTGCGAGGGGGAAGCCGTGACAGCCGCATCGCAGGGGTGACCTGGCTTGACATTTAAAAGGACCCTCGGGCTGTTATGCGGGGGACAGAACGGAGCGGAAGCAGGAGGCTGGAGGCCACGTAGTGCAGGCGAGAGATGACGGCAGCGTCAAGGGATGAGAGCAGTCGTGGTGGAAACCGCGAGAAACATTTGAGTTAGGGGTACATTCTGAAGAAATCATCACAGGATGTGCCGAAGGATGAGGTGTGAGACAGAGGTGTTAAGGATTTTTCCAAGTTTGGCCGGAGCAACAGGACCCATGGTCAGACCCCGGCCCGGGAGGCAGGACATGCAGAAACTGGCATTTACTCTATTGCCTTCGAGGGCATTTTTAAAAAATTATTTCCCTATGTTTGTTACGTCCTCAGAAAACCCAATACATTTTTTTAAAGTGGGGCAACAAGGGATGGAGGCATGTAAATAAATACGGCATCGGTGAATCAAATGTGCTAATAAAGCACAAACGCCCTCTCTTTGACTTAATGAAAATGAAAACCCCGTTACTCACCCTGATTATGAGGCTAAAATCCGAATATTTCCAAGCAGATTTAAGTAGCTTGTTTTTATATATCTTTACAGCTAGCTGCATAGGAGGTCCTGAACTATACCTTGAAAAAACATGTCGCATGTCGACAAAAGTCTTTCAGTGACAGTAAGTAAGCTCAGTGAGCAAATCCATGTAGAGGTTAGACTGAATGAAAAGGTCACGGTCGGGGTGAAGGGAGAAGCACATCTACAAACACAGAGGCAGAACGCAGCAGGCACGTAACATTTCTCATAAAATTTCTTACCTCTTGTTCTTCAAGAACCAGCAAGTCCTGTCAAACCAAATTTTGAAAGTTATGTCCATGCTTAACTTAAGGGATGATTTTATTTTGGACTTTCCGTGAAAGCCAAGCTCCCCGGCATACCGCTCCCCACCCCCCACCTCCAGAGGTGCTTAAAATATTCCAGTTTTGTTGTACAGATTTTGTCAACTCCCTGGTCATCTAGGAAAGTCACGTTATAGCACAACGCTCTGAAAACAAAGGTGAAGCATAGCAGCCGGAAGAAATACACAGACACCCAGATTTCTCTATCTATTTAGAGCTAGCTTCTCACATGTTGCTTCTGGAAAGATTTTGGCCAAGAAAAACGTAACTATGGTATAGCAGCCAGAAACAGATGAATAACACTTTTAAATAGCACCAGCCACCTTCCCGCTTGGTGGAAAGATGCCTTCTTTATAATGTGGTTTATTTTCTGTTGACTTTTTGGATCTGAGACCTTTCCCTTTCTCCTCTCCCCAACACCTGTGGCTCCGGGCTTCCTCGGGCACACCTACAGAAAGCTGGCGGCAGCCAGCAGTGAAAACACCACTACCGAGGGGCACACACACGTGCATGCTCACACACCCGGGATGGCGGGGAAGCGCGTGGGCAGCCCCTTGTGAAGGGAAAGAGAGTCAAAACACAGATGTCAGGAAAGCGGAAGGTGTCTTTTGTTTGGTGAAAAACAGGCAGAGAGTTATGGTATAAAGAGGCAGAAGGTTGTCATATCCTGTTTCCTTGTCCTCTTTGATTCCGTGGGAGAGGGAAAGCAGATAGGGAGGCCTGGGCAGACACAAAGTCCGCTGAGGGCCCACGCTCAGGAGGCAGAAAGAAGCATCCCACAGGGGCTCCGTAAGGTTTAGGGCCTGTGTCTGTGGGTCCCATCCAGGCTCCAAGAAGGAAAGGATTAAGAATATGAGAACCTGTACAGATGAAGTAAAAAAAGGCACACGGATAGAGGCATATTTATAATTCTAAGTCGTTTTACAATTCAATATCAAGAATTCGTTTTTAAGCATCGCATGGTTTCAAGTCGCTTAGAGTTTAACCGAATGCATCCATATTGGCCTCAGTTCCTTCTGCGGTTGAGTCAGGGCACACATACTATTTTAAACATTATATGAAAACAGAAGAAACGGGGATTCACAAGACTGTATTTGGAGGTAAGCCGAAGGCCGGTAACTTTATTTTAAAAGCTAACTATTTTAAAGGTATGCAAGCAAAGGCTGCTCACATTCCCACCTATCCTCCTGGTACCCTCTGCGTTCTTCCTCAAAAAGCACGATGCTCTGCCACTTAAAGAAAGACTCTACAGGCTCCCTGCTGCCTCCTGGATGGAATGCCAACCTGCCCCTCCAGCCTCTTCCCGATCTCCTGGCCTTGGCCTCCCCGAAGCTTAGCTCTGGCACATGGCTGGCGCTAGGTAGAGGCGGCAGGGGTAAGTTTCAAGGGGGGGAATTTCAAAGTTTTATCAACTGAGACAAAACAAATTTTGGCTGACATTTTCTGATGGGCCTTTACCTAGATTATGACTCTCAACTTTTTCCTTAGCAGTAGCGCTTGAGAAAACAGGATGCCACCCTGCACAGTGTTCTGTGTGAGTTAGAGCTCAATAAATAGCCTGTGCTTTACTGTTTAAAAACCTCATACTCCACATAATTCTACATCACCCAGTAAAAAGACTGGCTCTTAAGTCGATAAGGTCCTTCTGAACATACACCTGGTTCGCATGGGTCGCAGCTATGCCTCAGAATCACTCATGAAACTCCTGAAAACTGCAGATCCCACCCCCGACCCCTTGACAATTCAGAATCTCAGCTGTAAGGTTCTTTATGATGATACGTTTCAAAAGCCCTGCAGGTGGTTCGGATTCAGCTCGGATGGGAGGCTAAGAATCACTGATGCTCTGTTCATTCCCATCCAACACTGTGCTCCAACACAGACCATCAGGAGACATAAAATTCTGTTACCTTTTGGATCTCGGGATGAAAAATTTCTCTGGGGCCTTTCTCAAATTTGTCCAGGTTCATGGCACTGAAATCGAAAGGACAGAATGAGCCACAGCGCGGTGGGAACTTAGAGCGAGTCTCTGTGCTTCAGAGGAACGGAATAATATTCTCCTAGAAAAATCACAGCTGGATTCCCTGCAGGGCTGGGCATTCAGGAGATAAGTGATCACCTGGGGTGCTCAATGAATGACTACATGAGAGTAACCAAACACCCGGTACTTTACTTACGTAACTGGCTCTTGGTGACGCTCGTCTACTAGGAGAGGAAGGGGCGATCAGGAGCACGTTTCAGGCAGCCTGACTAACCTCCGAGATTCTTACTTTTATTTATCGGAAAAGTGGTTGATATTTACCTAGCAATTAATGATCAAACGAAACGTAAGTCTACCTGGCGTTTCTTTCTTCCTTTGGCAATTCCTCAGCCACTTAGGGCAAAAGGCCCTCCTTAGCAAGATGGTCCTTTCACGTTAGAACGTCAACCTCTTTGAACCTAAGTTCCTCTACAGGTAAAACAGGGAGTTGAAATGCACTATCCCTAAGGCCCCTTTCATCTGGGAGTCCCATATTTGTAAGACAAACATAATAATAGCTAATACTTATCGGGTACTTATTACGATGTCGGGCAGCCTGCTAAATGCTTTCCGTGGATGATCTCATTTAGTCTCCGTGAGGCAAGTGCTCTTTTATCCCCATTGTTTATTTAAAAATTTTTATCCCCATTTTAAAGGTGAGGAAACTAAACTAGGATAACAAAGCTGGGAAGAAATAGAGCCAAGATTTGAACCCAGACTTACCTGAATCCACAGTATTCATATTTTCCTTTCCTTTTAAGTTTTCAAGCTCAAGATTGTAACAAATAAAGATAAAATTTTTTCTATTGGCAGCAACCGTTGAAGTTCTGATCTTCTGCATCTTTAAAAAAACATTTTCTGGCTGAAATGTGCTCTCTTCCATGAGTGGGGGGCCGAGAAGCAGAGGTCTTAGTCACATAACTAAATGGAATCATAATGAAATGTCTTCAAATATAAAGAATAAAGGAGCTGGAGTAACTTCTTTTTAGGAAAAAAAAAACCCCACAGAAATCTTAAGTGAGTATAATTCCAGGTAGTCCTCTCAAAGCCAGTTAGGATTTACAGCTCCTTAGAAGCAGCAAGATATTTCTGTGCTCAATAAAGATGTTAACCTCTTCACTGATGCTTTCATAGTTTAGGTTTCAGACTGCCCGGGAGAAAAATTAGATGGCTGAGAGCAGAAAGGAGAAGGTCTGCAATTTGGAGACCAAATCAAGCTTGAAGAGGAGATCTAAAAATTTTTGCTTCTGAATCTCAGTGCCCCTTTCATCAGCCAGACGCGACCCCTGACCGATGGAGTCGGGATTGTCCCTCGAAGAGAGGTTCCAACAAGGGTGCATTGCAGCGGGGCCACTGAAAACGCCATCTCTTCCCCCAACACCTAGTTGCGGATGAGTAAAGTGCCAGGGCCCTGGGCTAAGCAGTCCTACTCCCATGATGTGAGCCTTGGTGGCTAACGGCCCAAGTGCAGGGATGCTAGGGGCCTGGGTTCAAATCCCAACTCTGTAGTATACAAGCTGTGAGATCTTTGTCAAAACCCTTCACTTCTCTGAGGCCCTGATTCCTCCTGGGTAGAGTGCAGGTAATAATGGGTCTACTTTGTGCAGCTGGTTTAAAAATTTACTCCGATAATGACCACAGAGCATTTAGCACAGTGCCCGACAAACAGAAGCTGCTGTCACTACCAAGCCACCTCTCAGCTGGACCGGATGCGGCAACAGGTGCTGCCTGAATGGTGGCATTCCCTTCGGGGGGGTCTGCTGCCCCGCAGGGAGAGCCAGGAGGGGGACGGAAAGGTGGGGGCCGGAGCGGCAGCTGAGCGCAGAGCAGCTAGACTGTCTTTTCATTGAACTCCCTTTGCAAAGAATAAGCACATTCTTCTCCAAGACACATTTGCTGACGTATACGTTTCTATTTGAAAGCAGGAAAATGAGAGGAAAAATATTTCTTGATTTTCTTTATGAAACCGCGCTATCTGCCTGCATGCAAGAGGAAAGGAGCAGGCTACGTGAGCAGTTGGGAGATGTGAGAGTGGAGCTGGCTGGGTGGTCTTCCTCTCTCTGCGCTTCCCCCTCCCCCTCTCCACAGCGGGGTGACAGCAGTGCCCCCCCCCCCACCAGCCCCGTCCTGCAGGGCTGCTGGGAAAACGGCAGGGGGGACTGCATGTCAGAGCAAAATGCCCGGGACGTGGTCAGGGCTCCAGAAAGTAGAGAAGCGACATCAGAATGATCGCAGGAATAAAAATACTCATAAAGACTCCTGGTGTTGGGTCCCTGTTCTTGAGTACTCACCTTAAGATGGACTTCACAGAGAGAGTTTTTGTGGGACTGTACGGAAGGCATATCTTCTGGGTACCCTGGAAAGTCAAAACACCAGATCGGTGAGAAGTCTGGCAATTTCCGTCTCTGAAAGAGCCTTCGCCGGCCATGAATCTATATAAAGACACATGTTCTATGGTGGGAAAGTCTTGCTCAGGCTGGACAGCATCTTTCCCCATCCCCAAGCCCAACATTATGGATTTAAGCATTACTCCTCAATGTACGGACTGGTGGGCCCTTGGGGTCGGAGGTGCGGTGAGCAGACGAGCCACCTGAATGACATGAGAAGGGCTTTGGTCTCTGAGCCAAGAGTCAGATCGGCCTCAAAGATGAGAAGAAAGCAATCTTTACATATTTGATGGGACCCATGTGTGGTGTCTCCAAGTCGAGGACTTTCTGAACTAGAAATCACTTGAATCTTTCAGAGAGGTTTTCATAACATGTACTTTTATATTTTTCTGTGTTTAATATATATATTATATATAAAATTATGTAATATATGTATATAAAATTATATGATGTGTGTATATATATATACACACATATATATTTAAGTAGTCTCCATAACTAACCAGGGGCTTGAACTCACAACCCTGAGGTCAAGGGTCATGTGCTCTACCAACTGAGCCAGCCAGGCGGCCCTCTGCATTTACCCTTTTAAACTCTGTTTCTTACTCTCTAAATGAGTACTCACTATGACTAACTCATGGAAAGTACTCAATGGGTATTTGTTGTATGAAAGGGAATGAATGAAGGCTGCCCAAATGGTTCGGACCCATGTCCAAACCAACCAGTGCTACTTTCTTTCTTTTTTTTTTTTTTTTAAGATTTTATTTATTCATTTAACAGAGAGAGAACACAAGCAGGCAGAGAGGCAGGCAGAAGCAGAGAGAGGAGCAGGCTCCCTGCAGAGCAAGGAGCCCGATGCGGGACTCGATCCCAAGACGCCGGGATCATGACCTGAGCCAAAGGCAGTTGCCTAACCAACTGAGCCACCCAGGCGTCCCACTACTTTCTTTATAATCTCCAAAAAAGATATGATACAGATTTATAATCCACAAAGGATTTATACTGCACATGTAGCAAAAGCGATTATGATGTAGTACACATTTAAAACTTTCTAACTTTGACTAATAAGAAAGACGCAGGGCATTTCTTCTAGGAAATGGGCAAGGAAGGATATAGGCTTTTCCTTGTATTTTCGAGATATGCCTGCAACTCATCTGGCCAAGCCCTGAACACTGGTGTCGGAGTAGAGTTCTTCAATCTTGTCAAGTCCATGATCCGTGATCTCTTTTGGTAAATTAAACATTCATGCCCTTGGGCCTAGAGAACCGGTAACCTCACCCCACTCCAGGCTGGGGAGCATGTCTTTCCAGCTAACCATCAGAAGTTGCTCCAGGGGCGCCTGGGTGGCTCTGTCATTAAGCGTCTGCCTTTAGCTCAGGTCATGATCCCAGGGTCCTGGGACTGAGCCCCGCATCTGGCTCCCTGCTCGGCGGGAAACCTGCTTCTTCCCCTCCCACTCCCCCCTGCTTGTGTTCCTGCTCTCGCTGTCTCTCTCTCTCTCTCTCTCTCTCTCTGTGTCTAATAAATAAATAAATAAATAAATAAATAAATAAATAAATAAAATCTTAAAAAAAAAAAAAAAAGCAGTTGCTCTAGACATAGCCCTTCTCATGGGTTCTCTATTAGCCAATGTAGTTTATGTTATGGAGATTTTAGAAGATTTCCAATACAGAAGAATTATTATGACGGGAATAGGCATCTTCCAGTTCCACATAACCCACCTGTTGAAATCTGAGTTATTTCAGTGGCCTTACTCTTTTTGCTGGCCCTGGCCTACCTTCCATTGTGCTCACCTGTATGGGATGCCGCCCTTCTAGAAGAAGGTCTTGAATCTGACCTTCTTGCTCAGCCCCTACCTTGGCTACCTTTTCTTCTCACCAAGCACAACAAATCCGGTTTTAAATAGAAGCCAAAGGCAGCCTGAGCGGGGAACGAATGGAACAGGAGAGGATCCAGCCCCTGCCTGGCTGATGGTGACATCGTCCTAAGCTGCCTACATGGATGTGAGACCCCAGGCTCAGAGGTCTGTGAAAAATTTGTATTTTTCTTCACCACAAGCTGGCAAAGCTCTTCCTCCCCATCTTCTCCCTTTCGTAGCCTTGCAGAGCTGCTTTCCAACAAAAGACACCTTTCAGTTCTATTTTCTAGTGGGATCCACGGAGGCGTAGCCAGAGTCAAGCACACGTACCTATCAGGCAATACCAAGTGATCGCTGCAGGGATACGGAAGTGTGTGTCGGATATCACCCCCTTTACGTGGCGGGTGTGTGTGTCTGTGCACGTGTGTGTGTATGTGTATGTGTGCGCGTGCCTACTCTCGAGCTGGTGTCTACAAGGCTGTAGGCAGTGATTATCCCTGAGTAGTTGGACTTTGAGCCTCTTTTTACTAGCTTCATTGTCTGGGTGGAATTTACAGTAAGTATGAGGGTTTTTTTTTTTTTAAGTCTTTTGTGTTTAGAACAAACACAGCACAGAGAGACAGCCCTGTTTAAATCATGGTTCACATGTTTAGCTATTTGTTTTAGAACAAAATGTGAGCTCACAGCGGTGGTACATGGCTTCTTTGCATTTCTTGCCGCCTCCAGCACTAGTTTGGACCCAAGGGGCTTCACAACGGACCCCTCCTGCCAAGCTCTGCTTTGATTTTTCAGTCCCTCCCATCCCGTCAGCACCACTGCTTACAGCTCGGCCTGCCTGCCGCGCGATGCAGGGTCTGGGTCTGAGGCTCTGGAGAATCGCACTTCTCGATGGAGGGGGACGGACTCATTAGGCCGCCCTGCTGCCTTCACGGGGGTCCTGCGGTCTAACTCGCTCCTCCTTGACTTCTCCCAGTGCCAGCAAGAGGAGTTCTAGAGCTCCTCATTTGTCTTGCCTTCCTTGCTCCTTCTTTCTGGAAAGCTCACTGCCTGCCCCTTCCCCTACTTTATTATTATTTTTAAGATTTTATTTATTTATTTGAGAGAGAGCGAGCAAGAGAGAAAGCACAAGCAGGGGGAGGGGCAGAGGCAGAGGGAGAAGCAGACTACCCACTGAGCAGGGAGCCCGACATGGGGCTCGATCCCAGGACCCCAGGATCACCACCTGAGCCAAAGGCAGACGCTTAACCGATGGAGCCACCCAGGTGCGCTCCCTCACTCTTAATGTGACTAGTTCCCTTTCCCCCTGTAGGTCTCTTTAAATGTCACGTTCTTGAAAAACTTTCCCTGCGCTCTCTGATCTGAAGTTAGTCTCCCGTGTCGTTCTGCCTTTGTTCCCTTCAGAGTGCTTATCACAATTTCTCATGTAACAGAGACAACATCTTTAGATATTGAATAAGCAACACTCCCCCCGTACTTGCCCCAGCCTCCCTCCTCCAGTACCCGACCACCTTCCCAGGTGAGGAGGTAGAGTGGTTGTCTCTGCCCGGAGGAAGAAGGCAGGATGTTGAGAAAACCCATTCCAGAAAGGTGGTGGAAGCATGAAACTGCCCTTTCTTGTTTTGGCGGAAGAAAGGGAGAAGGAAGGGAGGAAATCGAAGGGGTTAGATGCCGGGGCCCTTGATTTGGCTGTTCAGAGGGCAGGCCTCAAAGAGGGCGAGGGATGCTGCAGATAGGCCAAGGTAAGACCTGGACACGCCTAAGAACATCTGGACCAGGGGCTCGCTTCCCAGGCATGGCCTTCTTGGTAGAACCTGTTGAACCTGACGAGGGGCGGTTAACTCAGCAGCCTCGGGTATGCATGGTCAGCAAGATTAAAAATGTAAGCCTAAAGCAAGGCTTCTGTCCCTCCCTACCTGCCCCGTGCCTTGCAGGGAGAAGGACAGAGCTGAGAGGCTCAGTGACTAGCGGAGACCTGGGATTGGGTCCCAGAGGTCACCGCGTGCAGTGATTTCACCACAAGGGGCAAATGGCTGGGACTGTGGATTTCAGTGGCGGTACTTTCCAGTGACCCAAAAAGGCCAGAAGGGCCTGTTACCTCCCAATGGTTGCCAATTCCAAGACCAGATCGACAACAGAACCCAGAAAGAACCCAGAGGACCCCATGTGGACTCAAGGTCCTCTCGTCCAGGCACCATGAGATCCCATAAGCTCTCTGCCTGTGCGCCCACATAGCAACTTCGAGGGGAGCAGGGGAGGGGAAAGAAATCACAAAGACTGTCCAAAAGAGGCAGAGTCATCCAAAGAAAATTTTAAGCCAGAGAGACTGGAATAGTGTAATTAGCAAACATTACAAACAAAATAAGTTAAAACAAAAACAAAAACAAGCCGGAGCACCCGGGGAGCTCAGTCGGTTAAGCGTCTGTCTTCGGCTCAGGTCATGATCCCAGGGTCCTGGAATCGAGCCCCACATTCTCGGGCTCCCTGCTCAGTGAGGAGTCTGCTTCTCCCTCTGCCTCTGCCCCCCTCGCCCCCCACTCTTGCTTTTTCTCTCTCTCTCAAATAAATAAATAAAATCTTAAAAGAACCAAACAGGCCAGAAAACAGTCTTCCTGGTGTAGAAGATAAGAGGCTTTGGACAAGGGCATGATCATTTCTCATTAGGTCAATAATGGGAAAAAGACTGTCCACGGGTGCACCTGAGAACAAGGGGCACAAGGTCCTGCGACACTGCTGCGTCACCTCTCCTCCAGGGCAGCTCCGACGATGGCGACACTCACCCCTCCTTCAGTGACATGGGGAGAGAGCCGAAAACCAAAACCCCTCTCCAGGAAATCGTTCACGAGTAAAAGCTAACTGGGTTTACATTAGATTTTTACCTTAAGCCTGCTTAAAAAGAGAAAATTTTCTGCAACATAACACGGACATTTATATAAACAGAGGCAGCAGAGGTCACAGGTCAGGCGGGACTTTGGTGTCATTCCTTAATTCCTTTAATAAATACTTCTCGAGCTACTTCTATGTGCCACGTACTGGGCTGGGTGAGAACGAAGCAGTTATGTCCCCTACATTCATGGAGCTCACGGTCTAGGGAGAGAGACAGCATGAGTCAAAGAATTACATGCAGAATTAATTATGTGCAGCGCTCACAGCTCGGCGTGCAGTCCTGGGTTCTGCCTTGCCTGCCACCTTCTGACATATGGCCTCAGCCACATCATGTAACCTCCCTAACTTGCAATAATACCTACTGAGATAATGCATTGGGAAAACTTAGTAGAGTATGTGGCATATAGTAAGTGCTCAATAAATGTTAGATTTTATTGTTAGTACTATCACTATTTTAAATCATCACAAAGTTTCTAACCATAGTCAGCTCTGTAATGGTTCCTAGAAATTCTTTCTGGGCTTTCTGAAGTTGCTGTACATGTATGCAAGCATGCAAATGTGTTTATATACATGTGTGTGTATATAAAAATTACAATTTTTTTAAAGTGTGTGTAAAAAAATTAGTTTTTTTTAAAGTATGGGCATATAAGAAAATTACTATTTCTTTAAGTTCCTGTATTAGTTCTTTCTCAAAAAGATAGACAGCAATTTTTGAGATACTATGTTGCTGAGATAAAAATTCGCATACAATGATTAGGTAATGGCTTTCTTTCTTTCTTTCTTTCTTTTTTTTTTAAAGATTTTATTTATTTATTTGAGAGAGAGAGAGGGTGAGAGAGACCATGCACAAATGGGGGCTGGGGCAGAGAGACAAGCAGACTCCCCACCAGGCAGGGAGCCCCAAGATCATGACCTGAGCCGAAGTCAGATGCCCAACCAACTAAGCCACCCAGCACCCCTACGTAATGGCTTTCAACAAATGCACCCATAAAGTGAGACCACCACATAACAGGACTAAGGTTTTCTGAATGTGATTTATTTCATTGCTTCTTAATTACGCACCGACTCACTGATTCAAGAATAAAATGTTCTAACCTTCAGGTGTCTAAGCAGTTTATGATTTGATGATTTGGGACACCATGTATGTGGATTTAAAACAAGATCTGATCTCACTTAATATAGTCTTTGGCACCCTGTGAGCCACAGTCCAGAACTTTCCCCCGTTTACAAAGAAAATGGAGAGCATCAGCAAGTTTCTCAAACTGACATGAATGAATTTGCTACTGATGTAATTTGACCCTGGTTTGCTTAATACCATACCCTCTGTTCTTTCCAGTGTTTGGGACACCTATGAAAAAATTCTCTGAGAAGCAAAGGGGAAAAAAAAAAACCCAAGGGAAGAAAATAATAAAAAAAGGTAAGAGGTGAAAGAGGGAGATCAACTCTAAGAATTACTAGAAGAAATCAGAAAAGAGAAGGAAAAGCCGCAATAATGAACGTACGAGAATTTCCCTGAGCTACAGAGGAGCCTGCGTTCCCGACTTGAAAGGACTTGCCTTTGTTCAGGTCACTGTCCCCAGAAGCCACCACGGACAGAGGGTACTTGTCTTGTTAAGTCTTGAGTCATTTTCCTACTTCAGGAAATTGATGAAAGGGGCTAACCCTCAAAGAAATTCTAGAAGCACAGCTGATTCGGTGCCTGACTGAATGACCCTGGGAAACAGCAGCACGCTGTGGGCTGTACCCCTGTAATAGCATTATATTCCTCCAATACATTTTGTTTCTTTTAGTTGAAGGCCAGTCGGCTGGTCAGTTTCAGTCTTAGTAACAGCTGAGGTTAATGCTCTGTACGATACACTTCCGTATTCCACCGGCCACAGACCGAGGGAATGGGCATGACCAGGTAGTGGCTTGTACGGGGCAAGCTGTGGTTACACTCAGAGCTCTCAGAGCTTGAAGGCCCCACCTCTGAATCGTATAATCCTGAATATCCAAACTCAAAGAACCTCATAGAAAAAGACTCACCTGAACCACTCTGACAATGACGCTAATCAAACTCTGGGTGGTGGTGATGCTGCAGATGCAAGCCAGGTACTTACTGTTTTCCTCCAAAGAATCGCTCGGTATTGAGGGACACGCTGATTGTTTTGGTCAGAGAGGGTCACAGACAAGAAGAAGGGGCTCTTCTCAGCATCATTTCCAATGTAATTCTGATGGACTGGAAAAGAGACAGGTTTAGAACAGTGAAGACGCACTGGTTCTTCCAGGCCTTGGTGGGAGTAGACACTTTTTCCTTCCCACATAAGCAGGGAAGAACCCCAAACCCAGCTCTGGAAAGAACCTGATCATGCTCCCATTCCCCTTTGCAGTGACTGGTTCAGAAATGAACATGTGACCAATTCTGGCCAACAAGACAGGAGGAGAAATGGGTCAGGCAGTTTCTGGGAAGGCTTCCTTACTCCTGAAGATGGCCTTCTCCTTCCTCTGGATATGGGTGGTGATGCCTGGAAGTGCTGCAACCACCTTGTCACCCTGAGGAGGGCCAGCCTTGATGACAGCACTGAGCCCCTGAATCTACCAATTCCAGAGCCTACCTTATACCACTGAGTTTCTTGGCATCTGAACTGATGGCACCAGTTTTCTCTAAAGTCACCACTGCTCTGGGCACTATGCTTTCAAGCATTTGGGAGGATGACAACTTTCCCACTGACTTCTTTCTTTATAAAGAAATATGCCTTGTCCAGTAAGTGAACTTCTTAGAATAAAACAGTATCAGATTTTTAAAAAGACATCGTTTGGTCTGATCACTCTCATTATATAGTCCCCACATCACATCTTCTATAAACACACGCATTAGCCTGATAAGCAATTTATCTACCTCCTCCTGAATCCTTAAACAGTGATTATTCTTTACTTCCCAGTCTCTCCTGTCGTTAGCCACACCCCCATTTTCCACCTTCCCACATGTTCACCCGAGCCCTTCACTTTAAATGTACACTGCTGTTAATGACTGAACTCTTGCTTTGCCCAGGCATGGGGCTTGGCTCTTTCTCCAGCGTATCTCACTGAAACTCCTGTTCAAGCCTACTCCGTCTCTAATAGTAACACCTCCGCTTTACAGATAAGGAAATTAAGTTTCAGAGAAGTGGAGAGTGACCAGCGTAAGGTTCTGTGGTTAAGAATGGCAGAACCAGGATTCAGACCCATTTTAGAGTCTCCATGAGGGTAGGGAGAATGACTGTCTTGGCCAGAGTTATTGCCTGGCACATGGTAGGTGATAAATGACTGTCACCGGAGCCTACGGGACAATGCCTCTCTAGTTTTACGGTGGTCCTGGAGATCAGGGGTCCTTTTTTTTTTTTTTTTTGGCTTCATTGCCTCATTTGCCTTGAACTAAGTCTTTGAAACTCACTAGAGATAGGGCACTTTTCTTGTTAGGTCTAAAGATGTTTTCCACCCTCAAATTCTTCTTAGGTCTCAAAAAGCTATTTAGATGATTGGATTCCCTCTTTAACTCCCAAGGACAAAAACAACTGACCGAAAAACCCACCTACATATCTATTTACCTATCTATCTAACTATCTATCTCTATATCTATATGCAGTTTCTATATATAACTATATATAGCTTCATATGTAAGTATATATGAAAAATCCTAGAACTGAGACTGAATTGAATTATTAACCTGATATTGATGCCCCTAAACTGATTAGTTTCATACTTTTTGGGGCACCAGAAAAAGATTACACCAACACTTAATTTGCATTTTGAATATCTGTTCTTCCCAACCACCATAATGGCATAGTTACCTTGTCCTAAAAAATACTTGAAATACCATCTGGTGTGGTATTCCGGGTTCTCTAAGTGCACGTCTGTTCTTCGCCACGTTCCGGGCAGAGCGGTTGCATTCTGTAATCGAACAAAATCGTGCCATTAAGAGGCTTATTCAGAAAGTAAACAAGAAGCGGGCAATCAACCAGGGGCCTAAGAACCGGAGAAGTCATTGTCAGAAGTGCACGCACAGGGCTGTGAGCACGTGCTCTCATCAGCAAAGACCCGGCGACCGCATCACTGCGGCTTTCGGAAGGTCCTCCGGATAGAGGAGAAAGGACCAAGTGAAGCAGCAGACTCTGCTATTTCCACCTTGAGTGTAAACTTGAAATTTCTCTCCTTTCTGGGTCGAAGCTTCCAAATATTGGGGAGTTGGTGCCCCCTAGAGGCACCCCCTTCTGTTTGGTACCCCCTGTAACAGGCTCATTTCGCCTGGAATACATCTCTGTGGCCTCTTATTCAAGTTCATATTTTTTTGGTGGCATCTTAAAAATTTGTCATGAGGCAACACAATTAATGGGGGAAATTGTGGATAAACCTAATGAATAATATGAATCTTCTCTCTAAAGGTAGTCACTATGAATGATTTGGTATGGCTTCCTCTCATTTTTTTCTTATACGAACATTCGTATTTTTCTTACCAAAATGCAATCATACTGAACCTCCGTTGGCATCTACTTTGTACCATGTGCATATGGCAGACGACTGGAACATACTTTTCCGATTCCAATATGCGTCTGGTGATTTCCTAGACGTTTGTGGTCACTTGCTTTATCATGTCGAAGGGGGTTTCCTTCCATTCCAAGCTTACAAAGAGGCCATTCTTAGGAATCGATACCAAATTGCACTGAAAGGTTTTTTTGGCAACTCTTGAGAGAATAGGTAAATGGCGGAAAAATCAGTAATGTAATGAATTATACTACCGGCTTTTCTGATGCTGAATGGTTCTTAAATTTCTGGAATATATACTAAGTCATGGTGTATAGTATTCTTTCGACACACTGCTGGATTTAAAAAAAAATGAGTTATGTAGCATTTTGTTAGTGAGATGGAGCTTGTAGGTTTCTTTTCCATATGCATTTCTGTCGTGCTTTCAGAGTTACATTACTTATGAAGTGAATTAGGATGCTTTCTGTCTTTCTCATGCTCCAGAAATACTGACACTCATTGGGAGAGCTTTAAGAGTACTTTATATGCATTAACCGATTTTATGACATAGATTTTATTTTATCCCCTACTTTCAGATGAAGGAAGTGAGGCTTGGACCCTTCAGCTATGCCGCCTAAGGCTGCCGAGCTCATACGCAGCGGAGCTCAAACTGAGTCAGGGCCAATCTTGGAGGGTTGTTTATTTATTTATTTATTTTAAATTTTAACCATTACATCATTGTCTGTCTTCTTTTTTATGTTCTGCCCTTTTACTCCTCAAGGAGTAAAAAAAGTAGGTAATGTTTCTTAACATTATTGTGCTTTTCCTGAATTTTCTTGAATTTTAAAAAATCAGCTACTGATTCAAGTACATGTATATACACATATTTTTATAAAAATATTTTTTATAAAAATAATATATAAAAAATTTTAAATAGAAAATATATGTATATAATATATACATATATTTTTTAAATTTGGAAATAATTTTGTGCTTACATAAAAGTTGTGGGAATAGGACTGCACAGAGCATCTGTATACCTTTTAACAGATTTACCTACTGTGAACATTTTATCCCATTTATTCCTTTGCTCACACACACACACCTAATTTTTTCTGAATCATTTAAGACTAAGATGCACAAATAACAACACTTTATCCCTAAGTTCCTCAGTGTGTATTTCCCAAGAATAGATATCTTCTTACATAACCACAATATAGCTTTACCAACTTTTATGAATTTAACATGGATATGGTATCTCTAATCTACCATCTGCATTCCAATTCTGTCAATTGATTTAAAAATGTCATTTAAAGTATTTTCCCTCTTTTTTTTTTTTAAGATTTTATTTATTTATTTGACAGAGAGGAGAGAGATCACAAGTAGGCAGAGAGGCAGGCAGAGGGAGAGGGGGAAGCAGGCTCCCTGCCGAGCAGAGAGCCCGATGGGCGCCCCTAAAGTATTTTCCCTCTTGAGTGCAGGACAATGGAGTTGTCGGGTCTCTTTAGATTCCTTTCTTCTGGAACATTCCACAGACTCTGCCTTTTACAACACTGACATTTTTAAAGAATACGGCACATGCCCCCCCTCCTTCTTTTTTAAAATCGAGCATGACTCCTTCTGGGTTTGTCTGATGCTGCCCTGCGATGAGGGGCAGGGCACGTGCACCCAGTCAGAGCACTGCACAAGGGGGGGCTTGTCCTTCTCGGCTTATCGTACTTCAAGACATCCATCTCTCCTCATAGGGGATGTTGACCTTTTGGTGTGACTCAAGAAGAGCACGTAATTGGATTTTGCTCCCAGTAGAATTTCTGGATGACTCATTGTCAACAGTATTCACTTTATAATCATAAACCACTGGCAATGCAGACCCACAGGCCACCAGGCCACGGGGCCACATGCAGCTGAGGCACAACCTCGGGGTCCACCAGCCAGCCTCAGGCATCAGCTGACCAGACACAGGTGGGATCCAGCTCAGGCACCTGGCCTTCGCCAGACAGATGCCACTGTGGTTGGTGCCACTGTGGTTGGTGCCACTGTCCCAAGGCCTGAGATTCTAGACACCATCAGCAGAGCCTGGAGAGGAGACTCTGAAAGAACCAGGAACTTGGGGCTCTGGAGCTTCCCAGACTTGAAGGCACAGCACCAGGTCTTGGCTCCGTGCTTCTAGATTTGTTAAAATATCCCCCTGGGTCCATTCTAGACCTCCTCCTCAGGATCTCGGTGGGTGGGGCCAGAGAATCTGTAGTTTCGCAAGCATCGCAGGTGACAATGAGGAACACTAAACTTTGAGAAGCAACGCTCTATGCCAGGGGTTCTAAAAGAATCCAGGGAGGGCATGGGCATGGGTCAAGAAAAAAATATCTTTATTTCCCTAACTTCTAACAAAAATGTAGTGTTTCTTGGGGCATCTGGTTGGCTCAGTCGGTAGAGCATGTGACTCCCGACCTCAGGGTTGTATGTTTAAGCCCCAAGTTAAATGCAGAGATGACTTAAAAATAAAATCTTTTAAAAAAATGTGTTTCTTTCAATTACAAATGTATGTCAAAAACAGCAGCAACAACAACAAAAAACAAAACTACAGTAGAACAAACAGCCCTGGTAATCATGTCTCTCTCTCTCTCTCTCTCTCTCTCTCTCACACACATACACGCACATACACACACACACACACACACACACACACACACACAAATCACAGATATTTTCAGAACTCACTCTAGTGGCTGCGGATATATTGAATACTGTTTACAATCTTCACGGTTCAAAACTATAATAGTTGTGACCCCGGCTGCTGGGTATTTGAATTACTGATAAAAAAGGCTATATATTACTGTATCATAAACTAGGTTTAAAAAATCCATCTGATAACTATTTCTTTTCTTTTTTTAGACAGAGCACGCAGGGGTGGGGGAGGGGGGCAGACAATCTTAAGCAGGCTCCGTGCTGAGCGTGAGCCCGATGCAGGACTCGATCTCATGACCCTGAGATCAGGACTTGAGCTGAAATCGAGAGTCAGATGCATTAACGGGCTGAGCCACCCAGGCGCCCCTCTGGTAACTATCTCAACACAACTGTTTTCCTTTGGAATCCTGTGTATTTTGTTTTACGCATTCAAAAATATTCTGAGGGCGCCTGGGTGGCTCAGTTGGTTGGGCGACTGCCTTCGGCTCAGGTCATGATCCCGGAGTCCCGGGATCGAGTCCCATATCAGACTCCCGGCTCTGCGGGAGGTCTGCTTCTCCCTCTGACTTTCTCCCCTCTCACTCTCAGTCTCTCTCTCTCTAATAAATAAATAAAATCTTTAAAAAAAAATATTCTGAGAAGCGGTCTACGGGTTTCACAACAGATTGCCAAGGGGGTCGAAGGACATAAAAGCTGACCCCCACACTCTGGATCTTCTGAAGCATCGAGTCTGCCCTCTATCCCCCCAGAGGTCTGAACACAACCAACTGCAGGATGGAGTAACGTCGGAGTAGCGTCTCAGAGTCACAGATGGGACTCTGGCCGGTGGCAGGCCCCAAATCTTTATTAAGTACAAAGTGTCAATTACAAGGTTGTTGTTTTTTTTTAATGACCAAAAAGCTACCTACTTAACTTTTGTCTTCACTGAATCCTTAACTAAAATGGGGGGGGAACCCCAACACCAAAAAGTTGGGAGTCATGCAGAGTGAGTGAGACACTTCCTGTCCCTTGTTAAAGTCACATATGATGAGGGGTAAAGACAAGAACAAAGAAAGTGACAAAGAAAGGAGATGAAAGCAAAGAAACAACAAAAAGCCCCCTCCGCACGTGCCAGCGCAACTCCAAAAACGAACTCCGGTTTCTGATGGTAAGCACCAGAAGCGGACAGAAAAGGGCACAAATCTTGAGTGAATAATAAATGATTCTTAAAATATGTAGACACCCTTGGAACCATTCTCTACATCAAGATAGAAAATATTTTCAGTACCCCAGAAGGCTCCTTCCCTCACCAGCCTAGTCGGTACCCAGTCATACCGTGAAAGCTAACCATTGGCCTGACTTCTATCACCACGATTCGTTTTGCTTGCTCTTGAACTTCAAAGGAATGAAATCATATCGTGTATATTTGTTTGAGTCAGGTCTGTCCTTTGGCACCATGTCTGCGACATTCATCCATGTTGGGGACGTAAGTTCACTCTCTCCCACTGCCATGTGGGAGATAGTCCCCAGTGTATGTATTCATCCTCCAGCTAATGGACCTATGCGCTGTCTCCAGTTTGGGGTCGTTAAGAATAAAGTCACGTGAACAGTCTTGTATCTGTCTTTTGGTGGCCACAAGCACTCCTTGCTACTGGGTATAGAGCCTGGGACCTGAAGAGGCAGAGCTTCGGTTCTAGTAGATACTGCTAAACTTCCAAAGGGGATGTACCAACTTCCACTATTAGCCAGATGTGGAGAGCTCCAGTTGTTCCCTGTCCTCTGACCAACTCTTAGCGTTTCAGGCATTTTCCTTTTAGTGGTTCTGGAGTGGGTACAGTAGTGCCTAATTGTGGCTTTAATTTTGCAACAAACCTTAACTTTTTTTTTTTTTTAAGATTTTTTATTTATTTATTAGAGAGTGAGAGACTGAGAATGAGAGGGGAGAAGGTCAGAGGGAGAAGCAGACCTCCCGCAGAGCCGGGAGTCCGATATGGGACTCGATCCCGGGACTCCGGGATCATGACCTGAGCTGAAGGCAGTTGCTCAACCAACTGAGCCACCCAGGCGCCCAAACCTTAACTTTTTTAAGTACGATCTATTTTACAGAGGATTTCAGAGATATAGAAACTATGTCTACGACATTTAAGGTGACAATAATGCTGGAACACTTCATTTGACATTAACAAGCAAGTTTGGAGGAAATACCCTGATGGGCACATCTGCCGAACAACTAAAGATTAATGCTACAGATGCTCATAGTTGTTTCATGCTCTTTTAGATAAATGTTTGCTGAAAGATATTATGAAGAGTAATAAACTCAAATTTTCTATGCTGCAGACATGGGCCTAATCATACCCACAGTGTAAAATGAGGCCTGAGACTAAGAAATCCTGAATCATCCCTGCATCAAATTCCAAAGCCCACAAAAGTTCCTTGTTGCCTTCATTGTTTTTGTTGTTGCTGTTGTTTTTAAGATTTTATTTACTTGAGGGACGCCTGGGTGGCTCAGTCGATTAAGCATCCGCCATCAGGTCAGGTCAGAATCCCAGGGTTCTGGATTCTAGTCCCACATCAGGCTCCTTGCTCAGCGGGGAGCCTGCTTCTCCCACCGCCTGCTGCTCCCCCGGCTTGTATACTTTCTCTCTGATAAATAAATGAATAAAATATTATTTAAAAAAAGATTTATTTGAGAGGGAGCATGAGCGTGGGGGGAGCAGAGGGAGAAACAGGTTCGCTGCCGAGTCCGAAGGCCAAGATCATGACCTGAGCCCAAGCCAAGAGTGGGACGCTTAACTGACTGAGCCACTGTCTTTTTTATTTTATTTTATCTTGTTACCCCATTTATACTTGTGGGATGTGAAGGAGGAGGACTGAACGAATCTGGCCAGGATATTTTGAGGAGCGTGTAATCAAAATCCACATATAACACCCTCTTTTTATCTGAATGTTTGCTAGTGTTGGACTTGAAGCAAGGGATCTGCACCGCATGCTCGGACTGCTGATGAGACCCCTAGTTTTACACAACACCTGGGCGTTTTCAGAGTCTTTTCAAGAGCGAGCTCAATTAATGAGAGAATGCATTTAAAAGGACTTTACTTTAGTTTCTAGGTTTAAATTGCTGAGAGAATGCTGGCAGTAAAGAGGAGGGATTTTTTAAAAAAAACCACACTAAAGACTTTTGAATTGCAAATGCAAATAAATATAAGCTGGTTGAAAAAAGTGAAACCACACACAAAGTAAAATCTGTCTCTTCCTGTCCTCTGTGTCCCTGTGTACGTCCTTTTCCTTTGATAACCATTCTACCAGGTTGGTGTGGATCGTCTCAGACCTTTGTATGCATTTACAAAGGTGTGTTTGCTGTATACATACATGCACACAAGTTCACACTCATGTCCACAATACACATATATTCATAACAAACACATATGTGTATACACATAGAATTTGTTATCCATACACATGTAGAATTTGTTTTCATACATGGGATGCTAGTGGAGCTATTACACTGAAACTTGATTTTTTAGAGAAAATATCTTAGGGGGCACCTGGCTGGTTCAGTCAGAAGAGCACACAACTCTTGATCTCGGGGTCGTGAGTTCGAGCCCCAAGGTGGATGTGGAGATTAAATAAATAAAGTTAAGAAAAAAAAGAAATTATCTTGGAAATATTTCTATGTCAGTACATTTAGATCTACCTTGTTCTTTTTAACGACTATGCAGGTTTTTAGAAAAATTAAATACTATAGCTGAGTAGAGATATGTAAAATCTGTAAACGGCATAAAAGGACCTGCTGTGGCAAGTCAAGGTTCTCCAACCTCTTTCCTGACCTGCCATTTCCATTCTCTTGAAACAATTACTACTTAATTCCTATGTATCCTTTTGGAAACTTTCTTGCATATTGACAAATGTATTTACCTTTTTGTCTGTTAAGGGAAAGCATGATATATATCCTAATCATTCTAGAACTTGCTTTTAGGTCTAACTGTACCCTAAACATTTTTCTACAGTATTACTTACACTACTGCCTCATTCTTTTTAATAGCTACTAAGCTTTCTATTGAATAAATGTATCATAATTTATGTAATTTGTGTAATTACTCTTTTACTGATGGAAACTGAAGTTGTTTCCAGGTGGGTTTTGTTTTTTTTTCTTTTCTAAATAACGTTACGATACACATTCTAGCAGTAGAACTACTGGCCAAATGGTGTGCACATTTTTAATTATCGCTAATTGCCCTCCCAAAAGATTGTGCTCGTTTACATGTCCCCCAACAGTATATCAGAGAATCCTCCCACACGAAGGAAGATTGATTTATAAAAAGCTGAAAGATTGTCCCTCAGCTCCACAATATCCTAATTGGTACATACAAGTGAGCTGGAAGGAAGGTCTTCAGTGATCCACCGGGGGTCACACTCATTTTAATTAATAATCTGAATGAGCACACAGATGGCAGGGGAAGCACATTTGAAGGTAACGTAAAGCTTCTCAGTGGGTTAGCTAATAAGACAGGTGACAGAATCAAGATGTCAAAAAACCACAAAAACTTCTTGACAATTAGCAATCATGGACACACTGATGAGATTAAATTTAGTATGGACAACGGAAAATCCTACGTTTGGGGACAAATCCAAATTGCATAAGTAGAGGATGGAGAAGGCCAGGTGCTACAAAGCAGGAATCTGCACCCATTTTACCCATCAGGAGACTGAGGCTCTGCGAAGTTGAGTCATAAACTGGTTAAGTGATAGAGTGAGGCCCGAACCCAAGTTTGTTTGACTCCAAAATTGTCCCCACTACATCGTGAGGAAGATTGGGGCGAGGGGCAGCATGTCGAAGGTTCATAATGAATCACTGGCT
Source organism: Nasua narica (assembly GCA_028533885.1). Taxonomy (NCBI): domain Eukaryota; kingdom Metazoa; phylum Chordata; class Mammalia; order Carnivora; family Procyonidae; genus Nasua; species Nasua narica. The sequence continues at coordinate 74,001,065 of CM052813.1, read as the reverse complement.
TTGTAAAAAGAGAGTGTGCCTGGCGAGGAAAGGGACGAGCCTACTCCACCCTGCCGCTGTGTGGGGTGCACTCGAGCCGTGAATTCAGTTCTGACCACTTCGGCTTAACATTAACAACCTCCCCTGCGGCCCAGGAGCAGCAGTGAGGATGACGATGAGTGGAACGGAGTCCACATCTTAGGAGGAAAGCACCAGATGTCCCGGAACGCTTGAGGCCCACCATGGTGAACAGGGTGAAGCCTTACAGAAAATGTAAATAGAAATTCTGAGTGGAAAATAGAGACACAAGAATTCTGTCCAGTAAAAAGAAGCTTGGGGATGTCCTGAATGATGAGGGTGACAGGAGTGCCTTTTGTTCTAACGAGGTGCCTCTTGCTGGGTCTCTCCAGAGCTTCAGGATGGGGCTGCGCGCCAGGAAGACCAAGCCTGGGTCAGAAGCTTGTACCTTTCAGCCCCGTGGTGAACCCTGTGGGAGAGGAGGGACTGCAGACTGATTTAATCGTTAGTGGCCAATGATTTGCTCCATCATGCTTCTGTGATGAAACCCCTTCAAGGTTGAGAGCAAGGAGCTTCCCACTTGGTGAACACAGGAAGGTGCTGGGAGGGCTGTCTTCCCAGTGGGGGCATGGAGCTCCATGCCCGCCCTCGCCCCCCAGGACCTTGCTCTGGGCATCTCTCCCATCTGGCCGTTCCTGAGTTGTATCCTTTGTAATAAGCTGGTAATAGCAAGTGAAGTGTTTTCCTAAATTCTATGAGTCATTTTAGCAAATTATTAAACCGGAGGAGGAGGGTTGCAGGAACCCCTGACTTTATGGCCAAGTGGGACAGAAGTGTAGGTGACCTGGAGACCTGACCCCCGCAATTGGTATCTGAAATGAGGACAGTCTTGGGGCGCTAACTCGGGTAGTTATGTCAGAACTGAACTGAATTGTAGGATACCTGGCTGCTGTCTGCAGGAAAGCAACCCATCAGGACGGAAGCAAGCTCCCCATTTCTGCAGAAACGTTCAAGAAGGGACCGATGAGCTGACTGCAGCGAAGTTAGTGCAGGGACTCTCGCCTTGGGTGGGAGACTGGCCGAGATGAACGCCAAGGCAGGGAGAAACAGCCAACGGATGGGCACTGGTCCCACTCAGCGATGGAATGTACAGCAATGGAGAAGTACTTAGGACATCTTACAAGCATTTTGACACGATTGTGCCACCAAAGTCATGTGCGGGGGGTTCATTTCTTTAAACAGAGTCCAGACCTATCTGGGTGTTACTCAGTTTAGTGGGGTGTTCCATGAAGGGGGTGCTGCAGGCTGGGGATGCATAGGAGGACCACACTGAGTTCTGCAATAGATCGGGAATTAAAACGTGGGTCCTTTACCACTGGTGGTCGGAGAGGCACTGCTCAGAGGCCTCGGGCTCAGTGTGGCACCCCTGGTGAGGCCCTGCTTGAGCATCCCAGTTAAGTGAGGCTCTCCCTCGGCGCCACGCCCCCATCTGGTTTCCCCGTGGTACCTGCCAACAGTTGCTTTCCGCCTATGTATTGGCAGATGTATTGTGTACCTGTGTATTGTGTACCTGTGTATTGACTCCTCCACCTGCCGGTCTGCAAGGGCACCAGGGCAGGAAGCTTAGCAATCCTACCCACCCCGACATCACCAGTGCCCAGACTACTTGGCACCGAGAAAGGATCTGAAAAATGAGGGCTGAATGAATGACATGACGTGCTATGGGATAAGGCACTCCTGATACAACTTCTGTTTTTGGTAATGGTGGGCTAGGTTATCCGGCCAACCCTCCCGGGCCAAAAACTCAAAACTGCTCGAAAAATATTCTAATTATCTCCTCAAAAGCCTTTGGCGTGTTCGCAAGGTAGTCCGGAAATGCCAGCCCAAACAGAGGCAAGTGGGACCCCACAGGGGTAGGAGGACCCTGGACATCTTTTTTAGCTTGAGGATATTTGTCAGTCTGGGCACAAGTAAACCCGAGTTCTGGTGGCTTCATGGGGCCAGAGGGCAAAGCATCAACCCCCAGACCCGCTGAAGCAGGTCAGTGTAATAAGAGACCCCCCACATTATGCTGGGTACCCAAAGGGGTACACATTCAAGGAAAAGGTGAAGCCAAAGAGACCCCTTGGGCCCCAAAGGCTACAGGGAAGGTTGTCAATGCTGAGGAGAGCTGAGCTGGGAGAGTCCCTGAGGTATTGTGTCCACAAAGCAGCCTCCACAGGAACCCGCAGCTCTGTTCAGCATCACCAGGGTGGTTTGGAAAGTCTCCTGCTGGGAATTTAGTTTACGGTGTCTGGCAAGAGAAAATGCACATGCTCCCTCCGATTCTGATATCAGTTCCAATATGTGTTTTTACCTCACATCACCAAGCATTTCTCCGACACCAGCTGGGGGTTCTGAAACGCAAATCCGTTCTGATGGTATCTACCTAGAGATAGCCTCGTGTCCCACAGGCGAAAGGCCTATCCCACCTGTGCTTCTGGCCAACCAACTCTAGATCAGAGGCTCCAATGACCGCCTCGTTGGGTTCAATTAATTTACTGGGGTGGCTCACAGAACTCAAGAGGAACATTTTACTAACTAGATTTACTGGGTTAACTATTAACTAGATTCATTATAAAAGGATATAACTCAGGAAAAGAGGCACAGGGCAAAGCACGGGGAAGGGTTCCAAGCTTCCATGCCTTCGGGGTGTGCCACACTCTCCAAATCTCCCCGTGTTCCCCAGCCGCCCAGAAGCTCTCTGAACCCCTGTCCTGTGGGTTTTTATGGAGGCTTTGATTGATTAAATCATCAATTAACTCGTGCTTTATTAACTCACTGGCCATTGGCAACTGAGCTCAATCTTCAGGCCTTCTCTTCTCCCCCAGGTTGGAGGTCAGGGACTGAAGTTCTAACCTTGTAATTGTATGGGAGGTTCCTCTGGGGACCAGCCCCTATCTAGAGGGATTTTCCAAAAGTCACTTCATTAACATGACAAAAGACACATTGATCACTCTCCACACTTAGGAAATTCACAGGATTGGGCTGCTCTGTGTCAGGAACTGGCTGAGAAAAAGACCAAATAGGCATTTCTTATTTTAAATCATGATCTAACACGCCCTACCAAAAGGAGACTCAGCCTGGGACTCCCATTAATCCTAAAAATTCATTTTCAGGAACAAAACCAGCACACTGTTCGGCGGCCACGCACCGAGGGACACACAGAAGGCCGCTCCTTGGTGAAATCACACGACAGAGAGCTCCAGCAACGTCACATAGTGAAATGATCTGCCACAGATGGTAAAACCATTATACTGACTGGAAAGAAAGCAAGGCAAATTCGACACTGTCTTCAATGGAACAGTAAGTCTAAGAAGCGACTGAGCCACCTTGAACTAGGCAATGCCGCTTAGAAAGGACATGAAAAGCATGAGCAGAAAAAAGAAAAGTGAGGTAGATGAGACATCATTACATTTAAAAACGTCTGTGCTTCAAAGGACACAATCAAGGAAGTGAAAAAGCAATCTGCAGAATGGAGGAGAATTTTTGCAAATCACGGATCTGATGAGGGTCTAGGATCCGTACTGTCTAAAGAACACTTAAAATGCAATAATAAAAGAAGTAACCCAGTAATGAAATTACTTTGCAATCTGTTTTTTCGTGCGCTTGAAAAATTTTAGGCAGCTACAAATACTGTCCCTTCTAATGCACGGATGGCTTTAAGGGAGTCTGAGAAAGCCGGCTTGGTTTCCCTGAGTCTCACGTGCACTCGGGTCTTTTATCAGGGTGAACATTAACACTGGCCGCGGGCTTTTAGCAGAAGACCATTAATATAAAAGCCAGCCGTGGTGCTCCCGCCGATCACACACGCTCGGTGGCTCTGGTAGATACAAAATTGAAAACAATATTTGAGCCTTGATATCCTATTTCCCAGAGAGGCAATCTGAGACAAGACTGTGTTTTGGACACGACAGATCACAGTGATTTGTGAAATCAATAACTCCACCGAATGGTTTCAGAGATGTTAAGTGAACTGCCCGCGGTCACCATGCTGGTGAGTTGTGGACTCACCGTCTGAACCCAGGTGGTCTCACTCCAGAGCCGCTCCTGCCCACGATCGTCCAGAGGCGATTTTTAATCCCTGGCTGGGTCCAGAACATGTCCTTTGGGATGGGGCAGGGCCAGGGGACACAGCCCGGCGAGGAGTGTTTGGGGATCCTAGGATCATGTTTAGGTCTTTCTTAGGGAGGGAAGGTGGCTTTCCTCCTGCCACCGGTTCCAGCAGGCGGCAAAGCTCTGTGTACATGGGTGGGGGAAGTCTCGCACACTTTGCTCCGTTCAGGCGGGGCTAAAGTTTTGCAAAAATTGTGGGAGCACAAGGATGTCTTAAGGTACAGCAACCTCTGGGGTCCCTGGCACTTAAGGTTCTCAACGTAGAAACTCAGCACGGTGGCTGCTAGCTTTCTGAGCACTGGAAAATGAGGACTCAGTGTTTCCACTCCTGGCTTAGCTCCCGGCACACAGCAGGCTGCTCAAGTCTGTGGTGCTAAGACCATCTTATTTCAGGAGCTGGGCTCCTGAAATTTGGGGAGGGCTGTTTCCAGGCTTCGGAAGCAAGTTCCTCGGGGAGTTTTTTCTTCTGTGTGGCTCAGTTGACATCACTGTGGACGAGAAGTACTTGGGCGCCTCTTCAGGAGTCCGGCCTAAGACGGGACAGCCTCCTCGTACCTCACAGAGCAATGGCGAAGGTCCCATGTCTGGGTATGGGAAGTTAAAGCCAAAGCTGAAGATGAGAAATGACTTCCCAAATGCTGTGGACTTCCAAGTTAACTCCATAGCTCTTCCCCAAGGATCTGATCAAGGAGGTGGTTGGGAAAGCAAGGCTGGCAATACAGCAGTAATTATGTTAACGATCCCACCATCATCACTTCCTGTTGTCACTTCCCTACTGCTTACGATATGCCGGGCCCAGTGCTGACTGCTTTACAAGCCTGGCTCACTGACCCTGTTTAATAATCCTGAGACACTATCCATTTTATAGATGAAGAAACCGAGGCTCAGAAAGGCTGGGTTACCTCCCCAGGATCATACAGCCAGGGGATGGGGGAGCGAAAACGTGTACCTAGGCCTGTCTGACGCCGAAGCTGGAGCGGGGGAGCCAGAGCACTCTGACGGCCTACCTCTCAGGGAGGTAGCAGAGATGGAAAACACTGGGGCGCATGCCACACTCTCCAGTTTGGGGGGTAGACCTCAAGGGGCAGAGTGGGCAGTGGAAGTCCGAAGAAGAAACACAGGCCAGTTGAGTCCCTGTGGCCAGCAGCAGGGAAGACCAGGAGACCCCTGAAAGAGGGCTTGGGCCCAAGGATGGGGGACGGACACCTTTCCTGGTGTCTTCCCTGGAAAAAGATGACATTTGGTAATTACAGTAACTTTTACATCTCTCTCCTGGACCCTGTGTTGCTTGTAGGGCAATGCTGAGCTGAGCAGCTTGGCAAAGGGGGAGACCTGGGCTTCTGGGGCCACCCACGAAGGGTGACCTGGCTGTGAATTCTTTGGTCCCACTGCTGGCAGACCACCTTAGTGTCCCTGGCTTTATTATAGACCTTTGAAAGGGTATGCAGCACCCTATTAATAGCACCTTCCATGCAGAGAATAATAGCATTTTCCCTTCACGTCTGCTTCCGGTCATGCTCCAAAGAGCTCCACTGAGTCCTTCCCAGGCTGCATTTCGGCAAGTCTTGCACAGTAATGAGCGACACCAACTGTTCAGTGCTGTAACCCAGGAGCTATAATCGTGTGCTTGGTGACAATACAGGGAGTGGGGTGGGGCGTGGGGAGGGGCTTCCTTACCTCATCTGAAGAGCCATTTTCCACTCTGAATCTTCCGGCCCTTTGGATGGCACCATCGGCATCGCTGGAAATAAGCTAGGGGACAAGAGAGCAATCAGTTAGGTAGCTGGGCCACCATGGGCAAAGCCTCTTCTGTCTGTCTAGTTCTGCCTTACAGGTCAGCCAAATCCAACGACAGCTGGAGGGCCCAGCCCAGAACCTAACGGGCTTTCTGAAGCTCTGTCAGCCAAGCCCTCGCGGGGTTGGTCTCCACAGTCTTCAGGAAGCTGCAGAGTGAGGCCCTCCTAACCCGCGAGAGTAGGAAAACAAGAGCATCAAATCTAAATGTGAACGTTTTCAATAAAATCTAAATGTGAACATATTCCAAGCCTGAGAAATATCAAAGCGATGCTCCCTGGGAAAACAATCTTAATACGCGTCACATGTGGACAAGCGCGGCTCACAGATGGCAAAACTGAAAGCCAAGTCTCAAGTTCGGCCGTCTTCACAGGAGAGCCTGAAAAACAATTAATGGCTGGCACGAGCTCAAGGCTCTGCTAACATCACAGAAAGCTCTTGTGCTTCATTCGGTTTTAAATGGTCTCCAAAAGGCCAATTAGCCCCTTCCAAGGCAGGCAGGCTCTATTTGAGTTCTGGCAACGCAATGCTTGCAAATAGACAGTCTTCAAGGAGCTCACTGGGAGGATGAGATGACTGAGATCGGGATTCGGCGCATCGGCCCTAAAATTACTGACTCGAGATTTAACTTACTTTCTCCCAAATCTCTTAGATTTCTCAGTAGCAACTTGGGAAAATGACATGTCTTTTTTTAACCTTTAAATCTGCCCAAGATTTGTAGCCAAGATCTGCCAAGAATTTCCATTTCCCAGACTCATTTGAATGCACTCGCCCTGGGGAAGGACATTTCTTATCTAAGTCAAGACTTACCTGGTAAAACAAGTAACATGATTTCTTTTTTTTTTTTTTTAAGATTTTATTTATTTATCTGACACAGAGAGAGACAGAGATCACAAGAGAGGCAGGCAGAGACAGAGGGGGAAGCAGGCTCCTTGCTGAGCAGAGAGCCCAATGTGGGGCTCGATCCCAGGACCCTGAGATCATGACCTGAGCCAAAGGCAGAGGCTTTAACCCACTGAGCCACCCAGGTGCCCCAAGTAACACTATTTCTTAAGAAAGATGATTATCTCCTATTTTCACTCGTAAGAGATATGAAAGTGTGAAAATGGGGGAAAAAAATCACGGGGAAACTCCACAAAACTTCCCAAGGAAAATTATTTGCAAAAGGCTGATAAACCTTTTCCATGATAAATATAAATAGTATGTAATATTTATTGAGCGCTTCTAGAAGCCGTGCACCGTTCCAGCCTTCACAAGCATTCTCTCATTTAACTCGCAAAAGAGCAACAGGGGTGGGTACCATCGTCGTTCTCATCTACCAATAAGGAAACTGAGGCAGAGGAAGGTAAAATAACCAGCCACAGTCACATCCTAGTGGCCCAGGTTTTCAACCTAAATTTTATCCTGCAAAATAATTTCTAAAAACAAATAAAAATATGGTCACGTACATGTTTAGCTGTTGATGGCATCAGATTGTTATATGGTCAATAAACCAAAAATGAGCAGCAGGGGCCGTGTGGTGAAGAATTTAGCCCTGCCCCAGAAAGGTCTGGCTTTGCCCTTGGGTCCTGAGAGGTACTCTCTGAGCCCTGGGAATGTCCTGCAGGAATGTCTGTTTCCCGGGGTCTTTGAGCCACACAGGAGAATACCCTGACCTGTGGGCGAGGGGTGCTCGGGGTTACCTCTGGACACCAAGACCCAGGTGAGCCTTCCCGGTGCGTAACTGTCACACGTCCTTGCCAGGAGGGGTTAGTGCTGGCCATGAGCCCACCGAGAGAGGACAACCGGGAAGCTCTGCATTTGGAACTCTCCTGGATTCGTCGCATGTGTCTGTTCCCTGGGCTGATCTTAATCTGTATCCTTTCGCCGTAATAAACCGTAAGTGAGCCTAACAGCTTTCACTAGATTCTGAGAGTCCCCTTCTAGCAAATTATGGAACCTGAGAGCAGCCCTGGGGAACCCTGTACTCTGCAGTTAATGTCAGAAGTGAGGTCTGGTGGACTATTTCCTTGTTTAGAGAGGCCAATGCTCAAGTACAAGAGCAGGATGAATAAGGGTTTCCTGGGGTCATTGCCATTTTCATGGGGGAAGCATAGAGGACTCAGTGTCAGTTTCTTCTTTGCTCATGAGCTTCCACTCACAGTCTTAAAATATTAAAATATAGGTTATAGCAAATAGGTTTGAAGTCAAGTGTTCTTGGCGTAGGCTGCCTCAAGGGCTTTGGAAGAAGTGTTCTGAGGTCCCATCTGGAGAGAAAAGAGCTGCCACCAACTAAGACACCTGACATAGGTGTATAAAGAGACATGTGCTCCCCTGAATTAGAGGTTGGTGGATACAGTCTCCACCATAGCTAGTCTCATCCAGGACTCAAAGGCCTGGGAGAAGAGCTGACAGTCATTCACTGATTCACTCGTTCATCCACCGAACAAAAATAAAATGTCCACCACTATATTCCAGACACCGCCAGGCAGAGGCATGAACGCCCTTTCCTATGGTGACATTAGAACAAGAAGTTAATTGCTTCTTTTGCTTCAAAGGTTCAAGAAGCAGAAAGAAGAACCCGTTTAATGATCTGATGGCTGGAAGGGCTTTGGCGCCTTCTGCTCTGAAGCCCACAGGCACAGAACTTGGGCTTCAGGCTAACATGTTTGACCCGCACACCTTTCCCATCTCTGCCACCACCATCTGCACGCATGTCACTGTCGTCTTTCACCCGGATGACCGCACCTGCCTCCTACCAGGTCGAGGCACCCATCCACCATCTCCGCCCCGATCCGCACACCTCGGGGCAATTTTGGCAAACTACAAATTCGACTGTCCCACAGTCCCACCTCTGTCCCAGCACCCTGCTCCTTCTCACCAGGGGACCAGTGCACAGGGCACTCCCCTGCCCAGAAGGCCCTCTCCCATCTTCCCCTAAAGAACTCCTCCTCCTGCTCCACATTCACTGTCTACTGCAGGGGACTTAGCTGACCTCAGTGCTGGAGCACTCCTGGGAGTTGTGATTTACATTTCTTTGTGTGACTACGTGATTCATGCCGATTCTCCTCCCGTGCTCCCCTGTGGCCCAATGATAAGCCCCACAGAGATCCTGATGGCTTGTTTTTCTTACCACCGCATCCCCAGAGTGAAGCACGCTGTCTGACACAGGATAGACACTATACGCTTACCGAATAAGAAATATGTGACTAAGTGAAGGCCAAATTCCTACTGAAATGACCAAAGGAATATAAAACTCGGGGTAAGATCTACGCAGCCCTGGAAACCAGAGGTTCGTGACTCACGCAAGAAATTTCAAGGACGTTCTGCCGGGTCTATAGTAAAGGAACGACCAGCATGAAGGACAGACCACATAACCCGAATGACCACGTGCAAGGGCAAGTCGGGCTGCCGGTAACGGAATCGGACCCAGCACATCCGGCTAGCACCCCGGGCAACTGCCAACAGGGCCTGCCTGAGGTGAGCGCGGGGGTTAGGGCTGGAGCTGCGCAGGGGACTCACGGGTCATGCTGGCAGAGTGACCTGGCCCCGGCTGGCTGAATGGCAGTCCTGGGGCTCCCCTCATAGCTGGTTTGGGCGGGGGGCTACGTAAAGCACCGGGCACCGTGCTGGCCGGAGCCTGCCGAGGACTAGCACGCCAGCCCATGTGAGGGGTGAACTTGGGGATAAGAAGAATAACAACGCAAGAAAAAAAAATCCTTTTAATACAGAAGAGAAGCTATTTCTGTCAGTAATTTTCAATTATTCCTCATACCTGTGATCTGGCCAATTAAAGCTATAGAAAATCGAAACCCTCCCCTTTGTTGGAAGATTTGACTCAGGAATGAAAGAACGTCTACCAGCACCTATCCGAACGTGCAATACCACATGACCTAGAGCCGTGCGCCCCGGCTCTTCCAGTGTGGTACAGGGTTCCGGCTGCTGCCAGATACACTCTTGCCACCTTTTACGGGGATGGAATGCCCTGGACACATGGCTAGACCCATTTCCCTTAAGGCAGCTGTTTGAATTAATTCTCTCCACTTGAAGATGGGTCCAAGTCTGGGGTGGCATGTGGGGAGTAGGTCCTTTAGGTGGGGAAGGTGCCTCAACTTTTCCTCTAGGCGACAGCAAAAAGAGCAATGAACAATTCCCAAGGAAAGGAAGGGGAAGGAATCAATAAAAGATCAGAGCAGAAATTAGAGATTAAAAAAGACAGTCCAATCAATAAACACTTCCAAGAAATCACCAGCAAGTCTGATTTTAAAAGGCAAAGGACAAACATGAATACAGAGTGATAAAAAGGAAAACATACCTGCTAAGAAGAAAGAGATTTTTTAAAGCATGACAGAATGCTACTTGAGACAGTGCGAGCGTTATCGGAAACTTCCACGAAATGGACATTTTCCAGAAAAATACACAGGATGAAAACTGGTTTCCGAAAAGAAAGAAACCCAAAGGACCAGTAACTGCTTGTAGAACTGGGGCAGTAGTGAGAACCTGGCCCCACAGAGGGGGCCCTGGCTGGGGGAGGGAGGCGCTCCCCAGGAGATGAGGGCCCCACCCCCACAGGCCGGCCACTCCCTTACAGGGAGGCAGCACAGTGGAACATTCCCTCAAAGAAGAGAATAGCACAATCTTTTTGCATTTGTTTTGATGCAGAAGTTCACAGACAGAGTGTTAACATAAGCATCACATCAGTAATAGTAAGACGGCAGGGTTTTTATTTTATTTTCCTTTATCTTGTCTGACATCTCTGATTCAGTCACAACCCAAAGGAAGGGCGGTGCTGAGGAAGACTGTCGGGGGGAGAGAGAGAGAGAGAGAGAGAAAGAGAGAGAGGAGGCAAATCAAATGATCATTTGACTCGTGAAGGATTCCTTCCGAGGTACCCCCGTCCGGTGCCGCAGCCAGGAGCCCCATTTAAGTTGTAGGTTCCTTACAATAAAATACAAAAAACCCACTCAGTTCCTTCTCGGTAGCACTATTGACATTCGGGTGCTCAATGCTGTCATGTGGCTACTCGGCAGGACAGCTCGAATCACAAATCTCCATTGTCACAGAAAGTGCTGTGGGGCAGGACTGACAGGCCAGACATGGAGGCCATTCAGGGTGACGGAGACCAAACTGGCTTCTCCTGAGAGTCACTTAAATACGCTAAAAACGGCGGAAATTCATAGCAATTGCACATCTTGAGTAGAGGCTTTGGTCCAAACTCAACCAAAGTGTAACGGATTCATTTAACACTAAGCTGTGTTCAATGTATCAGATGTTTTATTTCTGGAAAAAGTACTATCCAAGCAATTATTTCCAGTTGTATGACTGAACAAATTAATTTAAAAGAAAAAAAAACCCAGGAAGCATAAGATGCTATTCATTAACTACTGTAAATAAGAGTATAATTCATTTAATATTATAGGCAATTAAGTGAGAATATTTCCTAAGTTAATATGAATACACAATTTTTCAAAAATAAAAGGCTCTTGGGCTCCTGGGTGGCGCAGTTGGTTGAGCGACTGCCTTCGGCTCAGGTCATGATCCCGGAGTCCCGGGATCGAGTCCCACATCAGGCTCCCAGCTCCATGGGGAGTCCGCTTCTCACTCTGACCTGCTCTCTCACTCTCTCTCTTTCCTAATAAATAAATAAATAAATAAAATCTTTAAAAAAAATAAAATAAAATAAAAGGCTCTTTTTACTTAATTGGTTTGTTTCTTTGGGCTGGTGTCTGTTTCCATTCTAAAGCAGTGCTAGGATTCCCTGTGACCTCTGTTACCATGCACTCTACAGAGGTACATAAATCACATAAGCAGTATTTTAACCTAGAAAAAAAATCTCAAAAAGTTAATATAAAGTACATCTTAGAAAAATAGTATTTCAAATTTCTACACCCTCCCTTCCCCATCTCCTTTCTTTACAATGAGCGGTTCTGACTGTGGATTTTGGCATCCAATTGCTCAGGTTCAAATTTCTGTTCTATACTTAGTAGTCGTGCGACCTTGGGCAAATCACTTAATTTTTCCTCTCTAAATTCTGGCTTCTTTTGTCTCTAAAATAGGGACAATGATTGTAGCCACTTCCAGGCTCATGGAGAACATTCAATAATATAAAATATGTAATGAGCCTAGAACAGTGCCTGGACATAGGGAATGCTCAACAAATGTCATGACAAAACACACTAATACTAGTAACAAAATGATGCATATAAAATGCTCTGATTATTAGACTTAGTACGATTAAGCTTTTTTTTTTTTTTTACGATTAAGCTTTTTAATGCTGAATTTAAATGCTTGGAAGCTCTGCTTAAACATTTGTCTATGGAGCAAACGTTCGTGAGAACCTGTTTTTCAGGGCCTATACTACCCGCTGGACTTAGAAAGGCAAATGCAGCTTGACCGCTGCCCTGGAGGAGCCCAGAGCCTGGTGGGAGAGAAACAAACATATAAACAAATAAATCACCACACAATCTGGTTAAATGCCATAACAGTAGCAAGAACGGGGTGCTGGGGGAGGTCAGCCTCTGAGCTGACAAACTCTGCCTGGAGGGGAGTGGAGAAGCTTTCATTGCTGTAATGAAATTTATTCTGGAAGGTGTACAGAACCTTTGAGAAATGATTTCCAATAGAAGATTTTTTTTTTTTTAAAGCACAAATACGAGTCAAGAAGACTCATCTGACGCTGTCTGTGCAAATCACGGACACACACAAACACCCACAGAGGCACACACACCGGACTTCGAAGACCCTGCTCAGAAGGGATGAAAGAAAGTATAAATGTTTCCATCCAAAACAGTTGTTGAATCGGTATTTTGTGTGCCCGAAATGAATATAACACTGTATGTTAACTATGCTTCAGTAAAAAGAAAGGGAAAAAAAAAAGGCGGGGAGCTGGGGTTGATGGGCCTAAAGCTGGATAGAATGAGCAGCCTGACTGGAGAGTGCGGCTCCTGGGCCCATGGCCTGCTCACTCTCAGCGCACTTGCACTTCCGCTGCCTGCAGGGAGAGGCGAGGCCAATAGGGGTGGGGACCGGGATGCTCTTTTTCTCCCTTCCAAGCAGACTGCTATCTGTCTCCCTCCCCTGACCCCCAGCTGTACATATAAATTCTGGAGCCACCGCTGGTTCGGAGCAGCCAAAGCCAAGCGTGGAGAACATCCTATCTCCCTCCAGCAGAGCTTTACAAGATAAACACCGGCTAGACACTCGCCATTGATCAGGGAGCTCTGCACAACCACTGGCTACTCAGCTCATCAGCCCAGAGAAGCTACAGCACCCAAAAGGACAATGAGAGCTGATGGCCACTCATATATTCTGTCTGCTGAAAAATAGAAGGTCCAAATAGCTTTGTTTTTATTTTAAGATTTTGTTTAAAAAAACAAAACAAAACAACCCAACATGGGAGCTATGAAAAAAAAAATGCCACAGATGGTCTTAAAAACTAGAAAGGAATGCACACTGTGTTTTTACTCTGAAACCAAAATAAAATTTCAGAAAAGTAGTTGTTGTCCTCAATAAGACAGAAGGTATGATCTTTGGATCAGGTGTATGAAGTTTTTGGAAGGGGTTGAAAAAAAAGAGGATCAAAAAACGCAAATGTGGGATTAACATCCTTGTTGACAGGAAGCAAAATGTTCATTGTAGAAAACAGCAACGGTAAATATACTCTTTATTTAAGATTCTTCCCCACAATGAAAAGGAATTAAATGAAACAAAAACAATGAGAAAGAAAAGACAGTTATAAAGGACAGAGAAAAAGACCTTTCTTACTGTTGTGTGTAGGGGGAAATGAGCTATAATCAAAGACAGAGCAGAAGACAATATTCATCTTTGACATAAGACCAGGGACTAAGAATCAAAGAAATGCAATGTTTTAGGCAAAATTAATGAAAAGAGAAACATACAGAGAAGTTACGGGAAACTTTAAAATAAAGAAATGAAGAAGATCTGAGAAAAGTCCAGGCAGGAAAGGTCATCAAGAAAGAAAATAAACTTCCCCGGACTTCCCTTCAGAACACCGTAAGGCAGAAACTAACCACACTGGGTTGAATGGTGTTCCCCCAAATTTACGTCCATCTGGAATCTCAGAACGTGCCCTTATTTTCAAAGAAGGTCTTTGCAGATATGATTGAGTAAGTTAAGATGAGGTCATACTGGATTTGGGTGGGACTGAGATCGAATGGCCAGTGTCTTCATGAGACAAGACAGGGGGGTGCAGACCTGGGATGCAGGGAAGAAGATCTTGGAATGAGCCCAGAATGAGCTGGCTACAAGCCCGAAGGATGATCAGGAGGCAGCAAGAAGAAGCAAGGAAGGATTGTTCCCTAGAACCTTCTGAGGAGCATGGCCTGTGGTCATGTTGATTTTGGATTTCCAGCCTCCAGAACTGTAAGAGAATACACTTCTGTTGTTTTAAGCCATCCAGTTTGTGGCCATTTGTGACTGCAGGCCTATGAAATGAATACAGTATCAGATCAGAATTTGTCTACTTTTAAGAGAAAAAGGTGAGCATTTGGAAGTTTTAAAACCAGCCAAGTTATTCTTGTGGTGGCCATTACTCCAGAGTCTCAGATCTGTAATGACTGAGAACAGATACCTTCATATGCTGCCTAAAAACTTCCCCGGAACTCAAGGATCAGGACCCTGTGGAGGTCACAGCCAATAGCATCAGATACAAGGGAGAAAGGCGTTTGGATGAGAGGAGGAAAAAGTTGTTTGTGGAAGAGCCTCTACATATTTGGAAAGATTAAACTTTGTTTTAAAGTAAAGATACCAATAAAATATACAGCCCCATTTTGTATATAAATTTAATTTCTAAAGCGACATACAGTAAATCTTAATAGTGATTACCTGTCGGTGGTGGGATTACAGATGAATTTAATTTTCCTGTGCTTTTTCAGTATATTTCAAATTTTCTATGACGAACATGCATTCCCTTTATAATCTGAGAAGTATATTTAGAAGTGTGCTGGCACGCACACATGCATGCACACACATACACACACACACAGACTGGGAAGTAATATAAAAAAATTTAAAGAGGAAAAGAATTTATCAGATACTAGATTTTTAGCAAAACCGATCTTTTAGCTAATCCATGGACCTGTGGCAGTGAGCCAATGCCATTGGAGACACAACCACAACGAAAGACCCATGAGCCCTGCCCACTAGAGAAGGTGAAATGCCCACAACTAATCACAGTGTAAAATACAACAGGTACCACAGAGAAAGGCAAGGAAATTGGGGATTCTTTTTTTAATTTTTTTGAGAAAGCGAGAGAAGGAGAGAGAGAGAGAGAGAGGGGGGAGGGTGGAGGTAGGGAGGAGGTGGGGGCAGAGGCAGAGGGGAGATGGAGACGAGAGAGGGAGAATCCTAGGCAGGCTCCCCATGGGGCTTGATCTCATGACCCTGAGATCATGACCTGAGCCCAAATCAAGATTCCGACACTCAACTGACTGAACCACCCAGGCGCCTCAAGAATTGGAGGGTTCTAATGGGTGAAAGATGACTTTCCCATAGGGGAATCAGGTAAGGCTGCTTAGAAAAGAGACCTAGCAGACACATATTTCAAGGAGGTATTTTAGAAGGAAAGAGAGCCATAAAGAGGCCCCAGGGGCCTGGGTAATGGTGGGTAAAGGCCTGTTGGGCTGGATCACGGGCCATATAAGCAAAGGCTCCAAAGACAGTCTGGAGAGAGGCTGTGTGAAAGCCTTAAATGTCAGGCTAAACAGTTTCCTGCTTTATTCCATAAACAAGGGAGAGATGCTGAAGGTTGTTTGTTTGAAAGCATCAAAATGATGTTGACAGAGCTGAGTATTTGAGAAAGAACTCTTTATGGCATTAAGGAAATCAAAACCCCCAGACTCAGGTTAATTACAGCTGAGTATTCTGATAACCTGGATGTAATCTTATCAAAAATGGTGGAATGGAAGCTTCGAGATGTCAGGGAGACAAGACAAAGGGCCAGAAGCTCAGGGAAGGAGGAAATGACATAAATGTCACACAAAGAAGGGAGTACACAGAAGCAAACATTCCTGCTCTTTTCTTTTTCCTATCTCCTTAAGAGATCAAATGAGAACCATGTAAGGGCCTTAAAGTCACTTCCATTATGGAAACTTGTAAAAACCGTACACCATTCAGCCCACCCTAGACATAATGAGCCAGGGCTTGAAGTTTAAACAAACTCAAGTGACTTTTATGAACAATAAAGTTTGAGGGGCATTGGAAGAGGCCATCACAGAGCAAGATAACAGAACTTCTTGGTAGATACAACCTCCTGGGATAAGGTGGGGGGACAAGCTCTACCCTGAACAAGTTACTAATCTCTCTGAACTTTAGTTATCTCTCTAGTAAAATGGGAGTAGTAACACCTCATCAGGTGGTTGTGGAATTTAAATTAGTATACACACATGCACACGTGTGTGTGTGTGTGTGTGTGTGTGTGTGTGTGTGTTTCTATCTCCTTATCACTCAAGAGGCTGTCTGGCATTGTATGTGCCCATCCATGAGAATAAAGAGCAATCTAACCATGAAATCTATCTAGGACATAAATCCAATAGGATTTGCTAATCCAATAGGATTTCTTACCCCAATAGGATGTGGGGTATGGGAGATTTCCTGGTTTCTGGAATTAGCAACTAAAAAGAAGGTAGCGCCATTCTCTCAGTGGTTTGGGGGCAGGAAGAGGGACAACCTGAGTTCAGGAGAACTGTCCCAGGAGAGAGCTGTCCAGGAGAGACATCCAGTGGGCATTTGGGCAGATGGTTCTACACGCTGTGGATAGAGATCTGGGAAGAATACACGGATGTATGAGTCCCAGTCTGAAGGCGGTAACTGAAGCCTCAGGGTCGGAGAGATCACCACGAAGGAGCGTGTGGCATGAACAGAGTATCTGAGACAGAACCCGGAGGAGCCTCAAAATGTGAGGACTCAGGAGAAGAGAGGGACTCTGTAAAGGAGCTAAGAGGGTGAAGCAGGGAGGTGGGAGAGCGGAGGCACAGGCGCCGAGGGAGAAGGTGTTCGCTGGGCCCGTGCTGCGGACCGGGCCTGGAAGATAAAGATTAGGAGCGGATTTGGTAGCAATGAGGTCTTTGTGACCTTGGCAAGAGCAGAATCAGTGAGGAAGAAGATGAAGGATCCAAAGGAGGAATTCAGAAGGGAAATTGTGGAACTATCACAGGGATCAAAAAGAGACTTCAGAGAGTGGCTGAAAGGTGCTCCCAGAGTAATTAAACTCTTGAGCAAATGCCGTTTGAGATTATATTTGAAAAGACTGCACCACAGTGATAACTACAGTAGACCGATTAAAAAGCTGAGACCAAAAAGCACACAATCCTTTCCTTACACATAAAGGGAACCGAAGCCACTGCTTTAATTAAATGGGTAAGATAGTTCCATATAGAAATGGGAACATTAGCAGGGGCTCAACCGTAACAGGGGGGCGTGAAACCGGAAGCCCTTTGTGGCCAGTCAGCCATGGCGGCCACGCTGGACCTAGGGCATGACTTGTTCTATCCTCACCTGGTGGGGAAAAGCAGGGGAAGCTGACCGTGGAACCCACCGTGGATGCTCCCGTCTCTTACCAAGACAGTGAAAAGCGGCTCCGACCCTTGAGATGGGTGTGTACCTGAAGAGAGCAGGGACTTGACCTGAAGCAGGGCAGGGCTGGAAGGCCAGGGCCTCAGCTGAGGGGCACTGGGAGGGACCTCAGTGAAACCTCAAACACTGGAGAGTGTCTCCCAACCCTCAGCGGGCAGTTAGGAAGTGAAAAGGGCTAGACTCGCTTCTGAGGGCCTAAAAAAGAGCTCTGAATGTTCAGAGCCCCCATGGTGAAATGTTGGAAAACAGATCAGATTCCTTTTCAGAATTAACAGCACTGAGAGAAGTAAAAGAGTGGTTTTCAAATGAGAGAGAGAAAGTGTGTGTGTGTGTGTGTGTGTGTGTGGTTGCTGGATTCCACAGTTCTGATGGTGAACCTGCCTAAATTCAGAAGTAAGCCCGAGTTCTTAAAAAGCCTTTTCAAGACAATGAAAATATTTTCTCCTCATGAGAACAGTACCCAAAGGTATATAACATGATATACTCCTGACCAAGTTAAAGTTGTACTTTTGCAACAACGGATGGTACGCGCTGCTGAGCCCGGTCTTACTGGAAGCCGAGGGGGCGGGCGGAGCGCAGGGGCCGCCCTGGCACAAGATGGGAGAGACGAAGGACATTACCTGACAGGCACTGAGAGCGAGCATGTGCTTGGGACACACATGAGAAATGTGCCTCCTGGGCATAGGAAAAACCACAATCAAGGCAGAAAACTTGATTTCCTGTGAAGAACTTACCAAGTAAACAATCTGTTAACAATTTGTGTCTCTGGTTATATAAAAAATAAACAGTTACACACTGGCCAAAATTTGAAAGATTTTTTTATAGTATACTAGGGTACCACTACACCCCACTGCTTGAAGACCACTGGAGTGAGTGAACGAAGACCCCGGGACCCCAGTAGAAGGTGCGGGCGCCAGAGGTGGGCAGCTTAGCGGGGGTCGCTGCAGCAGCAGGGAGATCACCCAGCCTGCGGGGAAGGACATGGCAGCATGGGGATGGAAGGCCACCACGAAGGGCAGGAGCAACCCCCAACCTGCAGAAGGTCGGGGGTGGACTGTCTTCAGTTCTAATTGTTGTTGTTGTTGTTTTTGTTTTAAACTCCACATCCAACGTCAGGCTTGAACTCACGACCCCACGATCAAGAGTCACATGCTCGACCAACTGAGCCAGCTGGGTGCCCCCTTCCATTCTAGTTTTGAAACTAGAGACCCTGATGGTGCTGAATATCATGGAACTAGCTGCTCCCAAGACTTTCGTGTGGGAAAATTTAGAGGACCTATTTGGTACTCTTATTACAGTGTGTGTTTACCTAATGGATTTGGCATCATTTTGGGTCTCAACTATCCAGGATGGTCCCTGAATGGCTGGTCAGGTGGCACTAATTCTCAAGTGTAGTTGAGCTTATGAAAGTAGGTCACAAGTGACAATATCTCAAAAAGTGGCAGGGTGGGGGAGGAGACAAGGGTCAAAGTCGTTCTATAAACTTGACTATTGTCAACAGCAGACAGAAGATATGCTGTTAAGGGTTGGATATGGAAATGCCTGGTTTGTTTATGCTCTACCTTCTTTTAATTTTATTTTACTTTTAAAGATTGATTGAGTGATTTATTTATTTATTTATTTATTTATTTATTTATTTTAGAGAGAAAGAGAGATAGAACATGGGGGTGTGGTAGGGGAGAGGGAGAGAGAGTCTCAAGCACACTCTACAC
This sequence comes from Nasua narica, assembly GCA_028533885.1. Taxonomy (NCBI): domain Eukaryota; kingdom Metazoa; phylum Chordata; class Mammalia; order Carnivora; family Procyonidae; genus Nasua; species Nasua narica. The sequence continues at coordinate 73,981,836 of CM052813.1, read as the reverse complement.
TGAGCTTGGAGCCCAATGCGGGACTCAATCTCACGACATTGAGATCATGACCTGAGCCCAAACCAAGAGTCAGAGGCTTAACCAACTGAGCCACTCAGGCGCCCCCCCTCCCCTTTTTTTTTTTGAGAGAGAGTGCTCATGTGAGTGGGGGCAGAGGGGCAGAGGGAGAGGGAGAGAATCCCAAGGAGGCCCCACAGCCCAGCGTGGAGCCCGGGGGTGGGGGTGGCAGGCTTGGTCCCATGACCCTGAGATCATGACCTGAGCTAAAGTCAAGAGTCAGACACTTAACTGACAGAGCCACACAGGTGCCCCCTTCTGACACATATTTTATTCAAAGGAGAAAATTAGATATAGAGCAAGTTCAGAACAAGGGCAAATTATGTGTGGGTAAATCAATTGAAAATAAGAGAATCAGATTAGGATGTACGCTATAAAGTCCTTTAAGGTAGTTAGAGGCAAGGCATAAACAGGGCTCCGAGCTTCCTGGAGGACAACGCAAAGAGGAAAAAACCCAAGTCATTTGCAGCCTTCCTACTGCCTATAAGATTAACAACAAAGCAGCTTCATGGGAGAAGCATTGTACTTTTTGGTCCTGAGCAAAACTTTCCTTATAGGTCCTCTTAAACGTGAGACTTTGTGGCACACTTGGAAAAAGCCTCAAGAGCATTCTATAAGAAACGTACCGTCTAGGTCCATATGGGTCTCTTCCATTCTGTCCATCAGGGCAAGTTGAAGGCATAAGGCCAAGGCACAGATCAAGAGAAGCAAGCCTAAGAGAGGCCAAGGACAGCAGGCCAAACGTTTGTAGCTACCTTATGGTTGAGGTTAATCTAGGAATTAAATTTAGACCACTTATGGCATAGATGTCTCTTTGGATAATTCTTTATCAACATTCTTTTTAAAATCACGTTTGTTAAGATTTGGCTGGAACAGAGTTTAAAATCAGACGTCTGAGCTGAAACCTAAAGCAGAGCTTCTCTGTGCTGCTGTTTAAGGGCAGAAGAGTTTGCCCCAACAATCAACTTTTTTAGAAACCAGCCTATCGACAGCGGGGGCTATAAGAGCATGGGCTCAGAGATGGAGAGATTAGCCCCCAGGGCTCTTGGAGCCACAGAGACCTGGGCTAAAATGTCACTTTTAGCCCTCTCTGAGATCATCAGTTAAATGGGGAGCCATTCAGTCCCCACAAATGTCTCCTGAACCCCCACGATGTGCAGCATAATCAGATAATACCCACTGCACAGGTGTTCGGGAGGGTCAGACAAGTAAATGTTCCTCAGCATTTAGCTCAGTGACTGGCAAGTGGCAAACATTCAATAAATGTTAAAACTAATAATAGCAGTGCCTGATTTCAAGCTTTACTACAAAGCTGTGATCACCAAGACAGCACGGTACTGGCACAAAAACAGACACATAGACCAGTGGAACAGAGTAGAGAGTCCAGAGATGGACCCCCAACTCCATGGTCAAATCATCTTCGACAAAGTAGGAAAAAATATCCAGTGGAAAAAAGACAGTCTCTTCAATAAATGGTGCTTGGAAAATATAAAGAAGAATAAAACTTGACCATTCTCTTATGCCATACACAAAGATAAACTGGAAATGAATAAAAGACCTCAACATGAGGCAGGAATCTATCAAAATCCTAGAGGAGAACATAGGCAGTAACCTCTTCGACACTGGCCACAGCAACTTCTTTCAAGACATGTCTCCAGGGATGCCTGGGTGGCTCAATGGGTTAAAGCCTCTGCCTTTGGCTCTAGGTCATGATCTCAGGGTCCTGTATGGAGCCCCTCATCAAGCTCTCTGCTCAGCAGGGAGTCACTTCCCCCCCTCTCTCTGCTTGCCTCTCTGCCTACTTATGATCTCTCTCTGTCAAATAAATAAATAAATCTAAAAAAAAAAAAAAGACATGTCTCCAAAGGCAAGGGAAACAAAAGCAAAAATGAACTTTTGGGACTTCATCAAGATAAAAAGCTTCTGCACAGCAAAAGAAACAGTCAACAAAACAAACAGGCAACCCACGGAATGGGAGAAGATATTCGCAAATGACACTACAGACAAAGGTCTGATATCTAAGATCTATAAAGAACTCCTCAAACTCAACACTCAAAAAACAGATAATCACGTCAAAAAATGGGCAGAAGACATGAATAGATACTTCTCCAAAGAAGACATACAAATGGCCAACAGACACATGAAAAAATGTTCATCATCATTAGCCATCAGAGAGATTCAAATCAAAACCACAATAAGATACCACTTTACACCAGTTAGAATGGCCAAAATCAACAAGACAGGAAACAACAAATGTTGGAGAGGATGTGGAGAAAGGGGAACCCTCTTACACTGTTGGTGGGAATGTACGTTGGGGCAGCCACTTTGGAAAACAGTGTGGAGATTCCTTAAGAAATTAAAAATAGAGCTAGCCTATGACCCTGTAATTGCACTACTGGCTATTTACCCAAAGATACAGATGTAGTGAAAAGAAGGGCCACATGTACCCCAATGTTCATAGCAGGGATGGCCACAATCACCAAACTGTGGAAAGAGCCAAGATGCCTTTCAACAGATGAATGGATAAAGAAGATATGGTCCATATATATACAATGGAATATTATGCCTCCATCAGAAAGGATGAATACCCTACTTTTGTATCAACGTGGATGGGACTGGAAGAGATTATGCTGAGTGAAGTAAGTCAAGCAGAGAGAGTCAATTACCATATGGTCTTACTTACGTGTGGAGCATAAGGAAAAACATGGAGGACATTGGGAGAAGGAAAGGAAGGGTGAATTGGGGGAAATCGGAGGGGGAGATGAACCATGAGAGACTGTGGACTCTAAGAAACAAACTGAGGGTTTTGGAGGGGAGTGGGGTAGGCAGTTGGGCAAGCCTGGTAGTGGGTATTGAGGGTGCATACTGCATGGACCACTACGTGGTGCATGACCAATGAATCTTGGAACACTGAAAAAATAAAATTAAAAAAAAAATTAATAATAGCAGTAACAAAATAACAATCATAGTAAAAGATTTCTGGTTCCCATTATGATACATAACTAATTACAGGAGGAAGGTCTTAGGTTCTACATCACAGAAGATGGTGGCAGGGATTTAAAATTTTAGCCTGGGAAAGGTTCAAAGTCACCCACAAAGACACCAAAAATAGTCGAAAAAGCACCCACACTTTCAAACCACGTTAACTTACTGGTACATGCTCTGAGATAAACGTGTGTGGAGGTACCTCACTGAGTCAAGCTGCTATTTAAGACTTCGCTACGAGCCAGGTCCGTTTAGAAGAAACATCTGCCGAGATGACGATTTTAGCTGTAGAATGTCGCGGTCTCGATGTTCGGATGTCCTGAGGGAACTATGCTGGTACCTTCAATAATGTGTCAATTTGGAAACACTACACGGAATATAATTTCTCCCATAAAACGCCTACGAAAACAAAAAGCGTCCTCAACCCCGAATAGAGAACAAAGCTGCACTGTGTCAGGGACGTTGGACGGGCCGCTAAATCACTCAGTAGCCAAGAGTCAGCTTTCTGTACAACAGTCCCACAGGCATCATTCGAATCTGTGCTGGAGCAAAAGTACCAATCACCACGTATCAGCCAGCAGGAGTCCTCAACAGTCAAAACCTCATATGTGGAAATCTGCAGATGGCACCGTGTCCACCGTAAACCGTTCTTTTGAGAGTAATTAGGCAGCACAGATAGGTTTTGAGGCGACCACGAGTTCATCACAGCAAAAGCATGCCGTCCTTACAGAGAAGCACTTACACGTTTCTTTCCTCGACAGCAGGGGAGCAGCAAACCATCCAAATGCGGGCTTGAGTCGTGAAGGTACAATATTTATCTGGACGTGAAGCTGCCTTACAGACTGTGGCGCCCCCAGAAGTATCAAGATGGAGGGTTATAGGAGAATCGGCAGTGGGACTGGGCGGGAAAGAGATCTATGTTGTGCCCACACCATTCATCATTCATAATACATCAGTTTCGTATCCACTGGGTCAAAGGCCGGGGAAAGATCACTAAAAGCTACAAACAATCTTTGCTTTTCCTGACAGATTTCCATAGGAAGTGATGAAGAATGGTCAGGGTGTACGAGCTACGCCTTGCCGTGAATGCTGCTGTGAGAGACCAGACTTTCAATTTCTCAAGAAGAAAAATGGCATGTGTTTTAGATGGAATGCACTGCACGCTAATGAGGCCAATTGTATTGGGGGAGGGGGTCCAAGAGGCTCATGATTCCTTTCTTGTATTTCTATTTGATGGGTTAGGCTACTTTCTAATTTCAACCAAATCGAACCATTCACTCATTCAATCGGTATTTACTAAGTAACGAGCGCTAAGCACTCTGCTTGGTGCTAGGGACGCAGTGGTAACTAAAGAGCCACGGCGCCTATTTTGAGGCGTTTTGTAATCTGCACCCTTGTTTATGGGATTGCAAAAAGTGTCAAGAATAATGGTCCACTGGCAGAGGAAGAAATTTTCACCAGGTGCTTTTAGTTTGAGCTTTTAAATCATCTACTATATGAGGCGATGTTAGAGATGCATTTGGGGTGGCATGCTGTTTGAAACTGAATTTCGTCTATAATCTTTCGAGAGAAGCTACCCCATCCCCATCCCCAAACTGTGCTGAGGCGATGGGTCTAGGAGGCTGTATTTATACCACATGACCCCACTTCCCTGAACACAACAGTGTGAATCAGGGATAGACACCTGACCAGAGGAACCTATCCTTGACATTCTACTGGGAATTTGAAATCGGGCCCAAGAACGAACAGACTGTGGTGGGCAGTGGGGCTGTAAGACAAAGGGAACTGGGGGACTGGAGGTCAACTTAGTAATAAACAGCATTTAATAAGAAGTCAGTAGGTGCCAGGTCCTAGAGATACAAATAGGAACAAGACAGGCGTGGTTTCACCCGAACCTCTAGTGGACGAGAGAGTAGTAAGTAAACAAATCCATGAAATAAATAGAGCGTGCTAAATACTATTAAGAATAGAAAATAGGATTCCGAGTTATAGAACAGCATGGAGAGAAGTACCACTTGAGGTAGGTGGTCGGGGAGGCCTCTCTGAGAAGGTGACATTTAAGCTGAGACCAGCCATGAGAAGTGAAGTCCATTCAAGGCAGAAGGAAGAGTTAAGTCAAAGGCCCCGGTAATAGGGAAGAACTCACGTGTTCTTGAGACCAAAACAAGTCCAAATGTGTGAAGCACAGTGAGAGAGCAGCATGAGGGCGGGTGGAAGAGGCAGGCAGAATCGAGATCACACAGGTTCTTCTAGGGCTTGGTAAAGGGTCTAGACTTGAATGGGCAGCCAGTGAAGGGTTTCCAGAAAGAAAAGACATTGTGTTGCCAACATTTTGAAACATCACTCTGGTGTGAGGACATACATATAGACTAATGGGCTAGAAGAGGAAGCCCAGAAACCAACCCTTGCATGTATGGCCAATTGCTTTTAGACAAGGGCGCCAAGACCATTCCATGAGGAAAGGACAGTCTTTTCAACAAACGGTACTGGGAAAAACTGGCTATCGATGCAAAATAATGAAGCCGGACCCCTATGTGATTCCATACACACACAAAAGAACTCCCAAGAAATCATAAACCTATGGAATGAAGTTGGACCTTACACCATACACCACATACAACAATTCCAAAACGGATCAAGGAAAAAAAGTAAAAGCTAAAAGTATCACATTCTCAGGAGAGAACACAGGGGGCAGATCTTCCTGACGCTGGATTTGGTGATGACTCCCTGAATATAACCCCGGAAGCACAGACGGCAAAACAAAACAAAAAAATGGATGAGTTGGACCTCACAGAAATTACAAACTTTCACGCATCAAAGGATACTGTCAACAGAGTAAAAGGACAACCCACATAACAGGAAAAAAGATTTGCAGATCACATATCTGATAAGAAAATTAATATTCAGAACATATTAGGGACTCCTGTAACAACAGTAACAACAAAACAAACAACTTGATTAAAAAATGGGCAAAGAAGGCAAAGAACTTAAATACCGTTTCTCCAAAGGAGAAAAACAAATGAAACACATGAAAAGATGAATAAACACATGAATAAGATAAATAACATGAATAAACACATGAAAAGATGCTCGATATCATTGGTCGTGGGTGAAAGGTAAATCACAATGAGGCGCCCCTTTACAACGCATTAGAATGGCTATTAAACAAAATGGAGGGGCGCCTGGGTGACTCAGTCATGGGGCGTCTGCCTTCGGCTCCGGTCATGATCCCAGGGTCCTGGGACTGAGCCCCTACTAGAGCTCTCTGCTCCGTGGGAAGCCCGTTTCCCCTCTCCCACTCCCCCTGCTTGTGTCCCCTCTCTCGCTGTGTCTCTCTCTGTCAAAAAAAAAATCAAATCTTCAAAAAAAATTTTTTTTAACAAAACGGAGCAAATATCAGTGAGATTGTGGAGAAACCGGAACCCTTGTGCATCGCTGGCAGAGACCTAAAATGGTGTGACCACTATGGAAACATGCTTGGGAGTTCTTCAAAAGTTAAAAATATTATCCTATGACCCAGTAATTCCATTCCCAATTAACAGACCCAACAGAATTGAAGAAAGCAGGGACTCAAACACAGACCGGCATGCCAGTGCTCACAGCAACATTATTCACAATAGTGAAAAAGTACAAGCAGCCCAAGTGTGCAATGCACTGAGATACATAAAAGGATAGGCCGGATGTTGTGTGTACAAAGGACAGAATTCATCCACGAGAGGGAATGAAATTCTGATAAGTGCTATAACATGGATGGACCTTGAAAATTCCACGCTAAGTAAAATAGACCAGACACAAAAGACAAATGAATATTGCAGATTTGTACTTATAGGAGGTCCCTACAGTAGACAAAGTCATAGATTCCGAGGTAGAATAGAGGTTACCAGGGGCTGGGGAGGACGGGCGAATGTGGACTTGCTGTCTAATGGGCACAGTTACTGTTGGCGCTGATGGAAAATGCTTGGATAGTGGACGATGGTGACGGTCACGTAACGTTGTGAATGTACTTCCTGTCCCCCCATCCCCGAATTGTTCGCTTAGAAACGGTAAATTTTCTGTTGTGTATATTTGACCGTGATGAAAAGAAGTGTTAACAGCCCCCGCCGCGGCTGCTCCCAGCTGGGAGAGAGGCAGTCAGGGGAGCTGGCCGGCCGAGGGGAGGCCATCGGCGCTCAGGGAGTGAACGGGCGAAGTCTGACGTCTTCCAGGTCACGGGCGGCCCAGCTGTGCTTCCTGCACTTCATTTTGGTGAGCCTCACTCACACAGCTCAGTGAACCGCTTTAGACTTGAGCTGGACTGAGTGAGTCTTTGTTCCTTGCAAGGAAACAATTCCTGATCAAGGCGGGGAACAGCTGGGATCTTGGAGACCGCTGGTTCCTAAAGCCAGACGGCAGCTCCAGGAGGGCAGGGCACCTGCTTTTCCCCTCTGCTCAGGGCCCAGCACCATGCCCGGCGTGAGGGGGTGGGGGCAGGCCTTCAACATGTGGGTATTGGATGAGAAAATCCCCACGGGTCTATAAAGGTCTGAGCTCCCATGTTCTCACTCACAATTCATACCCGGTTCAAAACAAGACAACTGAGCCCTCAAATCTGTCCTCATTATTGATGTTAACAGCCAAGCTTGATTCTTCACAAGGACTTCTACCTCATCTGTTCAAGGTCAAAAGAAGTCTGTGCCAAAATTTCAATTTTGCACCCTTCTACAAACTTCAAATTTCAGGGTGTCCAAGATTTATTGGGTTTCCAACAATTTCATCAAACCAGGTGTGTAAAAAAAAGTTAAACTTCTTTTCTCATGCACATAGAAAACACAAAAATAAGTTTTGGGTTTTTTTTTTTTTAAAGATTTTATTTATTTATTTGATAGAGAGAGAGAGAACACAAGCAGGGGGAGTGGGAGAAGGAGAAGCAGGTTTCCCAACCAGCAGAGAGCCCGAAGCAGGGTTTGATCCCAGGACCCTGGGATCATGACCTGAGCTGAAGGCAGACACTTAACAACTGAGCCACCCAGGCACCCCCACAGAAACGGTTTTTAATAATTCACTGTTGGTCATAGATGAGAGAGAATGTCTCCTTCCTTAAAACACAGGAGTCAGAATTTCAAGAGATCTTTAGACGGCAAAAATGGAACTTGGCTCATTTGATTTTTCTCAATCGTTCCAAGCACCAGGGCGTACCACTCCTGCTAAGGGAAAAGTCGACACAGCCTCATTTTACAAAAGGAGGGGAACTGTTACCCAGAGAATTGTTTATATCGATGTTGGGCTATCACGTGGTTAAAATGGTAACATGAGGACTATATGAGAAGACATTTACAAAACACAGCTGGAGGAAGAAAAAGACAAAAGTATATGTGTAATTGGATTACAGCTAGGTGGAACCAAGATTAGTCATTATAAGACTGGAAGTTACCAAAATAAGATGAAAAAAGTGGCAATGGGGCAGGGGAATTATACGTGGGATTTTTAAATGTATTTTAAATTTACTTTATACTATTTTAAAAGTCAGCTAGAAAGACACACACACACACACACACACACACACACACACACACACACACCCATGGCTCCAGAGCAAAACCCTGAACAAACGGAAGGAAGGATTCTGGTCACTGAGCTGCCTCAGGAGGCTGAGGATGACCGAGGATGAGCCTGGGGTTCTCTAAGGCAGGGTTTCTTCAAGTGTGGCCCTGGGACCAGCGACATCACCATCCCCCAGGAACTTGCTAAAAATGCAAATTCTGGGTGAACCCCAGACCTACTGGATTGGAAGCTCTGGGGATGGGGGCCCAGCAGTCTGTTCTGAGACGCTCTCCGCGTGCTGCCGATGCGTGCTCCCGATGCGTGCTCAGGTTTGAGAACCACTGCTCTCAACTACCTCCCCGGCCAACAGCCTGTGGCTTCCCCAAGTCTACGAAGTGTCTGTCTTTCAAACCTTCATGCTCTCCCTAAACGCCACTCTCACCGTTTACAAGTGTGAGAGTTTACTGTCTTCATGGAACTTCCTGGATCAGGTCCAAAGTGAGTCAGGTCCTCCCCTTTGGCCACCAAATTTCGTCTTTACCACCTTAACTAGCTACCGTGGCCTGTGCATCGCCTCATTTAATCTCCTGACAACCCTATAAGATAGATAGATATTAATATCCCCATTTATATAGTATAGAATGATGTATTATCATCCTCACCGATGAGAGAACAGAGGCCAAAAGAAGCCCAAGATCAGACAATTAGGAAATAGTGAAACAAAGTGACTTCAGGGCCCAAGTTTCTTAAGCGCCACTGAGGTTCAGAGAAGCGCACAGACCGCGGTGGGGGTGGAGCGGGTAGGTGCAGCCGGGCCAGATTTCCAAACCTGTCTGCTTTGTGGCCAGTCTCCTCTGCTGCCTCACACACTCTGCGAGGCAGGGCCATTTGCTCACTGCCCCTGGAACACATCACTGCCAAGAATCACATTGTTTGCAAATATCCACTGTCTGTCTTCTCTACCACCAACCCACGTCCATCCGTCCTACCGCCTCTGCGAGGCCTTCCCGGCTGCTTCCCCAAGATCCCTGGGTAGAATGGGTCACTTCCTGCCCTCTCTTCACCCCGACCGGGCCCTATCAGTGTCCCTCTCCCGACATTTACCCGTCCCCTGCTCTGAATTATACTTCTATACATGCTCCTCCGGGGAGGCGGTGGTCTGAGACGGCCCGGTGCCACCAGTGACAAGCACAGAACATGCATTGATGGAGTCGATCAATGTATCTTTTATGTGACTCCATTCATTTTCTAGATATTTTATGTATCTAATCGGCCCAGCTCAAGACAGTAAGCTCCTTAAGAACAAGGACCAAATCTTTTACTTATTTTATATTTTCAAGAATAATCAGCCCTGAGCCAGATACACAGCCAAGTCTATAATATACAAGTGAATTCAAATAGAATGCTACTGGTACACAACTCTGGTATAATTTTTCCTGCTACTTAAAACCCAGCAAGAATGCAGCATATATTAGTAGAGGAAAACTGGGTACTACGCAAATGGATCCAAGCAACTCATTTTCTGTAAGTAGATAGAAATAATAAATTCAATGTTTTTAATAGTGTTAAATAATAATCAAGAGAATTCTATGAGCACATTTTCCTGAAAATCTGTTCAGATTTCCATGCAATTGGGGGAAAAAAACACAGTTCTATCTTTTAAAAGACTGAGGCTAAAATATGCCTTCATTATTCCTCTTCTAAAATGAAAGCATACTATTTTGAAAGATCGTAACATAAACCCTACTGTCTCTTGTAAGGAAAATATGGATATTTTCATTCCAGGTATCTATCATCTATTACAGTATATTCTAGCCCAACAAATATACTTTTAACAGGAAGGAAAAAAAATCTCATCAATATGCTAACTCCTACCACATAACCCAGAAAGTAAAGGTAGAGAAAATCAGAACATGTATTTCAATCATATTTAAACCTCAAAAACTAGATTTATCAACTTTTAGGAATAAGATAATATAAAAACCAAATGCTGCCTCTCTTAATTCATAAATCATTTAATTATATACCCCATGATATGCACCAAAGAAAAATACCAAGCCACAACATATTTTTAACAAACTGGAAGGCACAGATAAAGAGTACGTAACAACAAAAACAAATAGATAAAGAGGATCCAATTATTATGGCCTTTGAATAGTCATTTCTTCCCATCCCGGCCTTACATGGAACCCACATGGTCTGACAGTAAATATACAACAAAAGATCTGATGAGCTTGGCGATGCTCTAAATCTAAATCAATGCACTACCACTGAACAGATAGTGTAAACTTACCAGCTCCACAGATCCATAATGTTTCCTACTGAAATCCCCACGTCTACAGCCTAGGTCTTCCGAGACAGAGCTGGAACAAAAATGCTTCATCAGTATTATACATAGCGATCTGGCCACAAGCCTTCTGCAAAAATCCACTACCATTTGCAAAAAGGGCTGCTTTGGAACAGGCTTTGCCCCAGCTCCTCACTGCAGGGGAGCCTCCTTGCAACACACACAGTCCTCAGCAGCCATTGCAGAGCCCGCGTTCACGGAGCCCTCAGGAAAAAGAAAAACACCCGAGTCATCCCTGGAAGTATAGGCAATGATTGAATTAAATATTTAGTCGTTTGCAATCGATTGAGATTTCCAAGGCTACTGGTGGTTTATAATTTCATTTCTGTATAACCAAAGGGGATGACAAGCCCTGCAGTAAACTTGAGGCCAGGGACAAAGCTTGCAATTATCTTTCGTATAAGAGAGCCTCTTTGTCCCAAATATTCAACGTAAAAAGAACCAGCGTTATTTGATGCTATAGAGCAGAAATGAAACTTTAAATGGGAGGAAGAAACTTGCAAATCCTGGTAGGCCCCACCCCACTCCTTTTCATTTGTGACCATATGGGAAAAAAAAAAAAAAAAGAGCAGTGCTGACAGAAAATCTAAAAATCTAACTTCAGGGATCTTTAGTTTTTATGTAACAGTAGCTAATACTTCCCCCCCCTCCCCGCCCTCCACCCCCTCCCTGCCCCCGCACTTCCCCCCCCCACTGCAGCTTAAGTCTGATAAGAAATATCACACCCATTGTGAAGGGCAATTAAAATAAGGTCAAAACTCTTACTGCATTTACATCTTGAATGCAGAGTTCCACACTCAAAGGACACACATCTTATCGAGGAGTTAGTTTAGGACCCGAGCGGTGCTCCTGAAACCCATCACTCCTGAAACCCCCAGAGCTCCACAGAAGCAAGCAGCTTTAACAAGTTTTTTTCTTGTAGATGTTATGCAAATAACTCTCCCCAACCAAAGGAAACCAAATTGCACAGGAGCTACGTGTTAAATCGCTCCAAAATATTTTTGGGATCTAACATGCAAAGAAAGGTGCATTTTGTACCTTTTCATCCTTCCCTAAGAGGTAGCTACATTTTCTAAATTACAGCCTTCTTGGCACGCTCAGAGAGACTGACTGCACTGCTTAGCAGCCACAGACCTGACTCTGTGCCAGGACACTCTTTGATAGGCTCTAAAGCAAGACAGCACAAGAGAAACGAGAGTCCATTGGTATTCTGCTTCCACCATTTCAGAGATGGCTGAATTAATCTTATATGAGAAATTTAACCTTTTGTAGGCCTCACTTCCTTAGCAGAAAATGTGCAACAAATTAATGAATGCAGCTTGGAAGTGTGCCCCAGATGCTTCTCGGGCTACCATCTTGCTTCTGTAGACTAGATTTTCTACCCCCCAAAAAAGTCTCTGAAAGAGATTTAAAATTTCTCTCCATGGCCCATTCCGATCTGTATTAAATAGTCTTCTAGGCCCATTTGCTTAGCCCATTCTGAAAACCCTCCTGGAGAATACTGCCAGTGCCCTACATAACAGTTTCCAGATCCTTCCCTGCAGCCCTGGGTTACTGAGAGAGCGGGCTCCAGGGACAGAAGCATCTCTGCATCAGGCCAGAGGTGGGGCGCAGAGCGAATGCCCAATGGCTGGTGACTGAAAGCTGTCTGACCAACTCAGCCCACCGCTTCAGTTTTGGGGGGCCCACCACCCCATCACCAACAGCAACCGCAGCTTCTAACACAAATGACCCACATCATGAGAATAGCAGGGATGCCGGGCTCTGTGCCCCTCCCCGGGCCGCCCTAAGCCCCACCGAGGGCGTTCTCAGACATATTGCCAGCTCCCTAACTTTGCCAACAGCCAGAAACTAACACAAAAAGAGATGACAGCCCTGCATCCTGGGGCAACCACATCTTTCGAAGCTGCCTAGTGGGAAAGCAGTGTCCTATGAAAACAACCCGGAGAGATAAAAACAGAACATCTGCTATCGGTTGCCCTTTACCCCCTCTAATTACATTTCGTGCACTTGGCTGCGGAGACAGCGCTTACTAATGGCGAGAGCCAGGCACAGCGGTATGGGGCGCCTTTCTGCAGCTGCAGGAGGCACTGGACCCGCCATGTTACCAAACCCTCCAGCCTCCCCGACTCCCTCTCCAGGCTCCCTGCCCCTGCATAGGAGATACAATTAAAGGAGTCACCCAGAGTTCCAAGAGGAGCTTGGCTCTCCTGCGGGTCCCAGGGTCTGGCCTACTGCTCGGCACCGAGCGGACGTGCAGAAATGCGCACTGTATTGATGGAGGTGTCTGCACATCGTTTGGATCTTACTGGTCAATGTGAGAGCACCCCTGGTGAGTACCGGGCAGGCTGCCTGTTGACAGTCTCCATCCTCAGCCAGTGCTCTTCAGTCCGTCAGACAGTCCTGGCCCAAGGAGCAGAAACTGCTATGTGCCCGCCAAAACCTATTCCCTTTTCCTCTCGGGTTTGTCACTGGATGACATTTCCTAGCCCCTCTTTTGGTGCGATCCCATGACTGAGCTCGGGCCAAGAGAATATGGGCTGAAGCGCTAACACCACGTCCAGGCATGTCCCATGAGAGGTGCGTCCTTTCCTTCCCCTGGGCCGGCAGGGTGGAGAGGACCACGAGGACCTGCAGGAGGGCCGAGCTTCAAGACGGAAAAAAACTTGGTCTCCGGGAGACCGAGGCCACACCTCTGAGAACATCTGTATTAGAATATGCCGTGAGCAAAAAATCAGTGCCGAGTTGTATCAGTCCCACAGCATTTCAGCATTTCGGTTTACCTGTTAAAGCTGCCGTCGCACCCGAACTGATGCGGAAGTGCGTACCCTGCAGTCGGGGTGCTGCCATAGCAACGGCCGAAAATACATGGCACCTGCGTGGGAGGCGGGCAGCTGCCAGGGAGGAAATTGATCACGGCGGCTGGAAGGATGGAGATCTAGGGGACGCAGGGGCAGAACAGGCAATAAAACGTAGCCCTACAGTTACGTGGAAGGGGGCCCTGTGCCTTCGGAGCCTGCAGCCCAAGGAAAAGTGGCCGGGCGCTGTAGTGGGGCTCCTCCTGGTTGACCTCGGCAAAGTTTTGTTTGTTTGTTTGTTTGTTTCATAAAGAAGAGAGGTGCCCAGGCAAGAACAGGATGGGTTTCACACAAAGGAAGAAGGGAACAGAGAGGATCTGGAGACCGAGGGCCTCGCAGGCTTGAGAAATCAGTTTCTGGACTCCAAACAGGAAGAGTTCTGTTGTGGGCAGGAATGAGGGGTACCGATTCCAGGTCCAGCCCGTACAAATTTCCCACGAATAATCCTTGCTCTCTTTCCTCACCCACTGGCTGACTGGAGAGGGCTGTGAGGGCCTACAGGGGTGAAGCCCCAACAAGGAGGAGGCTTGGTCCCTACGTGACCCCAGAGAAGATCCCTGGGGACATGAGTGAAAAATAACTTTTATTATTTTATGTCACTAAGATTCGGGGTTTATGACAACAGGTGATTTCATCTTAATGGATACAGCTCTCTGTCATTAACAGGAGAAGAGTGACTCCCAGGGAAAGGTGGTCAGAGGGCTGGCGAGCCGGGATAAGTCTCAGGGGTCAGCAGACTGCGGGCCCCCCAGCCTCGCGTTATGGCAAACCAAGCCTTATTGGCAGACGGCCATGCCCTCTGGCGATAGGGCGTCTGTGAGGGTGTCTGCAGCACGTCGGGCCAGCGCCGAGCAGCTGGACAGAGACCG
>CM052813.1:73916232-73961559 GCA_028533885.1 Nasua narica | reverse complement strand
CTGTGGGGGCGGGCCTGCTCCCCCCCCCCCCCCCCAGCACTTCGGCCGCTCCACCTTTCTTCCTTCGGCTCATGAGCAGCTTCTGGGCTTCTCATCTCAGGACCTGGACTACGCTCTCTAAACTCCTCCTTCTTCCTGATCCACCCCCGCCCTCGGACTAGAAATTCTAAAGAAGGCATTGGATTTACACCTGCCTCTCCCACTAGAGTATAAACTTCACAGTGGTCAGGCTCTCCCTTGGTTTTGCTCTATGCAAAGTCCTTAGTATCTAACATAATAGCTGGCACAGAGTCAGCTCTTTGTGGGGCTGTGTTATAATGAATATATGAAAACCAGCCAGCTTACTCATTGGGGCCATCTAAAACAAGTTAAGTTCATTTCTATAGGAAAGTCCTTCAAAGATCTGAGGAGAACCATCACGTCCTCTAGGGCTTTTCTTCTTTACAAGGGGCTCAGACTAACACAGGAGGGTAGAGTGAGCAAGACTGGGTAGGGGGAACACAGAGGCTGCTTCAGAACTTTCTCTAGGACCAGGCCTGAGAGCACCCTCATGTGCTCTCAATTTCACTATCAGCGGCTGCTGGAAGTGAGCTCCATGAGATAGCATATTCATGAAATTTATTTTGAGTCAGACATAAGAATATTGTAAATGTTTGCCTCAGGTTAATATCAGAAAACTCATTTCAGAGATTAATATGATGCCAGTAATATGAGCAAACAAAGCAAATGCTTTGGAAGCCATCACAACGGAAGAATTGTGACCTCATTCACTAGCTGTCAGTTCATAAAGTTCACATTTCCTGTGCCTGGTAGTTGGTTTCTTTCAATAAGCAGGTGATACAATTAAGTGCAAGAGGCTGGCGCTGTAACATTAAAAAGCAGATCAGGTGAAAAACACAAGTGGATCAGGTGCAAGTGCCAACTAAGATCCTTGCCGTTTATTGCATGTAAATTACAGCACAAAAGATTCTTTAAAAATATCATACAGGGAAAACATAGACCTCTGACCTTAAACTTAAATAAATATCTATATGTACAGAGAAATTATCTATGCGTGTTGCCTATATTTACTTAGCCCTGTGTAGCGCACCATTAATTCACTGCTTGATCACTCCTTCGTGAGTCCTCAGTTCTACGACTGTAAGATGGGGCTTGAATAATGAATTAATTCAACAGATACTGATAACCATGGTACCTTCCTCATAGGGCTGTTGGGTTTAATGAGAAAATACATATGAGGAAGCACTTAGCATGATTTCAAGTTTGAGCACAGTAACTATTAGAAAAAACAGAAGCTGGGCTCCACACCTCTCAATAGGAAGATACGTATGTATGCTTGGAAAGAACATGGAAAGAACAACACAAAGAAAAAAAAGTCTCTTTTGTCAAGCTAGAATTTGTTGTAATCTAAAATTTTCACACTGGGCGCCTGGGTGGCTTAGTCATTAAATGTCTGCCTTTGGCTCAGGTTGTGATCCTGGGGTCCTGGGATCAAGCCCCGCAACAGGCTCCCTGCTCATTGGGGGGCCTCCTTCTCCCTCTCCTTCTGCTGCTCCCGCTGCTTGTGTTCCCTCTCTCACTGTGTCTCTCTCTGTCGAATGAATGAATGAATCAATGAATAAATAAATAAATGAAATTTTCACACTTTAGGAACATAGCTGCCAGGGAGGAAAAATTTTTCCTCTACTCTCTTAGGTTCTTCACCAGAGGCCTGTGAATTAACCAAACAAAAAGCTAGATCAACAGAAGTCAAGGCATACAAGTTTAATTTTTAATTTTACATGTATAAGGGCACCATGGAAGAGAAAACCCAAAATGGCAGTTAGACTCAGGAGTTTATATACCCTTTTAACTAAGGGCAATAAATTTTGGTGAAGTGACTAAATAAAAGAAGGATTTGAGGCTTCTAGGAGTTTAAATCATGGATAAGATAAGTACATGGGCAAAACTAACGGTAGATACATGTTTTTTAGTTAGGCTTATTTATGCAAACTCATGTTGGTGCCTTCTCTGTCTCTGGCAATAAGGGTTGTTCTCCTCCTCTAGGTACAGAAGAGAGGGGGCGCTTTTACAAAAGGAAATTTATGCCGTGCTTTTAAGCACATAGGGGGCAGGCAAAGAGTCCTTCCTGTGTGTTGCCTTCAGCTCAAACTAATCTTTATGCCAAAGTAACATATTTTGGGGTGGCATATTCTGGTGCCCTTCATAGCCCATGCTAATATGTGAAAAATTCTATCTCGAGCATAGAAATAAATACTCTGGAACTGACTGAATTTTACCTTGAGGTGACCTAGGAGAGGGAAGTGGGGAGGCCCAAGCTACATTTTAAATGATCTCTGTATTCTCTTTCTAATTTTCTGGACCAATTTAGATCCACTCCACGCTTATCTGTGTGCAGTTTTCCTGCAGGCACGTTCATACCATGTAGCAGAAGAAAAGCAGCTTACTTTGCGCTTTTAAGGTCAAACTATTTTTCTGAAAGGCTTTCTAAAATGTTGACTTCACTAAGCTACTCTGATTCTGAGATAGTCTAAGAAAATGAGACTATGAAGCCAAGGGTGAGAAAGAGCTTTAAAAAAAGCGAGGAAATAGATAAACCAAACTTACAGAAATGTAGGAGGCAAGATATTTTAATAGGAACGTTTATCACTATAGAAGATGACAAGAAAACGAGTCTGCTTCCAAGGCCAAAACGGGACTTATAAAAATGAGTGTCAGCTGGGTGAATTTAGGGCAGGCCAGCCGAAACTATTTCCTTTTGCTCCGTAAGAGCAACGATTAAAAAGAACAATACTATCCAGTCACTATTTATAGTGTGTCCTTATAGCGTTCTGTACTGTACTTTGAGATGAGGCAAGCACCAGAAATGGGCTGCTGGCCCTTGAGGACGATAAAATTTGAAAGAATAGAAAACTCGAATAGTCAGAGGAATACAATTCTTAGCAATGGCATAACCTCCTTAGGAAACCTGACTGCTTTTAGCTGTGCTTCTCCAGGGGCTGTTGCGCTCCCATGGTGACCAGGGCACGGGCAGCTTCAGGTCCCGGGAATGGGCCAGGACGTCCTGGCAGAGTGAGACCATATCCTCCTGGTTCTCAGATCATATGAAGCATCAATACAATTTTCAACTCCACACCCAGCTTGATGGGTAAAGATCCTCTCCTTTTGATTCAGGCCACCTCCCTCCCTCCCTGGGGACCTCCCTGCTCCTAGCCTTCAAGTATCACCTCTGAGCTAAGAACTCCCCAAACCCAAGCTCCAATCTGGATCTTTCTCTCCAACTGCAAACTCGGACTAACGGTGCACCCTAGTTCACAGACGCCAACGCGGCCCCGGACCACACTCACACCGACTCTTGTGTGCGGCTCAACCCGCCCTCTTTTCCCCGGTCAGTCACTCCAGGCACAAGATTCAGGGCAACCACCCAGGTCTCCCCTCACATCCAGCATCGGGTGGGTCGCCCGATGTTGTTCCTGCTACATGCACAGCGTTGCTTTTCAAAGGTGTATATTTGTATCAGCGCATTTGTATTTTATTCTTTGAAGAGAGGACACACTCCCTTGGTTCAAAACCCACAGAGCCTAGAAGGTCGTACAGGGAAAGCCTCTCTTTCTCTTACGTCCTCAGTTCCCCATTTCCTCATGTATTCCTCCTGGAGACACTGAGCCAGGGACAAAGAAAAACGCAAGTTCCCTTTCTCCTTTTTCCTACACAAATGGTAGCATGCTATACACAGTTCTACTTCTTGTGTTTGCTATTTTTTCATTCAGTGTGTCCTGGAGATCTTTCCAGATCAGTACCCCCAAAGCTCCAGTATTCTTTCTTATGGCCACAAAGCACTCCGCTGAGCGGATGCATCATATTTTATTTAACCAACCCCCTAGTTAACGGTTTTCAATCTTCTGCTACTGCTAATACTGCCGCAGCGCCCAGGCTTGTCCGCCATTTTGCCCCCATGGGCGTGTGTAGAATCCCACGTGAATCAGTCCCTCACCGCTCCTCTATTCTCCGTTTCCATGTTCTGTGTTCACTCAGACCCTCGTCACCACAGACAGAAGCCTCCTAGCTAGCACCTCTGCTCTATCACCCTCCACTTGCCGCCCAACAAATGTTTAGTGAGCACTTTCTACTTCCCAGACGCTCCGCTAAGACAGGGAAGAACAAACCAAGCAAACTAAACCGGACCCCACCAATCCTTGCCTGTCTCACCATCGTGGGAGCTGTGGGAGCTTATCAGTAAATCAGAATGCTCTCTTCTCTGTGTTTGGAATCAGTTAAGACTCAGTGACAGGAATCAGGCAAAAGGAAATCAAAATATCAACTTCCTCCCTGTCAGAGTCTCACTGGCAAATGTGGTTGAGCCTGATGGCCAACTGGGCTTCCTATTAGTCCCTCATCCCTCCAGGTCAGACCAGGCAAGAGGCCACTTGTGGGCTACTTGCCTGGATGGTTGTCAGGGGAATGCTGTCTCAGGACCATCGAGCTCTGACAGGGGAGACTGAGGCAGACGGGCCTCTACCCCTGCCTCCAGAGGACTCAGGTGTGTTCTTCCAAATGGAAACAAGAGGGGAGATAACACACAGGCTCTGTGGGCAACCACATCCCAAGAGTGAGAGGGGAAAGGAGAGAGGGACAAGTCAGTGGTCCAACCTCTTTCCTCCATGCAAGTGGAGCAGGAGTTTCTCCAAGGAAACAAGAGGACAGGGGAACAGAATTTCCCCCAACTGTAGACCAAAAAGCTTACCTTCTAGCCCCATGTTTTAAGTTTAAGCGGCCCTTCATACAGGAACAAGCTAGGTCTTTCAAGGGTTTTGGGAGCTGTTTTTAAAAACGTCTAAGTACAAAACTTCCTGATATTTGTATGATGCCTTGAAGAAAAATTCTTCCAAATACATGCCAACTTTCCTCAAAAGAGCAAAAAGTAAACCACTGCCTCGTGAGGGAAATGAAGTCTGAATTACTCGTTGTGAGAAATCCAACTTTTTGGTAGTATAGTGTCACGAATCACAGTAAAAAAGAATTAGCAGATAATTCAGAGGGGATTCCTAACTTTTCAGACTTTCTTCCTTCCCTTCCAGCCGATGTCCATTTAACGCAGAATGGTCCTGACACCCATCTTTCTAAGAGCTTTTCTTAGTTTTTCCCTAATGTACTAAACACGTCTCGGAAGAAACTGTACCTCATTTCGGGTTGGTAATGGTCCTGAAACAAGGTCATGAGTTGGAAGAAGTGAGGACTGCAGAGTCTCGCGCTCGGCTTCCCGCCCGCCCCTCCCAAGGGAAGTGGCTCTGTTCTCACAGGTGCTCCACAGCTGCCCGATCGGCGCATTCGGCTGTCAGACTGCAGCCCCATCTGGAGACTTCTGATTGCATTAGACCATGAGCCAGCTGCCCAAGGGATTCCAATCAAATAGGTTCCATGAGCCCTATTTTTGAAAAAAACTTCCTAAGTTGTTTCTGTGATCAGTCACGGACCACTCCACAACTTGAAATCCCTCCAGTGGCTTCCGTGACCCATTTGAATCCTGTTCTCCTACCTCCCGACGCCTTTTCTTCTCCAAGGCTGCTCTGGTCGCCAGGGCAAATAAGAACCAGCTTTTCTTCCCCTGGTAACATACTCGCCTGCAAAACCAGGCATGGACATGTGGTTCTTCTCCATGGTTCTAGACCTACTCCATGGTTCTTCTAACGAATGGGAAAGATTTTCTCTCTTAAGTTTTGTGCTCCCTGAGATGTCACTCATTGCATGGTGACAACTCTTAGGCAGTAGGAGACAAGGAGGCTAACAGAGAAACAGGACTAAGAACTCGGAGGGCATGGGAGTAAGAGAGAAATGGACCAACCAGGCGGCACTGGCGTCCTCGGATCTAGCCATGCCTGAAGCCAGATCCATCCCTTTCCTTAGTTTGGTTGCGTGAACCCAGACATTCTTCTTTTTCGGCCTAAACTACTTTGAGTTGGATTTATTTAACTTACAACCAAGGAGACACAGCCTGTTCCATCGCTTATTTGGCTTCTGGCCTCGTTGCTGTACGCAGCTGTGAACTTTGCCAAAGCAGGGCTCAAACCATCACTTGCGTGTCTCAAACACCATTCAGAGGGTCCACCGTGGCCCAGGGATTAAGTACAATATCTTTTACAATATGCCCCTCAATCTGACTTCCAGACTTCCTACTACTGCCCCGCACAAGAGACAAACCAAGATCTGGCCATCTAGAATATCCTCCTTCCCATCCCTGCCTCTTAAAAGGTAGTCCAGAAAAGGAAAAGAAGGAAGGGAGGTGCTCCTTTTTCAAGGTCCACTTCATATTACCATCTCTTAAAAGACTTTCTTAAGCACCTTCTGCCCCCAGAGATGTAACTGTACCCCTTTTAAGTACTGATGGCATTTATCTAATGATCTTTGTCTTATTCTATCTTGGATTTTGCATTGTCTCATTTCAGGGCCCTCTCATTAATGGCAAGACCGACCACTCAGTTGCCTGAGTCAAAACTCTGAGTCAAACTCAGAGGCTCACTTACCCCACCACCCACACGTGTTCCACTCTAATCTTCCTCGCTAATATTTCTTGACTCAATCCCATGGTTCCTGCCACTCATTAGAATGCTTATATCTCCTCTCTGGCCACTCTAATAGGGTCCCCTGCCACCAGCCTTATCCTGCTGCAACTCAGCTGCCCACTGACACCAGTTATGTTTCCAATTAGCAAATCTGATCGTGCTATGCCCCAGCCTACAGACTCAAAAGCAAACTTCTTAGCGGGTGGTTAAGCCCTCCCACTCCCCAGTGGTTAAGTAGGCTTCTGTCTACTTTCCCAGGCTCACTACCCACCACTCCTCAAGAAGCACAGGCCAAAGGAGACTGTTCACAGTTCTCCAAACACTCAGAGTGCTTTGATGCTGCTGGCCTTTGCACATATGGTCACCTCTGTCTGGGAAGGCCTCTCCCGCTGCTGCCTGGTAAAGCTCCGTTCTTTAGGTCTTCCCTCCACTGGGAAATCTTGGACTGCCCTAGGGAATAGCACTTAACTCAGCCCCCTTCACCCGGAAGAAGAGGCTTTCTCGGCATCCCCAGTGCCTAGCACAGGGTCCAGCACAGCACACAGATGCTCAATGAATTGTTTGATATCAGAATCTGTCCAGATTGGTATCCAGTACGATACCGTTATACTCTTCACTTGAATACATATGCGTATATGTATTCATATATACCAAGATGCCCTGTGGATGCCTACCTTGCATAAACACTTTGCTCCTGATTGCATGCCCGAGCACCCTGAGGTTAGGAGATCTGCACTGGAGCTAGACAAATCTAGGTTCAAAATCCCTGCCCTGTCTTGTGCGGGCTGTGTGTCTTGGACGTGTCTCAGCCCTTCCGGACTTCAGCTCCCTTATCTGTAAAATGGAGCTAACAGTAGCTACCTCATGGGGTTTTTCATGAAGACCAAATGAGACAATGCATTTAGGATTTTTGCACACGTGCCTGGTACACGGGTAATCAATAAATACTGCTGAATGAATGAGTTAATGAATGAAGGAGTGGCCCACAGAATGGCAGTGGTTCTTAAAGACACATCTTTCCAGCCTGTTTTCCAGAGAGAACCCAACATTGGACTCCTGGTACAATCAGTTTCAAGTCCAGCCCCTGAGTCTGGCTGGGGTCCAGTCCTTGATCTGGACTCGGTTCACTAACCCTTTTTCGCGGCAGCCTAGCCAGTAGGGCGGCTGCCAATCACCAGGGACTGGGCTCGCCCTTAACCAGATAACTCACCAATACGGCCTTCCAGATGCTAATTTGGTTGCTTCCGCTGCATCTCATAGGCTCTCCCGCAGCCCTGCCCGCCCCTTTGAGTGCGTCATACGCGCAGAGCACTGTGGGACTTGTAGTCTAGAAAAGAGGCGATGCCAGGCTTGTGGGTGTTGACCAGCTCCCCTTGGGAGCTCAGGACGGCAAGGATCCTTCTCTCCTCACCCTCGGTGGATGGACCCCCTGTCTCTCTGCCCTTCCTTGCCAGCCACAGGATCATTCTGCTCAGACAATTCAGTATTTACTGAAATTTTAGGTTTCAGTTTCAGATTAAATCTCATATTCTCATTAAAGGGTCATTTATGGAAGGTATGGTGGCCACTCTGAAAAGCCCTTAAAGAATCCACGATGGAACTGGCAATCATGCATTTTTCTAAATGATGTGAACCTTGTACTTTTTAAACTGCATTATCTCTTCATAATATAAAGGCTATCAAAGGCTCCCCACTGCCTAAGTTAGAAAGTTCAGACCCCTTGGCCAGGCATAGAAGCTGCTTCTATTTTGTATTTATTTAATCACATCTGGTCACTTTTGTGAAAGCAGCGTTTCTCAGCCTTTGCGGCGTATGAGAATCACCTGGGCAGCTTTATAAAGTACTGGTATCCGTGGCTCACCCTAGACCCGGGAATCTTGGAGGAACGACAAAGCTTCCTTGTTCTTAAAGCTCCCGGGGTTGATTCTCGCGTGCGGTCAGCCTTGAGAACCACTGGTCTAACAGCTGTCAACGTTGCTGAAACATACTTTTCACGGATCTTAGCCTTAGCTCTGAAGCAGCTCCCTCTGCTTCAGGTGGTCTTCCTCCCCGGTTCCTGTCCCAGACAAGACTTATCCTACCAGGCCGATCTTGGCTGTTACCCCTTTTCTTCCCTGTGCTCCAGCAGAGAACTTACTCCTAAAGCCCTTTATACTCAGTTCTTTTCAAGCACGACTGGCGTTATTTGGTTACCCATCTGTCTCCCTGGATAGGTTCTAAGTTCCGTGAAGGCAAACACGCCAAAGAGTCCTCTTTCACCACCTCCAGAGCCACTGAATTGGAATCTCTGGGGTGGGCCTCAGGTGATCCTGATCCCTGCCCCCAGCTACGAATTAGCTTCGGAGAAGCACTGGGTACAGGAAGTATTGATAAATATTTGTAGCACTGAATTGATGAGGCATCTCCTTTGTTCATAAGTCAGTCGTACTGTTGCACCTACTTGCCTCGATTCTCCTGGAGAACTAAGCTCCCTGTTTCATATTCTCTTCATTCACTTATTCATTCATCCAACAGATATTTTTGCATATCATAACAAAGCCCTGAGGATTCAGGAGGAAACAGGAAACGTGGTTACCACCCTACAGGACTTGAGTCCCTATTAGTTACACTTATTATTATCACTTCTGAATAATATTGGATTCTTTCCCCTTGTAGATAGGATTTGCTCTTCAAGGGAAAGGACACTCCCTTATTTTCTTATATCCCTAAGACGCTGGGGCACACAGAAGGCATTCTCTAAATGTTTATTGAATCAAGGCAACACATTTCATAGCACTTGTCACTATTTGTTAGTATGTATTTGCGTGATTATTTGATGAAGGGCTATCTGCCCCATGAGCTGCAAATCCCCTGAAGACAGGAACTGAATCTATTGTGCTCACACAGGGCCTGGCCAGACCGGGTGCTCCATGACTACTGCCAAGCAAATAAAAAAATATCTGAGGAAGGCCATCATAAAGAACAGAAAGGAAATCTCCGAACCAAATATCCACTCCCCTCTCCCTTCCCTAGTCTCCCCGAATAGCTAAAAAGCATTTTCTTCCTGAGCATGAAGGGATTTCAGGTTAGAATAAGCACGGGCCCAAAGAGATGATGTTTCTTCTACTTACTTACAGGTTGACCTGGGACTCTACTTCAGGGTCTTCTGTTGGCCATGACTGGAGAGGCTGGATGCCAAAGGAGAGAGACGACTTGGCTTTCCACAGAAGGGTTTGTGCCATCTGACTCCTACAGGACCCCTTGCTCAGCGGATCCATCGGTGGCCCTGGAGGCTGAGGTGCCGAGCTGAAGCAGAAGGAGAGGGGAAAGGCACTGAGCTCAGAGAACAGGAATGGCCAGCCAGTCATGGACCTATTCCAGCACTCTTACCTCAAGGCCGGCCCCATGAGGAAGTCAGGACGGGCAAAGCCAAGGCCTTCCAAGACCCGGGTGCCCCCCCACCCCGCGAGACTGCACAGAGTGATGCCTGCACACGCTGTGGAGGAGGAAGGCGTGCGCTCCAGGCCCCGTGCCATCCTGTCCCCTCCCTCAGTACCTTAAATCAGTGAGTGGGGTTTAAGGTAAAAGGAAGACCAGTGAGCACTCAAGCCATCGCAGGCTCATTCAGGAAGGCAACATTCAGTAAGAGAAAGTTCTGTCTAGAGTGCTTTTGGAGATGAACTAGAAGGGGGACCTCCACCACTGTGTGAGTCCAAGTGTGCTTGGTTTTCTCTTATTACCAATTAAAATATGCAAGAAAAGCCATCAAAAGGGCCTACGCTGGCACCAACACTATAGACAGAAAGGACCAAACCGACCCTTCAAGACTAATGGCATAGATAGTATGCAAGCAGCAAAGGCCTGTGGTATAAATAAACGAGCTGTATGTGAGAATAAATTGAGAAACGTGTTCCTGCAACCTGCCTGCTCCTTTCTCTGAGGACGCAGTGAGGAAGGTGGAAAGCTGGTTCTGGGATGAAGGGGCTGCTTCGTTAGGGAAACGCAGGCAACTTGGCTCCAGACTGGAATTATTTTCTGAGCCAATTAGCAGCCCCCACCTCCAGTGCCAGACAAATAAACAAACTAAATCCAATTCCTTGGAAATGTAAAAACAGAAATCCACTGCCTTTGGCTCAGGTCATGATCCCAGAGTCCTGGGATCGAGTCCCGCATCTGGCTCCCAGATCCTCGGGGAGTCTGCTTCTCCCTCTGACCTTCTTCCCTCTCATGCTCTCTCTCACTATCTCTCTCAAATAAATAAGTAAAATCTTAAAAAAAAAAAAAATCTCATAAAAAAAAGCAAAAACAGAAATCAAGAGCCATCTTCGACAGCACTTTGGTCAAAAGGGACTCTTTAGAATGCCTCATTCATCAAGACCGCAGCAGGGCAAGGCCCAGAAGGCCGACAGGCTGGAGCGGTCGATCCCCGATCCCCGAGGAGGAGGCACCTGCAGAGGGAACCACCAGCCCGGCGCGGAGCCGGATGCCAAGGGAAGGGAGTCTCCGCCCACTCCCCAGCTGCCACAGTCGGCCCAGCTAAGCTGCGGGCATGTTCCAAACGAAACAAGTTCACTGTTGCCAGGCCCGTCTGCCGTTCCTCTTTGAGCGTGACCTAACTTCCCCCGGGGCCTGTCGTGGGCCCAGGAAGCCACATGCTGGATTCCATGAGCCAGGCTTCCAGATTATCGCTCCCTAGGGTGGCTTGAGGCTACTGATCTCGGCGGCAACTGGGCAGACAACAACGGCGCAAGCCTTCCACACCTGACGGACGGCAAGAAGCCAGGTTCCTGGGATTTACCAGTAGTTCTTTACTTTGTGGGACACCCCCGCCCACTCCCCCAGTCTTCTGAAGCCCAGGCTCCTTAGCAATCAACAAACCAACCACAAAGCACGGCTTCTGGATGAGAGAGATAACCTTTTTTGTTTCCTTTTGAACCCTCTAGATTTTTTTTTAATTACTACTACTACTACTAATATATGCAAAAAATTTATTAAGAAAGTTCTCCCCCCAAAAAAGCCATAAGGGAGTGCAGGGCGGGGGGGCGTATGGTTCCTCTGCAAGGAGAGCCCTCTGTGGGGACAGCTCCAGTTTGGGAGAGCTGAGCTAAGTGGCCACCTATGACAATGAGCAACAGATATGTGGGCAAAGTGAACTGTGGAAACATAAAAATACATGCTGATTTCCAAGACTTAATACACATGAAAAAGGATTTAGAATATCTCATTCAGAATTTCTGTATCGATTACATGTTGAAAATTCCAAAAATATTAGATTTAATTTTAATGTGGTTACTAGGAAATGTAAAAATCACTTACGTAGCTCGCTTTACATTTTGGACAGTGTCCCTCCAGGCAGACGGCCTGAGACAGGGCGCGGAGGGCCACAGTGGGGCTGGGGGGCGAACCCCCAGGTACATATACCCAGAGCAGCTGCAGGCGAGTGAGGGCTGGCGTGGGTGTTAAGAGCCAAAGGGCACCAAAGAGGGGAGGGGAGAAGCAGCCAGAAACGATAAGGGGCCCTGGGGGGATCGGACAGTGCCCACAACATCCCTACCTCCACTCCCTTCCTGCCTCCCGTTGACAGAGTGGCGTGATCCCTAGTGCTCCGTTCTCTCCCTATCTGCAAAGCTCTGTAGAAGGCGCAATGTTCTGTGACCTGCTTTTCTACCTAAACATAGTCTTAGACATCTCTGTACATCAGTCACTACAGGTACATCTTTTTCTTTTTTTTTTAGTTTTATTTAAGTAATCTCTACACCCCACCTGGGGCTCGAACTCACAATCCCGAGATCAAGAGTCACGTGCTCTTCCGACTAAGCCTGCTGGGCGCCCCTACGTCTTTAGAACGAGAGAACCATATGTATTGCTTACATTCCACCTTTTTGCTTCTTTTAATCTTTAAATACTCAGGTAATTTCATTGTCTTAGCATGTGATTCTCTAGCCCTTGGATCCTCAAAAGTTTATTTACACATACGTACATGCTCGTTCTTTTAGACTTTGCTTCCATTTACTTTTATCCTTTTGCCCTAACTTTACTCGTGAAGTTTCTTTTTCATCCTTTCAGCTAATTCCTGAGCTTTGTTTTCTACTCTAGCTTCTTTTCTAACTCTAATCCCATCCCATCACTGTGAGTTTTCATCTTCTTATTCACTTGTTAGGTTTTTTAGTCTTACCTTCCCAATTTACAAAAATGTATGTGCCTCTTCATCTCCTGACATTTTAGCTTTGTGGTCTCACTACTGAATATATCTAGCGGTTGAGAAACTTCTTGGAAGGGTGGCAGAGCACGTGTTCATTGGCATAACTCCTTGGAACCCTTGGCGATGAGCAAAAATGGCTCAATATATAGAAGAAACTTATTGAAAGAAGAGAATGGCTGGACTCCACGCTCTGAAGGTCTGCTGTATACAACACGTGTGGACAAAGTGAAAGCGAACACGGAGTCCCGGCCACCTGACATCTGGCGAGGGTCACGGGCAAGAATGCTCGAAAGGCCCGACAACGCCTGACTGGGAGAAATGAGGCTGGAAGCATGAGTAAGACTGGGAAGAAGCTGTTTCTTCTTCTCTCCCTCCCTCTTTTTTATTTCCACTGCCCCAGTGTGCTAATAAGAAGGGCTGGCCTAATCTAGGAAACGGTGAAGGCAAGAGGAAAAAGAATCTTCGGAGCCCTTTGACCCTCTTGAAGGATATTAGCCAAAGGGACCCTAGAGTCCACCGGAAGAAGGTGCGTGGGGAATGACACGGACCCAGGCTGCCTCTGGAGGGGCCTGTTTCCCCTAGGCGGGGAGCAGGAGGAGGGGTTGGAAATTCAAGGTGAGTCCTGCCAGGGGCCCGCAAACCCCACAGACGCAGGAGCCTGGCAGATGGGAGGGAAAGCCTGAGGCGAGAGGAAGAACAGATGGCTCGTTCTCACTTGCCTCTGGACCCTTCCCGCTTCCCGAGGAGCGTCCGGGCCAGCTCTCCAGCTCCAGCTCCAGCTCCGAAAGAGAAGCTTCGCCATTGCTCAGATGAGCAGGGACGGGAGTCAAGGTGAATCGGCCCACGTCGTTAACGGGTAAACCCAGACCCAGACAGAACTGCTTCAGTTCCAGAATGAACACATGGGCATAAACTAGCACGGGACCTGTGAAAAAAGGTCTGCAAAAGGCATATCAGAAGATTTTTGACAGGGATCAGAAATGAAAGGCTACAAGGTCTCAGTTCTGGCTCTTCTGGAAGTGGCCGACAGGCCCCTCCGTACAAGCGGCTTTGCCTGCAGAGCTTCCGCTGAAATCCCCTGAGGGACCCAGGCATCTTCTGGGAGCCACACCCACTCTGTGGCAATCTGGACCTTGCTCATTAGTCCTTGCTCTGCCTGTTGGCTGAAAGCAACCTTAAACCAAGCGCAAATCATCATTCTTGCCTCTCTTCAAACCAACTTGGCAGTCTGGGGAGCAGAGCTCCGGGCCCGGGAAGGCAGATTCGCTCTGTCCCCAAATGTTATGCATTTGTTTGGTGGTACCGTGTCTCCTCCCTCCACCAGAATATTCGCTCCACGAGAGCAGGAACCCCACTTGTCCTATTCGCGGTGTATCCCCAGGGCCCGGTACACAGAAGTGCTTGATGGCTGCCGAAGAGTAAGCAACTGTGTGAATGCAAAACCGGGAGGGAAATAGTCATTTGGAGAAGGGAGCCTGTGTCAGACTGTTTCGGCTGCTCCTGAATGAGGTCACTGGTGGCTTTAGTCAGACCGCTGGGGGACCTGCTCTATTTCTTTACCCATCTCTGACAGGCAGCTACTTTGTGAGGGCTGTGACAAGTGCATGGAGCAAAGACAATCCATCTGCAAAACATCAATCCAGGCTGAGATATGGCACCGACACTGGAAAATACTTACTGGCTGGCAGGCCTTCTAAAGACACTTTCTCCCCCTGTCATCAAATGCAAGGCGAATACGTATGCCCTAAGTTCCGTTTGTGCTCAAACTATAGACTCACTGATATGTATAATCCCCTTCAAGCACTAGCTGAGGCCTGATTTCTCATTTTCACCTCCATACGGGAAGCTTCACTAGCTACTGACTTCTGATCAACGTGTCTAATTTATTTTTGCTGTGACTGAGGAAAGATGCTGTCGGCGGCAGACGCCGTGGAATGCCTTTTCAGCCCCATTCCAGGGCACAAAAGTTAGAAAGCTAGAACATCAAGCCTCTACCCTTCTTTGCAGCTTAGAGTCCTGGAGATGAATTAGATTCCACACACGAGACACACTCACGAGACCCTCTCACTCAGAACGAAGCCTGGCGGATTCAGAAAGAAGATACCGGGTGCCATCTTGCTTTTGTAGATGGTGACGGAGCTGTGGTGATTCTGTGGACTTCTGGATTCCGTAGCTTTCGGAAGCCACAGTGGCAGCTTTGAGATCAAAGCAGAGTTGGCAGTGTGGCTCTGTGGTCAGCTTGGGGACTGGCAGCTTCTTGACCCATTAGCTTCTTGTTAGAAATGGCAGCCTTCCTGGTCATGGCAGAGCGCAGTGCTTCTGGGGCCTATGAGTCGTTCCCGGGGACTCAGACTAGAGTCTGCTTTATAAGCACTTAATTCTCTATGTCAGCACTAAATTTCATTCTGAGTATACTAGGTAGAGGGGATTATGTCGTTAGCATCCGATTCCTGACCTATAGTCTTAGAGTGATCTTTATCAGACTGGATTTTTTTTTTAAAGATTTTATTTATTTATTTGACAGAGAGAGAGAGAGATCACAGTAGGCAGAGAGGCAGGCAGAGAGAGAGGGGGAAGCAGGCTCCCTGCTGAGCTCGATCCCAGGACCCTGAGATCATGACCTGAGCTGAAGGCAGAGGCTTTAACCCATTGAGCCCCACAGAACCCCTGTCAGACTGGATTTTGAGCTTAACAGTTCACATGACCTGTGTGGAGCGCAGAGTGGGGCAGGGTTTTCTTCTGGTGGGTTCAAGGGTGGGCACATCCTCCAGGGGCAACAAGAGGCTATATACTTTTCTGGACTAGGTGGAAATTTTGCCTTTTGTATATAAAAGACAGCATGCTTGCAGCACTAAGCCCTTCTGCTCCAACAGCAAAGAAGTGCCAAAGGACAGCCCAAAGAACAGCACGCTAATTGGGGATGCTTCTCAGGTCACTGCTGGAGTAGGTAATCATTAGGCTCTTGCTGGCACTGGCCAGCTTAACGCGGCTTTGCACCTTTTCAAGTGTGCCGCCAAAAACTCTTGTATCCAAAAGTGTGCCCAAACCACAAAAGAGTGGAGAAATACTAGTCTGACCTATAGACGCTTTAACATCTCCAGTAATAAAAATTTTACTGTGTCTTGAAGGAAGCCGTGCCAGCCCGGGCTGCACCGACCGCTGGGACGTGCTTTCACGTGTTGATCCAGATCTGTTTTATTATCCTTCACACCCACTGTGATTTCAGGTCTAGCCCAGGGCTGTACACAGAGTGGAGTGCCCCTGATTCCTTTTTCATCTGACACGCTTTCAAATGTGGGCAGGCAGCTATTATATCCTCTGTGAATTTTCTCTTTCTCAAGGAAACCCCCCCTCCCCCTACTGAAAGCGTTCCTCTTTAGTGGATCATTCCCATTGGATATAAACATCTTTATAAAACAAAAGCGGAAAACCCTGAATCAAAACCAAATGAAACCAACAATTTTCCGACTCACAGCCCCTCTGCTCCTAAGAAGAGCTGACTATATTCACTGTTTCCAGTCCCCTTCCTTTATCTCCTGGAGTCAGGCCAGTGAGACATTCCTCCTCACTGTTCCAAAGAAACCGCTCTTGTCAAAAGGCCACCGATGACCCCATGATGCTAAACCCCAGGGTCAAGTCCAGGTTCTTCTCGTTTGACCTATCAGCAGCATTTGACACAGAAAACCGGGCCCTCACTGTTTTTTGTTTTAAACTGTTAATTTATACTCATTTCCCCAAAATAAAAAAAAAAATTTAATTACATCATGTATCCATGACACAATGGTTTCACATTTAAGTCTCAAAGTCTAAATCTTACTTGGGGTTTATGTGAATGTTTCATAGAAGTCCATCAAATCGCAGTTGTCCTTCCTGACTAATAAAGCTTAGTTAGTGGTTTCTTTTTCCTGAAGTCTCCTGATATCCTGGTCTTCCCCACATTTTTTTCCTTTCCCTATTTTGCTGTGATTCACAGTCGCACTACGGAACAAACAAAAACCCAGACGTGCTCTTTCAAAAACTTCCTACCTGAGCTTCGCCTCTGCGCTGTCCACTAAGACCACACGTGGCTCCTGAGGGCTTAACATACGGCTAGTCTGAACTGAGACGCTGTGAGTGTAAAATACGCACCAGAATTCAAAGAAAGTACCGAAAGAAGTAAATTAGCTTCATTATTTTTCATACTGATTATGTGTTAAAATGGTCATATTTTGGATATATTGAGTTAAACAAAATAAACTATTAAAATTAATATGACCGGTTTCTTTGTACTTTTTAAGTTATGGCTCATAGAGGGGGCACCTGGCTGGCTCAGTCAGTAGAACATGCGATTCTTGATCTCTGGGTCAGGAGTTCAAGCCCTACACTGGGTGTGGAGCCTACTTAAAAAAAAAAAAAAAGATATGGCTACTGGAAAATTTTAAATTCTTTTTTTTTTTTTAAGATTTTTTATTTATTTATTAGAGAGAGAGAGACTGAGAATGAGAGGAGAGAAGGTCAGAGGGAGAAGCAGACTTCCCGCAGAGCCGGGAGTCCGATATGGGACTTGATCCCGGGACTCCGGGATCATGACCTGAGCCGAAGGCAGTCGCTTAACCAACTGAGCCACCCAGGCGCCCGGAAAATTTTAAATTCTATTTGTAATTCTACACACTTGTTATCACCAGAAGCCACCTGTTGCTTGTCATTTAACATATATAACATACAGCATCCTAGGTATCTTTTCAAGCCGGAAAACAGAGATTGGTATCCATTTTTTAATCTTTTTGGTTTCAAATGATTAGGATTGTATTGATATGCTCCCAATGGACTTTTTTCTTTCTTCTTTCCTTCCTTTCTTTCTTTCTTCTTCTTCTTCTTCTTTTTTTTTACTTTTACAAGCAATCCTACAGGAGCAGCCTTTAACCAAAACCTCCTTGGACAGTGGCACCTCATTGCTAGCTCCCATTCGCTTTGGGTCCTCTGTGATCCTAGCTCTAGAGACAAGCAGATGTGTGGCTCCCGTTTTCCCCACACCTGTACGCTGACATATGCTGCTTTAGAATTTTTCTCCCCCCACGGGAAAACCAGCAGTGTCTCACTGTCCAGGCCAAATCTCTTATCATTTTCTTACAGCATTGTTTGTTGGGTTCCATCTCTGCTCAGATCTTTGGCTCTGGAAACCAAAAAACCAAACATAATTTCCCATATTAACCTTCTAGAGCAAAACGAATTTGACTATTGTCTTCCTCCGAGAAAGGAAGTGGGTTTGTATTAACTTAAAACTCTCGGTGAATAATAAAAGTTGTTTTTTCCCTTCTCTTAGGAGAACAGACATAATATGAAAATTAATTTTCTTCTGTTGGCCCTAAGAGCCCATTATGTCAGCCTAATACAAGACAGCTCTTAATAATCCTTCCCAGGAAGACTGCTGTTTTTCCAAAAGAAAACTGACAGCAGCAGATTTATTTGTGATTAAATACTTAAGGGCCTGACACAAACAAGAAGAATAACTACATAATATAGAGAAATGAAGATTATGAAAACAGCCCACATTAAAATAATTGTTTATAAAACTACCTGGGGGGGAAAAGAGTCTCCTGGAAAAAAAGAGAAAAAAATCCAAGAATCTGAAAGTCAGGAGAAATATAGGGAAGAAGAAGGCAACACGATGCATGAGGGATAATTGTTCTTTTCGGATCCTATCTTGGCCTCAAAAGCCATGTTCAGGAACAAGAAAGCATTTGTCTTGGCAACAAATTTGTTCTCCCAAGGTGTAGGTTATATGCATTACTAACAAGGAAGCCACTACATAAGAAGCAATATCTGAGAAAGCAGAAAATATGTTTTCTATTTGTGATTCAAAATCTCTTCTATATAGGGCTCTGCACCCACTATGGTTAAATTTAGTAAGCATACTTTAAATGTTCAACTAAGGTAGCCTTTTACAATGAGAACTAAAAAAAAAAGAAATGCAGAAAATCCAGTGCTGGAACTCTGGGGTGGCATCTGGGTTTCTAGTTTGGAAAGCTTCCCAGATGTAATGGCACTTATTTGGGGGGAGGGGTGCCTAACCCAGTATCCATTCCACTTCTTCTGGTAATAGCACTGCGGTTTTCCCTTTGGGCTATCACTGCCTCTTGCTCTCTACAAACGAAAAGTGATCCAATCTCTCAGTTCTGCGTTAGGCACTTGACCCAGCCCATGAGTATGTCTTACCCCCTTCTAGCCAAGAGGACTGGCTCAGGGATGAGCATACAACCCAAGAGATCCAATGAACGTCAAGCTTGGGAAACATGCTCTAGAACTATTGAGAGAGAGGCAGTATCTTTCTGCTGGGATTGTACGCTAGAAGAAAGTAAGCCTGAAATAGTTAACTTTCTTTGCCTCTGTGAGGAAGGACCTTGAAAATAAAGTCAACCCAGAAGATGAAGAAAGCCTACAGATAACATCATGTGAGCACCCAGATCTACCCTCTCCCAAAGCTTGCTTGGTCTGCTCCGCAATTTTGCAAATTCCATGAACCAATAATTTTTCCCTGCTGGTCATTCACCGACCTCGATAATCTTAAAAGGTATTAACAACTGGTAAGGCACCAATCAGAAAAGACATGAGGCTTACTAGTCCCACTCAGAGCTCAAGAACTGCTCAATGATTGCAACCAGGTAGCCAGGAATAAGAAGCACCTGACCACTGAGTCTACACCCCTCAATCCAAGCCCCCGCTTTTCACCTGGCATCGTGCCCCCAGACATTGTTGCTGCAAGCAGCTGTCAAAGCAGAATCATGAATGATGGGTGGTCAACATAGTGAGGCAGGCTTTGTGCTATTGGGGGAAAGGCAACAGAGCTGCCCAATAACAAAGAGGCTTACAGTATGGGCTCCTTGACCTTGACGTAATAAGCGGAAGGTGACCAGCTAGGACGGCTGTTATAGAAAAGACATCTGTGATGCCCTAGCAGGGTGGTTTTCAAAGTCTGTCCCTGGGCCAGCAGTACTGTAAGCTCGTTAGAAATACAATTCGTAGACCCACCGCCACCTAGCAAAGCAGAATCTGTGGGGACCAAGGACCTGTTTCAAGAAGCCCTTCTGGTGATTCTCCTGTATGTCAGGCTTGAGAACCGCTGCATTAGACAAGAGCAACCTCGTTTCCAAACACAGTTTCCTGAGCCCCATCCCCAGAGATTTGGATTCGGGACACTTGGGGTTGGGCTCGAGAATGTGCATCTCTCACTAGGGGATGCTGCTTGAAGGGGCCACACTTGAAGCCCCGTGCTCTAAGGGGCGAACCTATGTGATATCTATGGTTCCCTTCAACGTTGACAGTCTTTGATCTTTGGGATTGGCCTTTCAAATTCAGTCCAACTGTGTAACCCTCCCAATACCGAGGCTCGTCTGTGGTTCGGCTCTATGAACTGCTACAGCCAAAATAACACAGAGCAGCAATGGTGATTTAAAATAATTCAAGTTCGGGGCACCTGGGTGGCTCAGTGGGTTAAAGCCTCTGCCTTCGGCTCAGGTCATGATCTCAGGGTCCTGGGATCGAGCCCCGCATCGGGCTCTCTGCTCAATGGGGAGCCTGCTTCCCCCGCTCTCTGCCTACTTATAATCTCTCTGTCAAATAAATAAAACCTTTAAAAATAAAATAAAATTAAAATAAAATAACTCAAGTTCATTAACTGTATTTCTTGATCACCAGAGCCACAAGAGATAACAGACATATTTCTTAAAATATAACTCTGAGCAACAAAAACAACAGGGAGACCTATTAGCCTCCTTCATCTCTGTACCTCTCACTGCTAAGCAGCCCCTTAGTTTTTCACCAGCCGGTTCTAATCAGTGTTCTGTCTACCAACTATTCTCTTCAGTCCCTCTCTTCCCAAATCTGCCAGCTCAAAAACGCAAAAAAGCAAGGCAGGACCTTGCTCTGAGGGGAGGGGAGAAGGAAAAATTGAATGGGTAAAGCTAGAGTTTTAATGAGGTAAGAGAAGGAAAAGGTTGAGAACTTGTGCATAAACGTGAATCACTTTTGTCCAGAAAAGTTGCCATTGGGTAATGCTTTGTGTCAGATGCTCTTTTTAGCACTTTGCATAAATTAGTTCATTTAAAGCTGACATCAGTCCTGTGAGTTAGGTGTCACTGTCATTCTACAAATGAGTTAATCAAGGGTCAGAGGGTTAAGCAACCTGACCAAGGCCATACACGTGACAAATAAAAAGACCGAAACTCGAACCCGGGTGTGTCTCCTCCAAAGTCCTTGTTCTCGAACGCTATCTGATACGGCTTCCTACAAAACGAGGACAAACACACCTAGGGCAAGTGGTTTAATAGCGTCAGTGTCTTGCCCTCTGGCCCCCAGATTTCCCAGCTCGACTCTCTCTCGACTCTCTCGCTGCCACCTGCCTGGAAGCCCAAGGCCTGGGCCACGCCCCACCTTGTTCTTTACACTCATCACGGGCTGTCTGCCCGCCCCCAACCCAGCGGACACAGGACACTTAGCAAAGACAGTTGCCATTCTGAGAGTCATGCCATGTTTTCCTGATGTCAACATGATTGAGTAAATATGGTCAAACCAGATTCTGAAAGGCCCTGCACACGAGGCAGTGGCATTTAAACTTGACACAACAGGAAATGAGAAGGAATTGAGGACTTTGGAGTAGCGGAGGCTGAGCTGGCAGCATGCCCACAGGTGAGGCGGAGGCTCCCGTCCTTGGCTCTGTCAGAACCGCCTGCAGAGCTTTGCTGAGCGTCCACATACGCCCCATTCCCACCTCGGACTTTCTGGAACAAGAGATCAGCTGTAGGGACCCGCACATTTGTATGGTTTAGATCATTCACAGGTGGTTTTTCTTCTCCTGGCCCTAGTTGTCCATTATACCAACCCAACACAAGACTGCTATTAATAGATTCCCTTAAAAGTGAGGTAATTTGGATTAATGGATTAAAGAGGAATTTTTTTTTTAGGCAAAGAACATAAGAGAAATTGGAGATGAACACTGATCTGTTTCGAGTTAGGAAATTACTTTCTAATTAAGCAAAACAGGAGGAATAAATGGATTTGACTACCTTAAGAAATAACAATAAAAACTTTATCCAAAAACACTGTAAAGAAAGTTAAAAGACAAATAATGGACTGTAAGAAATACGCTACATATTTGGCCACAAAAAATTAATTTCCTTAATTAAAAAAAAAGTGCTTCCATTCAATAAGGAAAAGATAAGCATTCCAAAGGGAAAATGGATAAAGCGCATGCAAATAGATCTCATTTTCCAAAGAAACACAAATTGTATGTATAAGTGATAATGCCTTGCATTATGGGTGGGAAAAACAGGTACAATTTATATGCTCTTGGGAGAATGGTTAACCAGTATGACCTTCTGGTGGGCAATCTGGCATTATGCTTCAGAAGCCTTTAAAATGTCCCTTTTCTTGGATCTAATCATTTCCATCACTTCTATGAACTTATCTTAAGGAAATGATTACCTCTTTATACACAGACTAATGCACACAGATTTGATGTGACTTAGTAAGAGTGAAAACTGGTAATACACGGCAAGTATAACAAAAAATGGGTTAATGGGGATCCTGGGTGGCTCAGTTAAACGTCTGCCTTCGGCTCAGGTCATGATCCCAGGGTCCTGGGATTGAGCCCCATGTCGAGCTCCTTGCTCAGCAGGGAGCCTGCTTCTCCCTCTCCCTCTGCCTGCCGCTCCCCTCTGCTTGTGCTCTCTCTCTGTCAAATAAATAAATAAAATCTAAAAAAAAAAATGGGTTAAATAAATTGTCTTGCAACAAACATAAGTTATTTTTATAATCAGAAAACTGGCAAGCATTATTTCTAAGGTTTACACGACATGACCACGGACTTTGAAATAGAGAAGAAAACCTCTAGAAGTCATTTCGTCTTTCAGGTACGAGGTCGTGGAGACCAAGGATGAGGTAGTGTAAGTGAGAAGCTGGAGAAAGAAAAATTTTCTAAACTGGCGCTATCCAATATCATAAACATTGGTCACATGTGGCTATTTAACTTAAAGTAAAATTTAAAATTCAATTCCTCAGTTGTACCAACCATATTTCAACAGTGCTCGAGAGCCACAGGTGGCTAATGGCTGCGGTATCCGACTGCACAGACAGTAGAATGTTTCCATCACTGTGGAAAGTTCTGTTGGACAGCACTGACCTAAATGTTCTACCCCAGGCCTGGATTCAGCTTTTGGCTCATCCCTTCAGCCTCATCCCTTGGTACATTTTTTTTCTCATCCACTGTGCTCCAGCAGCAAGCGTAAGCAGCAGAAGGATAGAGAACCTATTTGCCTTGTTCTCCCGGTCTAGTGGGGGAGACATATTATCCAGGTAATTATACATACAGAGAAATGTATACATACAGCAGATACATACAGAGATTACTGACAGCACAGAGCTCAGCCTGGGGTTCCAGAAAGACTTCCCAGAGGAAGAGGGGACAGGTCTTAGCTGAAAACACTTTTCAAAGTAGAGCAAAGAGCAAGATAGGAATAAAGACACAGAAGAGAAAAAGAACAGCATAGGGAAAGAATTACCAGCTGGTCAGGCATTTATTCATTAAATAGATAGTAAATGTTCGTGTGGGCCAGGCCGGAGGCAGGCTCTGGGGACACAGTAGTGAACAGGCCCCGGATGGTCCCCGCCCTGATGAGGCTTACACTCCCCTCAGTATTGCTGGGGGCGGGCACCTAAGGGTGAGGGGAGCAGGGCAGGGGCCTCCCACCTCATATTAAGGATCCTGGTTTGTCAGCCTAGCTGTTGATTCCCTTTTTCAGCCTCAGGGAGGGCCAGAGTCCCACCTTCGATCTTTCCCTTTGTCCCCACCCCAGTCCCCATCACCGCCGTAGGACAAGAACTCCTGGAGAGGGGGGTCGTACTAAGACCCCTCCAGCGGCCAGTGAGGTTGTGGACTTGAGAGGTGTAAGAATAAAGACAGAAAGTCTGGTGGGGAGGCTACTGGAGTCATCTGGAAGGGGAAAGGGGGCTGGAAAAGGGCAGGGCCGACTTCGGCGAGGCTGGAGGGAGGAGGCACTCGGAGTTAAGAAAATGCCCGCTGAGAGAATGGGTCTGGCAGAGTGGAGTGGCGGAAGGCGTGTCCGTGGAGCAGGGTTCCAGGCAGAAGGAACACAACAGGATAGTTTCAGGAGAGTTCCCCGGACCCAGCGAGGGGGCCCGCGATGGGCAAGGGCTCCCCCGGCAGAGGAAAGGCGTCGGCGGGTCAGAGGGGCTCCGGGGCCCGGGGTGTTGGGGGGCCACACGGCGCCAGGATGGGCAGGGCTGTGAGGCAGCAGGTGTGCGTTACCTGCGGAGCCAGACTGGGGGAGCAGGAGCTGGCCTGGGTCCCGGGGCAGCCCCGAGAGGCTTCCGAAGGACGGAGGCCTCCCTGGGACTTCAGGGGGGCTATTTCCCGACCTTGTCCTTGAGCATTTGCAAGAGGCGGCACCGCACATTCTCCACAGCTCGAAATCCGCCTGGAGCCCCGCTCTGCGCGGGGCCTGCCTCAGCACCAACGCTTTGGGGGCGTCTCGTCGGGTCTGGGTTCCCGACACTCGCTGGTTCTTCTCTGGGGCTACCCCCTCCCGCACCTGCCGCGCGGGCGGCCCAGCCCCCTCCTCGACCCCCAGCCGCTCGGCCCTGGCTCCTCGCCGGATCCCCTCAGACCCCCTAGAGACCCCTTCCCGCGCCGCGGCCTCGCAGCTCTCGGTCCCCTCAGGCGGTCCCCCACCCACCACGTGGCCGGCTCTCCGCTTCCGCCCCTCCCGACCGCACCCCTCCCGGGCCGCGGTACCTGGGGCTCTCGAAGCTGCACCCCCTGCGCCGCAGCGCCGCCCTCTTCTGCCGCAGAAGCGCTGCGGCCGCCCCGCCGGGCTCCGGCTCCATCGCCCCGGGCGGGGGCCGCGGGCTCGGGCGCACTCGGGTGGGCTCGGGCCTCGGCGGGGCTCGGCCGGCCGCTCGGCTCGCACGCCGCAACCCATGCCCCGCCCCGCGCGCCACCGCCGGCCCCAGGCCCCGCCCCAGCCCCACCCCGAACTTCAACCCAGCCCGCTCTTTGCCCCGCAACTGGATCCAGACCCCGCCCCTCCCCCGCCCCGAACTTCAGCCCCGCCCATCCCGCGCTCCTCGGGCAGGCCTAGGCCCCGCCCCGCCCCCGCCCCGAACTTCAGCCCAGCCCTCCCCGCGCTCCTCAGCCGGGTCAAGGTCCCGCCCCAGCCTCTTAGCTCCAGCCACGCCCTCCCCACGCCGACCCCACCGGGTCCTGCGTGGGCTCTCCTCACCTCGGTCGGGCCCAGACACCCAAAACGCCCATCCTGTCCTCAGCTCGGTAGGGCCTGAGGCCACGCCCCTCCCGCTCTTAGCCCCTCAACACAGGCCCAGGCCCCGCCCACCTACTCCTCCACTACTGAGCTCCCGCGCGGCCCCTGCCCTCACCCAAAGGGTCGGCTCCCTCGAGCGTCGTCCCTCCACACCTCAGTGCCTCCCGGCCGTTTCTCACGTAGCAGTGTCCCTCTAGGGGGGAAGTCTCCGG
The DNA here is from genome assembly GCA_028533885.1 of Nasua narica. Classification (NCBI taxonomy): domain Eukaryota; kingdom Metazoa; phylum Chordata; class Mammalia; order Carnivora; family Procyonidae; genus Nasua; species Nasua narica. Next base: position 73,936,292 of record CM052813.1, on the reverse strand, counting down.
TCCACAGGCACGGAGCCCCCTTTTCTCTCTAAAGCCCCCGGTATAAGGGCCCGCTCACTCCCGCTGCCTTCAACCCAGCTTGGGCAAGGCTCCGCCCACAGCCCGCTTCCCCCCAAAGCCCCGCCCACAACGCGGCCCCGCCCACACCACCTCTTCTGCTCTGGCTTCGGTCCCTGGCTGGCGAGGCGCACGGGTAGGATACCAGTCCTCGAGGCTAAATAGGCATTTTACGGTAGTCTGCGTTAGGTCGTGGATCTCTCCACCCATTAAATGGAAGTACTGCTGTCTCCTGGTGGCCATTTGTGGCCACAAACATGTCACTGACGCAGTGAGAATGAGGGGCTGGTGTATTGCAGGTGACCAGTCGTGGGTTCAAGTGTTGACTGGATGTGATGTACTTTTCCCAGCGGTGTGACAACCGCCGCACCTCACCGTCCTCACCTCCTCCCCAAGTCAGCCGCATCCGTCTCAGAGCCCTTGAGCACTGCACTGGGGCCGAGGGCAGCATCCCTACCCGGGTCAAGCTGGGGATCACTGTGCCATCTAAATCGTGAGGAAGAGGTAAGTTAGGGCGCCTCAGCAAGCAGGGCTTGTAGCGGCTAGGGAGGTGTGGCTATGCTGGGTGCTGGAGGAGAGTCTGAGGAGTGTGTGTGGGAGCCTGTGCTTGGAGAGTCAGCCACAGCAGCTTTGGAAACTGAGGCAGGCAGGGTCAGGGCTCCCATGATCAGTTTGGAACTGGTCACTGGCACACACTCCCTCATGACTTTCCCAGTGCATTCACGGTAATGCCTGGACTTCTGGGCTGCTGCACATTCCAGGAGAGAAGCCAATCTGGATAGAGGGTGAAGGGGAGAGAGAAAGAGGTAGGAGGCTTCCCACTGCTCCTTCCAGCCCCTTGAGACTCCACCTTGGTCCTCCCATGCATTCCCATGAGACAGCCTTGTAAGGAGGGCCCCCTTTTTTCTTTCTTTCTTTCTTTATTTGACAGACAGAGAAAGATCACAAGTAGGCAGAGAGGCAGGCAGAGGGAGAGGGGGAAGCAGGCTCCCTGCTGAGCAGAGAGCCCAACGCGGGGCTCTATCCCAGGACCCCAAGATCATGACCTAAACCAAAGGCAGAGGCTCAACTCACTGAGCCACCCAGGCGCCCCGGTCCTCCCTTTTCTTAAGCAAACTAGAGTGGGTTTCTTGTTTTTGCCTTATATCTTGAACTCCCCCTACATATCTTTTCAGACCTGGATCCCATTACTCCCCCAAATCCTTTATTCAGTGAGACTGGGTTGGCTGCTTTTCCCAACTTCATCCTGCTCCTTCTCCTTTCTGTCTTCCTGCCTCCCCCGTCCTCCATGTGTTCAGCAATCTCTGAAATGAATCTCCAAATGCCCCTGTCCCCTCCCCAGATCCTCCATCTCCCTGAGTGCCTGAAGCACTGACTTTGTCCCTTCCTGAGGGCACTGTCCCACTTGTCATTTATGTTCTAGTAACGTCCAAGCTAGGCTCTAGTGCCCCAGACCTCCTTGAGTTCTGTATGTGGCACAGCAATAGTTTACTAAGTAAATGCACGTGAATAATAAGTTGAGCAATGTTCATTGGAAAACACATTTAATTTCAAAGTAAACAAAGATGTTTATACATTAAAGTATTTAATTAGTGAAACAATTATCAGTGTAACAAGCTGAAAAATACAGCAACTTGATACAAGACCGAGGTAACAAAATACTTCACCAAAAATCTAAAGAATCCCACAGAGGGCTGATGTTCAGTGGTTATTGCGGGTGAGACAATTCACAAGAATTAGAGAAAGTCCTCACACAACTGCATGCGGGGTGGGGGGGTCTGCTGGAAAAAAAAGACAGCCCAGGAGAGTGCAACAGATTTAACAAGAAACGAATTAAAATGTAGAAACTGATTTTCAACTTACTTTGAGGAATACATAAGAAATCGAAAACTACTCTCTATGCAACATTTTGAATGCTAAGTGAAAAACCATGCATTTTGGCACGAAATTTATTAAAGATTATACCATACTAATAAATTAATGACTAATATTTCATTACCGGATGGTCACAGTTGCTCAGAAATGGGCAAAGAGATGAAGGATTACAGAGCGGACAGATCATCCTTCGTGTTGCTGCTGCAAACAGGGATTTCGGGGCTGCCCCCAGCGTACCCACCCTTGTGCAGCTCGGGACTCCGAGGTGGTCCACAGTACAAGTTCCCAACACCCAAGAAAATGCAGCTCGCGCTCATGCTGTATTTGCACTTAACATTGAAGTTAAAACTGAAAAGCCCCTGGAGTAAATACTGTGAACATTCTGGCCCTACTCTCTCATTCCGTCTCCAAGTCCTCCGCAGCACTCCCGGCCGCCGCTCTGGGCCTGGGTGTTCTTCGACAACCAGCCTCTAGGACGGCGACTCCCTCTAGTTCTCCTCGCAAGTGAACTCACAGATCAAGAGGCTATTCAGCCTGCTGAGTGTTTTGAACTCTTTCTGGAGGAATGTGCACAGGGTTTCTACCCGGTGGTAGGAGAGAGGCAGGGTCTTGCCGGAGGAGATGCCATGGTGAGGACTGTTTGCTTGTTGAGTGTGGTCAGCTCCACGAGGACGAGGGTCAGCTCTGCTTGTTCTCAGTGGTTGACAGCATATCCCGGCCAGAGCCTAGCACACAGGAAGCACTCACTAGAGTCATGAATGAATGAATGCACGAATGGGTGGTTTTGTGCAGAGAATGCTATTTCCAAGGGACTCTCGTAATTTTTTTTTTTCTTTATAAAACATGACATCACACAACGTGTCAGTATGATGTGAGGCTGGTTAAAGCCATTTATGAAGTCACGCAAAATAAGTTAGGTTGTGTTTTTAGCAACGTTCACCTTGTTAGAAGCATTAGTGATGCGGGTGCTGAGCTGTAGACCCCACCCGCGGAATGAAATCAGACCCTGCTTGTGAAAGGCTCCCCATTTTCATGGATCGTTTTCCACTTGTAAAATGGCATCCTAAAAGATACACACATCTTGGGCTCGGGAGGTGGGAGAGGAAGATGAGGAAAGGAAATCTTGGTAAGGAAAAAAAACAAAACAAGAAAAACGCTTTATAAACTCAATTGGCAAGAGAGACAGAATGCCTTCAGGTGTCTTCCTCTTTAGATTCCATGGCGAGACAGGTGATGAATGGGCTTCTTCAGGGAAGAAGAGGGAGGCCACACTCTCTCACTGGGCACACTCACAACACTATTTCTACTGAGCCCCACTGAGTCAATCCGCCATGAAGCATTTCAGTTGTCAGGATGCATTTGGCTGACCTTGAGTTATAAAGCATGGTCCAGCTGAGAGGGCCAAAAATTATTCCCAGGGAGAGGTGCATGAGGTTCCTGGGGCATCATAATAATACCAACTACCTAGTCCATGATTTCTAGACAGCATTCTGTGATTTTCATTTTGGGGCACCATGATCTGTTTGCTCAAAATCAAAACAAAACAAAACAAAACCACCAACAACCAGCATATGCATGCAAGACAATTCACCTTCGATGGTTTCACAAACATTGGTGCATTATAGACAAAGAACATAAACCAGAAATGCTTCCCTCCGCGGTGAGAATACAGCTATGGACTTCTCCCTTTTGGGGTTTGTACCCAGCCCTCTCTGGGCCAGCCTGAGGGCCTCCTCACCCACTGCCTGAGGGACAAACCAATGTAGGGAAGATAAATCAGCACTTACATGCTTGGCCCCGCGTCCGGGCTGGGAGAGCCCAGCATCTTTCAGCCTGTCTCCAGGACTCTTCCCGTACGTTCAAGGTTCTTACCAGCTCTAAAGGCCTGTGCCAACAAGGTCTAAGCAGATTCTTCAAGAGTCCAAGCTAAGAATGTTTCTAGGAGGGGATGTGGGATCAGTCTCAACCAGTGAGAAGACTAAACGTTTTGAAAAGAATTGCAATTGTGCTATTTTGAATTCAGCTCAGAAGAAAATTTTTGCGAAAGATAAGAAAAATGTGTAAAGGGCAGAAAATGCGCTGACTGAAGGGAGCCTGAAATTCTGAGGTTCTTGGTTTGCCATCTATAGTATTTCACGGGACAAGAGCCAGGAGGATTGAGGAGTGGAGAAACCCAAGGAAAATAAGCAGCTGATTTTCCATTCTTTCGCTTTCCTCCGAACTGAAGACTTCAAAAGATACTAACAGGTAGAATCGGATCAGTGTAGGTTAAAGCGTTAACACTGCGTGTTTCTGGTGAGAGGTGTTGGAGTGTTGGGTGTTTTTGTTCGGCCTCTGGATGCCCATTTGAGTAGTCAGTGTTGTGAACTGGGCACACGGATCTGTCCCCGGCTACGCGTGGGCGTGCAGAGCACTCGCCGCCCAGGTGGGATGGCACCAACTTTACCACCTGGAGCTTCTCCTGGCACAAAAAGTATTCTAGACTTTGCTCCAAAGGAGGGTTAGTTGCTGAGCACACTAAGCCTCAAGCATAAAATAAGATTGAATTCATTGGAATTTTCAGGGAAGTTGTTACCGTTTGGTCAAAATACAGTGGTAGGTCCTTTGGTAGTTTTAAAATTCACCTATCACAGTTTACTGGTGAAGATGTTGTTTTGAAGCATCTTGCCCAGAAACTCTTAAGGGTGCTTTGATGTCTGATCAGGGTGAGCTCGGAAACCATGGCAGCAACAAGGACCCAGGAATTCAGAAAACCATTTCAGGGTTTCCTTCTCAGAATTCGCGCACCCAGATTAGAGAGGGAGGGAGGGGCAGAAGGCATGGTGATAAAGCTCCCATAAATAAAGCTAAGTTTTATTCATTGTTTTGAATAAAGATGTATTTGTGCAAAATAAAAGTCACTAAAAAGTAAGACAGACAGTGACAGATAAAGGACATTGTCCACGTGAAGAGCGCTTAACTGAATGCAGAGCTGGGACCGTTCACTCCCCGGGGCTTTGCTCTCTCGTCACCATGGTCATCAACAATTGTGCCCTTGGACTTGGATGTGGAGAACTTGCTGGTGACTGCGTTTGGGGGCCAGACGGGGGGACCTTAAGGCCTCAGTGTCACTCAGCTCCCCAGTGGAAACAGGAATCCCAGCGGGCCCCGCCCTGGCAGTAGATGACGGGAGCCAAGCCTGGGGGAGAGGCCGGTGCCCAGCGCTTCTGCGTGTGAGCGCGGCAGCCTCCGAGTGCTTCCCAGGAGGCGTCACAACTTCCCACTCTGGCGTGGTCCGGGAGGGGAGAGGACAAGGACTTTCCGACCCTGCAGGGGAGGGGTGGGGGGGAGCAAGCAGGCCAGCCCAGTCCACCGTCCTGAAGCCGGGTCCTGTCTAGAAGAGCCAACAGCAACAAGGCCTGGAAGGGGCCCGGGAGGCCCAGAGAGCAGGCCTTCCAGATGAATAGCACCCATTGGAACAGAAAACAAGACACAATTTAAGGCATTGTTTGTTTACAGTAAAAGAATGCAAGGAACCCTTAACACAGGAGGAATCTGGGCTCTCACTCTGACCTTCCTCGGTGGACGAGGCTGTCACGTCAGGTTAAAGCAGGGCCTCAAAGCGAATGAAGGGTGTGATGTCACAAGTCTTGTGCCAAAATGCATGTTTCTCGAAGAGTTCACACTCGCTCGCACGCACACGTATACGGCACGCACACGCAGAGGACGCTTTGGGGGTCGTACAAAATCTGAGGCGGCCCTGTGGGCGAGCGACCCCGTGCACTTGGGGTATAAAAAGCCAACTCCATAGCCGGTTCCTTCTCTCTGGCCCCTCATGCAGGCGCACGCTGTCCACTCTTGTGCAGGAGAAAGCACGGGGGACCCAACGTGGGCCGGATGCTCCCTAGTCCAAGCAGCAGCTGGTGGACGGACGAGGGCCCAGAGAGGGGGTTGGGGTGCACAGTCTGGAGCCCGAGCACGGCCTGGCGGGGTGGCGCTGAAGAATGAGTGACGTGAGAGTTGCTGGGGATTGGCAGGCGGGCCCTGCACCGGCGGAGCCCTCTGGGCTATGAGGCCACAGGCCGAGGCCCCTCGAGTCCGGCCGTGAGTCACCCAGCACGCTGGCCAAAAGCCTGTGCCCAGGACATGCGCTTCGCCACCAGTCCCCGGCTGGGCTCCCGGAAGCCTCTGAAGCCACGCCAAGTCCTGCAGAGACTTATTCAAATGACATAAGGTTTGCAGGGACCTGGAAGAGAAAGCTCAGCCTCTTGTCAAAGTTCCAACCTTTGGGAAGGGGACAAGGGGTGCCCCTCAGGGAAGGGATCAGGTCTTTCCCAGTGAGTCTGTGAGTGAGCGGGGCGGGTGGGAAAGAGGGTCTGGCAAGAATCGCGGCCGCTGATTGTCAAGTGGCCGCTGTGTGCCAGGCACGTGACATCATGGTGTCCTCTAGTCTTCATGGCACCCCAGGAGGCAGGTTCTGGAAGTGTCCCCGCGACTAACATGAGGACCCTGAGGCTTAGAGAGGGGCAGCCCACCTCCGGTAAATGGCAGGCCATGGCCCCAGAGCCCACGCTCTCGTTCACTAGCCTGGCGGCAGAATAAAACCGCACTTGGAGCGGAGAGGAGGCCAATTCTGCAGGGATGGCCATAAGCCTCTGGAAGGAAAACCAGTGGGCAGGGGTAGGCGGTGAGGGGGTGGCGGGAACTGACAAGCAGGAGCACCGGGAGGAGTGATCAGGATGCCGGGACCCCCAAGACCTTCCCATAGCTGTGTCCCCAGGACACAGTCCCAGTTCCCTTTGCTGGGAGACCAGCAGCCCAAGGTCAGGGTGCTTCCCTCTCCCTTCAAAGCTGCCCCCAGCCCCAGGCTCCCCCGATCGGCCCTGTTGTACGGTTCCAGGAGATCTGATGAGAAGCAATTTCATCAAAAACAAATCCATCTTGGTGTGAATTTGGTTAAAGTGATGAATGGGGGAAAAAAATGCATCTCCTTGCACCAGGAGATAGTTACAAGAATGGTCACAGCAACACTGTTCAAAATAGCAAAAAGCAGGAAATCATTCCTGGGATCACTGCCAGAAGAATTAATAAAAAAAATATCAGTACAAATAAGTGAATGACAGCTACGCACATTGACACAGATGAATCTCGGGAACACACTGTAGGGGAAAAGCAAGTCACAGAAGAAAATATCCCGTTACGGTTCTGTTTTTTAAAGTGTTTTAAAAAATGTACTCCAGACAATACATGAAGGAATCAGATACGTGTGCTAACATCTTAAAGGAACCGTAAATCAATCAGAAGAGTGGTTAGGGGGTGCAGGCAGATGGGGGGGACACAGAATTAGGAAGAGGCTCCTGGGGAGGGAGGTCCCGCCCTTTGGCTGGGCGGGCAGGGAGCTGTGTGTGTCTTCCTAGCTGCGGTTTACACCTTACACGTGGTATAAATAAGGTTTAAGCATATTTGGTGTTAGTACAAACAATTTTAAGAAATGCAAGCCCACCAAAAAGAGAACTAGTCCCAGTCACCGAGATTTCCCAGGGGCGTAGACGCATTTCTGTGCAGGCCCCAGACGCCGTCACAGGGATGCGCCGTGCTGTAGTTAAATAATCTCCGGTCGGGAGAGTTGGCTGTCGCCAACTTTTTACGATCACATGCAGCACAGGGTAGGAATATGTGATGGGAAGTAAATTCGAGATAAAAAGGGGAAAGAAGCAGAAAAAAATAAAAGGTCCCTCTCGCCTAGGTCTAAAAAGTCACAAAAATACTTCAAAGTCGCAAAACTCTGCCACGGCCCACCGCGTTGGCCGAACGTGAAGTTCAAGCCGTTTGTTTTTCTGACCCAACACCTGCTCTGCCACATGGGTTTGGCCCAGCTTCCTGCCCCCTGTGGAGCCACAGACACGCCCGGGGTGGCTAGTTCGGGAAAGGTCAGGGTACTCCTCCTCTCTGAATGTGACCTGGGGCCTCGTTCACTTGGCACCGCCTTGAGGTGACTGTCGGCCAAAATCCCTGGCCTTCCCGTCGTGGAGATGAGCAATTACTTTTGTTTAATGTAAAACAATATATATACAGGAGCACTGTGGACAGCACGGAACGAGAGTATATCACTTTAGAAATCTCATACACGGAGACAAACATACATATTATAAATAAGCTTACGTATTTTGATACAAAGGAGATGGCCCTTACATGTTTTACCCTTTGCTTTTTAATTTTTTTTTAATTTTTTTAAAGTAATCTCTGTGCCCAACGTGGGGCTCAAACTCATGACCCTGAGATCGAGAGTCTCAGGCTCTACTGACTGAGCCAGCCCGGTGCCCCTAAACTTTGCTTTTTACATCTATCTCGGGGCCCCTTTCAGGATACCATGCACAGATCTGCTTCTGTCTTTCTAATCGCTACCAGGTGTCACACAATATGGATTTATTGATGGTCACAGAGGTTTCCAGTTTTCTCTATCAAGGACAGTGCTGCAGTGAACATTTTTTTTTTTTAAGTAGCCTTCATGCCAAAGTGAGGCTTGAACTCATGACCCTGAGATCAAGACCTGAGCTGAGATCAAGAGTTGGACGCTTACATGACTGAGCCAGCCAGGTGCTCCTGCAGTGAACATTCTTAACTACACACCTTTGTGGACAAGTGTGAGTCTATCATGGGGACACATTCCTAGCAGGCAGATAGGTGAGTAAGGGGACTCGAATGCAGTTTACCTTGAGCTTCTCTGTGGTACCTCGCGTTTTCCCTTTGTCAGTCGTTCCTACTGTTTTAGTTGGTCGAGGACTTTCTACTACTTCTGCTTTCTAGCTTCCCATCATCTGTAATCTGACCAGCTTGTCATGCAGGTTCTCATGTGAGGTTACAGATGAAAATCCTGACTAGGACCAAACCGAGACTTCCCTCTGAGTTCCGAGAACCACTCAGAGGGACCCACAAGTCCGTGACTGTGCTGTCACCTGCACCCTCCCAGACCCAAATGCCTGGTGTCAACTAGCCTTTGCTGAGGCCCCCCTTACATTGCAGAGCTGGTGCCTCCCAGCTTCCACCTGCCCGAAGCTGGCAAGGCCTGGTGCTTGCCTGGTCCCCAGACTGAGAGGGACCCACTCCGCAGCGCCCTCTTCTGGCTGGTCCCAGGGGAACATGGACAGGGAAGCCGAGGGACAGGAACACCAATCCTGGCACCAGGGGCCAGATGCTACCCCCCTGACTCCTTGGGCAGGAAGGTGCAGTCTGCCCCACTGGGTGCTGAGGGCTGGAGCAGCCATGCCTCTCAGAAGCCCGACAGCAGGGGCTGTGCTTCCAGACCTTCAGCTCAACTGCGGGAGGCTGGGCAAGCTGGGGGCCCTCTGGGAAGTGTGAGGCGGGGGGCTTGGGGCAGCAAGTCTTGGGTGGCCGGCAGACTGGGGTTAGATCTCATTAGCCTTGGGACCTCGAACGAGTGCCTGCCACTCTCTGAGCCTCAGTGTCCTCAGCATAAAATGGAGACAGTAAGAGAAACATGCCTCACAGGGGTGTTGGGAGGGTTCCGCCGATTCCCACACGTAAAGCACGGCCCATGACGCCCGGGGCTGGGCGAGGCGCAGACCAGAGGTCCCGCCGGCGCACATACCCTGAGGAGCAGCCATGGTTGGCTCTCAGCATTAGCTGATAGTATCATTCGTAAGGGTTGCGGGGCAGGGAGGCCCTTTTGTCAGTGCGGAGTATGCCCATGAATGAGCTCTTGGGGGACATGGTCTAAACGGGTGCTGTATCCTCATCCTTGGGGCGAAATTGCACAGGCTACCCAACTGTGCCCGATGGACATTTCGGTGCTGTTTCCCTTAGAGGGAAAGACACAGGGACGCGATTCACAGTTCTGGTCTGGGGCCGGGCTTAGTTCTAAGCTGAGCAGAGGGCGCCCTGTCGCATGGAAAAGGGTTGCTCCAAAAACGGTGCCTGGGAGCACAGCTGAGAGGCTCCGAGGGAAGGAAGGAGCTCTGTTTTCTATAGCCCCTTAGTCCCAAGGGCGGGAGAGGATATTTCCAGAGACAAGCAGGGTTTCGGTGACTTTACCTGAGGCCTGTTGCTTTTACATGCATCATCCAAATGCTTGTGCCACAGTATTGCATGAAACCGGGAACCAGTCTGGAACTTGTAAACATTGCCTGACGGGCAGAGAAACCATTGGTTAGGAAGAGGGAGGGTCTCGTGGGAGGGTCTGCCTGTGACGGGTGCCTGAAGGTAAACGTGAACTTAGGTTAACTAAACCAAGGAAGGTCAGGAGCAGCCCAAGGTAAGCGTGGGGCTTCCAGGGGTGCCTCCAGGTTCCAGGGGCAGAACCTCGGGTGCCTCTGGGCTGTCTCTGTGTGCTGGGGCTTTTAACCACTGTTGGGCCATTGTGCATTCGACTGGTGAGGCCTGTGGCTCCTTCTCAGAATAACATTTTCAAATGCATAAAAAAAAAAAATACAAAGGAGATCAATACCACCGCAATGCAGTTATCAAACTACTAAAAAACACTTGAGTGATAGAGTTCAAGATGTGCTTCTCTATTAATGCGCCAGTACCAAGATCCAGGGGCAGGTCTGACACGGTACTGGAATTCCAGAGAGATGAGCAGACACGCCACTCTGAGAAATCTGCAACTACATGTGATAAGAAAATAGCTGTGGTTTCTCTTGGACATAAAATCACGGGTGTTGTGAACATTCTAGTAGTTTCATACTCCTAAGTAAAGGCGTGAGAGTCCATAAGAAAAAAAAAGATGTAATTTTTTTTTCACCACTCGAGTTCACAAACCCCTTAAATTCTATCCACAGACCCTGGCCGCCCTCTGTGTTGTATTTCCCTCTGCTTGGGGACAGTGCTTTCCTGTGGGCTGAGGCCCAAGAATGGCCCGTGGTCCCTGTGGCCATATGGTCCCCAAGTCGCGCGTGCACAGGCACAGCCTTTACTTGCTCAAGAAAGATGACTTCTAACCCAAGCCTGGAAGCTTGAGGAAGAAATTCCAGGGGGGACCAGACCAGGATGTGCTAAGACATGTGTGTAGCTATGCGTGGATTCAATCACTCAGACACGGAGCAGAGAACTTAGCTCCCCGGTCTCCAGTCCCTGGGCCCCTGGCGGTTTCCTGCTTCCTGACTTCCCAGCTAACACCTCTGGAACCCTGCGGTCCCTCTGCAGCAGCATCACCTGCATTACCCAGCAGCTTGTTAGAAATGCAGAAGCTTGGGCTCCAGCCCAGATCCATTGACTCCAAACCTGAATTTTTACAAGTTCCTCAGGTGATTTGTACGTACATGAACCTTGCACTAGAACATTCCTGAGAAGATGTAAAGATGCTTGGAGACCTGATAGTCCCAGTGGCTTTGCCTGGCTAGAACCCCAAACCCCGGTATTTTGGGGTTTTGTCATGTGACGGGTTACCAGGAAGAGAAGCACGAGCTGTTCTTTTCCTTTTTCTTTCCATTTTTTTTTTTTTTTTTAGTATAGTTGACACAAAATGTTACATTCGTTTCAGGTGTATGACATAGTAATTCAACAAGTTTATACATTAGGCTATCCTCACCACAAGCGTAGTTACTATGATCACCATACAATTCTATTAAAATATCATTGACTATATTCCTATGACTTATTCATCCCATTACTGGAAGCCTATATCTCCCTTTCCCCTTCACCCATTTTGTCCATCCCCCCATCCCCTCCCCTCTAGAAACCATCAGTTTGTCCTCTACATTTATAGGTCTGATTCTGATTTTTGTTTATTCATTTGGGGTTTTGTTGTTGTTGTTGTTTTTAGATACCACATGAATAAAATCATATCACATTTGTCTTTCTCAGTCTGACTTATTTTACTTGGCATAATACCCTCTAGGTCCATCTACACTATCACAGAGGGTATGATCTCATTCTTTTTTATGGCTGTGTAATATTTTTTATGGCGTGTCGGTGTGTGTGTGTGTGTGTGTGTGTGTGTGTATGTGTATCACGTCTTCCTTCTCCATTCATCTATCTATCGAAGGACACTTAGATTGCTTCCATTATAAATAATACAATAAACATAGGGTGAATACCTTTTTGGATTAGTGTTTTCATTTTCTTTGGGAAATTACCCAGTAATGGAATTATTGGGTCATATGGCATTCCTATTTTTAATTTTGAAGGACCTCCATATTCTTTTCCACAGTGGCTACACCAGTTTAGAGTCCCACAAACAATGCACAAGGGTTCCTTTTTCTCCATATCCTCACCAACATTTGTTAATTCTTGTCTTTCTGATTTTAGCCATTCTGATAGGTGTCAGGTAATATCTCATTGTGGTTCTGATTTCCATTTCCTTGATAGCATGGCCTATTCTGAACATCAATGCAAACAGGGCTCCTGGACAAGATGGCACCCAGAACCTCTCCTTCCACCCAACATGGTCACGCAGGAGAGATGGAACCAGGAGGATATGGGAGATGACCACATAAGTTAAAGCTGGGGCTTTTGTAAAAGGGCTCTTCTCTGATTTGGCCTTGGACCAGAATACTGCGAGAGTCTCGTGGCACAGGTAACGTCAGGGGTGTCCCTGAAGTCTCCCAACACCCAAGACCCTTCTAGCCACATGGTCCCTGCCTTATGCAGCATTATATTATTTATTCCAAGACCCTAAGGCTACAGCTTCCAAGGTGATGAGCCCCAGTAGCCACAGGTGAGGCCACAGAAGGGTTCCTGTAGCCACGTGCCATGCCCACTGCTTAGTGGGTACACTGACCACGATCTAAGCAGTTTCCACAGACTAGTGCGGGGACCCTCTGATCACAAACTAAAGCAAAGGGAAAGCAGTAGCCTCCAAAGTTCTTATTGTTTCAAAATGTATATTTAGCAGAAGAAGAAAACAGGGTAGAGAGAAGTCGTGGGCACCCAGCGCCGGGGCTCTGCTTACCTTTGTCGGGGTTATTCAGCTGGAAGATATCGGGGTGCTCGGGGTCGTCAGGCAGCTGCACCATCCAGCCCACAACGGAGACTTTTTTGCCGGGTGTGGATTTATACTGGGGAAGAACAACAGCATAACTGGGAGGCCCATGCCCTCCCCTCCCTAAGGAAGCTGAGCTGGGCCTGGAAAGGTACCTTCCCACCCCCGCCCCCTCCCCTGCTCCCCCCCCCCACCTCCACCCCAGCTCACACTACCTGAAGTCCCAGCATGGAGAGTCCTCTCCTGGGACTTACGTGTTTTCTGTCTGTGCCCCGCAAGGACTTGGCTCCATAGTACAGGAGGGTGGATCCCGAGAGTATGACCCAGTACCTGGTCCATGAGGACAGCTACGGAGAAAGGAGAGACAGGGTGGCAACGCTGCACATGGCGGGGGGGTGGAGTCCCCCCTCCCTGCCGGATTCCCAGCCACATGGGTGGAAGGGTGTCCCCTTCCTGTCAACCAGTGCCAGCGCAGGCGTCACCTCTTCCCCTGGCCCCGCACTATTCAGTGTCACTTTCAGCCAGGGCCTGGGGGAGGGGAGCCTCCTCATCAGTGCCTCTGAGCTCTGAGCCCTAAGCCCTGGCTCCTTTACTCTGAGAGCCTTGCAATTTTTCCCCTTGTTTGAGGCAGTGCCAAGGCTTAATTTCTATGTGTTCAGGTGACTCGGGCCCAAGAAGGTCCTGGGGAAAAACATTTTCAAAACACAGACGTGCCAAACCACAGCCTAGGCGAACCACAGTATCTGCCCCGGGGAGCTCGGGCTGGGTGGCAGCGTGGGAGGTGTGTAGGGCTCGAAGGGGGAAAAGCCAGCAGGGCGGGGCTGTAGGTATTCTTTCTGTTTTTCTGGGCAGGAAGGCTGGGATTCCCTCTTCAGGGGCTCTGCTCCTTGGTTCAGGGAAAATCACTTCAACCGGCCTTTTGGCTTGCAAAGGCGAAGCATGTATCAGCTCCTGCGAGGAACAAGGTTGAGTGGAGCCAGGCCGACCGTTCGCATCACAGCCCACGAGAGCCCCTCTCCACGCAGGATGCAGCTCCAGGGCTGGCAACGGTGAGGCGTGTCAGGCGTGTTTGACGATACCCACACGTGTGTGTAACACACATGCACGTACGTGTCCAACTGAAAGAAGCTTCATGAAACAATACTTACCTTTCTCATACATACAGAATGCTATTTTCCATTCTGCTCTATTCTGCTCACGAATACGGTCATGACCCACTGGACTGACCTCATCACTCACTACTGGGCCGACCAACATTTGGGAAAACTCTGCTGGTGGGACACCGTCTCGCCCTGGCTCAGAATGGCCGAGGCCTGAACTCTGATGGCGGGGAGAAGCAGGCAGGTCCGTACAACAGGCCAGATCTAGGGCCCCTGCCACAGAATGCTCTGTGAGAATCTGGGCCCAAGGGACAAAGTGTGGCCCAGGGCCAGGGTGAAGATTCCCCTTACCCACAAGCCACTGGCACCTGCAGACAGGGCAGCGTCTGGGGGGACAGCTGGGCCGGCGCCCTGGCACCTTCCCGGTGGGCACAGGCAGGAGAGGGTGGCTTCAGGGGGCTCCACAGCCAAGGGCCAGAGCAGGAGCAGGATGGTAGAGCAGGCGGGAGCGGATGCCGCCTGGAGATGCAGCCCACGGGCTGCTGGCAGGAAACCCTTGCACGGATGCCCCGTGGTAACAGTCCAGGGGCCCTGCATGCGGCTGAGGGGAGGTCATGGAGCCAGTGACTTGGGGGTCCAGCACAGGTGACCCGGGAACAGGTGGTGAGGCCTCAAGGCCTCCCGATGCTGCTGCCACGGGAAGAGAGGGCACCTGCAGCTGGGGACCGGGCACAGGCTGTGCCGACCCTCTCAGGGGCAGTTCCAACCCAAGGCCTGGGGGTCTGCGGGCTTCTACTTGTCCTCGTCACAGCTCTGGGTCACCGCATGCTCGCTGTGTATACGGGCGTGCGTGTGACAGTCTTGCCGAGTCCTCCGCGACATGGGCACCATTGTATCCCAGTTTACAGATGCGGAGAGCGAGGCCCTTGCCCCCGCAGTGGCACAGCCAGGGCCGGAGCCCAGGGCTCTCGCTGATGTCCCTGCTGCCTCTGAACGGAGGTGGGTCTGCACTTACCGCAGGTCTCCGTCCTTCCTTGAGCAGAGTTTTCCTCCTCAGAGGACCCTCCATGGTGGGCACTGCGGCCGAGCTCCCCAGCGTACAGATGCACGGGCCTGTGGGGCTGGGGGGAGACCACCAGTCAGACCCTGCCCCGCAGAAGCCGCGCTCAGACGCCCTTTCCCAGCTCCCCACTGCCAAGTCCACGATGCTGTGCCAGACCGGAGGACTCAATGCTATCGGGGCAGGTGGCCCTGGGCTGGCCACAGCTGGAAACTGTCACCGCCCTCACCTTTCCGAGTGCCTCAGGCCCTAGGCTTGGTGACAGAGCTCCTTACAACCCAGACCCCAGGGGCACCGCCGCCTGCTCCTGACCTCGGGTGGCGGTGGCTTCCTCCTGGCCCTCCCGCGTTCCCACCTTCCTCTCCACCTGGGGAGCCTGGGGCCCTGCAGCCCCTCCTCGTGTGGCAGCAGCCTGGAGGAGCTGTGAGCAAGTGTGGGAAGGTGGCGGTGGAGTGAGAAGTGGACCAGGGACAGCTGCCGAGCCCAGCGCCTTTGCCTCAGGGCTTCGGGCGCCACCTACAGGTAAAGACAACCAAGTGCAGCACCGGCTGGGACCTGCCCCAGGCTCTGGATGGCTTCGGCTCACTGGGTAGGTATCTCCCACAGGCATCTCCCTCAACTTGGTGCCCTTCCTCAAGCTGCTCTTCCTCCGTATGTGGATGAACGGTACCACCATCCATGCGGCTGCCTGAACCAGAGACCTGGGGGGGTTTCTCCTCTTACCCCTCCACCGCTGCAACCTACTCGATCCCAAGGATGCACCGCTCCCAAGTCCTATGTATGCCTGACGGCCCCTCAGCCACCGGACTCCCCCACCTTAGGCCAGAAACTTGCTCTTCCTTCGGGCAACTGCCCAATGCTCTCCCTTGGCCTCCCTGAGGCCAGCTTTGCCTACACGCTCTCCATGCCAGGGCCAGGATGACCTGGTCATGCCACTGTCACTCCCCCACCCCTGCCTCATCGCCACCCCTCTCCTCTCCCAGTCCCCAAGCCACCCTGCTCTTCCTGCCTCCCCTTGGCTTGGGGTGCTCTTATAAACCCTACACCTTCCCTCCCTGTATTTGGTTCATTCCTATTACTCTTCTAGTCGTTTCTCCAGAGAGGCCCTCCCTGCTCTCCCCTCCCAGATGGCCCACCTCCTCTCTGGGACCATCCGGGATCTGGGATTATTGGTTCAGTCTCTGTCTCTCCTGCGGCAGCGGCCTTGTGGACTGTGGTTTATCCAGCAGCCGTGAGCTCGGCGCTCGGCATCCAACGAGCAGCCTAGAGCTAGCTGTCAGGTAAATGGGCACACGAACAAACGGATACCTGTAGACGCAGCTCCGGGTCCGGGGAGAATTCCGAACTGGAACCCGCCAGTTGGGCCCCAGCGTGGCATACAGACGTCCCCTGCTTCAGAGGAAAAGGGGCGAGTTTTAGCAACAGCCGCGAACAACCAGATACTCAGGGAAAGCAAGGGCACCTGGACTCTGGGCCTCAGCTCAGGACCCCAGCTCTTCCCGCTCCCCCTACATCAAGCCGCACACACATCTGGGGCACATCTGGAGCTGCCAGATTAGTGAACACGGCGCTCCCAGAGCCTCCATCAGTGTCAGGGGGTGACTAGAATCAGGGCACACGCACTTACCCAACGGGAAGCTGACATATTTAATAGAAAATGCTGTCCATGCTAAATCTAATTACAAGGACACACGGAATCGCGGGCAGTCTTGCACAGCGGGCCTGGGGGGGGGGGGGTGTGCCCCGTCCTCATCCACCAGGGCACAGCTGATTCCCTCTGTTCGCTGTGTCCTCTCCACTGGACGGCCTCCTCTGTCGGTCCCCGCTGGACCCCTGCCATCTCTCTGCGGGCCGCTCCTCTGGCTTCGCTCCCTCCTGGTGTCCCTTTGCAAAGGGAAACTTCGAGGAGAAAATACAGCTTCCAGAGTGATCAGAAGGTTAACCTATTGGGGGGGGAGGCTTCCACCTTTCTGTCTCTCCTTTTCACCTTTTCCTCTTTTAGCAGGACGATTTCCTGTGTCTACATGGTCCTCGAACACCTGCTCATCCTGCACACGGCGTCTCCCTGGGCCAGCGTTTCCTGGCCCGTTGGCCAAACAGGGATGTAACCCAATTTATAAGGTCAGACAAGGTCAGGACCGCCTTTGCAGTTCCCCGCTGCCAGTCCTAGGTCGCTGCACGTGGCCTCATGGCCCTGGACACCTGGGGGGGGCGCACTCATTCACAGCGGCAGGTCCGTCTCGTGGCATAAGTGAGCTCAGGTGCCTCCGAGGCGGGCTCACGTGGCTCCCTGCCTCTCAGTCCCCCACTCGAGAAGGAACTGTTCTTGATGACCATCTTGGGTCTGTTGTCCAGAGGCCCAAGTTCAGGGCAGGTGGGAGTCTGATAGTCATCTAGGCCAGCTGCCCGTCGGCCCCTCCTCTTTAGGTAAAAAGCCACAGCATTTGCTTGGTCCCTCAAGTCCTCAGATGTAACGGGTCTCAGCCGTTCCCTAGTCCACCTGGGTGACAGATGATGGCCCCAGGCTGACCCTACCCCCACCATGAGCCGCGGCAGAGGAGGCCCTGGCTTACCCAACTCCCAGCCCACAGGCTGGATCCCCCCACCCCCCCATTCAGAAAGAGGCGTGCAATGCAGTGAGTGAGCGGGACATTACAGGTCATGACTAATCTGCTCTCGTTTACGGAAAGTTCCAGGATTCTCACTGTTACTGGAACACTGCCGAGTCCTTCACAACATGTTACGACCCCGTGCTGAAGCAGGCTGCTCACAGGGCTCGTGACGGCCTGCCTCCAGGTTACTTTCCTCCCCAGCCACTACCAGAGATTTCCTGTGAGTCGGGGCAGGGTCCGACAGCGATCCTTTCTGCAATGACATTCCTTGTGCCCAGGGATGTCTCCTCATTCGATCTGGATTCCTGCTCCGAGCTGCCACCTGTGTGGAGTTGGAGATGGAGCCTCCCTTTCCAGAGCTGGGTCCTCTGGTCCCTTCTTCTCCACCTTTCTTCTTGTCTTCTTGCCCTGGTGCCCAAAGATAAGGTGCAACGACAATGGGCTGGCCACAGTGTCCGGTAGTTCCACCAACGGGGGGACGTGGTTGGCGTGGCTACCTTCCTTCCGCCCTTCTCTCCTTCCTGAGACAGTCCACGGCTGCACGCTCTGCAGATGTTTGCCTGACTGACACTTGTCAATGGGGAGTTTAAATCAGCATCCTCCAACCTGTCTAGCCTTTTGAGCAGCCTTCCTCCACGTTCTTCCTAAAGGCATGGGGTGCCCCCCAGTGCACTGGGCTGGCGAGGGAAATGCAGGGGTGTGGAGATCACTAGTAAGTGAGGGCTCACATGTGCAAAGCCACCACACTCACCATCTCACTGGAGCTTTATTTAAGCACATTATCTTCCCCAGAATAGAGAAACTGAGGCTCAGTGATGGGAAGACACTTGACCAAGGCACGAGCCCAGTAAGCCAGGATTTGAACCTTGTTCTGACGCTACGGCCCAAGCTCCTCCCACGCCTTTCAGGGTGGCAGGGAGGCTGAGGTGTTCCATGTGGTGGCGTCTGTCACAGGCACCGGGGCTTCCCTGTGGGTGGCTTCGGGACACTCTCCTCCCGAAGGCACCACTCCTTTCGGTGAGCTGCAGCTCATGCAGATCGGGCTTTGTCCCTGTCTGTGAGACTGGACGGCCCCAGCAGCCATGGGCCCCCGATCTCCCAGGGTGCGACCACCTCCCAGGTCCCTCAGCCCTCAGTCTCTGCGCTAGAGTAATCTTCCAGTGGTCTGGCGACTGGCACTTAAGAGCAGCTGCCATTATCAACTGCTGACCATGAGACACACCATTCCTCCAACCTCCGTGAGGGGCACTGTTCCCACCCTGTCTTAGATGAGGAGACAGAGGCTCAGGGAGGCGAAGTCCCTCAACCCACCGCACTGGCCTCTCATTAGGGATGGAGACGCAAGTGTTCACAAAGGGACGCTGGCCTTCCTGTGTGAGCAGGGGGTCTATGTCTGTCAAGCTGCTCCCAGTGGAGAAGTCAGAGCCTGCTTCCCTGGAACCTGGAGGAGTGCCCCTGGCTGTGAAGGTCAGCATAATGGTGACTTTTCCCCCAGGCCAGCTTTCGGAACAGTCAGGGAAGCCCCGCAGGGCTGGCGGAGGGTTGTGGCGATTGGGGTGACTCTGGCTGGGCCCAAGCGGGCTAGAATCAGCACAGAGGAGCCGGGATCTTTAGCCACTGGAAACAATCTGATCACAGCCCTGCTTTGAGAAGATTTGTTATTTGAATGTTCAGGGCCAGAAAATGCAAAATGAATGGGCATTAGTATCTGGTAAACTCAAAAGTCAGGGGATCTCTTGGACTGTCATGGGGGTTCCCACTCCAGAACCATGGGCACCTTTCCCAGCATGATGCTGGGGCAGAATGTGGCTGAACAGAATGTACCCAGGGAGGCCATTCTACCATTTTCTCTCAAGGACGATCTTGGGCAGTGGTGGGGAGGAAGGATGTAGAAGCCAACCCTACTCATGGGAAGTCTGGTCTGGGGAAGATGGAGGTTCGCAACCAAGTAGAACACTTCAGTCCCAGATGGTGTACACAATGATGGTGGTGGTGATGATGAAAAGGATGGGCTGACGAGAATGATGGTATGGTGATGGTGATAGTGATAGTGATGGGGTGATGGGCGCGATGGGAATAAGGATGGGATGATGGGGGTGATGGGAATAAGGATGAGATGATGGTGATGATAGGGTAATGGGGATGATAAGAATGAGATGATGGTGATGATAGGGTGATGGGGATGATGGGGACGATAAGGATGGGATGATGGTGATGATGGAGATGATGGCGATGATAAGGATGAGATGATGGTGATGATGATAATGGGATGATGGGGATGATGGCGATGATAAGGATGAGATGATGGTGATGATAGGGTGATGGGGGTGATAAGGATGAGATGATGGTGGTGATGGGGTGATGGGGATGATAAGGATGGGATGATGGTGATAATGGGGTGATGGGGATGATGGGAATAAGGCTGGGATGATGGGGGT
>CM052813.1:73870461-73916132 GCA_028533885.1 Nasua narica | reverse complement strand
TAAGGATGAGGTGATGGTGATGATAGGGTAATGGGGATGATAAGGATGGGATGATGGTGATGATGATAATGGGGTGATGGGGATGATGGCGATGATAAGGATGAGATGATGGTGATGATAGGGTAATGGGGATGATAAGGATGGGATGATGGTGATGATGATAATGGGGTGATGGGGATGATGGCGATGATAAGGATGAGGTGATGGTGATGATAGGGTAATGGGGATGATAAGGATTGGATGATGGCGATGATGGGGTGATGTCAGGATAATGGGACTGATGAAATGACAGTGATGATGGGGATATGAGGATGGAACGATGGGGATGATGGGTGCTAGGCAATGTGCTAAGCAGTTCTTGTTTATTATCTTGTCTAATTATACTGGGATTTTCTATCCTAAAAATAAGGAATACTGTTAGGCAGGCACTATTTTGTTTGTTTGTTTAAGTAGGCTCCACGCCCACCAGGGAACCCAATGTGAGGCTTGAACTTACAACCCTGAGATCGAGAACTGAACTGAGATCAAGAGTTAGATGCTTAACCGACTGAGACACCCCACTGAGGCGCCCCAGGCATTCTTATCCCCATCTTATAGATAAGGAATCTGAGGCTTGGAGAGGTGGAGTAACTTGCCCAAGGTCACAACACTAGGAGGAGGAGGAGGCTAGTGCTGTTGAGGCAGAAGCAGCCAGGGTCCTGCCTGGGCCAACAGCATCTGGAGAACTCAGACTAGCCAAGGTAGGTCTGAAAAGCATCTTCCCCTCAACAGTTTTCTAGGTACACGTTAGGTAGCATCATGGAGGTTAAATTTCAGAAAGCCCCGAGTCCCTGTTGCTGGTTTAGGAGGTTGCGGAATAGGGAAAAGTCTTGGGTAATAATTACATTGGGGTCTCAGTAATCTAGTCTTAGCAGAAGTAGGGTCCTCCACCCCATTCTTCTACGTCAAGGGCACAGAGCCCCCTGAGGTAGGAGTGTGCCTGTGGAAGGGCCCAGGAAATGCTGTTCATCAACCGTGCCCACCTGTACCGGCAAACCTTAATGGGAAGCCAGCCCATCAGGCCAGAGCTTGGCCCCAGCCACCTCCGAAGATTCACCTCATCCGCGGACAGGGAGCTGCCGCCCTGAGCTCTGCTGGACGCTGGGACTTCCCTTCCAGCAGTATCTGCCAAGGACTTTGACTGCTGTAAGTCGCTCACTCACTTCTCTCTGGGCAATGCCCTGATCTACTGAGTGGGTCTCTAGGAGCCATATTCGAGCTGCACGTTTAGCTGAGCGGACAGAACAATGCCTGATCCAAGCCAGGTCGATCGGGTTTTCTCTCATGGCAATTAGGAACCAGATGTGAGAGAGAGATGGAAAGTCAGGCTGGGTGGCCGGATGACGCTAACACACGTAAACGTGGGAGCCATGAGGTGTCCACCTTCCCCTCTGTGAGCTGACAAGTCCAGAAATCTGGTCCGCAGAGAGAGAGGGGAGTGCGGCAGATATATGTGGAGAAGGGCTGACTCGAGATGGAAAGAAAGCCCACCCACCGTCTAGGGCCTGACTCTTCGGGGTTGGAGGCAGTGGACAGAGAGGCTGTGGGCTGAGATTTCTCCGCTACCTGAGAAGCCACAGCAGCTAGTGGGCAGGGCCCGGCCCAAGGACAAGGTCAAGCTAAAGGCCCAGGGACTGCTGCCCACTGTTCTCTCTCAGGGGAGCCTGAGCTCCTGGGTGGAGCCTCATTGTCCCGACTTCAGTGTCTGTTACTGAAAGCAAGGCAAGAGATGGCATCTTTGGGGCAAACCCTCCTCGGGAGCTCGGCACATCGTCCAGCGGGGCTGACACAGGAGACAGAGCATGACAGAGCTGGGGAAACCAGAACGAGGGGTGGGTGGGGGCGGGACACGAGCCTGGGCGATTCCTGGGCCTCGGCCACAGGGGTGGGAGGAAGGTAGCGAGACCCTCCGTGCAGGTCACCCTGAAAACAGCCACTCTCATGTTGCACTTCGGTTAAAGGGACCCCTCACCAGCAGGACTGCCTCCAGACCAGCCCCGCCCTCTCTTGAAATGCTGCACAGTTTGGGGTGCAGGAGGTGACTCTGCAAACCTGGGCCGTCTGCCAGAGTCCTCTGATCGTCTCAAGACAGGAAAAAGGTGTCTTTAAAAGCTCTGATCTGGGGATAGCAGGCTGGGGAATCTGCTGCCATGACTCTACTAACCTGGGATCTCCCTAAAGATGGAAGATTCCACTGGCTAAGAACAAGGAAACCCCACGTAGGGAAACACTGCGTCGCCCACCCTCCTCGGCGCCCCGGGACACTTGTGGGGCCGACTGTCAGCAGCAGCCTCTTAGACGGGTCCTCCCCACAGTTCCGGGTCACCCTGGAGGCCAGCCATGGGTGGCTCCTCCGTCCCATGATGAATGTCCTCTTCACCCCACCCAGAGATCCCTGCACCCTCTGCTTGCTGGCAAGAGGTACCATTGAGTGAAACTCGAAAAAGTCAAAGTTCCCAAACGGAGCAGCTACACCTATGAGCTACGTGTTTCCTGGGAGCATCATCGCCGTAGAGCCGAGGCTCCTGCGGCTCAGAGGCTGAGAGACAGGCCCAAGGTCACTGAGAGCCGGCCGTCCTGACCCCAGGCCTCTCCCAGCGCTGCCGGCAGCGTCCGGAAGCCAGACCGCGACCTTTCGGTGGAGAGGCACACTAAGAGCTTCGGAGACCAGGACACATCGCTGAGTCCGCCTCTGCTTCGGGGACTCGGAGGAGCCACACCGAGCATCCCTGGGCCACCTCCCATCCCGGCACACGACTCAGGCCTCGCAGCCTTCTCAGATCCCGGGGCCCCTCCCCGAGGGCCCGTGGTGGTCCTCTTCACCCACATCCCTGGGCTGCTGCTCAACCATGGCCTCCACCGGAAGCCACCCCGACCCCGCAGTCTGACTCGGGGCACCACGCCGGACACTCCCATGGGGTGCTGCACAACTTCAAACCCTCTGCGGACCCGGCATCACCTATCAACTCGCCTCCCAACCCGACCGTGAGCTGCGACTAGCTCCCCGGTGCCCCTCGCCTCCCCGGGAAGGAAGGGGAAACAGCTCCGCTTCACAGAGGGCCGTCGCTCTGGCCTCTCCCGTCCCCTAAGGATCCCTCTGCCCCCTCCTCGTCTTTGTGCCACCTGTTTCCGGCCCGTCCCTCCCTCGTGCGAGAGCGGCGCTTCCTCACGCACGGCTGACGTCGGGCCCCACAAGACGGATGGCCAAGGGCTTCATGACGCGCTCTGTGACGTGCTTTCATATGTTACCTTTCCAAAACCAATCAGTAAATGTTTCTGATGAACTCTTTTTGTTAAAAAAATGTTAATTTTTGGGGGGGGTGTCAAAGAAACATGTACCCATTGTGGCAGATGTGCAAATAGAAAAATGGCAATAGAGAAAAATAATGAAGGAAGGACATTCATTCAGTGGCCCTAGAACTCAGAGAGAACTGAGATGAGCGACACGACATACTTTGGTACGTACATACGTGCTCACCTCTATCATCCGTTTTGTTCCTATTTTTAAAAACTTAATTTAAAATTAACTCTTAGGCTAATATTTTTGTTCTCACTTTAGTGCCAAATCAGGCATAAAGAGAAGCACCTGTTAGCTCTTGCTGATGGGCCTGACGAAAATATTCCCTTCTCTCTGGAATTTCTGAGAAGCCTGAGGTATGCTTGAGGCTAGCCTAGGGTAGTGTCCCTAGTCCCTACTTTCCAGTTAATTAAGTACATGCTGAAAATGCCTTTTCAGGGCTGCCTGCCTTCTTTTCTTGGGAAAGCACGGTGTGACATGGCGTCCTCCTTCCACTGTCTTCCTCAACCCCGGACACTGAGGCGAGAAAGGTGCAGGTTGGGACATGAGGTAGCGTCCTAAGAGACGAGGGGGCCCAACCCTCACCCCCTGCCCTGGCCCCAGTGACTCAGGCCTCCGGTTGTTGAGGCCGCTGACCCGGGACCACCACTCCGTCCTCATTCTGGGCCCCAAAGACAGGGGAGGGTCTTTAGAGCAGCCAAGCCAGCTCCTCCCTGATCTGGCTCCCTCACGGCTAGTCCGTTCCCACAGGCCCCGTGGCCCTACTGAGGCTGAGACAGATGAAGTGACAGCAGGATGAGAAGGCAAACTTGCCAGACAAGGCCAACGACCTGCGCTCCGTCAGACAGCGGGAACCCTCCTGCCCTCCCGGTCACAGTGGCATAAAGGGAGACTAAGCGGTGCCTGCCGACGGGGGGAGGGCTGTGTGCGGGTGGCAGGTGCCACCGGCCTAGGACCTCCCTGTCCCTCCTGCTGGTATGTGGCTCCGTTTCTCTTCCTGGCCTGGGTCAAGAGTGTCAGCAGGGCTGGGGACCTGGTGGACAAGTCAATTGTGGGCTGTGGCCCCTAAGCGACGGGGCTGTGGGGCGAGGTGCTGCCGCGGCCTAGCCGGGCCTCTGGGGACCAGAGAAGCCAGGGCCTCTCCTCTCACACCTCATTCCTCGGAGGTGGGGGAGGCCCTCTCCTGCGCTGCTGGCTGTGGTTCTGAGGTCACAGTCTGCCCGTGCACGCGTGGTAGAGAAGGCTGTGTTCCCACAGGCTCGGTCGAGACCAGCTGACCGCGTCCCTGAGAAGGGATGCTCTGCTTTGCTGAAGAGTGTTCTGGAGGTTTTGTCAGGGTGGACACTGGCCTCTGGGCCCAGGCACGGCCGCCCTGGATTCCAGGGAGAGGGAATCTGCTTCCCCTTGTAGAGAAAGAGTCAAGCGGCCTGGGCGTGAAGGGAGGCCCCGGGGGGCTGAGCACTGTGGGGGTGAAGGTGAGGCAGGGAGGCCCGGGCGGCCCTGTGAGCTGTGCTCCCCGAGTTGTGTGGGAAAGGGTGGCATTTAACAAAGGTTTCCAAAGGCCAGGAGGCAAACCCTCCCCTCCAGCTCTCCCATGGGCTCTTCAGGGAAGTCTCAAATGCTCAGATGCATTTGAGGACCTGGATTCTTTCTGGTGAAGAGAGTAGGACAAGATGGAAATGCAGACTGGAGGCCGGGCCATGGGAGCTGGAGGCCAGGCAGCAGCTTGGGTCTTGGAGCGGACCGGAGGGCTCATCCGAGCCCCACGGGCATCTTCCAAAGCAGGTGGTCTCCTGCTCCCCTCATCGGGCTAGGATCCCCGAGAGGGAGAAACAGGACGTTCCCGCTGCCGGCTGCTGGCGGTGGGGCCGGGCACCCGCATGGGTGAGCCCGCTGGGAGACCAGCTCCTGTGGGATGTCCCATCCACAAAGCACCCACTACGAACACTTCAGGATAGTAAATCAAACGCCAAATTCTAAGTGAAAGAACTGAGAAACGCTGTATCTCCCAGGGCTCACTACTGGCTAAGCAGAGCATCCTCTGTGGGGGCAGGAAACCCCTCACTGTCTTCCTTCGTGGTGGCTCTGCTCTGGGTCGCAGGTGCTCGTCGGGAGCTGTATTTGCTGCCCTCGGTGACTAGCAGGGCGTCTGGCAGGACGCAGTGGCTTCCTAAAGAGCCACTGATGGAATGAATGAGGGAATGAATGAACTAGTGAGTAAGTTCAGGTCTGGATCCCGGCACCGTGCCGGCACAAGTTTCCCACTCAGCATCCCCCCCCACTGGCCTGTGGCTAGGGGACACGGGCTTGCCTGTAAGCCCCCTTGTCAGGGTCTCCCTAGGAGTCCCCCTGACAGATGCTGATACAAGCCAGACTTCTGCTCATCCCATCTGGGGTCTACCCTAGGGCCCGTCTGGGGTTCTCTGGCCCCAGGGCGCAGGCAGGGGGCGCACTGGCCCGAGCAAGCCAGGCAAGAGCAGATAAACATCCCTCCAGGAGTCCGGCAGCAGCGACAGAGGGGCCAGGGTCCAAGGGCTCACTGTGTTGTTCCTCCCCCTTCCAGCCCTCTGTCTAGGCTATCACAGACCGACTGACCCACGGACATGGGGCCAGTCCCCGTAGCTGTCACCGTGGCCCTCTGGACGGGGCCAGGAGCACAAAGAGGGGGCTCGGCGGTCAGGAGCACGTGGATTGGGGTCAGCCCTGCCCCACCAGCGGAGAACGAAGCAGAACAAATCACCTCACCCCTCTGAGCCTTGCTGTCTGCAGGTGTCACATGCGGACACTGGGAGTGACTGGGAGCGTCAGGCGCTTGAGGATTCCGTGAGGCCAAGACAGGGCCTGGTGCACCCGGAACGCTCGACCAAGATCACTCACGACTTATCACTTACGTCCCTCAGCCCCAAGAGGACATCCTGGGTGGGTTCATCTCCTCTCTGGCCAGTTTATGATTATGGGGACTGAAGAGACAGGAGGCTGCAGCGCCAGAGGAGAAGTGAGGAGTGTGGAAAAAGAGAGTACGTGCGTGTGTGAGTGTGAGCACGTGCGCCCACGTGTGGGGTGTGTATACATGTGAGCTGTGTGTGAATGCACATGCGTGTATGTACACCCACATACATATGAGTGCACGAACACATGTATATGTGACTGTATACACACACAGGGCGTGTCTTGGGAACCGTGTGCACACGCACGTGAGAGGCCGTGTGTGCGTGTGTAGAGTGTACACAACTGTGGGGGTGTGTGCACACAGGCCCCTGCACGCGGCTGGAGGGGCTACTCGAAGGACGTGCCAGCCCGCCTCTCTGCAGCTGTGTCAGTGGATTTCTCCCTGCCTCCCCTCACGCCCCGAGACGCCATGATGCCGCCTCACCTTTTGGGCGCCATAGCTACGGGAGCTCCCCCTCAGAGCCCACCCGGTGCCTGGCACAAAGAGAGCATCAGCTCGCGGAGGACACGCGCGGAGGACTCCTGAGCGGGAGGCCCCATTCCGGGGGCAGAAGGCCTCACCACAGGGAGCCAAACCCTGGGCTGGGATCCACGTCCCGGCCACAGAGCCCAGGGCCCGAGGCCACGCGGGTGTAACGCTCCCAGACCCCACCAGGCGGAGCCACGTGCCCATCTCCACATCAGGCCCATCTCAGGCTTCTAGTCGTGAGAACCCCCATTCCAGACCCAATCTGCTCGCAGGTCTCCTCGGCAGCTCGGCCTGAGGAAGAGGTGCTGGCCTCAGGCTCCTGGGCTGGCTCTGGGCCGGACGATGAGTGGGGCTGCTCAGAGCATGGGGCTGGGACCCCCACCCCACGCCCGTCCTGCTCTTCCGACCCCCCCCCCCCCACTCCGAGTGGGCCCTGCCCCTGGGCCGCGCCGACCTGAGGAGCCACAGAGCAGCCTCCCCAGGCTGGGCCAGTGAGGGGCGGGGGGTCTCTGCCCGGAGCCCTGAGTGCCGCCCTGGGAGGGAGGCTGAGCTGAGGCCACACTCACCTTTCCAGCCCTGAAGACATCTCTTCACTAAACTCTGAGCTCTCACTACTGCCTGGAAAAGGAACACAGATGAGTGAGCGTGGCAGCCTCACAGAAGAGGGGCCGACCCCACAGGAGCCTGTTCTCCCGGGTCAGCAGGCCCAGGCCCCTGAGCTCCACAGAAGTGCGGGAGACACAGCTTTCTGACCCCGGGGGCATCCGTGTGGCTGGGGGTTTCGCTGCTGCCACTTCCCACTCGCTCTACTGGGATGGTCAAAAGAACTCTCCCCTCCCACTGTTCCCGGTAGGTCCTCCACTCCCTTCCCACCGCCGCCCCCAAAGGCTGCAGCTGGCTGTGCATTGGCTGCCAGGCCCTGCGCCCCTTGGCCTCCGTGTCGGCCCGGCCCTACCACGGCCTCCCTCCTGGCCCAAATGAAAACAGGGCTAGAATAAGCCTCACCGCGTGAGGACACGGGCCAAATGAGCACTTCTTCTCCCAAGGGCCAGGACTGTCACAGCAGCTGCCTGGCACGAGACAGAAGCCTTGAGGAAGTGGCCCCTCGCCTCCCGGCCAGCATACACAAGAGCGAGGCTCCGTCTCCCCCAGCTGCCCCTCTGGGGGGGACGGGGACACCCGCTCGCCAAGGCCAGGCTCTGGCCGCAAGGACACCTGTCACTGCACACTGCCGAGTCCTCTGTGCTCCCCCTCAGGCCTTGGTGCTGCCTCGCTTTGGCCCTCTGCTGGCTCCGCCTGCCGCACCCGACTCTGGGCAGGGGGAGAGGGGGAGGGAGGGGGTCTCAGGCCCCTCTGGAGTCACCGGGTAGCGAGCGCTCCAAACACGGCACATGCACGCACGGTTTTCAGCTCCATACAGAAAAACGTTTGAGTTTCCCAGGAAGAGGAGCCAAGAACCAAATGCCTGGTGATCCCGTCTGGATCCTGGAGAGTGTTGTGCCTGACTCAGTTCTCGGAGTCAAGGCCTGGGCTCAGGCACAGCTCAGAAAGTTTCCTGGATGTAAAACAGCTGTCCTGCTGCCCAGCTGGAGGCTTTGGGGCTGGCGTTTCCCAGACTGGTTCCTCGGAACCTCCTTGCAGCCCTACCGCATTCCAGAACACTCCAAGGAAAAGGGTCCCATGACCAGACTGGGAGAATCTGCAAGCTCTACTGTCTTTTTGAAGATCCATAATGCCCATCGGCATACTCAAGGCTCTGAGAACAGACCTGCTTACCTGGTTCAACCCAGCCTTTCCCCAACATACTGACTCCAGAATTCTTCTCCCCAACATACCGACACCTATGAACCACGGGCCGCTCTGTCCTGAGCTTTTGTAAACCCCTAACTGGGTCCAATGAGGAGAACTTCCTCCCAGGCCAGAAGGGAGACAGAGGCCTTGGGTGGGGGTAGACAGCTTCCCCCTTCCCCCCAATGACAGTGACTCAGAGACCTGCCTCATTTCGCAGGACATGGGACATGGGATTCCCGCCCTTCCCGTTCCTCCCGCTTCCTCCCGGGGCTCATGGGCACCCCACCAGACCACACCAGATCAAACCCCCAGCCTGGCGACTCCCTAAGCCGCCACTAGCCCCGGGAGGGCTCCCCGGGAAGGGAAGCAGACAGACACACAGACACACGGACTACGGAAGCACAGGCACACTGAAAGGGCATGGCCAGTGCACAGTGTACTGGTCTGATGGTAGCAATGACAGGTGATCTGGGCACTACAGGGGGACAGGCCTATGACCAGAGCGCAACAGTGTCCTAGCTCTGAATCAACCTCGATCCTGGCCTCAGTGACTCAGTTTCTGTTCCTTCCACGGACTTAAGTTTCTGGCTGAAGCTCAGACATGAAATTTTATCCCTGAAGATCAATTTGTCATCTCCCGAAACTCCAGCTTCTCAGCGTGAAGACAAGTACACAAGGAGAACCCGGTGGCCCGCCTGGCTGCTGTCCCCAAGCCGCTTCCCCACTTGGCTTCGCACACTGGGGCTTGCGGCGTCCCCCAGG
Organism: Nasua narica; assembly: GCA_028533885.1. Classification (NCBI taxonomy): domain Eukaryota; kingdom Metazoa; phylum Chordata; class Mammalia; order Carnivora; family Procyonidae; genus Nasua; species Nasua narica. The sequence goes on along the minus strand of CM052813.1, from coordinate 73,906,824 downwards.
ACAGAAGCCCCCCGGGCTTCGGCAGCTGCCAACCAACGACAGCAGGTCTCAGGTGCGTGTCCGGCGGCTCCTGCCACCTGCCTGCTGCGCTCGGGGCACCTGGTGAAGCCCTGCGGACCAGGAAGCCGAGGCCTCCCGGCTCGGGCGACTGCTGTAGGGAGCCCTTTCTGCAGGGGGGTGGGGCCACCGGGCGCTGCACAGTGACAGAGACAGACACGGAGCACACACCGGACCGTGGCCCGCCCGCTGCCGTGTGCAGGCCGGAGACGCTTACCTAGGGAGAGTCCATTGGTGACGGCAGAGGAGGAGGCGAGGGCGAGGGCCCTGCGGGGGCTGCGGGACTCTAGGACACTGTCGTCCAGCAGGTGCCTCGCTTTCTCCGATGGGAATGTCGCACTTTTACTCTCAACTACACTCAACTGACACATCATACTGGAAAACGGAAAGGAAGAAAGAAGGCAAAGCTCCTTATCTGTGGAGTAACAGCGGGCACACCTGCCCGGGGGGGCCTGAGCAGACGGCGCAGCTGAAGGAAGAAGACGTCCCCCCGGAACCGCGGTACAAGACCGGGCTCTGCCCCAGCTCGTGGCATGACCTTGGGCAAGTCGCGTCCTTTCTCTGAGCCTCAGTTTCTCCATCCGTCAAACGGGGACACATGACACTTGCCCTGCCTCTCTCAGGAGGACGACAAGGCTCAAGTGAGCGGACAGTGCTTGGGAACGATGCAGCCACACAAGGGAAGGGCGGCGTGACCCCGTGGGCAGCGTGCCGGGTTCTGGAGCCACGCGTCTGGTCCAGATCTTTGTGCCAACCTTGCTCACCACTGCGAAGTACTCGACCCGGCTGAACCCCAGAGGCCTCCTTCTTCCAAGGTACTGGATACAGCACCCACCTCGCAGGCCTGCAGGGGCTCGGCGACATAAGGCACGGCAGGCACGTGGCAGTAACCAGAGCAAAGCCCAAAACACTCAGAGAGCGACCCTTCCCCCTCCAGCCTGGGAGGGACGCCAGGGCCAGCCTGGCAGCCTGTGAGCTGCCTGAGGCTTGTGTCTCAGTGGAGGAAGGAAGGGAGGGAGGGAAAGAGGGGAGGGAAGAACAGAGGAAGGAGGGACCCAGCTGTCCAAGAGTCTGCGTCCAATGCCCCGGGACACAGGCCCGGCCGGCCCGGCCACAAGGATGTCCATACGTGCCCCCCGGCTGTCAGTCCCACACGGCCAGCCCGGCAAACCCGCGGCAGGCTCACTGCCCTGCGGGCTTTCTGAAACAACTGGTGAGCAGAGACTCTGAGCCCTGACACCGGCAGGTGCCTCGAGACTCTCAGTGATGTCCTGGATGACAGTCATGGTGTTCGGTGGACTCTGGAGTTTTCCATAAGGGAGGCACTAACCGAGCCGGGGTAAACCTTCTGGAATCCCACCATTGCTTCCCCGCACTTGCCCGCGTGCTCTCCACCGGCTCCCGAACCAGTGATGGCCGCCACCCAACACACAGGCTGCGCTGCGCCAGCCGCCCTCCCTCCAACAAGCCCGCGCCAGCCTGGGGGGAGGGCACCCGCCAGGGATACCGAGAGCACTCATCAGATGGATAAGGGAGCCCCCTTCAGTGGGCAAGCATTCCCAGCAGCCCTGGAGCCCATGTCTGGAGCCCACGGCGGGTTGGGGGGCGGGGAGCGGCTCGGTTACCCACTTGTTTCCCAGGCTGTGGCTCTTCCTGTGTCTCGGGACGGGGGGCGTGGGGAGGCTGCCGGCAACAGATGCATCAGGACAGGTGGGCCGCCGGCTGAACCTCACGGAGCTGGAGCCGGCGGAGGGGCCTGTGAACAGAGCAGAGAGAGAGAGCCACGGTGGGGGCTGGGCTGGAGAGGCTCAGAGGAGGAGGGCAAGGTTCATGGAAACCTCGTGGCTTTCTACTCGTGAGACACCGACCCCTCACAGGGGGCGCAGGTGGGGATGGGCGGCCTAGCCTGCTTTCCCCACAGCAACGCTTATCCAGGGCCCCCCTGCTGGATGACAGAATTGAGAGCTAAGAGTGTACCTTCCGAGTCCAAGTCCAGCGCCCGGGCCCCTGTAGCCACTTTCTGTTCTCTGCTCCCTCAACCAAAGGGGATGGAGGGCTTCTCAGGGGAGGCGGTGGATTTCCTGAGGGAGGGCATGGCTAGGGAGGCAGGGGTTGAGACTCAAGGCCCATCAGTTACTGGCTGGTGACCTTGGACAGGTTATTTAACTTGAGCCCTGAGCCTCAGGTTCCTCATCTGAAAAGTGGGAATAACTCAGCTGACCTTGCAGGTGGTTGGGAGGTCATGAGGTGAAGTACACTGAGTCTCACAGACAGCGCTCCTACTTGTTAGATTCTGATAATTATTACCTTGTCCTTCTCAGCCTCAGTCACGGGGTCAGCGGGAGGTCACGAGAGCTGGGCGGCTGAGCCACAAACCACACTGGGTGCCGAGTGCAGAGACTGAGGCACGACCCTCAGTGTGGCCATGTCCTGGGCTATAGTTGGAGGGTCATGGTCCCGACCACTACTATACCCTTTTATTTCTGTGGCCTGGGAAGGGAAGTCTCGAAGGGAGGGGACCCCGGATGCTAGTCTAGCCTTAGCTACCCAGGACAGACGCTGGAAGAACGAGCCAGCGCTTCCCCAAAGGAGCTTGGCCACTCCCCGCAGAGCCCATCGACACACAGCAAGCCAGCAGGCTGCCGCCAGCCACGGGGAGCCTTCCTGGAGGGCCTGTGGGGTCCGTGGGGGCTTCAGATCCTCCACCACAAGATGCCATGGACCCACACGGGACCTAAGGGCTCCCTGTCCTCCAGCATGCCTGCCTCATCCTCGTTTTCAGGTCCTAAATACTGAGCCCTGTTCCCAGCCTGTCGCAGAAGAAAGTCTAGCGCCCTCCTGGTACTCCGGAAAGTTCAGGAGGCAGGGGAATGCACACACTGTCTGGGGCGCCGACTTCCCGCTCCCCGTTGCAGGCTCGCCTCTGCCTCGCCCTACCAGACACCAGACCAAAACACAAAACAACACTGATTCACATGGTTTGGTCTTGGGGCAGGGCTAGAGCAGTTCAGTGAATCGGAAGGGAGAGCCCAGATTTGCTCCGTCACGGGGGTGGAATCACACATCAGTGGGGAAGGGAGGGTCTTTTCAGTATATGGTGCTAGAACCACTGGGCTCCATGTGGAGAAAGATGAAATTAGAGTCCCCCTTCCTTATATTATGCAGGTGGATTGACGTCATAAATGTGAAAAGCAAAAATGCGTTAACTACTGGGGAAAAAATAAGGCAATCTTTATGACCTGGGAGGAAGAAACAAAAAGCATAAACCCTGAAGGACAAAAAAATTGAATACAGGGGCGCCTCGCTGGCTCAGTCAGTTACGCGTCTGCCTTCAGCTCAGGTCATGATCTCAGGATCCTGGGATCAACTCCACATTGGGCTCCTTGCTCAGCAGGGAGCCTGTTTCTCCCTCTCCCTCCCCCGCTCCTTCTGCTTGTGCTCTCTCTCAAATAAATAGATCTTTTAAAAATGAATACATTTGATTTCATTAAAATCATTTTGGGGCACCTGGGTGGCTCAGTTAAGCATCGGCCCTTGGCTCAGGTCATGATCCCAGGGTCCTGGGATCTAGCCCCACATCGGGCTCCCTGCTCAGCAGGATGCCTGCTCTCCCTCTCCCTCTGCCTGCCACTCTGCCCACTAGTGCTCTCTATCTCTCTGTCAAATAAATAAATAAAGTCTTAAAATAAAATGAAACATTTCTGCACCAAAACAAACAAATAAAAGACAGCAGAAAAGATGTTAAAAGGCAAACTGTAGTCTGGGAGAAGAGATCTAGCACCACATCACTGGCAAAGGATTTGTGTTGAGTACATGAAGAATTTCAAATATCAGTAAAGAGAGACAAACCACACAGAGAAAATGGGTAAAGGACGCAAATGGGAAATTCACAAAAGAGGAAGCCCACAGGACCAGTCACTACGAGGAAATGTGCTTAACCTCACTGGAGATAATGGGAATGCAAATTATATAGCAAAAGTGAGGGGGAAAAAAAGCAACACTCTTACCTTACTAGGTTGTAAAAAATTAATTAGCCTAACGATATCAAGTGTTGGCTAGGATGTGAGACGATGGCAATGCTAGTTCAGGGCTCATGGGAGCGTCCAGTACTCGGAAAGCAAGTAGCAATGGCGAGTCACGCCTCTGCGAGCAGGCGTTTCCAATTCGAGGAATCCACCCTCAGGAAACCCCTGCAGACACGCGCGAGACACGTGTACAAGGATGTTCAACCTCGCACTGTGTACGACAGCAAAAGACGGAACAACCTACATGCCCTTCCGGAGGGAAATGGATGAATGAGCTGTGGTCTATTCATCCAGCAAATTCACAGAGCAGAAAAATGGTGAAGAAACTGGATTTATAGGTATCGATGCAGATTAAATTCTAGAAGCACATGCTGAGTGCTTCTAGAACGGCATGCTGCCATTTTTGTCAACAGCTTAAAACATGCAAAACAAGAGTATATATGTTTGTATATATGTTTGTACATGAGTATATATGCAGGAAAATATAAAAACCTGCTCAGGAATAACATAAAGCAGTCCTGGGAGATTAGATGCTTCTACGGGGAAGAGAGGAAGGATGGGGTAAGAGGGACTTTGCTCTATTCGTAATGCTATACTACTTAAAAAAATATAAAACAAATACGGCAAAATATTAGTTTGTGTTAAATATGGATGGTGGGTGCAATGGGTAGTCTCTATGTGTTCCATATTTCATTATTTAAAATGAGACTACTTTAAAAACATGTGGATGCTTACTGTGTGCCAGGGGCTGTGCTGGAATCTTCCGTTTGCCCTCCAGATTTGTCCTGCACCCGTTTCCACCCTGTGCCATGAACTGGGAGCTGCCCTATGGCACCTAGGTCAGTGGGCTCCCTTCCCTCTGGCTCCTTGTTGGGTCAGGTCTAGGGGGAGCCCTGGCCAGAAACTGGGGAGGAAGGAGAGAGTCCGTGGTACCATCTCCTCCAGACTTTCCTTCGGGGTCACCCCTAAAGGCATCCGTCTCCCCAAGTCCTCTCTACTCTGGTTTTCATAACCGCTGCCTCCTTGCACTCCTATTCCAACCCCGGCGTGCTGCGCTGTCCTTGGGGTTCCTTATTCCCATGTCTTTATAAATAGCCCCTTTCTGAAATCCTCCTGTGATCAGCCCACTGGGCTGTGCCATCTGTGTCCTGCAGAGAGCACCCAGGGCCTTCACATTTAAGCCCCACAACACCCCTCTGAGATCCGGATTATTAGCCTGAACTCACAAACGGGGAGGCAGCAGCTCAAGGGCTTAAGCTTCAAGGTCAGGAGCTGGTCGGCAACGTAATCAGGTTCAAGTCTAGGCATCGTGAATCCATGGAGTAGATACCTGGGGCCACCCACCCACCACCTCCTCCAGGAATCCCCCTTCCCGGCCTTGATGGGCTCACAGAGGAGCCAATGCCACCAACGTGGCCTTGCTCCTGGCCCCTGATAGGGACAGACACCTTCCCCAGGATTTTCAGATTTGAACATGTTTGAAAACAATCACTTTTTGGTGGATGAGAAATAAAACCTAGACACTGTCGATAGCTGTGTCTCCCTGCTTGTTTTGGAAAAGGAAGCCGGTCTGTGGCGAGAGGCCTATAGAATAAGGCAAAGAGCCGGGTGGGAGGGAGTCCAGTTTGGGTCCTTCCCTCCCTGGCTGCTCAGCCCTTCCGGGATCCCGTAAGCCAATGGTTCCCTTTTTGGGTGAGGCAGCCAGAGCTTTTCTCTGCTGTCTGCAGCCCCAGGAACCTGACCAGGAGGTCGCACCCCACCACAGTGCCCCCGGGGGGCTGCCTGGGTGACCTGGCCTGGTGACTGGAGACAGCGGAGGCTGTCCGAGGTCCTGACTCCGACCTGCAGGAGGGGTCTCAAAAACAGGTTCTGAAGGACGATCCAGGACAATGAAGCCAGAGAGGCAGGGCCTGGGCTTCACCAACCAGACACGGCCGTGGGAGGCCTTCGAGGAGGAGCGTGAGCAGGTACTGAAATGTACCTCGGCTTAGAGCCTGCGGGCATCTTCCCGGGAAGGTGGGCCGCACCATCATCAGCCCCCCATCCAGGGGATGGAGTCGCGGCATCTGGAGAGCATGCGAGAAACGGAATTTCTTGGGCCCATCCTGAAGGCTCTGATTTCATTGGCTTCTTCCTCACTGGGGTCTGGCCATTGCTCTCCACGTGGGTCTCACGCACACCCCAGTGAAGACATTCTGCTCGAAAGTTGGGACAAAAACAAGCTCCATTCTGGAGGAACTGTCCCGTGCGCTTGCTCCAGAGAGGAAAGGGAGGGATGGGAGGCGTCCGGCTTTGTTTCTGTTTCGCGCTTATTGCTCAGTAAGTGCATCCGAGCCGAGGGTGGAATTCGCCTTGTTTATCCACGGCACGGACGAGGGACTGCACGGACTGAGTCACCCTGGCTCCCACCGCGGGTTCGGAAAGCCTTCTGTAAAGGTCAGCTCGCACTGCCCCGCCCCCTGTGGTTTGAACTGGAACTCGACTCCCTGTGTTGTCGCAGTAATAATGACGGTGATAATTACGTTCGAGTGGTCCATGCTGCGGGGGCAGGCTGGGGGACCGTGCTGCGGGGGCGCACTGCCCTCCACGTCGGGGGTTCTCCCAGCAGCCCTGGCTCATAGGCGGGAAAGCCAGGGCTTACGCGGCAGCCACGTGCCGGACTTCAACCCGGGGGTACATCGCTCTCCCAGTGGGGGCGGGGCAGGAGGTAGGGGCACAGGTCTAGCAGTTCAAAGGTCAGGCAGAAGAAACAGTGTCGCATTTGAGGTAATCCGACAGAAGCAGGTGGCACTTCCTCCAGGAACCATGTGTTGGGAAAGTTCCAGCTGCTACTCGTGCTGGTGAAGGTGGAGAGGACAAACATCTATTATGCACCAGCTGCATGCCAGGCTTGTCCCAACACTTCAACATCCTATTGCATTAATTCGTAGGCAGTTGGCAATTTTACAGTGGCCATTTTAAAGGGACATCTGAGGCACATGAGGTCACGCGCTGGAGGGGTGCTGGCTTTGTTCCCTCAGTTGGCTGAGCGTGCTGTGCTGTGCCTAGAGAGCAGGACCCCCCAAAGCTCTCCTGGCAACCTCCGTGGCTGTCCCACTCACTCCTGCTCACTCCCTTTCTCACCTGTCTCCAGGTGCTTCCCGCATCCCAGCTCTGATCCCGCGTGTGCGCCTCTCCTAGGCCTGTGGACGCGCCCTTGGTTTCCTCCACTCAGCTCCTGATTCTCCCTCCAGGATGAGGCCCAGACCCACCTCCCTCTTCTCGATGCTTTGCACAGCCTTGGGAGGCCTGCCTGGCCTCAGATGGCCCTTGGCCCAGCCGAGGGGAAGGGTGGGAGGCCCAGGCAGGAGAGGCTGTGATCTGCCCGGGTCCAGGCGTCCAAGTTGATGCTGCTCTGGGTGCCCCGGGTCTCGGCCACCCCCCCCCCCCCCGCATTGTTGACCAATAGCCTGGTCTGACGATGAAGCAGAAGAATTTCCATTTAGTTGGGACTTCGGGACGGGAGCGGCTTCTCTGCCAGTAAGTGACGCTCTCGGCTACCGAAAGGCCTCACGTTCCGGCCCCACTAAGCCTGGGGTGGCCACCACGTGACAGCACCAGGGACACGTGTCATGTGGAGCCGGTTCTGAGCTGGGCGGCTGGCAAGTTTATTTCTCCACGTCCCCTGGGGCAAGGGCAAGGGTAAGGGCAGGGATAATGAGCTGGGGTTCTGGCCTTGCTTTGCAGAGTGTGGTCCCCGCTGCCCGGCCCGATATGGCACGAACAGCTGGAAAAACTGACCATGTGGCTTGACTATCTCAGAGGATTGCTCTATTTTTCCTCAGCATAATTTTTCCATGAATAATCTTTAAAGCTCTTTAAGTGGCTGTTTCTTTAGCAGCTTTATTGGAACATATGAGAACTGACAGTCTCTGTGGGGAACGAGATATCATGTTGAAAAAAAAATCTGGTTTTCATTACATTTCTCTCAAGAAACCAACAGGCTGCCCAACAGACCACTCATTGATTGGAAGCGAAAAGAGCACAGGGCCTTCCAATAACGGCTTTGCCGTGGGCGGGAGTCAGGATGATGAATGGTCCTAAGAACCCAGGATCCAGAGGCAGACCGACGTGGGCTCCCGGTGTTATCGGCCACTTGCAGGCTGAGTGACCTTGGGCAAGTCACCTGGCACCTCTGAGCCTCATTCTACGTCTGCAAAACAGGAACATGGGCCCGACCTGGCAGCCTCCCTGTGAGAAGGAAATGATACCGCATCCCTCCCTCCTTCCTGCAGCAAGCGTTTCCTGACCCCGAGCCAGCCCCGAGCCACGTGCTGGTCGGACACAATGGATTAGGGAGCTCATGTTTTGCTTTCATGGGGTTTACAGTCAAATGGCAGAAGAAGACAAGTGTGCAGATAATTACACCCGGGAGGGAAAGAAGAAATAACAGATATGATAATAGCAACAACTACACCGATAGGACACATGCTTGGATCGGAAGAAAGGAGTAACAGATAGGTCAACAGCAATAACTAGACCGGTAGTAGGACAACCGCGTCAATAGCGATGGCGGTAACAGCAGCAGCGGACCCTCTTTGCACATCTGCAAGGGCCAGAAACTTGCTAAAGGCTTCACACGGGTGCAATAACGCGGCCTCCCAGGCCCGGTCGTTATCTCGACGCCACGCTGTGGGACCTGAGGTTGCTGCTTGCCCAGGCAAGCTCCAGAGAAGCGAGCTGCGCGTATGAGAACACGGGAAGGTCGGAGAGGAGCCGGCGGGTCCGACATCCAGGTTGGCCCAAGCCGACGCAGCGGCGTATGCAGACGGGGCAGCAAGAGCAAAGACCCCGAGATGACAGACAAGAGAAGCTACTAGAAAAACGGCAGGGAGCCAGCCTGGCAGCAGACCTGAGGGCGGGGACTGTGGGTGTGGTGGGGGGTGGCCAGGGCTGCACAACCACGTGAGGAGCCCAGAGTTCAACGAGGGAAACATGTAGAGATTTTTTAGGAGGCGTGGTGATGTGCTCAGATTTGTACCCTAGAAAGCACACTCTGGCTAAAAAAGCACATGGATGGGGCCAAAATGACAGGCCGGGAAGGAGAAATGAGGATGAGAGGTGGGTAGGAGGTGGACCAGCAGGGGTGTGGTGGGAGGGGGGGCTCCGGGCAGCTTGCTGTTCGCCTAGGAAGCAGGCCTGCGGGGCTGACAGGAAGTTCACATTGGGACTGATGTCTGGAGGCCACTGGGTGTGGCGTTCAGGAGACAGATGGCACCCGGGACAGAGGCACCCAGACAGGCGTGTGTGGGGCCCCAGGGGTGGGCAAAATCATCCAGAGTTGTAAACTCAGTGAGAAGGGCGAAGGCCTGGGACAGAACCAGTGCCTGTAGGACGAGAAGAGCTAGGCTCAAAAGGAACTTGTGCAGATCTGGGGTCAACAGAACGAATACTTGAGAGACAGTGTCATTTTAGACGCATGAAGAGAATGACCTGGGGCTTCCCTTGTAACTCAAATGGAAGGCGTCAGAAGGGATGCACTGATCTCCTGCCGGCAGCCCATCCTCGGCGGGCGCCCCCCCTCAGAGGCGCCTTGTGCAGGCAGCACCCATCCTTGGGGCTGGAACACACTCTTCTTCCGCTGGGTCCGGGTTTCTAGGGGAGCAACCTGGAGGGGCCTAGCCCACCGCCCGAGTCGGCTGGCCAACGCCAGGAGCCAGCGTCCTCCTCTGCCCCCCCATGTGGCCCACAGCAGGCAAGCCTGAAACGCCCCAGAAACGACCTTCTGCTCAGATGGTTCTCTCGGGAGAAGGGAGAAACAGAGGCAAGATTGGTGACTTGCCCCCTTTGCCAGGGGTTCGACCTGCGACGGAAGGGCTTTCACCGAGAGGCAGGCCCCTCTCGTGCCGCCGGCGCACGTGCCCTGAGTTCTCAGAGGGCGGTGACCCCCATCCTCGGGCCCAGGAGCTCCAGTCCCTCGCTCTCCGGCTGCCTGCACTCGCCGACACGACACCCAGGCACTTGTAAGTAAGGGACCAGATGGAACTTCCTGTTACCCAGAGTCTCCTACCAGCACCAGCTCCAGGAGGCAGGGGCTGTCCGGCCTGAGTGCACCAGGCGCGGGGTTCTGGCTACAGAGGGGCGGGCTCTGCAGAGGAGGACGGGGAGCCTCGTTCCCACGGGTTTCCAGCAGCATCTGCGTCCCTGCCCTGGGTCGGCACTGCCCGATTGAAGCAGTCTGGCAGACGGCGGCCGCTCGCGGGCTACCTTCCAAGTCTTGCATACTGGAAATTAATGGGAGGCAGCTGCGGCAGAGGGGACCCGGAGTCACAAGACTGAGTTCCAGTCCAGCCTCTGCCTGGGCTGCCGGGAGCTCGGCGTCCAGGGCCTCTCTGCGTTGAGAAGGGGGGTGGCCACGGCTGGATCCGAGGCTCCCGACGGCGTCACCGGATCATGCGGCGCACGGGGTGAAGGGGGTTCTGTGTCTCCTGGCTTCTTTACTGCGTGTGCCGCAAGCCCCGTTCCCAGAGCGGGGCCCTCCCTGGGGCCGCCCTCTGGCACTCAGGGGACATGGCCCCGGGCACAGAAAGCTCTCTCACGCCGGGTTTCACGGGCGAGCCTGGGGAGCCAGTCACTGTTCCATTCACACTCACTCTTTGTTTCTCATACACGCAGCTCTCACGGGTCCTCGCCATGAGCCAAGATCTGGCTCACACATCGTTCAGAATGCCCCGGTTCATTTCTTCCTGAAAAGCGGCATCCGATCCCCCTTCAACAGCGGTGAGGCCCAGACGCTGTCTCCCTGGAGTCAGAGCGAGCAGCACCGGGGAAGCCCCTGATGCCGAGTGCGGAGCTGGGCCACAGTGGGCCACCAGAGCGGGACCGAAGGGGCTGGTGTCTCTGTCCCCCTGCTTGGCGCTGGCGCAGCAGGCTCCTAGGGCGAGAGCAGATGTGGCCCTCCAGGGTGGAGAGGCAGACGCGGGCTTCTCTCGGGCGCCTCCCCTGAGCCCCTTAACCCATTCTGAGAATCGAAAAAAGCTATGGGGGAGTCTCTGGAATGGGGAGTCCCCACCCCCCGCCCATGGGGGGCTCTCTTCTTCTGCTCACTACTCTCCAACGGAGGGGAAGGACTCTACAGATCACTTGGGGAGCTTGACATATGTCCCTAGCAGTTGGGAGAGCCAGGGGACTCCTAGCGCCTTCCTCAGGCATGGGAGCCCGCACGGCCCAGCCAGGGGACAGTGGTGGCCACACCAGGGTTAGCTGCATCGGGAGAAGGCAAGCTGTGGCCTCCCACCGACCACAGTGGCCCCTTATGACAGGGGCCGGCTTGGAGGTAAGGGCTTGCAAGGACCCAAGCAGCAAGGAGCCGGCCGGGTGCACAGACTCTGTGAAGGAGCCGCCGTGGTCCCAGAATGGATGGGCGCACGCCCGGCCAAGGGACTTGTGGGATCTCTGAGAAACTCTGAGTGCTCGTGTGACGGCATCTTTACACCAGTTGTCACCCGGACGGTCCAAGACCGCAGCGCCCACTGCTAAGACTGGGTCCTTTGCCCCAGGCCCCCAGGCTAGCAAGCCAACGGAGACAGAGAAAGTCCTGGTGGGGAGAAGGGCCAAGCACCCCAACCCGGACCGTGAGAGATCAGGCCCCAGCTAGGGGGAGTGAAGAAGATTTAATGCCACGTCAGGTTTAGAGTTGTGACTCTTACACAGAACCAGACTTCTAAGAACCACACAGGGACAGTGTGTGACTCAAAAGTGTCTTTAGGAAAGGCCTGGATATGCCAAGGTTCTCATCCAAGGCAGTGATGACTGCATAGACACTGTACTTTCTATGACCGTACCGCCTAGACACGAAGGGCAATGGCGGGCCCAGGGTGCTCTGGGACCCTCAAGTTCCACGCAGGGGATACAGGTGACCAGTCCAGACCCCCGGGCTCTGCAGCTGCCTCTGCTCCCTTCTCCGTAGGAGAGGGACCTCCCCCTACGGAACGAGGCTCTCGGCCCTCGCTGCACAGGGCAGGCGTGAGGGTCCTGAGCGAACACACAGGAAGCGCTTCCAACAGTGCATGGCAGCGAGTACGAGCTCAGAGCGCGCCAGCCGCCGCCATCACCGCCACCGGGACTCTGTTTCCCTAGCACGAACCAGCTGCTGTGATGGTTTTAACACACGTCCACAAATTCTCAACACTGCCCACGCTGAGAGGTCGGGTCTGCGTCCCCTCTCCTTGGACCTGGGTGAGCCTGTGTGACTGCCCTGACCGACAGGGCACGGCAAAAGCAAGGCCACGTGACTTCTGGGGGCGGGGGTCACACAGATGTCGTGACGCAGCTTCGACCCTGCTCTTGGAACATTCGCTCTGGGGGACACTGCCACGTAGGAGCTGACGATTCTGAGGCTGTCACACGGTGAGGAAGCCCAGGCCACGCGGGAGGTCACATGTACATGCGTTCTGCCCAAGCTGTGGCCCCGCCAGCAGCCAGTACCACACGCGTCCAGAGGATTCCAGCCCCTAGCCACTGAGTCCCTCTCAACCTTCAAGGCCTTCCCGCCAAGGCCCCAGATACCGTGAAGCAGACGAGCCATCCCAGCTGTGTCCTGTCCTATTTCCTGACCCACGGAGCCCGTGCCTGTAACGAAATGGTGGTTCTGGGGTGTCTGGCCACCAGCGGTGGCACGCAGCTCAGCTGGTGAGTGGTGAGTCGGACTTGAGGGGAGGGCCCTCCCTGTCCCCTGCTCTGTCGGCTGTGTCTTGCTCTCCCTCCGGGAGGACAGCATCGGAGCCTGCCCCATGCAGGCCACGAGCCAGCAGTCCTGCGAAGTAGCCCACGTGAAGTATTCAGTCCTACGGCCGTGTCACCGACAAGGAAACCGAGGCCGGGAGGGAGTAAGCTGATGGCCCCAGGCGCCGGAGCCGCGCCGTGAACCCAGGTCTTCCTGACTCCAAAGCAGGGCCTTTCCCCAAAAGGCAGTAAGACCAGGAAGACAGGAGCATGTGGAGAGCAAGTCGGAAGGTACGAGCACAGAAACCCAAGGCCCGAGCTGAGGTTCTTCCACGGCCTTGCTTCGCTGCCAAGGACTTTTTGAGAGAAAACCTGTCGGTTGGTTCAGCCATGTGGAGGCGGGCTAACAGAATCTGGAAATGTCTTCACCAGTTCCAAGGCACACACAAACATTACTTGCCCTCTCTGGGGGTCAACGTTCTTTATGATTTTTGCTCTCCAGGAAAATATTAGTTCAATTATATAAAAGAAACATTACATATGGAGGAGGGATTGAAAACGTGGCATTCCTGGCCCTCCCTCCTCCACAGCCCAGAAACCGAGAAGGTCTCTCCACTTCCGTTCTCACAGTCTATTCGTTGGTGCGGAGCTGCCGGCACGGTCACTCCCCAGGGCGGAGAGTGGGCAGCTCTCTGTGGGCCGCAGGGGCCATCACAGACACGAAGGGCACAGCCTCCGCCCGGGACCACGTTGACAACAACCAAGGCCTCTGAGAGACCCAAGTCCCAGCTGCTCGGCCAGCAGGTCTCAGCGCCCGAGGCAGGCGAGCTGGAGAGAGAGGTGGGCACACCGCACGGAAGGGTCGGGGAGCCCACCGACCATCTTGGTCTTGCTCACACGGGCCTCCTCCGGCTCCTTCCTGGGCCACGCCTCCTGGCCCCTCATGGCTTTTGCTGCCTATCTCCGCCCTAAAGCCTAAGCTCCCGGGGGGCAGGTCTTTGCCCCATTCCCTGGGTCCCTGGCTCACTGCAAGGGCCTGTCACAGCAGGCCCTTGGCCTGGACGTCCTGAGCAGGAACCCATGAAGGCATCTCGGGTCCTCTCTCTGGCAGGTGTGCAGGCGGGTGCCCGACTGCTGGAAAGGGAGCCCGGAGCTGTAGCTTAAACCCCCATCCCGAGGAGCCGAGGGAGGCTACGTTCCTCCCATTCCTGGGACTGCAAGAGGCACATTCCTGTCCCTGGGCCTGGTCGGGCTCCTGCCACGCAGCCCAGTCTGACTGCCAGATGGGGGAAGGCCTCCTGGGAGCTGCCCCTCTGGTCTCGCCCTCCGCAGGACCCCTCGGCTGTCCCAGGCTCCAGCGGCACCCGCCTCTGTCCTTGGAGAGGCTTCGAGGCTGCGGGTGGGAAGCCAGGACCACTGAGCGCGTCGGAAGCCTTCCAGACGCTCCCGGGCCCTCTGGTGATCAATGAGAACCTTAACATCCTGCTTCCAGGGCGGGAGCCAGGGCTTTGGAAACTGGTGGAAAACACTCCTGTGTGCGGGCTCGCAGCACTATGTGAAAAGCGCCGCATCAGCACTTCCCCGGAAGGGAGTGTGGAGTCAGCAGTCGGCAGCCACGGAGCTGCGTCCTGGAGCCCAGCGCCTGAACGCTCCGGCCAGGAGCTCAGAGGCCGGGCTGGAGAGGCGAGGACGGGCGGGCGAGGCTGTTTCCCCAGGGCCCCTGTGTCCCAGGCCCTGGGGACGCCAGACGGGGTCTTTACGCTGGGGGGAAGGCAGACGAGGGGCCACTATGCACAGGGCACGTTTAATCCCCGTGGGGGAAGTGCTCCACGAGAGTGTAGAACGCTGGGCTGGCAGAGTTTCTGTAAAAAGCCAGATGGTGAGTATTCTAGGCTTTGGAGGCCACAGGGTCTTCGTCCCCACCTCTCTGCCACTGTCCCGGCAGGCAGACACCCACAGCACGTCAGCGGACGGGCGTGGCGCGCTCCAATACCAAACGGGCGGGCTGGATGTGGGCCATAGTTCGCCAGCCCTGCTGTACCAGGGGCCTGACCTGGGCCGGGGAGGGGGGCGGCGGGAGGAAGAGCACCCCTGCGGCAGCGACGCTCCATGAACGGCTGCAGGCTGATTCGGTGACGGAGGCACAATCAGTACTGGCGACAATCACATCATCCCGGTACAGTTACACTTGAAGAGAGTGTTCTGTGAGTCGGGCACTGGACTGTTTCCCACACGGGGTCTCGGTAAATTCCCACAACAACCGTGGGAAGGAAACATTATGATGTCCACTTTACAGATGGAGAAACTGAGGCCTGGCAGGTACGCCGACTGCTCTGTTTGCTCCGTCAGAAGCCGAGTCCTCCTCAGCTCAGCAATCACGGAGTTGGGGACCCCTTTTCTTTCCCAGGTCCCTCAGCCTACAGGGGCCGGTGCCTCACTATTCTTTACGTAATTCCCATTTCAGCTTCATCAAAGTCTCTTCGTATGAGCCGGGGTAAGTGGAGGGGAGCAATTCTCTTCCTTGCCGGGATTCTGCCTGATGCTGCGGTTGGTTAATTTGCTGGGTTCTAGCCTCACACGGCTAATAAATGGCAGAGCCAATGGAGGGGACAGTGGCTAAAACAGGAAATCCGGCGGGCCCTGAGGAGGCTGGGCCGGGGCTGGGTCCTGGTGCCCAGGCCCCGGTTTCCTTCACAGGCAGGGGTCCAAAGTCAGTACAGCTCCTCCTTTCCTGCCCAGGGCCCGGTGAGGGGGCCAGTTCTTGAGGGCCCCAGTTAGCAGTGTTCGTTTTCTGAGCCTGGCTCCCGGTCTACAAGCTCTGGCCTCGCCAGAGGAGCTGGCGGTGCTCAGTGCAGAACTGGGCTGGGGGTGAAGTGGGGCCCAGGTCTCTCCCTCAGGGAGGAGGTAGTGAGGCAGGTGCCGGTCAAGCGAAGGGACCATCGGGGTCAGACAGATGCCTGGAGGGAAGGGGAGGCCTCTGCTGCCATCCGCCCTGAAGTAATGGAAGTAATGGGAGCCCGCAGCAGGAAGGGGCGCTGGGAGATGAATCCTCTGGCACCGTCCGGAGGGTAGAAAGAATGACTGTGGGGACTTCTTCGCACGTGGGGAAGGCCAGAAACTTGGCTTATCCCATGAGGGCATGATAACCAGATAAGACAGCAGAGGCTTCTTACTCAAACTAATTTGCAGGAGACTCGAGGGCAGAATGCTTTTGATTTGAGCCCACTCTGCTCCAGAATTTCGGCATTACCTCCTGAAGGAAGTCTCGAATGGTCAGTGTTTGCTACCGTTCCTTTTATGGCCCTCAACAACTGCTTTAGAATCCTGCTGCTATCACCTACATCCCTCTGATGGGAACCCTGTCCCCAGCGCCCTTAATCACTAGGGACACTGTGTATATGTCCCAAATCTGGGAATAAATCTGATGCTTCAGGAGGGTGAGCCAGCTGCTATTGGAGGCACCAAGTCCCCAGGTATCCCGTTACCAGGTCACATCAACCTGACCCCAGGCAGCAGGTCCAATGCTAAGGGCCCAAGTGACTCAGAGAAGTTTTCTCTACTCTGTGCATGTTCCCAACCTGGGGTTCTGATCTGGCCTCTCTTGGGGCTGCTGGGTCCCAGGCTCTTTGAGGGAACCCCAGCCCAAAGGGGACCCACAGGGGCACCACAGATTAGGGGCCTGGAAGGTTGGTGTGCAAGGGCTGCTGTGCCCTCGATGCCACAGTCAGGGCCAACCCCGACAGCCGTGCCTGGGCCATTCGTGGATGTGTCCCCACTCAAGGTGGCTACAGTACCTGCGAGATCTTCCTTGGAAGAGACCAGTCTCGGAGAGCTGCTTCCGGGTTCAATTCTGAGTGACAGTCTGGAAACAAAGATTTTCATGAGGTCAGAAGGGCTCTGGTGTTTCGGGGGGGACTGATCACATGAGTGTTGGAGTCGGGACACAGGACTGCTGCTAAGGGCTAGCGTCTCGGAGCCCAGGAGCCCTTTGGGGTCTGCTCTAGATCTCCAGACAAGCTTGGGGACTCGGTGCGTTTATTGTCCCCACCTACCAGATGAGGAAACTGAGCAGTAGCAAAGTTAAGCAGCTCCCCCAAATTCATGGGCTAGCAAGTAGCAGGGCAGGAAATCCCACCCGGGACTGTCTGACCTGAAATCAGGGCTTTCGATCATTACAGTGCACCCCCTTATCGGATGCCACAGAGAGGCACAAGGCCATGGACGTGTTAGGACTGGCACTTCGATATTATTATTATTTTAAGCACTGATTAAGAACCTCTGGATGAAAACGGTGGAGTGAAGCCAGATGCAAGACTCCCCCTCTCCCAACAAAACCAACAAATTATAAAGGCTTAGGAGAAGAAGAACTTACCAACTGCAACTCAACAAGAAAGGGGGCTGAACTGAAGCCATGAACTTCAGAAACTTGCAGCCAAGGAAAGAACAAGCGGATTGTGGAGTCTGACCGAGAGGTGTGGCACAGCAGGGCCCTGGCACCCCGCCCTCTGAGGTGCCTTGGTACATCTGAGCAGGAGTCCCTATCTTTCCCTCTTCAGAGTGGCACCAGATGTTGGCAAGAAATGGATGAAATGAGAGGACAACATGGTGGATACTCTGGCAGAAATGAAGGTTCGTTCCGTTGAGGGGGTGATTTGAAACCTGAGGGTGCCCCATTCTGGAATGGGATACAGCCCCCAACGAGGTGGAGGAAACCCTGATACAGAGCCCCCGTATCTAAAACACACTGCTTGCTCCTGGCCTCCTTGGAGTCTGGGCCCTGCGTCCCCCCCAGGGTACAGAAGAAGGGAGAGACAAAGCACTCTGACCCCACAGCACGCAGGAGGAAAAGCCAGCCCCCACATACATGGGAGAAGGGTCAGATGTCCCCTCCCTCCATTGGAGCCATGCAAAATCCAGATGGAGTTTCTCAAACGGGAGCGAGACAAAAAGAAATGGTACGGCAACCCAGCAAACATCCTCTCACACAAAGAAGGGAAGAGAAAGGAATAGAGTAGTGCCTAGGTTACTCAGCCTAGGAGGTAGCCCCAAGGGACACAAGAAAATCCCCCCAAGTGCTTTGAGCAGGAGAACAGCTCATTTGGAACGTAGGTTGAATAGAGCAAGATCTAAAAAATGAGATGATGACACAAAGGAGTAAGATGGAAAGGGAGACTGGGGTCCTAGGGGACCAATCAAGGATCAGATGAATATCTAAGGAGAGACAGATCGTCCAAGTGTCTGTGAGGAATAGACAGAGATCACAGCCACTAGGAAGAAGCCAGGGGACATGGAAGGCAGATAGCACCCAACGTATGGATGCCTGGAATCCCTGAAAGAGGGAAGCCATGAAATGGTACAGAAGAAGTCAAAGAGAACCCAAAGAACCCCTCTGAAATGAAGAAAGGGCATACCACGTTCCAGGGAAATTTGGTATAGAACAGTCCACTCTGAAGCATTCCTCTTGTTGTGCCTTTGAACCTCAAGGAATTCTTCACCCACCAGGCAGATAAAGCAAGTCACTTACAAGAAGAAAGGGTCAGACTGGCTCAGCATCCTCAACAGCGACATCCAGTGTGAGAGGCTATGGGGGCAGGGCCTGCAAGTGCTGGGGGAGAGGTGTGGAGGCGTGCGGCCCCGTGAGGCGAGGCCCCGTCACACGCGGACGTTTCCACAAGGGACACCAGAGCACGCAGGACTTGTGAAAACCTGCCTCACGGGGAAATCCAGCTAAATAAGGGAGTCGTTAAAATAAAGACTCCAGGAATGGAAAAGTGGTGGAGGAACACAGGTGGTAAGAATTGAATCTGTTTAAAAACACCAACAGTAGGAATTATAGTTCCTGAACATAATGTGTATGTTATAAACTCAGACTGTGTAATAATAATAACACGACTAACAAAAAATCGGAAGATGGTGAAGGGGACGTGAAGGTGGGGGAGAGGGTTGGCATTCTCATCTTTCGTAACCAATCGACCCTGTGCAGCACGGTGGGGACCTGGTTAAAACAGGACTCACCGACTCAAACCTCTTCATGTTTTTCCTGACTGCTTTTAGTAATCTTAGAAGGCTCTTTTAGGAAATTATATCTCTTGTGCTGAAGAAATATTTATTTGAAGAGTAGCTAATTCTTTACATTTTATTTCAGTTTCTTTTTCTAGTTAAATTAAAATACTTTCAATTAAAAATAGCAAGTGTCGCATGATCCAATTTTAATAAATTCTATCATTCCATCCCACCATCTGTCCATCCTTCTCTGTGTCTCTATGCACTTCCTATGCATTAAAAATGTCCCAAATTATGTTCACTTAATGCTAAAGGCCATGCTTTCTAAGTGGTAGGAATTTGGGTAATTTTTCTTAAATAAGATGAAATGGACAAAGAGTCGAGAAAAACAAGCGCCGTTTGGGCCCCGTGGCACAGTGTCTCCCGAGCAGACGGGGGCGGGGTGTCAGAAACGCTCTCTCATTAGGTGATAACGAAGCCACAGCGTCCTTTTGGGTGCAGAGCAAGTCTCGGGACATGAGTTGGGCCACAGAGCATGGGTTCCTCAAGCAGAATCACAAGCCTTACATGTCCTGTGTCACTCAGAGCTGTGGCCTCCCTGGGGAGGGACCCCATCCATGGTCCGGGCCCTGGCGGGGGAGAGTGTGGACTTCTTCCCTTGGTTTGCCCACTTGGACCACAACAAAGGGCCTTTGTAAAATCCAGGCTGACTGGTTAGCAGTAAGCACAGGGGGTGTTCAATGTCCTTCAGAATGGAAGCAGTAATTACTCACGACCTGCAGCTTGTCCAAGGATTATCTCATGGTCAGAAGTATTTATAGACTATTTTTCTCCTTAAAGGATATTAGTGTTAATGAAAAACTGCTGTCTCTTTAATTGTACTACAGGCACATGAATGGAAAATATTATCCCAGAACCTAAGAGGGAATAATTTCACACTCTGGGGTACTCTTTTCAGGAACAGCAAATGCTTTGTAAGTAAAATGAGCTTAATTTGTGGCAAACATAATTTCAGTGGTAATCTCTGGCCTTCATCTGGTGTTGTTACTATTACGCAATAGATCACAATTTCATATTATACTCTGCTCTAACAAAATATTATACAACAACAGCTAAACACATAATGTCTCTGTTCCCAGAGATGGCTAATTATTAGAACCACTCAGGGAGCTTTGAAAAAATACAAATTTCCAGGCTCCGCCACAAACATATGGATGGTTATGAAGCTTCGCGGGTGACTCTGATCCACAGCGAGGTCAGAGAACCACTACTATAGACATGGCCAGGTGTGGAGGACATCAGGAGTGACCAAGGGTGTCTCTAGTGGCCACAGTTCCCTATAATTTTCAGTGATTTTGATGAAGACCAAAGTAATCAAACTGGTCAAATTTTTTATACAAAGCTGGAAGAGATAAAAAATACATATATTGGATAATGAGATTCAAAGGAACATGGCCCCCAGAAGCAGCCAATAAGATGAGATTTGAAAGAATACACATAAAGTTGACATTTAGGGGGAAATGATCAGTTACAAGATGGCCGAGATCTGTCTTGATATATCAGGTAATCCGAAAAGTACTGAGACTCTTGGTTGGCCTCGAGCTCAAAATGAAGCAAGAGCATGTCCCATCAATGTGGCAGACAGAGTTGATCTGAAAACTCCTCCTCCTCCTCCCTCTAAATACATAGAAATACTGGCTAAATCCCCAGGTGCCACAAATGAAGAACCAACTGAGAGCCAGACAGGGTGAGGGGAAGATGGGGACAAAGGGCCCACCGGGGTCTTCGCGGGAACAGAGTCAACTCCAAAGGGCTGCGCGGGATGGAGAGGAGGCCGCAGCCCATGCCGGATGGCGAGAGTCCTGCAGAACGCTGGGGCCACGAGCCGCCTCGTGCACGAAACAGGCTGTCGGGGAACTGCCAGGCTAGAGCACGGCTAGCGTGCTGCCCTTCCGCTCAGCGCTCTGAGCAGGGGTGGAGGGGGAGTCGCCGGTGAGGACCCCGGGCACAAAGCCTGCACCACACACGGCCGTGGAGTCCGACCGGGCTACCCAGGCCACGTGGGAGAGCCAGGCCCAGAGGCCGACAGAACCACCTCCTCAGATCTACGGGGCCTGGGCGGTGGGGCCAGAGTGCTCGTGTGCGCCGGGTTACGGGTGCTGCCGCGAGGACCCTTCGCAAGCCCTGCAGGTGGCGGCTCGCTGGTCCCAAAGGGCCAGGCGAGAGAGCGGGCACTCACTTATAGTTGTCGTCTTCCACAAACTTCTGGAGCTCTTCGATGTAGCGCACGGACTTCAGGTACTTCTGCACGTGGGGCAGGGTCGTGAGGTGATCTGCGAAACACAGACAGGACACACAGCTTCAGTCCCTCCCCGGCCCCGAATGGGAAGTGTAGGAACCACCCGTGCACTCTGCCCTCCCCGACTCCACATGCCCCGAAGTCACCACGATCCTTGGCTGGGGAGAGAAAGGCCTCTAGAACACACCAGAGCCGGGTGTCTGTGCCCTCAAGCAGGTTTGCACCCGAGCAGCCGGGCAAGCCTCCCACACCCCGCGTGACTAGAACGCGAGACGAACAAACAGGCCCCATCCCGCCGGGGGCAGAGGTCCGCCCCGTCCTAGCACAGCTTGCGAGTCTGGCCCACGGGCTGGAGCTGCTCCCTCCTGGGGCCCAGATGCCTGGGCCTAGATGCTTGGGCACCTGTTCGGCGTCAAGCTATGTACCAGGTGGTTTCTAGAAGGCATCTGCTTTAACTGTAACACCTGCCTCATTTGGGGGAAAGAATACGCCCACTGCACAAAGAGACTATGACAACTGGCAAAGATCGGATCATCAAGACGTGACAGAGCGAGGGTTCGACCCCATCACCGGATGCCTCTGCCACGCCCCAGCCCCCTCTTTCCAGATGCCCTCCACAGACCCTCACGGTCACTGCACTCCAAGGGGGCCGGAAATCCTCCAGGGTCCTCTCTGCCATTCCTCAAGGGGCGGGACAGAACAAGTTGAGGGAAGAGGTGGAGGCAGTCAAGGAGGCTGGGAAGGAGGAGAAACGGGGTGTGGAGGGCCCCCCACTCTTGGGGACGGGGTCCAACCACTGTGAGGAGCTCCTGATGGTTCTGCCCCTCCGCCGCAAGGCTTGGAACAGGCCCTTCTGCTTCTCCAGAGCCTTGGTGCTCTCGTCCTGCGGCTACTGACACCTGCCCCACGAAGCTGAAGACGCCTGAGAAGGCGCAGGTGAGTGAGGGCGACAATCGTACGAGGAGTCACCGAGCTCTATGAAACGTGGGAATGTGCTAAGGGCTCTGCACGCATCGTGTCCCCGTTTCAACCGATGAGAGCACCTCACACTTAGAGAGGAGGCAGTGACTCGTCAGGAGGCAGAGCTGAGAGCTGAGCCCGAGTCTGTCGGACCCCAAAGCTGTGTGTGTAATCGGCCTACGGGCCAGCAGGACAGCGCGTGCCGACGTCCTGGTGAACGGAAAGGGCTGTACGGGGAGTCTGGACCCCTCGCGGCTGCTCCAGTCGGGACGGCTGATTGGAAGTGCCTGGGAGGGCTTTGCACGGGAGCTTTTGCTTCGCCAAGCCCGCCCCACAGGTCCCTGCCCTGGCTTCCCTGCAGCCTTCCCACATGGAGGCTGGTCGTTTTCTCAGGCCCTGTGTACTCTAGGTGGGGTTGGTTTCCTTCCTGTCCCCCTTTGCTGCCTCCAGACTTTTATTCCTCCGCCCTCTTATGAAAACCCTGCCCCACAGGGGCACATTCCTGCCGCTTTACCACCCAGTCCCCCTCCTCACTGCTGACTCCCGCCGACCGGCACCCCGGTCCTTCCTGGACACCTGGCTCACAGCTGCAGTCCGCACCCCAAGTCCACCGTCGTCCTGGGTGAAATCTGCATCTGCATGGACGGCCCATCCAGCGTCCTGACTTCCCCATGCCTCTACTTCAACTCCGACAACTGGCCATACTTTGGATCCGGTCGTGTGTAGCAGAGCCTGGCCAGTCTTTACCAAGTCATCTCCCTTTTTCTGCTAGGCCCGTAGCTAGACTACATTTCCTTGCCCCTACCCCGCCCCGGCAGAAGTGATGAGCACCACGTACAAATCTGGTCCATAAACCCTACTCTTGTATGATTCTTTCTCCTCCTTTATCTGCCAGATGGATGTAGAGTCCACTAGGGGACCCTGAGGCCACGGGACACGGCGGAGACACAACGTGAAGGGACCCGGGTCTCTGAATCCTCTCAGAGGAGACCTGCCCAGGGGCTTCCCACGAGCTCTTCGTGGATGAATGACGTGGGAGCCAGAAAGACCTGGGCCCTGCTGCTCCCTAGATGAGTAACCTTACACAAGCAACAGAACTATCTTGAGCCTCAGTTTCCTTGTCTGTAACAGAGAGATGGGAATAACTAGTTTTCACAGTCTTTGAGGATCAAGACTGTGGGTAAAGGGTCCAGCACCTATTAGATGCTCAAGATATTAAAACGAAGAGCTTTGTAGAGTTTTCCAGGGATTTCTCACTGATCAGGTGGTGAATCCAAATTTCAGTGATGTAAGATTTCACAATTCCAGCAACCAGGGGGTACTAACCGTAGCTGCAGGAAACTTGTAAATCAGCGATTATTCGGAGAATATTGTTCATCTGATTGGATCTTTGTTCGTTTTCCATGATGCTGCCTGAGGCAGGATATGCAGAATCAATGTAGATTAAATCCAGAAGATAGATCCCTAAAATTAAAGAAGGTATTTAGTAATGGTGGGCACTCATCCTGAATCAGAACAAAATAGCACAAAACAGCATTACTGTGTTAGAAGGTATAAAGGGTGACTTATGGAAAACCGAGATACTATTCTGACTTCCCCTCCAATCCCGACTACTAATTTCCCACACGGACTGCTCCACTGCAATCAAGTATCTGTGTGACAACCAAAATGCATGCTGGCAAGATTTTAGCCTTTCTAGTTCATACACTCTCCAGCTACAAGGGTTTTTACCTGTAACCCAACTGGAAAATAACAGGACATGAAAGGGACAGATACTGGTATTTTTCACCAACTGATGGCATTGGATAGATCTAAGATGTCATATCCAGGACAATGCCCCTTGGGACTGGATTTGGTTTTTTACTTATTCACTTATAGCTATGTGTCTGTCTATTTTTCTGTCTACACACACACACACACACACACACACACACACACATACACCAAAATCATAAATTAACTAAGAGACAAAAGAAGAAATTTTTAAAAAGGAACAGTCCTTGGTGCAAAGAATTAAAGCTAGATAGAGAATTTTCTCGAGGGCGCTTAATAAGAAAGTAACACGTGATAGGACAACATGGCTATGACCCGCCAGTGGTGAGCCTCAGCACAGCCTCCTGGCATCAGCCCAGCTGGGATTCGGCCAGCGGTGGGAGAGGAGGACGGGCTGTACGGCACGATCCACACCCCTGGCTCTCTGGAGGTGTGCATGGACCATGGAGGCATGTTGTCCCAGCAGCCCTCCGTCAGGACTGCCTCTACATCTACGATACTGGTGAGCTGGGCAGGAGGAGCAATCTAAAGCAGAACTCACAGCAGAAGACACTGGACAAGGCAAAGAGGAGGACTGATATTAATGAAAAGCCCAGCTGACTGAGAGGATCAAATTTCTATGCACAAACAACACTGCATCAAAATATACGAAGCAAAAAACTGCCGGAAATGAACTGAGTTCAACAAAGCCACAATCGTAGGAGCCTTTGGCATGTCTCTTCTGGAGTGTGTGTGTGTGTGTGTGCGTGCGCGTGCACGTGTGCATGCTCACATGCATGCTCACATGCATGCAGCTGTGTGCACGTGTGCCTACCTACAAAAATATACACGCATATGCAGAGATATGTACGTACCTGTGCATATACGATTATTGATTAATGAAACTAACAAGCTTGGTGCTCTATAAAGCAAAATATCATTCTTTTTAAATGCCCATGGAATATTTACAAAAACAGGTTATATATTAGACTATAAAGAAACGCTCAGTAAGTTCCAAAAGGTAAATGCTGTTTTACCCATGTTCCGAGACCTTACTATAGTACACCTAGGATTTAACAATAAATATAGAATGAATTCTAACTGATTAGAAAACACACACACACACACACACACTCACAAGCAACTCTCAGGTCAAAGAAAAAGCCAAAATTTAAAACCATTTGAAGATGATGTCAGTAAGAACACTATGTATCAAAATGTATGAGATTTGACCAAAGTGGTACTCAGAGGAAAATTGATAGCCTTAAAAGTTTACTAGTAAACTACTAAGAATTATGACCAATATCGTCAACCAGGTATTTAATACAAAAGTTGTGGGGTTTTGTTTGTTTTTTTTTTTTTGCCTGGATGGACTAGCACTGCACTGACTCATACATGCATTATCTTATTAATCTTTACAAGAACCCATTTGATGGGTTGGAAAGGGAGGAGGAAAAGGAAATGCATAACTTGCTCCAGGCCACACAGCTGGTAAATGACGGAGGTGGGAGTCGAACTCGAGGCTGCCTCCCCAGAGCACAAACTTCCTGCCATCACGGTGGACCGCTGGTGCTGGATACCATGAGTCATTCGTCTGCTTTAAAAATAGCTACGCATTGTTACGGGAAACCATTAAATCACAGAAACATATGCTAGCACTTCTAATTGGAGCCATTTCTACTTCCTTTCTTTCTAGTGGCACCATGTTTCCAAAATTTTAGTAATTAGAAATAATTTCCCTTGTATGGAAGCTCCAAGTTTGGTAGGTTGAAATCCACAGATGGATTCTCTCTTTGGATCTTGTTTTTCCTCTCCCTTCTTAAAAATGTAATTCAGTTACCTCCCCCAGGATTCGGCAGAGGCAATCCTGAAAATCCCATTACTGCCTCAACCACAACAAAAAGTATCCTCTGGTGCTGAGCATGAGGTGACAGGACAGGGGACACGTGGCGCTTCTGTTCTAGCTGCAAACCCTGTGCGGACTGGAACCGAGCCAACTGAGCGGCAGAAGGAAGGCTCAGGCAGAGATGCTGGGGAACAGGATAAGGGAAGGGGGCTGGAGAATGGGGGCTTCCAGAAGCGCCACAAGCTGGGAACTTCCCTCTTTACCCATGTGACCCTGCCATCAACCCCCAAGGGTGGCGGAGAAAACGAAAGCTCAGAGAGGTTAAGAAACCTGTGTAGGCCTCACAGTGGGTGTGTGGGATCGGAGCCCGGGTCTGCCTGGCTCCGACCCACTCACTGGCCCTCAGAAACACATGGGGAGTCAGCTTTTCTCAAACAACCAGCCTCGAAGGTTGGCTCTGTGCTGCCCTGCGAGGACTGAAGCTGGCCCCTCTGCTTCTTCTCGGGTCCCTGGTTATGCAAAGGGAGGCCAGGAGAGGCTCTCCTTCTAAGGGGTGGCACACCATTTCTAGCTCCCTCAGTGCCCACTTGCACCCCGGGGAGCACAGGGAGCTCACCACTCCAGCAGAACTAATTTCACTGTCAGAGTGCTCATTGTCCCCTCCACAAAATATGCAGACTCCAACACCTGTCTAGCCCGCAGGACCTGAGAGTACACCGTGACACACTGAGGACTGGGAGCGGGGGGGCTCCCTGCAAAGGCCTATTCCCAGCCACCTGGGCAGAACTTGAGTTGAGCCTTGGTAATGCCTGGAGAGAAACTCCATCTCAACATCCTTTCAGTCCCACAACACAATCTGCCCCAAAGGCAGCAAATCTTTTACAGTTAATACTGTGCAAATCCAGGGAAATCTTTTCAGCATTGTTATTAGCTCTTAACTGGAAATATTTAAAAGCCTCAACCGTAATGAAATCAGAAGCAGGGTCCCCTCCCAACTTGTCCCGCGCCAGCGCCGCGCTCCAGCCCCACGTGCAGTTAGCGCTCACCGCCAGTGCAAGACGATACTGATTTGTATCATCCGCGTATTTAACGTCTGATTCCCTCATCAGACTCAAAACTCATCGGAGCAGGAAGTGGGTCTTGCTCCAGAGCTCGATCCCCGGCCGCCGGGAGAGAGCACGCAGGAGCTGCCTGGTCAACGTTAGCTGAATGAAGGGATGCGTGCGTAAAGGCAGATCGTCTGTAAGCCACACAACAACCTCGCCAAGTGCGTTACTCCCCTCGTTTTGTAGCTGAAGACAGACACCGAGAGTCAAGTGATGATAACAGTAAAATAAGGAGATAATATTTTCATAAAGGTACTTAGAATTTAGTGGTTTTTATTTCTTTTTTAGTTACTTTTTTAACGTGACGTGTAGCGGACACGCGACGTTATGTCAGTTTCAGGTGTACAACCGAGCGACTCACAGGTCTGCACGTTACGCTGTGCTCACTGCCGAGGGTAGCTGCCGTCTGTCAGCACACGACGCTGGTACAGCGTCATCGCTAGTACAGTGTCATCGACCATCCGCCTCATGCTGGGCCTTTCGCTCCCGTGACTTACGCATGCCATACCGGGACGCGTGTATCTCCCACCCCCTTGACCCTAAACTTTAATATTTGGTAAAATTAATCTAATATTTAAATAAATAACAACAAAACCGAGCACTTACTCTGTGCCAGGTCCTAAACTAAGAGCTTTGCCCAGATTCTGGGATCGTAACGATAATAACGATAACACAGCTGCCGGAGAGGTTTTATCTCTATTTTTACAGAAGAAGAAACTGAAGCCGAGAGAGTTGCTTCACCAGTCTGAGGCCACACAGCGGGGAAATGGCCGAGGCAGGATTTGAACATAGGTCTGTCCTCCCGTATTGTCAGCCCTCCGTTTACCCCGGTCAGATCTTCCGGTGGCCGGTAGCCAGCGAGGCAAGAGGGGGGCACAGCTGGACCTGGAGGTACCCAGGCTATGCCTCTCCCTGCCTACTTTCCCCTGTGGGGTCAACTCTCCGGGAGGGCCCGCCGCTACACTGCAGCCGCCTCTCCCGGCCACATCGTCCATCTCGTCCCCTCTGCCGCCCCGGCACTCATTGTGGCCTATCTATCCCTGCCCCCTCATCACGGGGCCCACGCAGGCCCGAAGGCCCTGCCACCTCTGCCACGTGACAGGCAGCAGCGGGGGCAGTGGGACGGTGTGGGGCTTGGAGCCGGGACACTTGGAACCCTGGCCTTGCCCCTCACCAGCTGGGTGGCCTCAGGCAAGCCTTTTCGCCTCCCGGGGCCTCCGCTCCTTGACTGTGACTGGGCATAATGAAGGTGGTCCTGAGGAGTCTCCTGGCCCGGGGCCTGGACGCTGAGGTGCCCAAGAAGCTGAGCTGAGCTGAGCCTGCCTCCACGGCCAGGCCCCACTGCGAGGAACATCGGGCCGCCCAGGGGAGGGATGCACCCGTCTGGGAACCATGGATGTCGCCCAGATGCCGACCACATGGTGGCCACCCACCACAGGCCGGCCAGGGCCGGGAGATGCCGTCTGGATGGGGGCAGCACAGCTGGGATGCCTCAGCTCCCGTCCCATTAATACGGAGTTATTGCAGCAGACGAGGCTGTGTTAACGGCCTTGTTAAGATGGACAGTAACTGGACCGGCCGCAGGCCCTGGCTGCCACAGGGCTGAGCAACGCCAGAGTCCAGGGCCAGGCTGGGAGGTGCAGATGCGTTACAGGAGACAACCGCGTGAGTATCAGCCGTGGTCTGTGGCAGGAAAGGCCGGCCTTGCCTGTACCACTGCATCCTCACGGCGATCGGCACTGAAGGTATCACTCTTCCACTTTACAGATTCGGAAATGAAAGCTCAGAAAGGAAAATGACTTGTCTAAAATCATACAGCGTGCAAGCAGGGGCATCAGGATTTGAATTCAGGCCCGTCTAACTCCAAAACCTGGGGACAGAGCCATGCTCAGGGCTGGGGACTGGGAATCCTTGGCCGGCACAAGTGTCCCAGCCGCCCCCGCTGTAGCCTGCCCCCACTCCCAGGGGACGCTTCTGACAGCTGGCATCTGCCCCCGTGGCTTGCCCACCTGCAGACTGGACCTCCTCTGAGACAGACAGCTCCCCAGAACATATTTCTGCTCTGCCCCCTCCTTCCATGCCCCCCACAGGGCTTGGTGACACCCTGTGGCTGCGACACAAGGGCCAACCAGACTGCCGCAATGGGGCAGACAGCAGCCCTCAGCTGGCTCTCTGCTCTGGATGCCCTCAGGGGCATATGGCCAAACCTTCTTCCTGCCGGTGAATGCAGGCCCCCCACCAGGGGTGTCCACAAGGCGCCCCGGCCCCGGGGAGGGAGCGCCAGGCTGACGAACGAGGTGCTCTCCTGAACAGACACCTTCTCTTAAGCTGAGGGACACCCATGGTCCGTGGCGCGGAGCCCGCCCGGAGCTGGGCGCCCTCCACGTCGCGGAGCCAGAGCCGTGGCCAGCACCCGGGCTCCGCCGCAGCCCAGAAACTCACTGCTCTCTTGTTCCTCCTATCGCCGCCGCCTCGCTTCCATCCCGAGGCTGGTTTTGGTTTTTCTCACACAGCTATCTATTTAATAAGGAAAATTCTGCTGTGTTGAGGGGAAAAAACCCTCCACAGCATAAAAATACACCACAGTCCCATCTGACACTTTCCTTTCTCTCTCTCCCTTGCTTTTAAAATTCGACATGAAAGACTTTTTTCCATGTTTTCCTGCTCTGCCTTGAAAAGATCACTTTCAAACTTCAGAAATGAGGACTGCTGGCACCCAAAACTATACTTGTGTGGTTTGATCACATAAACTGTCTTGATAAATTCCAAATGAAATAACAAAGCAGCAGCTCATTAGGGTTGGGTTTTTCTGTTTGTTTTTTTTTTTTTTTTTCTAGGAGAGGACATAGCTCTTCCATCTCCTGCAGGAGGAGACGTCAGCAGGCAGCTCAGGCTCCCCGTCAGAGGCGGAAGATTGCGACTTTTACTTAGTGCCCGCTAATTAATATCAACCATGCAAAGCACAGCCTTCAGAACCAACCCTCTCGTAAAGCAGAGTCCTTACATGAAATGTGCTGGAAGCTCACTGACGCTGAGAGCCCTGAGACCCCAGGTCTGCAGAAAGGGGGCAGACCCAGGCAGTCGCCCGGCAGGTGGTCAGAGACCATGCCTCTTAGATGAGCACTTGGTGTTGAGGCTAATGAATCACAAAGCCCTGCAGCCGGCACAGAATCCTGGGGTCCAGGGAAGCCAAATCTCCTGGCTCCCTGAGGTGAAAGGAGGACACGATCACAGATCCTCTCACGCCTCCTCGGGGATTACCTGGTAATCCACAGAGGCAGTGGGGTAACCTACTGTTTGCTCCTGTTCTTTAGGGAGCTATGGGACCGGATAGCAAACGCCAGCACTCTGATTAGCAGTAAGAAAGGGTGTGAGGAGAAGGTATTAGTCTGGTTATTATTATTTGGCTTGTTTTGTACTGGACACAGTGCAATGTAAATTACACGTACATCTCACTGAATCCTTCAACAATTCTGTTGGCAGTGATGAAGAAACTGGCATCTGTGTCTGCCTAATACCTACCCCAATTCTTTTGGAAACAGCCCAGACTTTTCCTTTGGGGGAAACTGTACCTCCCATACTCATAATCCTTGTGGTTCTGGTAAGTCTGGAGTAATTTCAGTTCTTCCTCTGCCCCGGGGGGGTAAAAACAAATTTTTTAAATGAATCATTTGGGTAAGAAAAAAAATAATTCAAAGATGAAAGAAGAAATTAAGTTAAAATCACAAACTATCTACATACAGGATACAGTCAAAGCTACAAGATTCCATTCAGAGAAAAATCCAGAGCTACAAATGCTTATAATAATAATTAAGAAAGTTAAGAAAAGAAATGAACTTAGTGTTTATTACAGAGAACTAGGAAGAGAACAAAACAAAGCAAAAGGAAGTGGGAGAAAACAATTAAAAATACAAAAGCAGACTACTGATTTAAAAAAGTAAGGCTTGTAGGGTGAAAAATAAAGCTCAAAGTTGGTTCTCTGAAAAAGTCAAAGTTGACAATCCTTTGGTATGTAGGATGGATGAAAAACAAAAGAAAGAAAGAAAACACAGATGTATAATGTTAGGGATGAGAGACAGAGAGAGAATACGATTCCAAATATGGAGATGTTAAAATAGGAGTATGTGTCATTTTTATGGCAACGTATTTGAAAATCTAGACAAAATGGGTGCTTCCCAGGAAAATCTACCTTCCCCAAATTGTTTTGAAGAGAGGCAAGCACCTTCAATTATCAATAAAGAAAAAATATTAATAATATTAAGAAAATACTCTATTTATAATTAAATATCCAAATGCTTTATGGAGTCCATCTATAAAACCTTAAGAGAACAACTGATTTATTTAAACTGTTCCAGAGCATAGAGAAAATCAGAAATATTTGGAGTTCTTTTTATGACTCTAGCATAAGTATTATACCAAAACCTGACAGAAATGGCATCAAAAAGAGATCAGGCGCATGTGGGTGCCTCAGTCGGTTAAGCATCTGACTCTTGGTTTTAGCTCCGGTCATGAACTTAGGGTCATGAAACCAAGCCCCGAGTTGGGCTCTGTGCTGGGTGTGGAATCTGCTTGAGATTCTCTCTCCCTCTCCTTCTGCCCCTCCCCCTGCACACTCCAACTAAAATAAATAAATAAATCTTAAAAAAGATTTTAAAAAAGAGACCAATCTCATTAATGAATAAAGATCCAGAGATTCCAAACAAAGCACTAGCAAATAAAATTCACCAGTATTTTAAAATAATGTTAGCAATTAGTAGTATATTAAATAATAATATAGGAAATAGATTTACTACAAGAGTGCAATGATATTTAACAGATGATCTGGAGAGATGCTAAAAAGCCACTGATAGGGGCGCCTGGGTGGCTCAGTGGGTTAAAGCCTCTGCCTTCGGCTCAGGTCATGATCTCAGCGTCCTGGGATCGAGCCCCGCATTAGGCTCTCTGCTCAGTGGGGAGCCTGCTTCCCCCTCGCCCTCTGCCTGCCTCTCTGCCTACTTGTGATCTCTCTCTCTCTCTGTCAAATCAATAAATAATCTTTAAAAAATAAAATAAAAAGCCATTGATAACTTTAATATCCATCCCTGGTAAAGCGCCGAGCTAGGAACAGACTCCCTTTATGTGGTAAAGAATGCACATTAGAAAAATTTTTTAAATGTTCTTATATGAAAATATTAAATATTATATGACGTTCTTAATAGGAATGAGTCATTCTGCTATCATTTACCACTATTCTGGACATATGAGCCATTGAGATAAGACAAGACAAAGAAATGAGCTATAACTATACTTTTCAAAGATTTTATTCATTTGAGAGAGAGAGCAAGCACACGTGAGTTGGGGGAGAGGCAGACGGAGAGGGACAAGCATACGCCGTGCCGAGTGTGGAGTTTGATAGGGGCTCGGACCCTGATACCACAATCTGAGCCGAAATCAAGTTGGATACTCAACCAACTAAGCCACCCAGGCACTCCAGAAATGTGTTACAAATATTAAGGACACCTATAATATTACCATTATTTTCAGGTGATATAGCTATCATATTAGTTATATAATTAGACAATCTAGGATACGCAACTGAAAACCTGTTAGTACTAAATAACATACCTAAGGTCAAAGAAATTACACAGAAGTCAATAGCATTCTTATATACTAGAAATCATCAGCTAGGAGCACCTGGGTGGCTCAGTTGGTTAAGCATCTGCCTTCCACTCAGGTCATGATCTCGGGGTCCTGGGATTGAGCCCCGTGGGGCTAGGGCTCCCTGCTCACTAGAGAGTCTGCTTCTTCCTCTCCCTCTGCCCCTCCCTGCCCTGCTTATGTGTATGTGCACACTCTCTCTCTCTCTCTCTCCCTCTCTCAAATAGTCTTAAAAAAAAAGAAATCATCAGCTAGAAAATGAAAAGAAAATAGAGAGAGAGATCCTGTACAGTAGAAACAACTATAAAACCCTGGGAGTAAACTTAAAAAAGAAATGTGTAAGATTGGGGCGCCTGGGTGGCTCAGTGGGTTAAGGCCTCTGCCTTCGGCTCAGGTCATGATTTCAGGGTCCTGGGATCAATCCCCGCATCGGGCTCTCTGCTCAGCAGGAGCCTGCTTCCCCCTCTCTCTCTGCCTGCCTCTCTACCTACTTGTGATCTCTCTCTCTCTGTGAAATAAATAAATAAAATCTTTAAAAAAAAAAAAAGAAATGTGTAAGATCTATACAAAGAATATATTTGTAGATATATTTGTAGATAATATATTTGTAGATAAATTTTTCTATATTTGATAGAAAAATTACATAACACGTATTAAAATAAATATGCACATTTCTTGGGCTTATTAATCCTTTGAAGAATCTACTTCACTGAAATAAAAGCACAATTCATACCAATATGAACTTTGTCTCTTTCATGCTCTCTATTTTACTTGTCACAGTGAGAATGTAGCACTTTGGTAACTAAGATAAAAACTAATGAAATAAAAATATCTTAAGGATATGAAAGAAGATGCAAGTAATGAGGACATATATAATCTTCTTAGAGGAGAAGACCCATCATCGTGTGAATGCCGATTATTGCCTAATTAATACATAAACTTCATGTGATCCCAAAATTGATTTCAAAGTTCACCCAGAGGAGTAAATACATGGAAATAGGACATTTTTGAAAAGAAGAATGAGAAAAGAGGCTTGTTAAAAACTGTGCTATGAACCTACAGTCACCGTGCCGTGTCACACTGGTCACAATCAGACAAACCAGCGGGGGAGAGTAGGGAACCCAGCAACGGATGTGCGCAGACACGGAAAGCTACGGAAGGATAAAGGTACAGTTCAGATTGATCAATAAATGGTATTGGGACAAATGATTATCTAGTTAAGAAAACAAAGATGGATGTCTACTTCATCCCTTAAAACAGAATAAATTCGAGATGATTCAGGGATTGAGATCTACATAGGAAGAAGAGTACTAGAACAAAATCCCAGGAGAATCTTTTTATAACCTTGGGGTATACGAAGGCTTAAGTACGACAGAAAACTCAAGCCATGACAGGAAAGGCTGATATTCTGGACTCCGTCTGAACGGAAACACAGATGCATGACCAGAGAAAGTGCCACGCTGAAAGGTGAAAGACAAATGTGCAATGGGAAAGATACTTGCAATTTATATGACAATCACTAGTTCCCCCATCCAAGTACTAACCAGGCCCGACCCTGCTTAGCTTCCGAGATCAGACGAGATCGGGCGCGTTCAGGGTGGTATGGCCGCAGACGACAATCACTAGTTCTGATATATAAAGACCTCCTACAATAAAGGCAAATAATGTTACAGAAGGTGGTCAATAAAGGTGCCAAAGATGCCGAGTTTCAGCACTAATCAAGGAAGTAACAAATTAAAACAAGACTTTTTCTGGCTATATATGCTGGCAAAGGTCAAAAAGGTTGGTAATACTTTGTGCTGACCAGAGCGTATGGAAATAGTCACTTGGACAAGGCTGACTGAGGTATAAAGTGAAAGAAACTTTTAGAGGGATTTGGCAGTACCTATCAAAGATCTCAAAGGTGTGTTTTCCAGCATCCAGCAATTCCACTTCTGGTAACGTATTCTATAGCGATATTCCTACCAATTAGCAAAACAAACAGGGATATTCATTACACCATTGTTTGCCATTGATAATTGTGAAAAACTGCATGGTTCCGAGAAATTATTTTTTTATCCAAACAGTGGAATATGCTGCAACTAACTAAAAGGATAAAATATATTCCTAAGAACCGGCATGGAAGGATAGCCATAAAGTGTTTTCAAGTGAAAAAACCCAGGTATGATTTTATAGACTATACTGATTCACACACTCGTGTACA
Organism: Nasua narica; assembly: GCA_028533885.1. NCBI lineage: Eukaryota > Metazoa > Chordata > Mammalia > Carnivora > Procyonidae > Nasua > Nasua narica. Next base: position 73,872,233 of record CM052813.1, on the reverse strand, counting down.
TGCACACGGTGGGGGGGGGGGCGGGGAGAGGAGATTTTTGCCTCAGCTATTCATGGTAGCCATCTTTAAAGACGGAATTTTAGGGTTATTTCCTGCTTTATACAATTGTATATGCTTTAAAACTTTAGCTATAAATATATACTCTTTTAGAAATATAGAAGAGAAAGGTCTATCTTCTTCCTGCTCTTCCTTTCAATTGTCAGAGAAACAAACACTTTGGGGGCAGGGAGGAGGGAGGTACTATTTTACACTATGATTCTCTGAGCATTTTTAGCTCCTGGGGAAGACTTGGTCTTCAGGTTTTGATTTAAAGACCACCAGCCTTTATAGACTGCCTCTCATCTTGTCTCTGGGCCACTGTTAATACTCCATTATCCCCTGACTCCTCTCTCTGCTTTTGGTCTCCACCTCCAGTCTATCCTGCATTTGATGATCTTTCTAAAACTTGATCAGACCATGCCCTTCCCCGACTTGAAATGACCCAAAGACTTTCCATCCCCAGGGGGCAAGTCAAGTGTTCGGGGCCTTGTGGGCTCTGCCCCCACCTGCACCTCTGGTCTCTTCTCCCACTCCCTCCTCATGTGATGCTCCAGCTGTGTGGGCCTCTTGTGGTGCCCTGGACAAGCCCTCTGCCCAGGCCCCTGAGTCTGGCGGAGCCAAGGCGTCCCCTGGCCCGCTGGGCCTCCTCCTCCGGCTGTTAGCAGACTCTTCGTGGAGCACGCTGCCCCTCCCTCCATTACAGCACTTATCACACTCTCCTCGTCTTATCCAGCTCTGCAAGCTCAAGGGGCCAGCACGGAGCCCAGCACAGAGGAGGGGCTCAGAAGATGTCTGGGGGGCGACTGGACCAGATACTGGGTCTTTATGTGCAACTAGTCGGCTCTCTGGTCCGGCACCGAAATTCCACAGCTCAGCAGAGGAGTGTGGCCTCGGCCACGGGGCACCCCACTCCACAGCCACCCCCAGAGGGTCGGCCTGTGTTCCAGAATCTCCAGGCTAAATACCCACGTTTCTCTGAGTGCTACAATGGGCTTCCAGAGCAGCTGACGTCACCAAAAGGAAACGCAAGATGATTCCCCCAGTGAAAGCCTCAGAAACCTGCCTCATATTGGGTAGAACTGAGGCTGCCCACGTGCCAAGGAAAACACTCCCGAGCTTGTCTTTCCAACCCTGGCTCAGAGATTCGCTACTGTGCACAGAAAGGCTTCCTGGACGTCCGAGGCCACCAGGATCCCAGCCAGAGAATGAGCTCACAGACGACGGCTGCTTCATCCACCAAAGTATTTTCCATTTCCTCTCATGTGCTCACGTATCTGTGGCCACACTTCACCTAGTCTTTAAGTGTAACAAAAAATAACCGAGGCAAAGGTAAAACTGTCAGATTTAGTCATTACTCAATGGAAACTGTGTAACAAGACACGACATTCTAAACCCCAATCACCAATCTCTGCGTTCTCTGGAAAACAAGCAACAGATTTTCAGAGGGTCAGCTAGATCCAAACTGATTTTCACTTTTGTAAAGCAAATTTTTTTTCTGATTTTGCTGAAATCAAATACTGAGAGACTCCTCGGCCCCTGGGGAAGAAGGAAGACATCTGACTACTAATTGATTTGTGGTTTTCAAGCTCAGGTGTTTTGATCATCCTCTGAATAGAGATGAGAGGCTGTGGGTGCGCATAGGACTGTCCTAGAACACCCATTTTCAGGGAGCAGGGGCTCCTCTTGCTCCAGTGGGGACCATCTGTGGGTTCTGCCCTTCTCCGGGTCACACT
>CM052813.1:73641980-73869961 GCA_028533885.1 Nasua narica | reverse complement strand
AAAAAAAAAAGATGAAAACCACCTCACCAAGCCTGGCACACAGCCTTATTTCTAGGACCCAGGAAGAAACTAAACATACTATAGGCGGAGGAAGAGGACAGATATCGAGCAAACGTAGACCTTGTAAATTCGCATCTTAGGACCTACCCCCAGACTCACGAACGCACAGATCTAAAAACTAGAAAAGTCAGGTCGATGACCAGTATGCTGCCAGAAGTTGATTTGAGGGCTCTGGAATACTCCAGCTGGCTCTTTGCCTTTCCTCTACTCACCTACACTTACGGATTGTGATGCCCAGAAGAGCTGGAATGTGTTCAGAGGGAACCCCAAATGCCTGTTGATAAACCCTCAAGATAAATAGATTTCACCTTATTCAAGGATACGGTCAGAGGAAAGAAAATCCAACAAGGGAGCACATGGAAAAATACTGCCGGACTCTGGAGTCTGAAATGCATGGAGAAGGGGCAGAACCACGAGGACACATGTCCTCACATGGTCTATTCCAGGATCCAAAAGAAGGTTCAAGACACTTTTTCTTTTCAATACAGTACAAGACGACAAGGCTTTGGTGACAGGAGAGAACTGTCAGAGGCGAAAACTATAGGAGAATGAGCTAGACAGAGAGAAGATGCTTGAGATAACAAAAGAAGAAAAGGAAACGAAGAAACATAACAAAACTTTTTTTAAAAAAATTAACATCAGAGACAGTGAGGAGCAAAATGGACACTTGGGAAGCTTGCATCACTGATGTGGAGGGCCAATTTGGCAAGGTCAAATGCCAAGGGAAAGGACAAGGGAAGAAAGAATATAAGGGCACGTGGGGACCTGAGAATAGACAGCTGACCCGGGGCAGGGGTCTTCCCAAGGAGTGTGCGCCAGGGCCCGGGAAGGAGACCCAACCCTAGACATATCCGGGATGAATGTTTGAATTAAAAAAAAAAAAAAGAAAAGAAAAGAAAAGAAAAGAAAAAAAAACTTGCAAAGATCCAGGCAACAAGCAAAAGCAGCAACCCAGAGAAGTGACCCCGACTCTCCATGTGAGGTGCAGGGACCCCTTTCACTCGGCTTCAGTGCAACCTGGAGCTCCCCCAAATCACCCCGATGACAGCAGCTTGCCTGCCCAGCGGCTTCCCTGTGGGAGGGGGAGCTTCTTGAAGGCAGAAGGCCCGTTTATTCCTGAAATGTTAGCGGACATCTGGTGATTTGTCAATTGCTTTGATTTTTTTTTTAAGAAGAAAAATATTTTCCCCTAGTAATTATGGTACTTAAGTATAAAAACCCAAAGAGACGACATATGATTTTGGATGCCATAAAAGTTGGTCAATGCACATTTTTTCCACAAAGTTAGGAGCACGTTTCACCACTGCAGACCGAGGGCAGCAGCAGACGTCAGCTTCTGGATGCGCTGTGAGCAGAACCCACGTGCTCGAGCCACGCTCCCTCGTGCAAAGCCCAGAACCGTCCCCTGCAGATGCCGCCCCCCTGGACGGGTCAGCTCGGGATGCTGCAGGTGAGCTCCGAGGAGGAATGCCTCTCTGGGGGCCCAGGGGAGAAGCCCCAGGTCATCGGCCACACAGACAAGGGCATCTCCAATGTGGGGTGCGGGGAGGGTGCTTCCTGCCAGCTCCCGGAGCGCTGAGCACCCAGCCCCCAGAAAGTAGGAGCTTGCACTTGGCCAGGGACAGTGGGCTGCCCTGAGGGGAGCCGACAGTGGGAAGGCGAGGTACCCCCAGGGACACAGTAAGAAGGCCTATTTGGAGGCTGAAAAACCTGTCTCTGCTAGAGAGGAAGAGCGTCCCCTCAGGGCAATGGTGAAGGAAACCGACTTGCAGATGTCCAGTTTCCTGGGCTGCAGTGGGCACTGCTCTGGGAGAAGCCCTGCTCTTCCCCTCCGGCCAGAGTTTCCTGACAGTGATCTGGCCTGGATCTTGCTCTCAGCAAGACTGGGTGATCAGTCTGGTGACAGAGTCCACACACCGGGACCCCAGGGGTCAGGGGCTCAGATAGGCTCCCGGGACAAGACAGCTGCCTCAGAGCCGGGGCGAGGGGTGGGGGTGGGGAGCGGGAGCCTCAGGCAGGCCAGTGCTGGGCACGACGACCACGGTCCCCGAGTTCCTACTGTGCGGCAGGCTCTGGGCCGAGAGCCGCATCTGCACAATCTCTTGGGGTCCTCCTTTCACAGAAGAGGAAGCGAGGCTCTGAGAAGCTAAGTTGTTTGTCCGAAGCCAAACAGCAAGGGTGTGGCAGAGCCGAGACTGCACCTCAGGTCACCCCGAGGTCTAGGCTCTGGCCCGCAATGTGGCCTTGCCTTGCCCCTCCTCACCACGACCCCACGGGACATCGCGGGAATGCGTGAAGCCCGCAGAGCGGGGCTGGGGGCGCCGCCACTTCACGCTGAGCCCGAGCCAGGCCTTCTGCTCTGGGCCTTAGACCCTCTCCTCAGCTCACCTACCCACTAGGCTCCAAGGAAAGCTTCGCTACCTGCGTCATCCAGATCGGGAGACCGAGACTCAGAAAGGTAGGGTGACTTTCCAGAGGTCTCTTGGCCAGTAGCTAGAGAAGGCAAGATTTGAGTCCAGGTCTGGCCAGCCCCTTTCTGTGCTCTGTTCAAAACGAGGACCGTGGGCACTGCCTTTCAGCCTCTCCATTGTGTTTCATGCCAGGAGCTGAGTCCTGTCGTCCTTGCCCGGAAGTCTGAGTCACAGACCCTGACCTCAGAGGGGACAGATGTCCTTCTGGGGAGTGGAAACATCTCTGGGCTAGAACAGGACATAGTTCCAAGTGGATTACCAAGAGCTCAGGCAGAAAATCTGATTTATGGCCCACCACACCTCACTCCAACTGGCTCTTGGGCCTCGGCTCAGCCATGGCGCTGGGCTGAGGCCCCCAGGGCCAACTTCTTCAGTGAGAGGTGCCCACTCCGGTGTCAGCACTGCCCCTGCCAGGGACCTCAGGACACAGCCCCTGAGATTTCTCAGCTTTGACACTTGAAGACGACGATAAGATACCAGCGTCAATCAGCAGCCAGGCTAGGCCTGGGAGCGAAGGAGCAGCTGCTGCAAGGATTAAGCAGTCCTCTGGAGGCCAGCCTGGGAAGCTGGTCCATTGGTGCCATTTGGGGGGAGCTCTGGAGCCAGGCAGTCTCCAGGGAGGGCCAACTCTGCCACCAACTTGCTCCCAGTGGCCTCAGAATGTTCCTCTGCCATCTGACTCTCAGTTTCAGCCTCTGCAGCAGGGGGCGGGTAGTGGCGTGCCTCCCTCAGGCAGAGGGGAGATGGAGAGAGTGGAGGTGTGCACAGCCCTCCGCATCACGTCACTGCTCAGGAAGGGTCAGGGCGACGGTAATGACATTAGTAGGAACACTGTGTCTTGGCAGGCCCGGTCCTCTGAGAAATGAGGACCCAGGGGGCACCTTCCACTCCGCTCCACGGCCCCCTCCCTCTTCCAGCCCCCCACATCCTCTTCCACCCGCAGCAAGGGCTGACCATGGAGAGGAATGCCTCAAGAGCAACTCATGGCCTGCTCCTGCCTGCTCCCTGGTCTCCACCACAGCCAGAGCTAAGGGGAAGGGGATTCCAGGGGCCACCGGAAGTCTCTCGACTCTTCAGAGCAGCACAGTGTTGGGAGACCTGGCGTGAACCCCCACCCCACCAGGTGACCCTGGAGAAGCAGCCTCGCCCCCCGGGGCCTCATCTCCGCATTTGTTCCCAGCTCATACGTCCATTCCGAGCACTAGACGAGGTGTTAGAAACAAGCCAACGCCATGCCTGGAGGGCAGCGGGTTTGTCCGTCCGGTCCTTCATTCATTCGATCAGTCCCGCACGCCGTTGTTCTTTTAGCCTCGGCCAAGCTCTGTGCTGAGCGCTGAGAAAAACCAGACGCGCTCCCCGCCTGCCCTCATGGGCCTGACGATCAAGCCCTGAACAGACGCTGGGCCCCCCTCTCTCCCATGTCCCCCCCACTCCATTACTGCTTGGGTGGGCACGGAGAGCCCCGGGTTGGCGGGTCACAGCTGCTGCTTCGCTCTGGGGCAACCTAACTCCTCATACACCCAGCCCGAGTACCGCACCGCCTCCCACGAAATGCACTTTACTCCTATGACACGGGTGCTCAACAAGGTATAATTTCTTATACCATGTACACTGTCCCCGGCTGCATGAAGGGACTTGGGGTTTTATAGCTACTGATGAGGAATTGAGGGCAGTGGTCGGCTGTGAGCTTTGCTGTCAGCCATTCTATGGGCCTGGGGCAAATTCTTTCATTTATCTGAGCCTCAATTTCCATTTTTGCAAGATGAGCATAATTCCACCCTTGTGAGGCTGTTCTGCGAATCAGAGCTATTGTGTGAAAGCCTTTAACACATTATCTGGAACAATAGCAACGACGATTGTCACACTAACGACAGCAGCTAACATCATTAGCATCTACCCTGGGCCAAGCGTTGTGTTAAGGGCTTTTCAGGCACTAATTTACTGTTCTACCCAACAAGTATTTATCGAGATACTCGATGCCAGGGAGGCTGCAAGGAACACGACCGATGCAGCCTCTGCTTCTGTGCAACCTACTGCCGAGGGGAGGGGCCGGGCAGCGAGCAGGTAGCTGCACAAATAATTATAGAATTAAAACTGTAACGATAACAACACCTGACAAGTACCCTCCTCCAGCTGAGTAAATACCATTACGTATGAGTTCTAAAGGAGGAAACGAAGGGCCAGAGAGGTTCGGCAAGTTGCCTGAGGTTGCAAACATGGTAAGAGGCAGAGCCGGACCCCAGATTTCATTAAATGGGGCTTATTTTGCCTATAATAGCATTGACAGTTCCGAGTCATGTACCGAGGGCCCCATGCGCTCAGGGCTCCTCCTCTAGTCCAAGAGCAGCTGCTCGGAGCAAAGGCGGGACCGGCCTGATAGCAAACCAGCTTACTGACCCTCCATGAGCCACCGTGACCCGCAGCCCAGCCGGCCTGGCCCTGCCACTGACCAGTTCCGTGGTGAAATGGTCACAGTAAGAGTGACCCCCAAGGCTGCCTTGAGATCCAGCAGGCAAAGTGGCTGTCCTTACGTAGACACTGAAGGTCACGCGGGTCCGTCCTCCAGCAAAGCCGACTTCAGGAGTGAAACAGGACGTCCCGCCAGTGTGAAGGCCCACAGCTCGCTTGCTCTCCCTTCCCTCCTTTTTAAATTGAGATATAATTGACATATCCGTAGCTCTATTTCTTAGCTTGTTTTACCTATTATAATAGTATTTTAACTTCACTCATTTACCTATCACCTTCATGATTTTTGCCAACGTAGCACCTGTATATTGTTGTATGTAACATAAAATTTATCTTTAGTGACATTTGGTACATTCACGATTGTGTGCAGCCATCACTGCTGTCTTCTCACCAACCCAAAAGGCATCCTGTGTCCATTTACCCCGTTTCCCCCTCCCTCCAGCCTAGGCAGCCACGAATCTAGTTTCTGTCTCTATGGGTTTACTGACTCGGGACATTGCATACAGCCTGTGGCCTTTGTCGCCGGCTTCCTGCAGGTAGCACAGTGTTTCCAAGGGTCATCCATGCTGCAGCAGGTGTCAGTACCTCATCCCTTTTCACAGAGGAGCAATAGCCTATCGTATGCATGTACCACTTTTCGCTTTATCTGTTCGTCAGCCGGTGGACATTTGGGTCGTTCCTCTGGCTATGGCGATAGTGCCGCTATGAACGTTCACGTACAAGCTCTTGTCTGTACACTTGTTTTCAATTCTTTGGGGAACATCCCCAGGAGTAGAATTGCTGGCTCACCATACTATTTTTTACTTGTTTAAATGAAATCACGGATGTAATGTGCTAATAACAGTAAGATAAACACTTAGCTATTAGAGTGAGAGAAGTTCTCTAGGTGCCATCTAAAATCACGAGGACCATGAGTAGCATGTGTCCACACTCTAGGAAACTCAGCGTCCGTGTACTCCTGCGTCAGCTGTCCCTGAGGCTGCCCGCACCGGGCCGCTGTGGGGTAGGGTCCCAGGAGCTGAGGCCAGGTTAGATGCTAGGGCACCCTGCTGGGTCGAAAGCAGTGTTGGAGGGGGCCGCCAAGGCTCGGAGTCCAAGAGGCAGCGTCAGTCGTCAGGGTAAGCTCTCAGCCCACGTCGTTGTGGGAATGTGGGCCAGAGAGGAGAGACAGAGCTGGCATGGAAAGAAGAAGGTTGAGGGCCCAGGGCTTCGGCTGCCAACAATAACGACTTCAGAACAGAGGCCCCCGGAGGGGTCTGGGGCTAGTCGCAGGCTGTCCTGCCCTTCTTCGCCCTGGAGGCTGGCTCTCCAGGTACCAGGAAGGAGGGCAAAGCAAGAACAAAGGGGCTGGCCTTCAGGCTTCCCTCAGACATTCTTCAACCCGGAGTCCTGCCCCTACTTGGAGACCTCTCTGCCTTGGTAATTATGGGACGCCTAGAGAGAAGGGGTTGTTTTTGATGGAGACTCTTTCATCTCTGACTTAAATTATACATCGTGCACTGACGTTTTAACTCTGCTGTCTTCTAGAATTCAAATGAGACATAAACATACTCCCAGCAACACAGAGTCTGCATTCATTACTGGGACCACCTTGACCAAATAAGAGGTGTCACCACGTCTATTTATAGATTAAACATCTTTCCACTGTCTTTCCCTGAAAAGCTATTGAGGCAGTTCCCACACAAACAAGGGAGAACCCGACCCCAACAATCATTCATTCATTCGGGTTCACGTCTGGGGGTGGACAGCAGTCAGGTCACGGCCGGCATGGGGACACGGAGAGAAAGTACCGGGGCTCTGAGCACAGAAACGGAGTGGATAGACAGAGACATATCAATTCATTTAAAAATCCACCATTAGAATGAATCACATCAATAAGTTTACAACGAGACCAGCGCCAAGAGCCAGCAAGGCTGCTGTGAGACGGGAAGGCTCACACGCAGCTGGCAGCAGGGAGAGTTGGTACAACGTTTTTGGAAAGCATTAGAGATTTCAAAGCCAGAAAAATACTGGTGTCCTTTGACTTAGTAATCCCACTCTTAGGAACTTATTCTGAGAAAATAATTGTAAAAGGAGAGAAAAACTTTGTACACACAAAGGTATTCATGGGAAATCTAGTGGTTAAACACAAAGAAAACAACAAAAACTGGAAACATTCTAATGTCAAACAGTAGGGACATAGGTAAGAAAATGAAAATGACAAAAATACGGAGACGTTAAGTGCTGGAGTGGGGGATTTAAAAAAAAAACTTGCAGCACGGTTGCACAGTTTGTACCTTGTGCAAAAGAACGTATTAGTCCTTGGGTGAGATAAAACTTGCTTTTAATCATTGATATTTACCGTCAGATTTAAGTCTGAGTCTCATCAAAGTAGCAGCAAATATATTTCAATCACATACGTAAATATAAAGATTCAGCAAGCTCCCAAAGAAGAGTGGTTTCCTCCCTAAATACCAGGAAACCTCATGATCCTCCTCTTTCCCCGTTATTTAATCTTTTAACCATCCTGAGCAGCGCATGAAATGTCAGTGGCCCTGCCCTTGGACAGGGTCCCGCGTGCCTACTGACCTTGCCTGACCCACCAGGATGGCTCCCTGGTGCTGCTGGTACTGCCTGGCTCCTGCCTCCTTCTGGACACGCCGGCCCCTCCCGCGCCTCCGGAGCCCGCCCCGCCCACTCCCCGCCCACCCCGCACGGTTATGTGCGACCACTCAGCCTGGCATTCCAGGCCCTGCAAGGCACGGCACGTCTCACATACCACTCCAGGGTGGGCAGGGTGGGGTGACATTGGCCGGCGAACGTGCCACTGATAGGACACTCGGTTTCTACTCTTGGAGTCTGAGACCAGGGCTTCCCACAACCTGCACCTGGGCTGGGTGTGAGGACAGGACCGTGGACTCACTGGCCCCCAGGAACCTCAGCCGCAGGCCCTGCTCCCTGTGAGGGGACCAGGCAGGCCTCCAGCGCTCAGCCCGGGGCACCTGCAGACAGCAGGCAGGAGAGCCCACAGCCTTTGCTAGCCTGAAACCTGGCCTGCTCCCCCGACTTACTTCCTGGCGCCTGGGCAGAAGGCAGTCTGAGAAAAGGCAGGAGGCCTGTGTTCTCCCAGAATGTTCCAAAGAGAGCAGCTAGCATGTACAGTGCTGCTCCCGTTTTCATTAACAGACCTACGGGAGGGTGGGTTTTCACAAGCTAGTGTGGAGGACACTAAGTGTTGGAAAGGGCTGTTGAATCCATACTCCAAAATGACAGATCCGTACCAAAGATACATTTACATACATATAAGGTAAAAACACGCAATAAAATTTTATGCTGTAATTTTCTATATCCAAAACACTTAAAATACAGAATGTTATTTTAAAACTAAAAAAAAAAAAAAAAAACTGTTAGCAAAAGGCTGGCAATTGTCCTTACTTAGGAAAAAATATCCTTCATTCTGAAATTATACCCTGCTTACATTGTTGGCGTTAAAATGTCCCTTCCCCTAGGAAACAAAGATGATAGTTTATATATTTTTTTTTACTTGCCATTAAAAAAAGAAAAAGGGGAAAAAAAAAAAAGGCAGCAGCCTCCTGAGAATCTCCAAACTTTCTCTCTGGAGTTTCCGTTGCTCCTGACATCCGAGGGCCAGGACCCACAAGCCTGAGGTCACATGCGGCTCTCCGGCAGCAGCCAGACTGCAGGCTGGCCCCGAGCGTGCCCGGGCTGGACACCCCGAGGGTGGCTTCCGAGCAAGGCAAGCGACATGGCAGGAAGGCAGCTTTGTGGGGCTGCAGGCTGGGCCGTCTAATGTAAAGCTAAAAAAAACAGCTGAAGATTGAGAGTAGGAATTTCAGTTTGGCCTACAAATCAAGCTTGAGTTCATCTCTTTCCCTTTCTTTCTGTCCGAGTTTACTGTGGGGTCATTCACTTGAACCCCCACCTCGCTCACGCCCGAACCCCCGGGCACCTCTGCTTGGCCAGGTGTGGGTCGGCAAAGCCCCAACCCAGGAGGCCTCTGCCAAGGGCCGCTGGAGAAGTCACCCAGCGCCGCACAACGGCCGTCCCTCCGAGGGAGCCATCCCCAGCCTCAGCAGGGCCCTGGGCCCGCTCCACAGTCGTGCCCCTCCTTGGTCCCTGTCCCATTCTCTTCGGTGGCCGGTTTTCCCCAATAGTTGCCTCACGCTCCCACCCCCAGCTGTCCGTCCCCGCGGGCACCCTGCCTCCTAAGTGAAGACCTCAGCTTCCTGCTCTGCCCCTCATCTCTCTGCACCCAGACAGCAGAGAGCAGCCCGGGCGCCTGACCCCGTCAGTCAGGCGCCCCCCTGCCCCTCCACCTTCCGGGGTCCCCCGAAGACAACTCTCAAGGTGGAAGGAAAACCAGGAGAAAGAAAAGGATGGAGCTCGTGGAGTGGAGAAGAGGGGCTGGCGGCGATGAGCGAGCCCAAGCTCCCCGCTGCTCTCCTCCGACAGGCTCGCTGCCACGAGGGCGACAACAACGCTAATAATTGTAACAGCAGAAGAGCTCACCATGTGCCAAGCATTGAGACATATGATCAACAAGTGTCATCTCTGTTCCCCAAAGTGGGGACACACTCACTGAGAGGATCATAGTGGTTTGGGAGGGACACCTGTATTTAGAAAAACCACTGCGCTGGGGCGCCTGGGTCGCTCAGTCGGGTAAGCGTCTGGCTCTTGATTTCGGCTGAGGTCGTGATCTCATGGTTGTGAGATTGAGCCTCACATCAGATTGTGCTCAGGGGGGAGAGTCTGCTTGAAGATTCTCTCTCCCTCTGCCCCTCCCTGCACTCACACGTGTGCACGCTCTTTCTCAAACAAACAAATAAATCTTAAAAAAAAAAAGAAAAAGAAAACCTTCTGCATAGCAAACCCTTGATAGCACTGATATAAATAAAACAGATTTAAAGAGAAAAACTGAGTACGAAGGCTAAGGAATGGGGGCGATGGTCAGAAACGCCCAAAGTCTGGGGGAGCACCACCTTACTGGACCCTCCCTGCAGCTGTCACACAGCTGACGAGGCACGGGGAGCTTGCGTGGCGCCCGAGGGAGCGGGGACCAGGGTTAGGACCTGCGTCTGTGGGAACCCACGGGCCGGGCCGCGCCTTCCCCGCCCCGGGCCCTGCTGAGGCAGGCTGTGCATTTCCTCCCCTTTGCCCTCACTCCGCTGACCTGCAGGGCGGGTCCTCTGTGCTCTGGCCTCCGGATGGACCGGGCCACTGGCCGTTTGGTGTCCATCTCCCTCCAGTCTCTACGACTGGTCCTGCCCACGCGGGCGCCCGTGGCCAGCAGGGCCGGGCACACAGCAGGCTGGGTCCGGGAGCGTCTGTGCGGCTGCGGAGCAGGCTGCCTCTCTCCCGAGAAGAGCGGGTGGTACGGACGGGGGGCCGTCAGCTGCGGCCCTGGCGGTCACAGCTTCCCGGGGCCTCCCTAGTCAAAGTGACCCAGGCATGGCAGGGTCTGGAAATTTCCCCCTGCCACAGCCCATGGCAGCCTCCTGGGACCAGGGGTATGGGATGGCCTTTTGACTCTCGCCTGCCGGACCCGTCACATGTCAGCACAGCACAGCATGACCCACCTTCTGGCCAAACCTCCGTCTGAGGCAGGAAAAGCCCAGACAACGTGCTGTTGGCCCAAGATCTGGACACGTCCAAGAAGGATCATCTTCCATCCCTTGTAAGGACAGGAGCTGGGGCTCGAGGACGAAGCCGTGGGGGCAGACTCAAGGGAGAAACGGGATCCTGTGGGGTCCTAAGGGACCCAAACTAGGAACTCTCATTTCTTAGGGCCAGAACAGAATGTGAAGAATCCAGAGTAGAATCGGGCTGAGACTTAGAGCCAATGAACGTGCCGCCTTCCCACCAGAGCCCATGGCCCCAGCGTGCTAGCAACAAATGCTAGCGAGCGCCGTGGGCGGGGCACCCATCGACGTCAGGCACTGGGCTTCGGCTGCACCGGTGAGCTCCGTGCTGTGCGCATGTGACCTCCGAGGCCGCGGACATTAGTAATGCCCGCTTTACAGACAGGGACCCCGAGGTGCTGAGGTGCCCGGGCCATACGGTTGGGGAGGGGTGTGTGGGGATGCGGACCTCCGTGGGACGCGCAGCCCTGCAGACCAACAGCTGGCACGAAGGGCTCTTTCTGGGGGCTTCTTTGACAACAGACTACAGGCAGCCATCTGGGAGTCTGTCGGACACCCCCTCCCCGTGCCCACGACAGCTCTGGTTTCTGCCCCTCGCACGGGCATCGTGGTTACCGGCGCCCGTTCATCCTCTCTCTCGGGGACTCCGGGCTCCCTGGGCGGTGCACGAGCACTTCCCGAGCTGAGCGGGATTCGGGGCTCTGGGCTCTTGTTCCAGTTCTGCCCCTTTACTAGCAGTGCGACCATCGACAAACCCCTGCTCTTCTCGGTGGCTGTTTCCTCGCCGGTAAAGGGTTGGGTGGCGGTGGAACTTACGGCTCTTAACGATTCAAGAACGCGGTGACTCTAGAGGTAAGTAGATAACCAAGTGACGTGTACAGGTACAAGCATGTACTGTGTGTGGCTACCGTCTCCACTGGCTGGGCGAGGCCTGCGCATCCTGCAGGTGCGGGCTCACACAGCGCTCGCTCACGGCCCTCCCTGCCGGCCCGGGCTCCTCCTCTGTGATCCTCAGGCGCTGTATGGTTAAAGGAGTCTAGACTTAAGGATACCAGCGGCTGCCATTCTCTGAGGCTGCGTGCTAGCTCCACATCCTATCTCCCTGAACACGTAGGGGGCCCCATCTACCGATGAGGGCTCTGGGCCGGAGGAAGCAAACAACCCGTGCAAGGTCACCTGGCCAGCACACCGGGGTGGGGGGGAGCTCCAGGCCACGAGCCCCCCTGCCGCCCCCGGCATCGGGGACCAGTTCTGCTCTCCTCACAGCTGTCTCCCCAGTGGTTGGCACAGTATATGCTACAACACAAGCTCTCCCGTCATCTTTCTTAAATAAAAGAAAGAGAAAAAATGTTTAAGTCAGAATCCTTTTGGCTCCCAGTGACCGAAACCAGCTTCCAACGGGGGAAAGACTGCAAGAATCCTAGAATGACTCCAAGAGCAGAGACTTCCCCACAAGATCCGGGGAACACCGGGACGGCCCCAGGGACAGAGCGGCGGGGCTGGCGCTGGAGCTGGGGGCTAGCTGCCTGCACAGCTCACTCTCTCCACTCCTTACTGCGGCCCTCTCGGGGCTCGACGCCATGCCTCAGTCCCTCGGACTCTCCATGAGACAGAGGCCAGGGCCACTGGCAGCTGTGGGCTCAGGACATGACAGCTCTGTGACCAACGAAGAGAGATGCTCTCTTTCCCCGACCTCAGAAAAACAGAACAAAACAAAACAGGCAAAGGCTCCAGCTGGCTTGATGTGAGCCACCAGTCTGGCTGGAGATGAGGTACCGTGAAGGGACCGACGGGTCAGGTGATCCTCCGTGGTCGGGTGGCGGGTGGGAGTCAGCGCTGGGGGACAGAGGGAACAGCCTTATCAAACAGGAAGTTATCTCAGTTATCCAGCTCGTACTTTACGCTTTTTGTCAAACTCAGCTACTACTCATTATAGGACAGTGAGAAACACAACGCTGCCGTGAACTGAATGTCTGTGTCCCCCTAAGATCCATGTGTTGGAATGTAAGCCCCCGGGCAATATTAGGAGCAGGGGTGACTCTGAGGGTGATGAGGTCATGAGGATGGGGTCCTCACGAGTGGGATTTGTGCCCCTGCCAAGGGGACCCCACACGGATCGCTCACCCCCTCCCCAAAGCAGTGAGGAGACGGTCATCTGTGAGCCAGGAAGTGGGCCCTCAGCAGAAGGGAATCTGCCAGGGCCTTGATCTTGGACTTCACAGCCTCCAAAGCTTTGAGAGAGAAATGTTTACTGTTTGTCAGCCACCCACTGTAGGGTATTCTGTTATGGCAGCCAGTTCTAAGACAAACCGCCTCCCAAGGCCGAGACAGAAAGTCCCCGGCCAGGGGTCATTCCTGTGACCATCTGTTTGCTCCACACTGTGGAGTCCGCAGACTTCAATTTCTGCAGCTCCTGCTGCTTGCCTTCCAGGAGGTTGGCCAGGGGGACAGAAGGTCCACGGGCTGAAAGGCCAGCGGCAGCGTTGCTATCCACTGAGCCTACCTGGCAAACTATAGAGAAGAGCGTGGGTGTCGAGTAAAGCAACCCGACCCGGACCCTTGACCACAAGGAGGAAGGCGCCTCACCTCTGACACTGGGGATGAGACACACCTTCCCACAGAGATGCCGAGGTGGTAATGGGGACCGCTCACAGGCGTGCGCGCTTCTGGGGGTCACGACCGAGCTCAGCATTTCATCTGCTTCCTCCCCACCGTGTCTCAACGGCCACCCTACCGTGGGAGCCCCGTCTGGTCCCCGTTCCACGGGGAGAACAGCGAGGGTCAGAGAGGCACGTACGTTGTATGCAGCGAGCTGGGACATGGGCTCCAAATCCCTCTGGACGCCTGGGTCAGGCTGCAACCCCACTGTTGTGTGCTGCACACGGTGAGGGGCGCGCGAGGGGGGGCGGGGCTCGGTGACGCTCCAGAGGCTTTCCTCATCCTGCCTCCTCTCTCTCCTTCTTCTGCTTCACCAAGTCCCCTCCACCCACCGCCAGGGCTTCCCCTGGCTGCCAGGGCCAGCAGGCCCTGTTCGTTTGGACGCCCCACTCTGGACCACGGCCAGTGCGGCTGAGGGCGTGCCTCTGCCCCACCCGCCCTACCCGGTGAGTGGGGCCTCCAGCATCTGTGGGAAGTGCAGGTGCCCAGACCAGGGACCCCCAAGCCAGAGCCTCTGGACGATTAAGGTCACTACTACCAACTGAGCAATTTGAGTCCACTGGGGGCACAGACGTGAAATGCTGTGTTCTCTCCAGCGCGCACTCCCTAACGTGCTGCACTGACTCCCCTCTTCCGTTATGGGCGGCAGGTCCCCTAATGAAATCTGGGCCAGATTCTGTAACTTTGTAGTCACTTTCCATTTTTAGCATGGTTGCATTAGAAGATTTCAGACTTGGTTCTGTTTATGTGAAGACTCCATCCAAACGGAATTCAAAGCTCATAGCTGTTCCCTTTTTCTCCCCCACCTCTCCCTGGGGGCTTGGGGGAGGTGGGAGGGAGAGTACTGCTCTTTTCCAAATCCCTTCCTTTATCTGAAGTTCCTCCACTAACCCTCCCAGACTCAGCAGTCTTCACCGCCCAGTCTCTCCAGAAAAGCAAGGTCCGCTTAGGCTGGGGTCACCTGCTGGGGGTGGCGAACCTGGTCCATTCCGGTTCCCTCCGTCGCAGGTGGCTCTGGCCAGCTGGTGGTCTCCATGCAGGTGGAGATCTGGGTCCCAGAGGAGTGTGTTCGGCTTTGCCCTAGCCCCTCCATCAAGGAAGAGCAGCCCAGCCTCCTGTCCCTGCCGCCAGGAGCACATGCCCTGCCCCCTTCTCTAGAAGGGTGTGTCCCACCAGGTGGTGTGGCGGCCACCTGCGGAGCACAGCTCCTGCCCTGCCGCCAGCCTCCGTCCCCTGCACATGCAGACCCAGGGACATCTGGCGGAGTTTTTGACATTTCGGGAGGGCCACAGAGAACTGGTATGAAGGGCGAGACCCAGTTCTTCTCTGTACCAAGTCCTTTCAAGGCCTGACGACTCTGTGGATGACCCCCTTTACACATCTCTGCGCGGAAACAGGCACCAATTTCAACGTGACCCAAACTTAGGGAGCTCCGTGTCAATCGCCCTCTTCCTCTTCTTCGGCAGAGGGAGAGGGGACCGGAAAGGGGCGGCCCCTTGTGCTCGCCGCTCTGGGGGGCTCCCCCACGCTCTCAGTGAGCCTGAGGGTCCTGCAGCTCATCGCGTGCCCAGCCCTCCTCCCCCAGAGGCAGAGGCACCCCGATCTTTGCAAAGGATTCCCCCAGAGCCTCCGATCTTGGCTTTGGGGCGGGGAAGCACTTGTCTCACCTCAAAACACCTGCTGTGTGTCTAGGACGTCTCTCTTGCTCAGAGCACCCGTCCAGGATTCACAGGAATGGGTGTGGGGAAGGAGCCCGGCGCTGGAGCAGGGGTTGTGGGGGCGGGAAGCCCTCGCCTGGCTCTTGCCCCGAAAATCATGATAGAGTTGCTCTCAGCTGTTCAGAAGCTCTGGGCAGCTAGACGTTTGTTAACAATAAAGGAGGTGAGGCATTTATTTTTACTCAATGTAAGCAGCATGTTTCACAGAGAGAGTTTACATTGCAACGTATGGAAACAAAGACCTGAGTCGGTTCTGGGGGCAAGACTGTGCTCTGAGTGACCCTGGGCAGGACTCCCGACTCTCCCAGGACCCCGTTTCCTCAGCTCCACAAAGGAGACTGGAATCGTCTAGTCCTGCACCCCCGACAAAGGTATAATATCCTGAGAAAATAAGGAGTCTGACTGCACCTGGCCCACAGCGGCCATCAGCTTCGTGGTGGACATGGTAGCTAGGATCACTGAGACGTGTTTTCAGAACCAGAGTCACCAGAGACACAAAAGGGCTCTTAGGCGGGGCAAGGATCACAGGCCACTAACCCGGCGGCCCCGCCGCCGGCAGAGCAGGCCCACCGAGGCCTCTAACACACTTTGTTGAATGGGTGGTGTTCTTCGAATTCCAGGAGACTAATAATCTGCTACTTATTAATGAGCTATGCTGAAGACAGATTTAAACTGCATCTGGTCCACCAACCGAAAGAGACTGTGAGTCTTAAAAAAAAAGGAGAGACCCCTGTGTGGAGGGTGCACGGCTCTCCCGGTACAGCCGGGCGGGAACTGGCAGCTGTCTCCCGGCGCCTGCCCGAGCTGGATGGCGGCCTTGAATACTTTCTTTCTTAAGCGAAGCTCCCCTCTGTGTGTGCTGAATCACAGCATTCACGGGGGGAGTGGGGACAAGAGCACGTACTAAGTGGACACCAGGCATCAGTGAGCTCAGCCCAGGGGCAGGGGCGGGAGGTCTGGCAGGGCCGGACAGGAACACCAAATGGGCTTTCCTGGCCCTTCTGCCCCCATGGTGGGTGCTGGCGGGGGGCGGGGGGCGGGCAGAGGAACACTGACCACAGACCTCGGCAGGGGAGAGACCAGGCCCAAAATAGGCCGAGCGTCTGGGGTGTCAGCTGGGCTTCGCCCCTTCCAGCAAGTCAGGGCTCAAGCATTCTGTTTACCAAACGCTCTGCACACATAGAAACCAGGACTGTCTGGGTTCCACGTTAAAGGGGACAGGGAGGGTCCCCCCTCCCCTGGGTGGATTTCGAGGTGTTGGAAGCTTCTCTGACAATGCCTGGGAGGAAGGCCAAGGCCCAGGGCTGCCCAGAGTGAGCCTGGCAGAGGAAGAAAGGCGACGGGTGGCCTGCAGGCGGGCGGGCGGGGGCTCGCCCTGCCGGGGGGAGGGGACACTCCACCCCACACAGCCCCAAACTGGCAGGTAGCAGAGAGGGGGTGACGTCTGCAGGCAAAAGCAGCTCTGCGGAGGGGGACGCCACCGCAGCACGCTCCCGAGCCCGTGAGAGTAATCGAAACCAGCTGACGACGGATTCGCCTGTCCCAGGGCTGCCAGGGAGAGGGACTTTCCAGCGCAGAAGCTGGGGGCGGCTCCTCTCAGGGAGCGCTCCCCCGTCATGCATGCTCTCCAGGGGCGGTGGGGCTGGGGGTGGGCGTCGTGAGAAGGGCAGCCCCCACGGGGCTCCTCCTCCAGTGCCCCCTCACGGGGCCAGGCTCCGAGCCTCTGCCCGTGTGGAGAGGGATCAAGTCCGTGGGGACTGCAGACGGGCCCCGCAGCTGAGCCCTGCGCGTGCGTATCCTTACTGGTCACCAAACGGGGCTGTTGACGCCTTTTATCCCTGCCTCACAGATGAGGACGTTGAAGCAGAGAGGGGACATGAGTTGCTGCTCAAGTCCACACAGGGAGCGAGGGGTGGAGCTGGGGTTTGAATTCGCAACTGTGGTCCCAGAGCCCATGCCCTCTAGAGGGCCAGAGGCCCAGGGGAAATAAAGCACTATTCCGCAGGCATGCTAATTCTCATGACAGCCTTGACTTGTAGGCATTGTTTCTACCATCTCCTATTTAGAAAGGGGGAAACAAAGGCCCACATAAGTTACATGTCCAAGGCCATTCGACTAGGAAGGGCAGGCCTCAGGCTTAAACCAGGTCCCTCTGACTCTAGCGCCTGCCACCGTGCCACGAGGCTCTCCAACAACCCCAACAGAGTACCCCTTGCTGTGTGCAGCACCAATCACACTATCATAGAAATAAACCTAAAATTCCAGTTGTGAAGGAAAGCACGGCTGGCCTCATCAAAGCTTCAGAAGGTTTTCGGGGTTGGGAGGGGGGGAGACAGATAATTCATGGAAGTAATTTCTGCAAAGTGATTATTATCTTTTTCATGTGCCTTTTACCTCCTCTTCAGTACCAGGAAAGCAAGTGGGAATCACGTTAACGAGACTGGTCGAATGAGCCTTGTTTCAGAGTCCAGGCATCACCATGCTGCTGAAACGCTCTATATCCCAGGTCAGTGACACGCAGGCATCTGGTGTTGGGGAGGGAAATGGTGAGGCCAACATCGAGCCAGCTCCCAGGAAATGGTTGTAGAAGCCAAACCACACTTTCCCTGCTCCATACCCAGCATCTGCTCCCATGAAACAGCCATTAGAGTAGGTGATGGGCACTGCTGGGTCATTCCAGACTCACCTTCTTGGAAAACTCATCTATCTTGAACAACAGCTCCCAAAACGTGGTCCTCATGGTCACTTACTAGAAATGCAAATTCCCAGGCCCTGCCGCAGACCTACAGAATCAGAAAGGTGAGATGGGGCCTGGCAAACTGATTCTGAGACCCTGAAAGCTTGAGGACCACCGATGTGAACTGTGCCAAAGTTGTGAGTATGAGGAACACAACCCTAGGTGCTTACTGTGAGATAAGCACACAACATTTGTCTCAACTAACCTTCCTAATAATTCTGGGAATAAACAGCATTATCCCCAAATGAAGACATGAGCGTCAGGGGCCTCCCTGAGCTGCCCAAACTCACCCCGCTGGGAGCCTGGAGGGCTCAAAGCCTATGGCGCTTGTGAACTTTGGATTCAGACAGGCGCGGATACAGACCCTGGCTTTGCCTCTCACTGGCTATGTGGCTGTGGCTAAACTCCCTAGCCTCTCTGAGCCTGAACTTCCTCACCGCTTAAAACACAAGACGGTATCAACCTCTCTTGGGAGATTCTGTTTTTGAGGGTTCAATGAAATAATCCACGTAAAAGGCTTCCCACCATGCCAGACACAAACTAAGCATGTCATAGATGGCCGTATTTTGGAAAAGCATAGCTCTCATAAGCCCCAAAGACCTTTGAACTCCCCAATGGATGTGATCAAGTTCAGGCATTGAATCTTTAGTACATCACTCACAGGGGAGCCCTTTAGACAAGTGCAGTGCCTGGCTCCTTTTGTTTAGAAATAGTTCTATCGGATGTCTGGGACTTCAGCTGGTGAGAAGCAACAAACCGGGAGAGGGATGGGGAGGCCAGGAAGGGAGGGTGATTGCTGCCATGGAAGGAAGCACTAGGAAAGGAACACCAAACACAGCTGCCTGGGGCTCGCGGGGCTTACAGGGCACCGTCAACAGTGCCCTCCGCCCTCCAGCCTGCCGTCGAGACGGCTGAGTCACCAAAGAGAGGTCAGCGTAGCGATTCACCAGGATTTACAGAAGTTAGCGCGCATGTGTATATCTGTGTGAGTCGGTGTGAAAAACTCAGGCCCTGGGGCCTGGAGAGCTGTGGTTTCCCTGTGACGCAGGCAGGTCAGCCAGGGGCTGAGAGGGCAGGTTGCTAGTGCCAGACTCGCTCAGGTGGGGCTGGGGGTAGGTCAGGCAACTTCCTAGGCCTTGGTTTCTGCATCTGAAAATGGCGAAATAATAAAAGAACCTGCCTCCCAGGACTGTGGTGACGATCAGGACGTGCTCAATAAACATTCTGAATTATTGCTGAATACGTACATGTGCACTTTCCATAAGCCTGCTTGCCACCACATCGAAGGCATTATTTTCTTTGGTCGAGCTGACCTCACGTGTAGGCTGCACACAAAGGCAGGGGCCAGGGGGCATTTCTTTGGCCAAAGGACGGTTAGTGAGGTTCTGTGGGGGTGGTTCCGGGGACAATGACAAATATGCAAACCAAAAAGGGAAACTAAAGGACACTCTCTGGAGAGATACTAAATAACTAGTGATCTTCAGAAGACCCAAGTGTGTTGGAAATCCAAGAGAACGAGGCTCCAGCTTACTAACAGAAGAGAGCCAGCATCTATCGAGCACCTACTGTGTACCAGGTATTGCGCTAGGGCATCTGCACTTGGCAATTCACTCATTGCTCCCAGCTGACCTGGGAAGGTGGCATTGCTGTCCTGGATTTTAAATTAGTTTCCTTAAACAGACGCAGAGAGGACAGGCGAATTCCAGAAGCCATGTGGTTCGGAAGAGGTAAAGGCGGAACTCAAACCCAGGCCCCGCTGACTCCCCCTGCACCGAGACAGCCGTGGTCTTGCAGGGAGGGAGCCGGCAGTACACCTGTCCTTGCTTTCTCGTCACCTTTTCCTCTCCTGCCAGCACCTGCCATGCGGCAAACCCAACCCAAAGCCAGAAGGCAAGACAGCGCCCTGGGGGAATCCACACAGGTCAGCCTCTGGATACAAGACAGGGCACCAAAGAGCAGATGTGGGACACAAACCAGAGAATACCCAGTGGAAGGGAAACCTGACCCCTGCCCTCCAGGGTTTCAGCCTCGGAGCTGGAATCTATCTATCCCAGGCCAGGGAGGATGAGCGGAAGGCCAGGATGGTCCGGAGGCTGGAGGGACTGAAGGAAGCTTCTTGTACCAGCTGCCTTGACTCCCTGCAGCGCCTGCGTGGGTACCCCTGAGATGGCCTACCCCAGACCCACTAGTTAGAGAATCAGGGCAGGTTTGGGGGTTTGAAACCGGGGAAGATGCAGGAACAATCCCTTCCAATCTTCCAGGACCACAGTTATGAAGTTCTTGCGTCTCCTGACAGTGCCTGCTGCAAAGTCCCCCTTCCAGGTTTGGGGGGACAAATCTATGGATCTCCGCCGAAAGCAATTTCCCGCAAGCCCAAGGAGACCCTGGGCTCTCTGCATCTCTCTGGATACTGACATCCACCTCAGGAGCTACCTCAAGGATAAGAACAAACTAGTCCAAGGAGGGGGGGTAAGGAACTGGACTTTTCCAGTCCACTCTAGCCTGTGGGAGCATTAACAGGAATGCAAGCATGTTCTACAGATCCTTCCAGCACAACCGCCTCACCTCAACCTCATTCCCAACTGCCTCAGTTATTTCTGGGAGTGACGGGGTGGTGGCTCTTTGCTCCAACTTCCTCCTGCCAACTGCTTCCCCCACACTCCTAGAGGACAGTCCCCAACTGTCAGGGCTGGCTGTGGTCAGGGCTGTCATGTACAGCTGGGTAGGGTGTGCACTGCCCAACACTACATGGAAATCCCAACTGTGGGTCACTACTTTGCTCCCAGAATTCTATTTCTAGGGCTCTCAAGTGGCAAATCTTCAAGGTGCTAAACAGTGCAGCTCGATCCTCACCATATTAGAGTCATGCTGGGTTCCTGTCAACTCTTCTTCCCAACCCTGAATCCAGCCACTGCTCACTGTCTCTTTGACACTCCCTGGTGCCCACCCCCTGGGTTCTAATCTGGCTAGCCCCTCAAGTTTCCGAATGGTCTTCCCAGTTCCCTTCTTTCCCACTTGGACCATTCTCCACCCAACACCAAGAGGGACACAGAGAAAATGCAAAACAAAGCCTAATATTTTCCTGCTTGCAACCCTCCAGGGGCCTGTGCTGCACTCTGAATGAAACCACAAGGCCTCGCCTGGCCTGGAGGGCCTTACAGGACCTGCCCAGCCTGCTTCTCTCACCGCCCCCCACTGCCCTCTCCTGCTTGGTTACAGTGGCCTTTCCATTCCTCAGCCAATCCCACGGATTTCCCGTGCACTGTGCCCTTGGCATGGCTGCCTCCTTCCCAGCACCAGGGTCGTGGCTCACATGACCCTCCCTCTCAGAAACTGCCCTGAGCACCCTGTTGAAAGCAGCCTTCCTCCCTTCCTGCTCCCACCCGCCCCATCATTACCTATTCCATGAACCAGTTTCATTGGTCTTTCAAATGATCTCATCTCGGGCACTACACAGATTCTCCATACACATCTGTGGGATGACTGGACGGGTGCCCCGCGCAGGAATAGGGGGCAGGCCTTCTGCTGCGCTCTGTGGTACCTTCTCGCCGGGCCCCAGCCCTGCCTGAGCCCGTGTTTCCTGGGTGCCGGAAAAAAACCGCTCCTCCAGCCTTTGCAGAGAACCCTCGCCAGCCTGGGGCTCGGAGCTGCTCTCTGGGAGCGAGGCCACATTCAGGGACCACCCTGGTGGCGCCAGAGGTAACCATGGCCTGAGGTCCGTGTGCCCAGGGCTACACCTGTGCGCCATCTCTCCCTCGCTGTGCGCCCTCGGGCAGGCTACTTAGGCTCTCTAACCTTGACTCCCTCCCCCCGAAAAGGAGCACAGTGACGGTTCTTACCACATGGAGCTCTTGTGGGGATAAATAAAGGACGCTAACAGCACAGAGCCTGTGACCCACAAGCCGTCCACCAGCGTCATCTCTATTAGTTGCTTCCCTGAACTCGTCTCCCACCTGTTCCTCCATGGACCCATGTGCACACCCCCCTGACATCTGCACACGGAGGGCCGCTCCGGAGACCCCCAGGGACTGGCTCACCGTGATCCCATGCTCACGCTGGATTTGGGACCCAGCTATAAATCTGTGAGTGGCAGCTCCAGGCGGGTTCTTTAAGAAAAAAGGAATGATGGATTTATAGAGATATGATTACTATACACACTCCTGAGATGAACAAGACAGGGTCTATCCTCGAGGGGCTCCCGATCCAGGAGAGGAGCTCCCGATCCAGGAGAGGAGCAGGCAGGGGGGTCCAGTGCGTGGGGGACCAGTGTGGGCATGGGATGCAGTACCCAGGCCGTGTATCCTCCGACCCCATTGTGGAGTCGGGGCAGCTCCCTAAATGGGGAGCTAAGCGGTTCAAAGACTACACCGAACCTCATATCAATTCAAGTTGGATTTTGCCACCAAATGAATTTGAGCCCTTTTGAAAAAAGGCTTGCTGTTTTTCTAGAGCTTTTGGATTCTGGATTTGTGGCTGAGGATGCGTGCAGTCGGGGCCAAGTTACCTATTAGGCATGGCGGGCACGGTGCTTAGGGCTCACGGTACCTTTGGGGGCTCACAAAAATATTCTAACTTCTTTTAAAATGAGAATAAAAAGTGAAATTTTCAGGAAATGCCTTAATATTCAATATTAACATACTTGTCTTCACACCAACGCAGTCATAGACGACGACTTTGAACATTTAGCGGAGGAGGAAAGAGCTCGCGAAGGCTGAGTGCCTCGGGCGGGCAGACGCCGTCCTGGAGCCATGCCTGGACACTGCCCTCTGCAGATGCTGGGCAAGCTGCAGAAGCTTCGGCAAGATAAGGCAATGACCAGCACGGAGCCTGGTACACAGCAGACATCTAACACATGATGACAGTAACAGCGACCATCACATCGTCACGGTCTCGTTTTCCTTACTACGAAAGGGAATAATCGCTGCCCTCCCTGCCCCCAGGCCTGCTGTGAGGCCGAGGGTGGTAACAAATGCCCAAGCGCTTTGGGACCCGGCCCTGCCGTGCGGAGGAGAGGGGCCAATACCGCCACCACCACCCGCACGTGGTCCGTGAGCAGGTGTCCCTCTGCTGCCCCACCCCCACCTGGCAGGACGGCCCCGAGTGCCCGGCGCAGGTGCCGCCTTCCTTCCTGCATCTGCCTGGCAGATGGGCCTGTGGGAAGGGGAGAGGGCGAGGCTGAGGCGGGGGCACCTGGGAGCCAGATCAGCGGAGCAGCAGTTACAGGGGACCCCCAGAATCAGCTTGTGGTGGGTCTGGGGTAGCCCTCAGATGTCTGGCACAGCCTCATGTCCTCAGGGAGGCTGTCTTTCTTATCTTGGGTCTCCGCTCCCTTCTCCTTCCAGCCAGACTCCTAACCTGCACTCTTGCCGCCCTCAGCCCCCAGACGCTGAGTCAGACGCCCTGGACGGGACACAGAGCGAGCGCCTTTGGGAGGCCGGCGCTCCCACAGAGCTGGGCAGCAGACGTTTATCACGTGCTGCTTCGCGCTGCTCCTCTGTGAGATGCTCCAGAGTCCAGGGCGAGACCGGCCCAGGCGTGCCCTCGGAATGCTCTAAGACACTGCCCGCTGCGGCCGCGGCAGCCCTGCCTCATGTCCCCATCCTGGCCTCAGGTCTGGGAAGCTCACCCCAACGGTCTCTTGCCAGAAGCCCTCCGTTATCTGCTCAGCTGCCTTCTTGGGCCCCAGGAGAGATAAGCAAGGCCAGCAACAGCTCGGCTGCTCCTCGGGAGGAGAATCCCAGCAGGTGTCAGTGAGGGGGTTGCAGTCTTCCCCACTGGCCATAAAACTGCCCTCAGTCCCACATCTCCTGTTCGGGACAAAGATTTTGTCTGATACAATGTTCCAAAAAGCAATTTTTAAAATTTTTTATGTAGGTGGGGTGCCTGGGTGGCTCAGCCAGTTAAGCATCTGCCTCCAGCTCGGGTCATGATCTCAGGGTCCTGCAATGGAGCCCCGCATCCAGCTCTCCGCTCAGCGGGGAGCCTGCTTCTTCCACTCCCTCTGCTCCTCCCCCAGCTCAAGCTCGCTCTCTCAAATAAATAAATAAAATCTTTTTTTTTTTTAAAAAATGTCTGTATAGCATGAGATGATTTTAAACAGCTTTGGAAAATTTCTGTGAAGTTTTTGTTATGACAATACAAAGAAAACCAGCGAACTAAATCTCTCTTCCCTCTGCTTCTTCGTCTCCCCTCTTGGGGACAGGCCTCTGCATCAGCTGCAGTAAGAAGAGGGCAGATGAGGCCAATCGAACATTCCTCAAAATACTGTTATAACGACAAAATGAAAACCAGTCAACTAAACATCTTAGCAAATTGGCTTAGGGCAAATTGACCTGGAGCCCAAACTCTGGTGCTCAGATGGAGCTGAACAAATATTTGCTGACTGAAGAGCAAATGTGTTTGCCTGTTAGGTGATGTCCACGCTTGAGGAGAAGGGCTCCCCTGACTCTGTTCCTGGCAGGTGGGTTGAGAGGCAGGAGTGAAAAGGGTCACATGTGAGCTAACAACAGGCTCTCGAAGCGAGTCTGTAACCAAACACGCAAACTGTACTGACATTTGGATAAACTTGTTTGGCCAGCACGTAAGAGACAATGTTCTCAAAGGGCTTTCCGTGTGCTGGGACATCCTGTGGGACATCGGGCAGCACGGGACAACCAGTGGCGCTGCCTGAGCATCTCCCCGTAAATGTGAGTCTCCAAACTTCTTACCAGGGCCAGGGAACACGTGGTGTCCCTGACACATGGGGCAGCAAGTCACAGGACCTGACGACAGCACCTCCCGAGAGGAGGGGGCCAGCTGGCTGAGTCTTAGCTTAGAGGCACCTGGCGCATTAAAGCTGGAGGGAGGGAGGCTTCTGGCAGTTCCATAGCCTTCCTGATACTGGACACTCCCCTGGACCTTTCCAAGACCGGCTGACCAGGAGAAGAGGGGACGTGCTTCCTCGTCCCTCAACCATGGGTCAACCTCACTGGATGGAGCCCGAACGCTGACACTGCCATAATTCCTTGACCTTGAATCTGAGAAGTCATCAACTATTAAATGTGTCACGTTCTAGTAAAAAAAAGAAAAAGTCTGGCCAATTAGCCCTTGACAGGCTGTTAACTTTAAGACGCCTCTTGATTTCAGAAATCTTAAAACAATCTATACAATGGAATATTATTCCTCCATCAGAAAGGATGAATATCCAACTTTTGTATCAACATGGACAGGACTAGAAGAGATTATGCGAAGTGAAATAAGTCAAGCTGAGAGAGGCAATTATCTTATGGTCTCACTTACGTGTGGAGTATAAAGAAAATCATGGAGGGCATCATGAGAAGGAAGGGAAGGGCGAATGGGGGGAAATCGGAGGGGGTGATGAACCAGGAGAGACTGTGGACTCTGAGCAACAAACTGAGGGTTTTGGAGGGGATGGGGTGGGGGGGGTGGGTGAGCCTGGTGGTGGGTATCGAGAAGGGCACGTACTGCATGGAGCACTGGGTGTGGTGCATGAACAATCAATCTTGTAACACTGAAAAATTAAAATAAACATATTTGGGGAGAAAAAAATAAAAGAAAAAAAAGAAATCTTAAAACAAGAAAAAATGTTTTAGAATGAAAGAGATGTTATTTGTTCTTAGGACAACTGTGTTTCTGCTTGCTTTGATGTGGGTCGTAATCCCATGCCCATTATTTTCTAGCTGTGTGGCCTGGTGTAATGAACTTTATTTCTCTCAGCCTCAGTCTTCTTATTGGTAGAATCAAGTGGTAATACTTCCTTCATAGGTTATGAGAGGAGGAGACAATGATGCCTATAGAATGGTGAGTTTGATGCCTAGCATATCATAATTAGCTGTATAAGGTGTTCTAACAAGCCTTGTGGGGACAACACATTTCTTCCAGTGCCCACATGGGAATACTGAGCTGAATCAATCTATGAATTCTTGGGGCTGATATTTCCCAACAGACTAAGACCAAGAGCAGGAAGGGCAGAGGACTGAATAAAGAACCAGTTGGCTAGGTTTATCAAGGGCCCTGAAAGCAGCAGGAGTACAGGAGGTTTGGGGGAGAAGACAGATTCAGTTGGGATGTGGGGAGTTCCAGTATCAAAATGGAAGAGTAGATTGTACTGAACTAACTCTCCGGTCAATAACAATGATAAACTCTGGACAATATACAAAACAACTGCTTGAAAGCACTTAAGAACAACCCAAAGCAACAGAAACTGGAGGAGACTTGGTTTTCGAAACCATGCCCTAGTGTGCACTTCCAAGTTCATGGTAATAAGCGGAAGAACAGAACTGAAACAGAACTATTTCAGAACTGAAACAGAACTGAAACAGAACTATTACTGGCTGGGGAGAAGATAAAGAAGTTGGACACTGAGGATGTAAATCGAAGGGGAAAATGCCAGAAGGGAGACAGCCATGGAAGTGGGAGCTCCAAAATTACTGTACAAATTCCCCTCAAATATTTAGTTAATCCCTAAATTGTATACAAGCAGAGAGAGACTCCACAGAGCCCAAAAAAAAGCAGTAGCTGGGAAGCAGGGAGTTCAGAAGATGGATTTTGGAGTTCAAGTCCTACCAACCTAAAGGACATAGCAAACACTTAAGGCTTAAGGCTTCTGATTTAATCCCATAAGAGCCATGCCTTACCAGTAAGCCTGGGACTAAGAGTTATACTCTAGGACTATGGACAAAACCAAAATAAACCTACCTGAACAAAACCTAAATACCAAACCTCTACAGGATCAAGGGGGTAGATGCCAGTAAATTAACCACCTGCCAGAACAAAACACAAAATTCTTTAGAGGAAGCAATAAAATACAAAGTCATTTCAATGTATCACACAAAATGTCCAGTTATACAATTTAAAAATGATAGACATGTGAAGAAGCAGGAAAATGTGACCCACCCTCAAGAAAAATAACAGCCAATAAAACCAGACCCACTGATGAGCCAGATGTTGGAATTAGTAAAAAAAAAAAAAAAAAAAAAAAAAGAACTTTAAAATGGCTATTATAATATATGCACAGGATTTTCAGGAAATGAAGGACAGAATGAATGAGCAGATAGAGAATCTCAGAAGAGAAATCGGGCCTATAAAAATAAACCAACCCAGTGGAAATTCTAGACCCAATAAATACAGTACCTGACATAAAACATACCTAGGATGAAATTAACAGTAGATTAGATACTGTAGAAGAAAAGGTCAGTAAACTTGGAGACAAGTATTAGAAATGATCCAACTGAAGCACAGGAAGGAAAAGGAAAAGGAAGGAAGGAAAGAAGGAAGGGAGGGAGGGAGGGAGGGTGGGAAAAACGAGGGGAGTTTCAGAGACCTGTGGGACAATACCAAGTGTGTAAATGGAGTTCCAGAAGGGGAGGAAAGAGAAAACTGTACTGACAAAATATTAGAAGAAATAATGGCCCCGAATCACTAACACAACCCCAAATTTAGTGAGACACATCAATTCAAAGATCCAAGAAGCTCAGTGAACTCCACATAGAATCAATGCAAAGAAACCCAAACCTATTCACACCACAGTCAAACTGTTAAAAAACAAAGATAAAGAAAAATCTTAAAAGACATGAGAGGAGAAGAGACTCACTATGTACACAGGAGCCGTAATAAGGAAGACAACTGACTTCTCATCAGAAACAATGTGGGCCAGAAGACAATGGAAAGGCATTTAAAAACTGCTGAAGAGAAGGGAAAAAACAGCAATTGGGGATCTGTGAGGCTTGAAATGCTGGTGAGATGCTGTAGTCCCCTCCTAAGCACACCTTTTACAACACACACTGCCCACACACTTCCACCATATACCATATCTCAGTAGAAGAGCCCAACGTCTCCAACAGAAAAAGAAATTGTAACTGTCAGAAAGGTGATAAGACATGAAAACACATGAAATCATTTAAACAAATTGTGAGATATAATCAAGAGTCTTTGCATTCTGCCACCATGTAAACCTCACACAGGATGAAAAACATCCTGATAAAAAAGTGTAAAAAAAGGAAGGGATATTCCCTTCTCCTCATGTCCGTTAGTCACATGACACTTTGGTCCAACAGGCAGCTGGAAAAGTGGGAATGCTGTTCCTCATGGAACAGCACAGGGGTGGGGGGGAGGTCACGGGGATTCCGAACTGAAGTTGAAGGCGCCTGACAAGCAAGAGTGGAGAGGTGTTTGGACACAGGGAAGAGCAACAGACCCATTCCCTGAACAACCACCGAGGGCTTCACGCCAGGCCTTGTGCTTTTGGTGCATCCTATCACTCAGTCCTCTCACACCCTAAGGAGTCAGTAGTATCATTTTTTTTTTTTCTTAATGAGAAAACAAAGTTTGCAAGAGAATAAGAACATTGCCCAGGTTAGTGACAGAGCTGAGATCTGAGCCCAGGTCTGTTAGACTCCGAGCCACAGCTTCTCATCCTACCCACCTGGTCACTCAGTTATTCACTCCTCTGTACTGGGCTGCATAGGAGAGCTCTGTGTGGACCACACCCACATATGCTCCAGTCAGTACTGCAGGAACTCAAAGCCCAGGGAAGGAGGCGATGGGAATTACCAGAGCCAACACTTAGTAGGTATCGTGTACTAGCCAGTGCGCATTACACTTAGTGTGTCGCCATCTTATTTATTTTTCTCAATAGCCCTATCAGGTAAGCCCTTGTAACATCTCCATCTTACATCTGGTGAGGCTTAGAGCTACTGAGTGGTAGAACAAGAATTTGACTGCACAGCTCAAGCTCTCCAGCAGCATCCTTGACTGCCCAAGGCCACCTCAGGGGTGAGGGATGTGCAAACATGGATAGGGCGAGGCCATCCTGGTGTTCCTCTCCCACTTGATGGGATCCTAGGAACTGTGAATTATGAAAACAAATTTGCTCTAGCAGTCCGGGACTTGGGCTGCACCTGCTCTGAAGGGAGGGCGGGTCCTGGAAATTCCCCCTGACCCAGTGAGTTCCATCACCTCCACTTGCCTCTCTCACCAGGATGGCTGCAACCATCGCCCACCAGCTCCAGATGACTTGTCTATGGTTCCCGTCAACTCAGTTTCTACTCAACACCTAATGGGGCCTTTCGGAAATAAAAGCAAGTTGCTCAAAAGCTTTCAGTGGCTTCCCACTGTCCTAGGATCAAGTCCCACCTCTGAAAAGGCCTCATCCTCCGCCATGCTCCCCGTCTCTCCTCAGACAAATGCACTCCTAGGAAGAACTCCCTATAATTGCTCCAATTATTACTGCTGCCTAACAAATTACCATCAAAACTTAGCAGCCTAAACAACCATTTTCTTATCCTCATGGACTCTGTGGGTCAAGGATTTAGCTACGGAATGGAACAGGGGCTCATCTCTGCTTCCGATGCCTGGGGCCTCGGCGGGAAGATTCCGGCCGGAGCTGACTCATGGCTGGGGGATGGAATCGCTGAGAGGCATCTTTCCTCGCACATCTGGGGGTGGATGCCGGCTGTGAGCTGGGACCTCGGCTACACGGGACCTCTGCATGGCAGCTTGCAGGTAGCGGACTTCTCAGGGTGTAGCTGGGCTCAGGGCTCCAAAAGAGAGTGTCCCAGTGAACAAGGCAGAAGCTGCACTGCCTGGTCTCACCCAGCCTTGGGTATCAGGTGGTGCCATTCCACTGCATTCTACTGGTTATAAGTAGGTCACAAACCCACCCGGATTCAAAGGGACGGGACAGAGACCCTACCTCTCACTGGGACGAGTGTCAAGGTCTCATGTTGGACTAGGAGATATTGTTGGGGCCAACTTCAAAAAAGCAATCTGCCACATGGTCCTTCACGCTATTGTCTCTACCCAGACTATCGTCTCTCCAACTCACACCTGCTAACTCTCACCCATCCTTCGGGTTTCAGCTGAAAGACCACATGCTCAGGGTGCTTGCCCTGACTGCCAGGCTTGATCCAGCCACCTGCTGAGATGCCTGCTTAGCACCTAGCACTTCTCATGTGTCTGTCTGTCGGTCTCCCCTCCTGCCTGCCAGCTCTGTGAGGACAGCAACTTTGGCTTCTTGGTGGCAGCTCAGAGCAGGTTCCCAATAGACACATCCTGGAGAAGAAAGACAGCGAGAGAGAGGAGTAAGGGGAAAAGAAGGAAGTATGCCAACCTCCGGGCTGACTAGGGAGCTGCTCAAGAAGGATTCAACTCCATCCCCTGAGCTTCTGCTGATCCTGAGTCCCCAGCCTCCCACGGCTTCTGTGCAGACCATGCACAGGGACCCCCCCCCAGAGTGGGCGGGCACCTTCAACCCCACGGTAGTTGTGGGCAGCATACTGTCCAACCCGACCATCTGGCTAATGCTGTCACCGATTAAGCTACTGTGCTCTTCTGGCGAAGACTTGCCCTCTAAAAAAGGCATGGGACCGACAGATGGCAAGGGGAGCACATCTGAGCAGGCTGGGAGGAGCTGAGGCAAGAAGCAAAGTTTGCTCCCTGCCGAGACAGGAGTGGCAGTCCTGAGGAGCAGAGGACCACAGTGGACCTGCTTGCCCGGGGACCAGCAACATGGTATGCTATGTCTGAGGGTAAGGAGAACCCCACCGAAGTTTCTCTTCCGATCTGTACCTAAGCGTCATCACCACCACCACCACCACCATTAAACTTTTCTAAAGAGAAAGGAAGAGTCACCACCAGTATTTCACACAGCTGTGGCCCAGGCAGAGACACAAGCCTGCGCCCATCTGCTCCCTCCGCAGGCGGAGCTGACACACGTGTCCGCAGGATTGCTCACATTGTGGGGCTCCGGCATGGTCTTCTCCTTTCTCCTCTGACTCTATGAACGCTCAGGAGCTCCAACCTCACTGACAGACCGTGCTGGGGCCTCTCATCACATGCTCCTCGAGGCTCCGGAGATCACCGCAGCGGTTCCGGGAGCACGGACCCCGGCCTGCCCGCCTCCTGAGCGCTGAGTCCAGCCCACTGGGGAGCCCCTGCCCTGCGCCAAGCCCTCCCCAGCGTGATACTGCGGAATCCACGAAGGGAGATCACTGGTCCTGGCTCATTTACCGATGCATGAAAGGGACGCCAGAACCGTGAGCGGGAGACAGGCATGTCTCCCGTGCACACCCCCCACCCCCCAGCAGCCTGTGGTATTTCCCGTGTCACTGCCTCCTGCTAGCTTCAGCACAGATCCCACTGGCTTCTGCCCACAGCCTTGGGCTCCCTCCCCAGAGTTTAGAGGTGAGAGAGAGGCCTCCACGGGGAGAAGCCATCTGTGCGGGGCTGCCCTGCTCACCTGGGGCTCTGTGGGGCAGTGCAGGGATGAGGGAGCCATGGCGGGGAGGACCTGCCGCCTGCGCAGCTAGAGCAGATCTAGACCCATCACCTGAGTCAGAGGGGAAGCTGTCCGCCTCGGCAGAGCGCACTAGTGGCGGGCGGGCCCGGGAGTAGAGCCGGCAGGGCTGCTCGTGCCAGGGAAGGAGGGGGCCGGCGAAGCCGGGGCGGGAGGGGCCGGGCCAGCTGGGGCTGGAGCTAGTGTGACATCACCGGGCGGCCCGCCTCTGTCTGGGGCTGAGGGGAGGCCCGGAGCCTTTCTGGGGCCTGGGGGATCCTCTTGCACTGGTGGGTGGAGAGAAGTGCCTGCAGCCAACCAGGGTCAGGCTGTGCTCACAGTTTCCTCCGGCGGCATGTAAAGGCTCCACAAAGGAGTGGGGAGTTCAAATGAGGCTGCTGCCGACGGCCTGAGGACGGACCTGGAGCCCTGAGCAGTGCTGCCTGAGTCCCGGACCTGCAGAGCATGGCCCGGAGGCAGCGGCCGGCCCCTGCTGAGAGAGGAGGCAGGTTGTAAGCAGCCCCAGCAGGACCCCTGGCCAGCCCCCGCCCCACCCCCGGCCCAAGCCCGGCTGTGGAGCCCAGCAGAGCAAGCAGAGGCCAGTGAGGCAGGGCTGCTCGGCGGCCAGCGCAGCCTGCGACTCGGGGACCCCTCCTGGAGGCCATGGACAGGCTGCCCTGCTGACGGCCGGGGTAGAGCACGTGAGGAGCTGCCCCGGGGAGTCCAGCAGGAGTGAAGAGGTAAGGGGCCAGCTCCGCGGCACCAAGGGACAAGGGGGCAAGAGGCAGCAGCTGGCCCCATGTCTGGGGCTTCGAGAACCCTGACCCCTCCAGCCGGGGTTGTGTGCAGCTGGACCCCAGAGGGGGTCACTCTTGCTTTGGTCTGGAGCCAAACAAGGCATGTGCTGGGGCAGCCCTGTGGACACCTGGGCCGAGGGTGGGGTTCCGGGGGCATGAGACCACGGGCCGGGGCTTTGAGAGCTTCATCTGTAAGCCCCACTGTGCCGCAGACAAAGAGCCTTTGGGGTGAAGGCAGGCGGCTCCCGGGCACGGCCCGGCAGCTGGGGTGTGTGCGTGAGCGCGTGCCTGTGTGTAGGTGTGTGCTCAGGGGGACAGGGGTAGCCCCAGGACAGGGGAAGTCGTCTTTAAGTTTTGGGTTCCTAAGCACCCTGCCTAGACCCTATGCCGAGGCAAAAGCAAAAGCGAACACTGTCCTGCCAGAGCCGGGGGCCCTTGTTCATAAAGTTCCCTGGAGCCCAGCAGCCTCCGCTCACCCCTCAGCTGGGGAGAGGACCAAAGGGGTCCGGAGCTGCAAGGGACACACCAGCTAGAGATTTCCGTCACCGTGGCTCGGGGCAAAGCGCTGCCCCGGCTTTCCCCGCATGTCCACAGACGCCCGATCCCGCCCAGCGGCGGACGGGAGCCCAGGTCTCCAGCGGGCGCTCTGCGGCAGGGCAAGAGGGGAGCAAGAGGGGAGCGCCAGGCTTCCCCGGCACCCCGGCGGGGGGTACAGCGTGGCTCCACATTCCAAGTCCCTTGAAAGCACTCAGCATTAGATAACGTTTCCAAACAGAAATTCTTCGCTGATCCCTCCCTCCTCCTTCTGAGATATGTGTGTCACGGGTCAGCTCTTGCCCCTGCTGTGGGATTACGGGAGCTCCCAGGGGCCAGTTCGGTTACTTAGGAAAGGATCTCCTTTCACCAGGGCTCTGAGCAAAGCCGAGAACGCCACTTCCGAAGCTGGCCGAGCGCTCCCCACATGGGTTTCCCACAGCGAGGCTCGAACCCCAGCTCTTCTATCAGGAGCCGTGGGACTCCCGCAGAGCGCTCGGCCTCTCGGAACCGGGTCCCTTTTCTGCGAAATGGGAGAATGATCCCACCCGTCTCTTAGCAACGGCCCCCACTTACACCACACTCACCCCGAGCTGGGCGCTTACCAGCTCGAGGGGTCCTCACAGCCGCCCTGCAGCACGGGTACTGTCGTCCATTCCCCCAACCCCCACTTTACGGGAGGAAGCTGAGGTACGGAGCTTCAGGGGTGTGCCCAAGGCCACAGGGTTAGTAAGCGCCTGCCCCGGGACTTGAACCCAGCACCTGGGCCACACTCCACTGCTTTCCAGGAGGGGCACCTGGATCGTGCCCGGGAAGGCCTTCGCCCAGAGTCTGCTGTGAGGCGAACCCTCAGAAAATGTTAGTCACCAAGCATCAGGACCCATAACAATCAGAGTCGCAGGGACCCAGATTCTCTCCATGCTGGGCAACCTGCGAGGGCTGCCAGAAAATCCCACCAGGCGAGCCAGCGTGGCGGCCGCTGCTGCCGCCCACACGGGAGCGGGGGTCTTCCCAGGAGCTGACAGGGACTTTATGTCTGGAGCACGCCCAGGTCCTTGAAGTCCACACTGAGGGAGGGTGCAGACAGCCTACATCCAAGGGGATCCTGGGTATATCTGATACCAGCCTTCCCGCCCACACGGGCACCACTCGTCTGCCTGTCGGGCTCCTGCCAGAACCGTAGGAGGGGAGGAAAGTGAGCCACCTCCGTGCGGCAGGAAGACCAGCGCCAGGCCTGTCCGAGGGCCATAGAGGGGGGCGCGAGGACGCCTCCCCCAAACTCCGCCTCCATCCGCACCTCCCACCGTATGGAGGCCCCCGCTGGTGCACCTCAGCTTAGGACAGTAGCTTCTCTCCCGTGGGCCCAGAGGTCGCAGTGGACTCCCTGAACTCCGGAGAGCAACTCGTTAGACATGGGTGTCTCTAGCACAGGCCTCTGGGGCCGCAGAGGCTGCAGGTTTCCCAGCTCCAGGCGGGAACCACAGTGGCTCACTGTGCTCTCCGGGCAGCCCTGTCTGAACAGAGACTCTGACTGACTTCACAGGCCTGCCTAACAAAAATGAGATCAATTACTACTCAATAAAGGCAGTCATGGTAAAACAGACAAAATGTATAAAACGCACGGCCCAGGAGGGGGCTGCACGGTATTGCTCTAAGTTCACGGGCAGAGCAACTAGGCCGTTTCTCCGTCCGCCCCCCAGTGACTGATTAAGTACCGGCTGAGCTAAGGAAGGCACGTGCATTATCTCATTTCATCCTCAACACAAGCCTACGAGGTAGGTTCCGGTTTTAGTGCCCCAGTTTTCAGATGAGATGAGTAAGGCTCAGAGAGGTTAAGTAACTTGCCCAAGGTCACGCGGTTGGTGATTATGTGGTCCTTGAACCCTGGTCAGCCTAGCGCCAAAGTCTATGCCTTTCCCCACCTCACTCCACTGCCCTCCCCTGGTCAGGGTATCCTGACTTCTCTTTTCCTGACCCTATCACTGGGTCCCCCAGCAGCCAAGTCTATTCTGGTTGCTGTCCTGCCGAAGGCTTACACCACGCGTACCTGCCTTCGAATCATCACTTGCTTGTGAAAGAGGCCTCTCTCTGAGACAGAACGGGCTTTCTCAACCCCCTCTTACAGATGAGCCTCCGCACCGCTACACGGCACCACGGGACTCTGGCACTGGCTCAGCGGGGCGGAGCCTCCGGCAAACGTTCCCCTGCGTGTCTGAGATACCATTCCTGTGCTTCCTACATCCCCACTGGGAGAGTCCGCGGGCTGCAGAACCACAGTGCAGGTCCCCACGGTCCGCCCTGGGCCACACTCGAGCAGTTCTGAGACACCAGAGAGACAGCAACCATAGCTACCTTAGAACAAACAACAGCAGCCGGCCCAAGGCAGGCACATCCAGCTTGGGGCCTCTCTGAATCACAGCCCATTTCACCCGAAATGGTCTCAGCTGACAGCAGTCCGAGGTGGAGGGGCTCTGCTGGTAGGGCCCAGAGCCCAGGGGAAGGAAGCAGGAGGTAGAACTAACAATCACACAAACGTACAACAGGGAGAGACCTGCAAAGAGGGGCACATGGCACCAAATGGCCACGTGGTGCTGGACCCATTTTACAGACAAGGAAACTGAGGCTCTGAGGTTGCAGCACCTCTTCCCACGTTCCTCCACCAGTGGGCCAAAAAGCAAGGATTCAAGCCCAGATCTGGACTCCTTCTACCCCAGCCCACTGCCATCCTGGATAGACCTACTGGGGAAACCTCAAGAATGAATCAATTCACTGAATAGCATTTTTTTCTGTGAGTTTATATAAAATACCCCAAATAGAAGGCTTATTCAGCCATGGCAACTGGAAGTTTGTGGTGACAGATAGGTCACATCAGACCCTCATGCCAAAGGTAGTTTCTATAACAAACCCGTGTTCCCTAATAGTGACTGTAAACCATATGACTGATTCAGTAATAGCCTGGGGTGGAGGGTGGCAGTTAAAACATTACAATGTCCTGTTACATGTGCATATCAATTGTAAGACACATTCTGATCACAGAAATGTTCGCATGTGGCGGGGGGGCGGAAGTCAGGCCTCTCACAATCGAGCTATTGTGTTAGGTCTGTTCTCTGGCGAAACCAACCAGCCTGTCATGGGGCCCGCGGCCCTAGAGCCTCAGCCTCCTCTGGCTGCCGAGTCCTCCAGAGAGACAGGCACAAGATCCCTAAGAAGAGCCCAGAGAGGGGATACCTGGGTGGCTCAGCTGGTTGGGCGTCTGACTCTTAGTTCTGGCTCGGGTCGTGATCTCAGGGTCATGGGATCGAGCCCCGAGTCAGGCTCTGTGCTGGGCGTGGAAACTGCTTGGCATTCTCTCTCTCTCTCTCTCAAGAGAAGGGGCAAGCCCGGAAGGGAGTCTGTCCTTATCGCTCAGAAGCACCCAAGGAACGGCTCCGTTCCAGGAATGACTGAAGTCCTGCCTGAGGTGGTCCCAGTCCCACCTCCACATGGGAAAGGCGGTATCTCTTAGTCGCTGCCGGACCTCCAATACACAGGGCCAGGCAGAGAATGGATGCGTGGAATGGATGAATGAATGAATGGTTGAATGGATGAATGAATGAAGCAAACAAGCCTCAGACCTAGACAAACAAGCCTCTCGGTCCCATGGTGCCACACGATTCCCCTCTATGTTGTCGAGCCAAGGCCCCTTTGGGGTGCCTCTACTCCCACCTTATGCCCACCCCACCCCTCACCCCAGCTGGAGCCGCCCCGCCAGGATACTGATCACCATGCCCCCCGCTCTCTGTCCGCCGACTACCGTGGGCCCCTGCTCTGTCTCCGGCTCCAGTACAGTGGCTGGAACAGGGGAAACGCTCAGGAAATACGTGCTGTGAATGAAATCCTTGAAGTCCTATCTGGGCATCTAAGTGCCATCCTGGCTATTGGGTATTTGGAGGGGAAATAACCCCGACCCCACTTCTAAGAAGCTCGTGGTCTGGGGGCGCACAGCCAGATGAGCTGGGGCTGAGGCACTGTGAAGGGTGCAGGAAGCAGCCACAGCTGCTCTTAGGGGCAGAGGAGGGAGGGGGCCTCACTGTGGACGGTGGCTTCACAGGGAAGTGGACGTGGGAGGTCAGCTGACAGAGGGAGACAGGCGTGTGCCTCAGGCAAGACACAGGGAAGGTGCCAGGGCAGAAAGAGCGTGCGCAGGGGCAGCGAGCCTGAGCGTGAGCACAGAGGTCCGCTCTAAAGCAGGATGCCAACGCGACCAGCTGGGGGCCTTAGACGGACGGGCCTGGAGCCGCCGGCGCCCCGGAGGGCAGGGGAGCGAGTGGCCAAAGGCAGGGGGCCAGTTAGGACTGTGTGGGTAAGAAACCTGGCTCTGGGGTAGACAAACTTGGTTCCAGGCCTGGCCTCACCCCTTAGTAGCCCTGTGGCCCTGGGCAAGTGACTTCATCCTTTTCCTCTGTCTCCTTTTCTGTGAGATGAAAATAATCACAGGCCCAGCCTCGCAGTTCCTGGCAGGTGAGAGGTAGGCACCGAATGTGCTTGTCCCGGTGCTCAAGGGATGACACCATGCCAACAGGCCGAGGTGGCCTTAGGTGCCAACCGCTTGGCTTGGCCTGGCCTAGAAGAGCAGTTCCGGGCCAGGCCCAGGGTCCCCAGGAAGCCGCCGTGGGGCAGCACTCTCTGCCCCGTCCCCCGCTTCTCCCTCTCATCTGAGGCTCCCCCAGTTCCCAGGCTCCAGAGCCCACCAGGCATTGCCGGAAACGCGGCAGCCAACTCAGAAGCCGGGCTCCGACATGGCTTCTGCAGTCATTCCCCGCCTCGGCTCTGCTGGCTGGGGCCCTTGGCACCGAGGGCTCAGTGCGCAGGCTTTGGGGGAATCTCAAAATGGTTCCCAAATAACGCACCGTGAAAAAGTGACAGCAGCATCCTTGTCCCCCTGGCAAAGGCAACCAGCTCCCCACTGCCTAACCACATCCCGCCTTGCCCTATGATCTCACAGTATGACCACAAGCCACCTCCTCCATGAACTCAGTCAGCCGTCCTCTGGAGCCAGCTGCTCCCCAGGGGCAGAAGCACGAGAGCCCGGGGCATCGGGCAGATTCAGCCCCCACCGCTACTCTCCCAGGCAAATGGGTCGGATCCGGCACTACCAGCCCCTCTGGCTCCTGCCTCTATTCCCGTCACCCGTGACGGGGCTGGACCCGGGCTGTCGCAGTGCACGATGACTGGCTGGAGGGGAAGGCTAGGGGATGGGAGGCTGGACAGACAAACAAATGGCTCATTTGAAGGTCTTATGAGAACTTAGCTGGCAGGGCCTGGGAACCGGCTCCAGACTCCTTGGGTGCCCACACGGCCTTCTGGTGGGGAATGAATCACAGGATCCTAGGCTGGGAGGGGACGGCAGCTGGAGATGTGGCTGTTCCCTCCCTGGCCCCCAGGCTAGCGGTGAATCACCTAGGACAAGCGAGGCACAGTTCCTTCGGGTTTTCTAAGGTGAGGATGCCACTGCTCATCCTAGATGCCCATTTTGGGGTCTTGCCACTTGGATAATCAAGAAGCTGTTTCTAACTTCCAACAAAACTCCCTCTTGTACTGACCTGAAAGCCATTTCTACTGATTCAGTCAACAGCAACCAAGAAGCAATCTGCATCCTGGCCAGGAAGCACACAGACAGGCACCCTGTGTTTGTTCATGCTGGTTGGAGAGACAATCTCAGAAGTGAGGGCGTGGGCATTGCAGTTGACAGTGGAATCCTGTCCTGATATTTATTCCAAGGGACCTCAGACAAGTGACCTGATCTCTCTAGACCTGGGTTTA
This sequence comes from Nasua narica, assembly GCA_028533885.1. Taxonomy (NCBI): domain Eukaryota; kingdom Metazoa; phylum Chordata; class Mammalia; order Carnivora; family Procyonidae; genus Nasua; species Nasua narica. Next base: position 73,831,806 of record CM052813.1, on the reverse strand, counting down.
CTCTCCTGCAAAATGCAGACACTACTACTCTTCTCCTGGGTGTAAAGGGACCATATAATTTGGTACCCAATCGGGACGCTTTTGAAAGTAAGAGGGGGTGCTATTCATAATTACATAAGATAAGAGGCCTCAGCGGGGGGCAACCTTATGCACAGGGCTGGAGGTGCCAACGAGAAAGGGCACACCAGGCACACGGTGAGTTTACCACAAACAAGGGCTGTTGTTGTCTATGCTGTGGTCATATGGTCAGCTGGGCCCTGTGGGGCCCCTTCTTCTGGAATTTTCCTTTGTCTGGATCCCTCCCACATCCTGGATTACCAGTTGGCTTGGGTACCACCCCACTGGTACACCATACATCTCCAACAGCTTTAGTAGGAAAAGCTGCCAACTTTGAAGTTTTGTTTTTTTCCTTCTTGGTCCTGATGTTGCCTTAACAATCATGATTCGTGCTCAGGTCCAACAGACTCATTCAAGGAGAGCTCAAGTTCCTAGCTTCCCCAAAGTCAGACGCCAGGGGCCAGCCAGGCACGCTCAGGGTCAGGTGGCAGCTCCAGATGCCTGCACTGCTTTGGCGGGGGCCCACTTCCCAGGCCTCCTGTAGGGCCTCTGGGCTGGGCTCATGCTCAGCCTTCTACGATCACGGAACGATGGGGCAGGGCTGGCGACAGAGGCAGGGGCGGGTTCTGAGAGCCCCTCACATGGGACTATAGCCCTGGCGGGGGACACTGTGAGAGCTGGCTTGAATCCAGAGGTTTTCCTGGGGTCAGCAGTCCTGAGGATCCCAGGAGCTCTTCTGTTCTCCCCTTGCCTGCGGGGGTCACAGAGCAATCTCTTTTGAGTGTCTTGTCACTCCAGCACTTTTCTTTCTATATATTCAGCATAGTAGACTTTGGGGTTCTGTTATTGGCTCCACTACTTAGTAACTTGGTGACTGGGCAAAATGACTCATGCTCTTAGAATCTCAATAGTTCCCTCACCTGCAAATGGGGTAATTGTCAGCCCGGCTGTTAGTCTTAAAAACATCTTTGTGGGAATTAGAAAATGGCTGTAATATGAATACCCCAAACTACAAAGACTGTTGAATCTGAGTTGTGCTCCCTAGAGTTGCATAGTGCACAACTTGGGCCACCATGCATGGCAGCCCTGAAATAACAGGGCTTCCTTCCTGAGGTTGCTGGGAGGAGTAAGTAAGATCGCGTATATAAAGAGCTTGAGTCACAGGGACAAGTGATGGTAGTTACCTTCCTGAGTGTTTGAACTTTTCTCATTCCTAGCCCCCGGGGCATAACACAGAGCTCCATCTTATAAAAACGATTCTTCCCACAAAGTGGCCCCATGCCTGGGTTGCAGTGCCGTGAGTGGGACGTGGTGTGTGGCCCCACTGCACCAGGCCAAGCAGGGACGCTCGGGGCTGCCCACCTGAGGCTGGGTGGGACCCAAGCCCCAAGCCCAGGGGAGGCCGCCTCCCAGTGTGCAGGCACCGTCACGTGGCTTGGTCACACCAGCTCCACTTGTGGGGAGGGAAACCCGCACATAATGGAAACTCCTCACAATACAATGTGGAAAAGCAATTTCAAGAATCGTTTTATTTTCATTTCGAAGCCAAGGAAAACAGTTGGAGTTGCTTTTCTTTGTGGGTCAGAGGAAGAAACTGAGGAGCGCCGCTTTGACTGCAATGGCGTTCTTCTCCAGGTCTCAGATGGCTGGAATGCTGGGGAGGGTTATTTCTCTTGGGGTGCAATTAGTTGAATAAATATCAAGAGAGCAAAAGTAAACAAACTCATTACTGCCCATTAAGAACTGCCAAAGTAGCAGAAAACTGAAGAGGGGGGTTAGAATCTTTAAGGAAAAGAAATGACTCCAAAGCCAAGGGCAGCGCAAAGAGTACAGCCCTTGGTGTCGGGCTGACGGGAGCTCTCGACTGGGTCAGCTCCGGCTCTTATCTGCTCCATGCTTCTGGGCAGGTCACTTAGCCCGTCTGGGACTCAGTGTCCCCATTTACAAAGTAGAAGTAGGGGACAACCACCTGGCTAGGCCACCTGCGACAGTGTGTGTCGGGCACCCAGCCCGGGGCCCTCTTCCTTCCCTTCCTTCTGTAACCCACTCGGCCCCAAGTCACTCCTGCCAGGCCCAGACCCCATGGAAAAGTAGCAGGAAGACCTAGAATCGGGAGCCTCACAACCGGTGGCACCACTAGCAACGCCATCTTGAGGGAGACACCAGACACCCTCCGGAGAGGCAAATTCCTCACCCTCAACATGGCACGACACAGCTAACTAGCTGTGACTGTTGGGATGCTTAAATGAGATAATGCACGTGCAGGGCCTTGGAAACCTGAAAACCTGTATGAGCGTTAATTATCAAGCTTGGTGCTCTTTTTAATCGAACAATCGCAGGAAATGCCCTTTCAAGATAGCACAGCCCTGCGCTGCGTCCGCCTGCCTCGTGCCTCCCCGCTCTTGCCCAGCACTGTGTAAGGTCCAGGGACAGCAGGGCAGCCGGGACCCAGTCTGACCAGAGGGCAGCTTGAGGGCTGGGCGGTGAGGCCAGACAGACGTCCTGCTCAGGCACAAGTCCCTCCCCAGGGGGACTGGTCAGTGCTCCTCCCTGAGTCGGGTTTTGCAGTCAGCAGTCGTGCCGTTATCGCCTTATCGCCATCCCTGGTTTGGGAATCATTTTTATGTCCCTTAAGTGGTGTGCGAGGTGGGTTGGATCACCCTGTTTCACAGAAAAGGCTCAGCCTTCAGGACCACAAGTCCAAGGGCAGAGGCTTTGCTCGGGAAGCTCAAGAGCCCCCGTGTGGGAGGCGACAGGACCCAATGATAAGCAGTGCCACCCTGCCAGGTCTCGAGGCCTGGGCAGGTTTGGAAGTCAACCCTTTTCTGGAGCCAGGTCGCCTCCCTGGGCCCCTGGCAGTTTCTTGGCCAGTGTAGACGCCCGCACCAGCACCGGCACACGAGCATGGGAGCACGAGGTGAGCAAGGAAGGCATGGCCCACCCGCCCTAGCCCGCGGCACCGCTCCTCCCCATTGTTCTGGGCCGGGCGTGGCCACGGGCAGCCAGGGAGCAGCCGAGCGCTCTGGAAACCAGGCAAACACTCACACACTCAGCCCGGTTTCCACTAACGTCACTGCAGCCCTACCTCGCAGCCCAACCCCCACCGAAGTCTGCCGAACGAACGCCTTTCTCTGCCCGGCCCCGAAGGCTGAGCTGGCCACCGAACCACGCTCAGGGTTCCTCGTTCGAGCAGAACACAGTGAGAGTGGCTCCGGGGAGCCCGGGGTCTGTCGTGAGACGGCCCCAGCTGGTGCAAGGTGAAGCCTGAACCTCGAGCCCGTTCACCAGAGAAACCCCACGGGTGCCTGGGGAAGACAAACCTTCAGCTTCGGTGTCATGCTGATTTTAGCACAAATGAACGTGAAGTCAGAAGGCGATCATGCTAATCCTTTTTTTAGTACTAAAGACCAGAGTAAGTACATTTCTGTGTAGTCGGTTAGAGTTCGAAGGATGGATTACATGAGCTCAGGTGAGGGAAGCTTTCCTGACCCCTCCAATTGTCCCTAGTTCTGCCACCTTCCAGCTGTATGATCTCAGGCAATTCACTTAGCCTCTCTGAGTCTCAGTTACCTCGTCTGTCAAATGGAAACGCCAAGAGAATCTTAACAGTATCTACCTTGTGAGAATACATTAAAGTATAAAATGCTTGCAAATGTTTTGGGCAGGGGCAGGTACACAGTGGGTACTCGGTACATAGATTCTATGGATGTTATTGATAAAGCATAAGAAATGGCCTCCAGGGCACCTGGGTGACTCAGTCGGTTAGGCGTCTGCCTTTGGCTCAGGTCATGGTCTCAGGGTCCTGGCTTTGAGGCCCACCTCAGGCTCCCTGCTTGGTGCGGAGTCTGCTTCTCCCTCTGCCCCTCCCTGTGCTCATGCTCTGACTCTCTAAAATAAATAAATAAATAAAATCTTGAAAGAAAGAAAGAAAGAAAGAATAGAAAAAAGAAATGGCCTCCTCCCCTACATCTGGACCCCCTCAGGCAATCGCCTGCACGGGGCTCCCCTGGCCTTGACTCTCCACAGCCCTCTCGACTGTGGCAGCCGTGAGCAGACATGCCTTTCATTCCCACTGAGCGCCTGCACAGTCCGGGCCACGTGGTTGGCGTTGCAAATGGCACGGACACCCCCCCCCCCCGCCCTCGTGGTGGTTCCATTCAGGGGGTGCGGAAACATTGCACATCTGCTGACGATGTGGGGAGGTTACGATTTTAAATCATCAGGGTGGGCCTCACTGGGAAGGTGATGCCTCAGCAGAGACCTTAAAGAGGTGAGGGAGTGAGCGATGAGGAAAGGGGGCAAGACTGTTGCAGAGAGGGAACAGCAAACAAGGGTCCTGAGTCAGCAGTGTGCACGGCGAGCAAAAGGACCGCCCAGGAGGCTGGGGTGGCTGCTGCGGCAGGAGCAGCGGGCCGAGGGGAGTCAGGGATGAGGCCAGGGAGGGAGGGGGGCCAGGTCCAGGAGAGCCAGAAACGCCTTCTGAGCTTTTTCTCCGAGATGAGGGGCTCCCAGGGGATTCCAAGTAGAGGAGCAGACTTTTTAAAAAGGGTCACTCCGGCTACTGGGCTGAGGACCACGGGCAGGAGCAGGTCCCGCGGCAGACGGTTAGGTCCAGGCGAGAGGCGAAGCCGGGCTGCACCAGGGAGCAGGGGAGGCGGCGGCGGCAGCGGGATTCTGACAATACGTCCGGGATACTGCCATTCCAATTTGGTGGTGAACCAGATGCAGGGTATGAAAGAAAAAGAGGGGTCAAGGATGACTTCGGGGTTGGTGGCCTGAGCGACGGGAAGAGCCGAGCTGCCAGTTACTGACACAGGAGGACCCAGGGTGAATGCGTGGGGACAGCACTTTACTTCCGGATAGGTCAAGTTTGAGAGGCCTAGTAGATGGTCGAATGGAAATGTCAAAGGGGCCGTTGGATGTGTGCGTCTGGAGTCAAAGGGGGAGGCCTGGGCTGGAGAAATAAATGTGGGAGTGAGCAGAGTCTGAAAGTCACAAGACCGGATGAGATCACCGACGTAAACAAGAGGTCTGAGGACTGAGCTCTGGGTCCCCCAGGACAGGAACAGGAGGAAGAACCAGCAAAGGAGACAGAAAGGGCAGCCTGTGAGAAGGGAGGAAAGGGTGACCTTCAGGAAAGGAAGTCTAAGAAGGGAGTGACTGACCACATCACCCGGTGTGGAGAGGCAAGTACGAACGAGGACCAAGAATGGGCCATCTGGCCTGGCAAGTGAGGCCACTGGTGACCCTGTCCAGAGTACTTGGAGTGGAGGGGAGGGGCCGGGCCTGATGGGAGCGGGCTCAAGAGAGAACAGGAAGACAGGGACTTTCTGGAAACTGAGTACAGACAACCCTTCGAGGGTTTTGCTAAAAGGGGGAACAGAGAAATGGGATAGTAGCTGGAGAGGGGGACGTGAGATCAAGAGAGGATTGATTTTAAGTTGAGAGAAATAACAGCACGATTATAGGAAAAATGTGATCATGCAGGAGAGATGAGGAGAAATGCTGGAGCAATGTCCTTGAGTAGGCGAGAGGAGGGATCTGTGCACGTCTGTCCCCTCCCTCTTGGCCCGGCTAACCCCTGCTCATCCCTCAAGGGGTCAGTGGAAAGGTCACTTTCTCAGGGAAGCTTTCTCGAATCGTCCGATTAGGTCAGTTCCCTGCTCTACCCTTCCGCAGCATATGTGAGTGCTGCTCCGTGGCTCTTCGGGGCTGTGCCGCGGTGCGTGAGGCCCGTGAGGGCAGGGCTGGCTCTGGCCCGCCTGCGGCTGCACGCCCAGCAGCCGGCGCGCTGCCTGGTACACCGCAGGTGTTTGATGGGTATCTGGTGAAGGAACAAACGGTCCAAGAGCAGAACTGAAACAAATCCAGAGACACAGGTCTGTTTTCCGCTTCCGCCGGCTTTAATCACACTGCAGCGGCCAGGCCCTGGCAGTTATTGGCTACTGCAAATATTTGGATTTAGAAGAGCTCCACTGTTTGTTCCTGTTTGGGCTCTTCAGCTTGTCTCTAACACACCGAAGCCCTGTGGCTGACACACCCTCCCACTGACACTGTCCACCACCAACTGAACACATTCCATGCCGTGTCCCGGGACTCGAGCATTTAACAAATATTTGCTGAAAGCCTGCTTGGTGCAGCTTCCTGGGGACATAGGATGCGATCAGCCACAGCGCCTGCCCTCATGGAGTACGGAGTCCAGTAGCGGAGATCACACAGAACCCCTACGCACCACAACTGTGACCGGTGCCACACCGGGAAAGCCAGGGGGTTCCAGACATGTCGAACGGGGGCGGGGGTGGGCAGGGAGGGCAGAGAAAGGAGGCAGAGAAAGGAGACTGGACAAGCCTTCCTCTGTCTCCCTGCCCTAGCTTCGAGCTGCCCTCATGTGATTCTCAGGCGTGGGCCAGGAGCTCGGCGAGGGGACTGGGCTTCGGGCTGGCTCTGGGAGTGGCAGGGCTATGGCCTCCTGCCTTCAGATGCCCCGGTCCCCTCCCATTTCCTCTCTACCTCTGCCGAGGCCTGCCTGTCTCCTTCTGCGGCTTCCAGAAGGGCTCCCTCCTGAAGCTGCATTTTTGGAAAGGTCTGCCTGGCGAGAAGGCTGAGCTCATTTATGGCACAGACTGCTGGCAGCGACAACGCTGTTACTGAATCTCCCTTCTGTTTACTTTCAGGTTTTCCGAGGCTCTGTTCTCCAAGGGGAACCACCATCTTGCAAGGACCATGAGGCCGCTGTGCGTGACGTGCTGGTGGCTGGGACTGCTGGCCGCCGTGGGAGCAGCGGCAGGCCAGAAGGAAGGCTTCGAGGGCGCCGAGGAGGGCTCGCCCGGCGAGTTCATTTACCTGAACAGGTACAAGCGGGCCGGCGAGTCTTCGGACAAGTGCACCTACACCTTCATCGTGCCCCAGCAGCGGGTCACGGGCGCCATCTGCGTCAACTCCAAGGAGCCCGAGGTGCTCCTGGAGAACCGGGTGCACAAGCAGGAGCTGGAGCTGCTCAACAGCGAGCTGCTCAAGCAGAAGCGGCAGATCGAGACGCTGCAGCAGCTGGTGGAGGTGGACGGCGGCATCGTGAGCGAGGTGAAGCTGCTGCGCAAGGAGAGCCGCAACATGAACTCGCGGGTCACGCAGCTCTACATGCAGCTGCTGCACGAGATCATCCGCAAGCGGGACAACGCGCTGGAGCTCTCCCAGCTGGAGAACCGGATCCTCAATCAGACGGCCGACATGCTGCAGCTGGCCAGCAAGTACAAGGACCTGGAGCACAAGTACCAGCACCTGGCCACGCTGGCCCACAACCAGTCCGAGATCATCGCGCAGCTTGAGGAGCACTGCCAGCGGGTGCCGGCGGCCAGGCCCGTGCCCCAGCCGCCCCCGGCCGCCCCGCCCCGCGTCTACCAGCCGCCCCCCTACAACCGCATCATCAACCAGATCTCCACCAACGAGATCCAGAGTGATCAGAACCTGAAGGTGCTGCCTCCCCCTCTGCCCACGATGCCCACCCTCACCAGCCTCCCGTCCTCCACAGATAAGCCATCCGGTAAGTCCTTCCGGGAGGGAGCCCGCTCCTTCTCGGGCCTCAGCGCCAGGCGCCAGGCTTCCCCTGGCTGAGACCACAAGTGGGGGAAAAGTCACGGTGAGCTGAAGCCGGGCCAACAGACTTGCGCAATCCCCCCAGCGATCCCTTGGGCCCAGGCCCAGCAGCCGGTGGGGTGAGGGGAGCCCGCGTTCCTTAGGTGGATGCTCCAAGGTAGAACCAGGAAATGGGGAGAGTCTCAGAAGAGAACGAAAGTTCTCTGGCTTCAGGCCTGTAGTTTTCTGGGCTCTGCTGAGACACCCTGTAATTGGCAAGGAGGATGTCTCTCCTACAAGGTCCCGCTCTTGTACTGTGCCTGGCAATCGGTAAATGCTCACCAAAGAAACAAGAAGCCACAGGAAAAGAAAGTGTTATCATGGCACAAGTAGGATAGACACATTGTAGGGGCTGGGGGATGGGAAGGAGTACTTTCTGAAGCCCAGGCATTTTCTAGAGTCCGCTGCTGTCTTGACTTTTCAGTGACAATTCCATATACTCTTAAATACACGGTTCATCTTTAAAGATGGTAATTCTCACATATCATTATGGGGGAGGAGAGGGGTTGTGGGTACGTTCTGCAGCTTGACCAGAGTAAAAGCACTGGGCACTTTCACCAACACTGTGTCACTGACCCCTGTAGCTCCTTGTGGAGGGTTGACTGAAAAGAAGAGAAACTTGTTCATAGGCTTAGGGTCCTCAGGCTGGTTGTGAATTCAGGCCTTTACACTTTAAAACTAGGGCTGACTCCTCTGTGCTCTGGGGCGCTGGGGGGAGCATGAGACCAGCTCCCTGAAGCTCAGCCTCTCATTCATCCAGGACCCTGGGAGCCTTCCAGATGGGCTGTCAGATGAGAACTGGACTGATCTTTGCAGAAGCTAACCACATATCTGCTCCAAGTCAGTGATCTTGGTACCACTTCATTGTATAAGCGGGGAGATATTTTTACTGAAAATATCCCGATTTACACTTATTTCACACTTCTGAAAATAACCACCGGTACCGGGAAGAGCTGCTTCTTGCTAATTCCAGAAGGGGGTTGGCTCGTGCAAAAGACGAGGGCAACACTGTGGGCAGTCCGCGGCGGGGAGTCCCCGCCTGCAGCCCCCACAGGAATGCCCTCTGCTGCGTCGGCGGGTTGGGAACATATGCTTTGGAGAGACCGACCTGGATTCAAATTCTGATTCCCCTACTGATTAGCTCTGGGACATTAGGCAAGTCACCCTGCAGAGCCTCCGTTTCTTCTGTTTCAATCTGACGATTAATGCCTACCCAAAGATACTGAAAAAAAAAAAAAAAAACGTCTGGAGTGGCGCTGGGCCCATGGAAAACCTCAATACTTGATAGCTCTCAGTTTCCTTTTGTTTTGGTTTCTTTATTTTAAAGCAAGGAGACTAGGGCGCCTGGGTGGCTCAGTGGGTTAAAGCCTCTGCCTTCAGCTCAGGTCATGATCTCAGGGTCCTGGGATGGAGCCCCGCATCGAGCTCTCTGCTCAGCAGGGAGCCTGCTTCCCCCTCTCTCTCTGCCTGCCTCTCTGCCTACTTGTGATCTCTCTCTGTCAAATAAATAAATAAAATCTTTAAAAAAAAATAATAAAGCAAGAAGACTGAAACAAATAAACAGTCCCTTTTTAGTGCTGGCATTCTCCAGCAGATGACTGGCTCATCTGTACATATGTCTGTTTTAAATCAGAAGCTCCAAAAGAGAGGGCTGAGTGTGCTAATATGTCTTGACAGAACGCCCAGAGGGTACGACGTGCCCTTGGGCACCAAATGAAGACTCCACTGAATGTCATACTCCTAACGTCTGGCAGACCTCAGTGCTTACCCAACAGACCTCCTCTCGCTTAAGCATCTCTCGTTTCTGAGTCAATGATTTCAGGACATCCCTGACCTTGAACCGAGATGAAAGGGATATAGTGTAGGATGAAAGACCTAGATTGGGGCGCCCGGGTGGCTCAGTCGGTTGAGGCTCTGCCTTCAGCTCAGGTCATGATCCCAGGGTCCTGGGATCAAGCCCCGGATTGGGCTCTGTGCTCAGTGAGAAGCCTGCTTCTCTCTCTCCCTCTGCCTGCTGCTCCTCCTGCTTGTTCTCTCTCTGTCAAACAAATAAATAAATTCTTCAAAAGAGAAGAAAGTCCCAGGTTTGCACCCACTCTTAGTAGTTGTTTGCTAATGAGGAAGTTATTTAGCTCCCCTGAGCCGCCATTTTCCCCTCTGTAAAATGGGGACAGGAGTTACAATCCTGCAGGGTTGTTGTGGAAACAGAATGCAGTTAGGCATGTGGTGTTTCTGTCACGTGGGGCAGCCAACCACAGCTGCGCACCTACTCTGTGCCGGTCATGGAGCCAGGCTTGGGGGAGCTGGTGAAAGCTCTGATCCTGACCTCTAGGAACTCAGTCTGGGGGAGGTGGGAGATGCATGAATGCACAAGGACCTACCCAGTGCCTATCAGTTCTATCCCCCCCAATCGGCACACCATCTGATGAAGGATTTCTCCGAGGGGGAGCATCTGTCAAGGCCAAAATTTCCAGAATGTTGTAAGAGTTGATGGGACCCACATAACGAAGTACCCGAGAGCAGGAGTGCGGTGGAAATCCTGAGCTGTGCAGTCTCTGTGGTGGTATCACGGCGTGCCGAGTGCCCTGCAGAGCAGCGAATGAGGGGCTGTGGGGACACGGCGGTGGCATGCGTGACTGAGTCTGCCTGGACTGAACGGGAGAAGGTGGACAGAGACGGGACTCCCGTGTTGCATCTTGAATGATTTGTAAGAGTTTAGCAGACGGACCAAGGGGTTGGGCAACAGGGTTACTAGCGGGCCCCCGATGGAGAGGAGTCTGTGCAAAGTCCCGGGGTCACGACCCCCCTCCTGGCACCTGAAATGGTTTGGATGCCCTGCTTCTTCACCGTCATCGTCCAGCACGGGCTGTGTGCATCCCCGGGGCCTGCACGCACCCAACCCACTCTCTCGGCCATGCAAGGAAGCACCTGACACGGGAGGCGGTGGCAGTGACCTTCCGTGGACGTGACAAGCGCACTATAATTTATCCTTTTTTTTTTTTAAGCAAAGTTCTCCCAAATGTTGGTAGTGATTGTTGGTAGCAGGCTCCCTGTGACCTGCGTCCCCACTGAGCCCCCGCCCAAGCTGTCACCAGCCAGACCTGGCCGTGGAAGATAAGCGGGCAGGGAGGGACCGGTCCTTTCCTGGGCTTGGACCGCACTGTGAGGAGAATACAGATGGCCTCTCTCAGCCAATAGGCAGGGGCCTCTTATCAGGCCTGTTCTGAGAGCTTGCAGGCAGGTTTTGGGCCTGGAAGACAGAACCTTCTTCAGTTCGCTTACCCACAAGATCCTTTGTAGCCAAGGATATCCCTCGGCCAGAAACACCTTTGTGTGCATGACTTGGCAGTTTCTAAATCTTTCATCCCACAACCTCAGAGCCATCGGCTCTTTTCCTCCTCGTCTGGGCCGCTCAGCCCACGGCACACACTTCTCCAGAGGACCGAGGGAGCCATGGCTACTTATCCAGAGCTGCACTCACTAGCTCGTTCCCAGCCAGACAGTAACGGGCTGGCCGCACGCCAGGCCCGGGCCGCCGAGAGCCTGAGGGAGGGAGGCCCAGGCAGCTCCTGGCTTCCCTGGTGCCTGACTTGGGCTCTGTCCTGCCTGCCTCTCTCGGGTCTGGCCAGATCTGGGGCATTTCAGTTAGGGGGATGCTTTGACGAGGCCAAGGCCAAGGGCCCCAGGCTGTGGTCCGTTCTCCCAGAGATCCGGCTGCTGCTGCCTGCCCTTCCTCTTTTCCTCTCCACTTATTCACACATCCCCTGAACTCCTTCTCCATGTGTGTGCCCTTCACACACACACACACACACACACACACACACACACAAACGTACACATGTGTCAATCAGGTTTGCTAAAGAGGAAGACTGCAGGAGTCATGGAAAGGCACAGGAATGGACAAGGTGGAGCCTCGGCTCTGGCCTTCTCCCAAGATGGTCTGGGAGGCCGGGGCCACCGTCCCTCGGCTCTGCACAGGCCAGCCGTCCTGCCGTGGCACCGACCCTCGCGAGTGATCAGAGGAGGAAAGGCAGTGTTAGGACCAGCTGCCACAGCAAGGCCCTGCCTGAAACAAATCCTTAAAAACCAAAAAGAGTAGGTTTTTCTCTCCTGAGAACATAATCAGCTTAGTCTGTTTCTCAGTGGATAAAGAAGGGACCATAAAATCATAAAAGAGCTTGTTAGGGGCCTTACCACTCCAGAGCCTGTCGGTAACAGAGCCAAAATCAGCCCCTGGACTTGTAACTTCCAGAATGTCGAGGTTCAGAGAGGTTAAGTAACTCAGCCAAGACGACACAGCTAGTAAGTGGCTCAGCCAAGGCTCAACCCCAAGTCTGTCTTAACCATTCTGGGATACTGCACGTTTCCATGGAGAGGCTGGAGGGGAACTGGTGTGAAAATCACTCTATAAATGCTTGACTTGGCCCCAGGTGCCAGCTGCCTGGGACGTGACTCTCCATCACTATTTCATGTACTAGGTTCCCAGCGGCTCCTTGTGAAAGAGCTCTGGGAACAGAGTCGGCGGATTTGTTATTAGAACTCTCACAGCTCTAACAGTGCAGACTCATCACTGTCGTGCCTGGGAGGAACCGACCGAACCAACCATCCACACTGGTTCCCCAGTCACACAGATGGACTGGTTGTGGTGAATTACGTGGTAGACTACATCACAACCCTGAGATGCCCCCCCCCCCAAAAAAAAGAAAGAAAAGAAAAGAAAGAAAAAGTGAGGCGCCTGGGTGGCTCAGTGGTTAGGCGTCTGCATTCGGCTCAGGTCATGGTCTCAGGGTTCTGGGATCGAGCCCCACATCGGGTTCCCTGCTCGGCGGGGAGCCTGCTTCTCCCTCTCCCTCTGCCCGCCTCTCTGCCTACTTGTGATCTCTCTTTCTCTGTCAAATAAATAAATAAAATCTTTAAAGAGAGAGAGAGCAGAACTGAGTTAGCATCATACCGCAGAATGTCTAAAACAACCGACCTCTCCCACAGAAAATATAATATACTCACTTGACTTCCAGTAAATGGACTAAAGCTGCAGATAAATCTGATTTTTAATTTGTCTCGAATCTGAACAAATTCTCTGTGTGTGTCTGTATTCAGCATTTCAATGTCCAGCAAAATCTAAAGTCCTGATTTCTGTAAATCAGAACTTCTTTAAAGACGCTAACTCTAAATATATAAAAATCAGCAGATGTGATCTGTTCTTGGGGCCACACCAGGCGGCCGTCACATTGTTTCACTGCAGACACAGAGACCTCCGTTTCCCAACGGATGCCCTGTGGCCAGGGAGGCGCAGACGCCTTGGACACAAGTGTTTTCCTAGATGGCTTTTCCCTCCTGCATTTTCCCTCCCGCTGTGAGGTAGGAAATATGTATGTTACGCTGTAGTTTTAAAACAAACCACGAGATACGTTCCACTGTGGCTTCCATTCCTTCTGGAGTTCAAGCGTTGTCGATCCAGGTAGAAAGCAGGTGGCTCCATGTGGGGACCGACTCTGGCAACGGGGTTTCCGAGCCTCAAGCTCGGGGGGGAAGCGGGGGTTGGAGGAGCATCGGGGACTGGTGAGGATGTAGGTGAGGGCGGCTGGAGCCACCATGGGCTCTGCCTCTCGGTTCTCGGAAGCTGACAGAAACACAACCCAGGTCTCTTGCCTCCAGAGCCTGTGCTGTTTCCACTGCACTATGCTGTCTTGTGTCTGAAATGTTATTGTGGAACAAAATAAGATTCTCAAATTCATTACAAACTACGTAATCCAGTGATATTTCAAAGAGCATTCTTTGCTAGCTTCTTCATAAACAAACGCCACTCGGGTTCAAGGTGGGTCATCCTCCTTCTAGCTTTGCTTTCTCTTTTCTCCTCGGATAGCTCAGGGAACGGATCACATAGAGCTCTCCCGGTGTGATGGCAAGCTCTCCCTCTGTTACTGAGGCATTTTCCAGGGAAGATAGTCAGCTAAATGCTCAGCTCTTCACAGTCCCCAGGGATAAACGATCAACTTGTTACTATTTAAAGTGGTGATCTGGCATCTGTGGCCCGGAAATCCCAACAGTTTGGCACTTGGCAAACTGAAAGTAATCTGGAAAATCCTGGAGCTGAGGCCTCTGCAGCCAGCTCCCTAGCCACACAGATGGATTGTTGTGGTGAATTTATGCAGCAGACCGTATCGAAACCCTGAGATGTCTCCCCAGAAAAGGACAACCGATAAAGCAGAATGACGTTAGCGTCAGACAACCTGGTGTCTGAAATGAAGGTGGTTAGGTTTGTTGAGTGCAATGGGTAGGGTGCTTGCTTCTAGAAGTCATGTCTTGGCTTTAGCGACCCCTGTGAGGAGTGGGGAAGAACACATTCTAAAGAAGCCTGACGATCCTGGCTTTGTACCTCAAGAAGAGCCCACGCAGCCACAGGACCTGGACTGGTCTTAAACAACTCTTTTTTCAAACAAATAAAGCGATTTCCCTTGAACAGATTTTTAATATAATAATTTAAGTTAGAATTACTGTGGATACAGCAAATTGTGCTAAGCAAAAGAAGATTTTCATTTGAATGACAAATGTAATGTTTTTAAAAACAAAAAACACCCCTAACTGTTGAAATGAAGGTATCTTTGGTGGTCTGTCTAGAGTAAAGTTCAAAAGAAGAGAAAATCCAATCAGCTGGCACTATATCCCAAGATACAACATGCCGGCTTTCTACGACAGACCGTCCAGACTCTCCCAGGTTTGGACCCTGATTATCCTCTGCCGTGGGGCCCCTGCTTCCAGACGGACTTACGACTGATTCTCAAACTGGAAAGAACCGAATGAAGATGACCAAGGGCACACAGCTGCCGGTGGTGAGGAGATGGAGACAGAGGAAGGCACGTGGGACACGAAGTGACTCATTCTAGAGCAGAGACTGGCAAGACGGTCACACGATCACGCCCCTGAAGCTTCCTGCCCAGAAGGATCCCAGAGACTGACAACAAACCAGAACCTTGACCAATCCTAGTATGGTGAAACAGACTCAGTATGGCAGGGAAAAGCAGACCCGGAAGGCAGATGGGAGTTCTGAGCCCAGAGCCTCCCCTTTCCAGCCATGCGGTCTCTCTGGGACTTAGTTTGCTCCCTGTTGCAGGGGCCCGTGAGGATGAAATGAAAGCGCATGTAAGACCCCTGGCAGGCCAAAGGCTCTAGGTACGTGGTCGTCATCATTCTTACTATATTCCAGTAGAGATAAATATATCAGGCATTATGGGAAGCCCAAGGAGAGTTAAGTAACTCTTCTGGGGTTGGGGAGAACTTCCTGGAGGAGGAGATGAGGAGGCTGAGGGCATGGTAGATAAGATCTCAGAACCATTGCCAGAAATCATAAGACCAAGCTTGGTGCTGGGCAAATGCTCTCTTTACAGAAAAAGAAAGGACAAGATACTAGAAAATTACATATCAATTGGCTTACGCCCCAGTAAAATTATAGGAAAGATTATAAAGAGGGGTTCGTGAACATTTGAAAAATTAAAAGGTGATCAGTGGAGGCCAACATAGGTTCTCTAAGCACATCCTGATTCCCTTCCTTAGAAAGCATTCATAGGCTGGCAGGCCACGGGCATGCCACGTGTCCAAGACCTGTGGGCTGAAATCGTGGGTCTGATAAGCTCTTCCATGATGTGCTTGCAGAACCACACCATCAACCGCCGGCCTGAAAGAGGCGTGTTCATTTTCTCACTGGTGCATCCAGCGAGCCTTCCTACACCGCCCACCGCTAGGTCCAGGGACCTCCCTCCCGCAGTCAGCCTCAGGCGCAACTGACCACCGAACCCAGGGAGAGCCCCTCTGAAGCCCCAGGGCTTCACCCCCACCAGTCCGGGGGGCCCCAGTGAGGCGGCCCATCTCTGCATACAGTGAGCCCACCACAGCCCCTGCAGGGCCAATCTCGTTTCTCTTTTAAATTGCTTTAAAGCCCGCACTTCTCCTTCTGCCCAAAGGTACTGATGGAAACCCAGGAGTGGGCACAGTGCTTTTGAAAGTGTTCTCTGGGAAGCAGTGCTGCAATGTCTGTTTATCTTAAGGTCAAACCAGCAGAAACAAGGCCCCTGAAGCTCCGAGGACTCTGGGAGCTCTTACTCGGGAGGTCTCAGGTATCACACCCACTGAAATACACACATCTAATGTAACTTCTACTGGAAAACATTTGAAAGGATTTTTAAAATTTTGCTTTTGAAATTATTTGGCCAAGAGTAACACAATTAATTTACAGCTGGCTCGGATTTCTCAGCAAACATCAGGCATGTTCAGGAATTCTTGGGAAGTGAGAAAAATCTAACCTACAAATTGTTTTCAAAAGTAATAACATTTTTATGAAGACTAAATTTAACAATTAATGAAGTTGACAAGATGTTCCACTTTGTAGAAATTTAATTACGTACTTGTAAATTTTGATTATGCAGTTTTCTTTTCATATTTTAGAGCCAATAAATTTTTTTAGGCCTCAAGCACTTTCATAAACTCCTGAAAAGCCCGTTGGCCCCAGGCACGGGGCCCGTCATCTGTGGACTAAAACGCTCTGCACAGCGGGCATGAGCGCTTGGACCCTTTCCCCAGAAGGACCAGAAATGAGAACCATGACATCAGCTCTCAGGCCCTATAGGAACCTGAGATGCCTCTGGGAACACACCAGCTGTTTCTGTGTTTAGGTTATTGTTTTGTAGTCTGGTTCACTGAAAAGTGGTGATTGACATAGAATAAATATGTTCACAACCAAAATATTATTTCCCCAAGCCTTCTGGATAATGAGGCTCAAGCAGCACATGTAGTCCTTCCTCGCCAAGCCCCCACCCCGGGCGTCTGCTCTCCTGCCCTCACATGGGACGGGACGCCCAGCGAGTCGCGATGCTGGCCAGGATGGGGCTCCCACCTAAGCAATACACGTGCCCTGGCTCTCGGACGGATTAATTTGGATAGGAAATTCCAGATGCAATTTCAACAACTAGTCATTTCTCCTGTTAGAAAAACGTTTAAGGGAGCGGCGAAAAGACTTTCTGAAGACAGATCATCAGTGAGAGTAACTGAAAACAGCACACCGCTCTCACGAGAAAGCGGTGCGTCTCGGTACTATCACAGAAGCCTCGCCCCAGTGCCCGTGTACGAGCTAACACACGCCCAGAACGTTTCCCACGGGCCACAGGGCCGCTGCACAGCCTCAGGGGGTCCAGTCCCGAGACGTGGCCTTACGGGTCAGAGAGGTCAGTCAGACTGCTGGCCAGCCACGCGGTCTGGTCCCAGCTGATGGCCAGGAGGGATTCTGCTCCTCTCCGCAGGCCTCAGGAGCAGCCGGGGAGAAGCGCCGTCACCGTCTGACTCACTCCTTAGCTCCCGGCCTCCAGCGTGCAGCTAGCGGGCTGGCTCAGATACTCACGGGGCCACGTTTCCCTACCGGGGGGAGGGGCTCCACAGACAGCTGATGTCGCTGGTGAACCCACTTCTCCACATGACATGAGTGGGCAGGTCAGGCTGAGCGGGTCTTCCCCAGACCCTCAGGGGGAAACTGGGACTGGGCGGTTAGACCTGGGTCCGGCCTGCCTGCAGGCTCCCACCCGGAAAGGCACTTCGCTGGGAAGAGTGAGCACGGGAGCGGTCATCTGGTCTCCTAGTAGTCTACGTCCCTTGTGTGCAAGAATCCCTGAGAGGACGAAGGAGGCAGGGAAGGGACTCAGGCACCCAAAGCTGATCACTCCAACGCTCCCCAGGTGTGACTAGGGCTTGGGGACCCAAGCCCCGTACACTTTGTGTTTCCATTGCCAACATCCCTCCTTCTTGAGGCCTCCTGACTCCAGGCCTGTGTGCTCTCCACGCCCTGTGTGGCTTCTCTAAGGAACCAGGCAGACTCAGCTCAGCCCTGGCGACTGTACCTCCCCGCACGTGGAACGTTCCGGCTACAGCTCTGCCGAGAGCTGTATATGGTCTGTATATGAATATGGTCTATAATTTGTAGAGATGAGGTCAGTCGGAGCCTCGATGCTGCTGAGCTAGTGCTGGCCTGGTGCTCCGGGCCACGCCGCCCTCTCAGAAGAGGAACCAAGCGAAATACTGCCTGGGTACTTGGCACTGCTCCAAAGGCAGAGCCCTGCCCCCTGAGCACCGAAAATGCAGTTTCACTGACAAAAAAGATGTCCATTCTTCATTTCAGTTTATCTCCGGGGGTCTCTCCACTAAAGCTGTGACTTTTTGAATGTGCTTTGTGGAAAATATCTGCTAATAAGTAAATCATCGTACATTTAGTCTTGCAAATTCAAAAGCAAATACGACAACTTGCTTGTGTGTACGTGGTTGCGGGTAGGTGGGGGGCGGGCAATGTCAAAACCAGCAGCTTCCATCCAGCGCAGGAAAGAACGCAAGAACCCGCGCTGGCAGCTGCCCTGGTGGCTCCATACCGGGTGCTCCCGTGCTCCTGAGGTCCCCCGAAAGGCGGGCTCATTCCCCCTGGGTACAAAAGAAGAAACGGGGGCTCAAGGGGCTCCCCAGGGCCCCATGAAGAGGCAACGAGGCCACCAAGATTTGAGCCGAGGGCTCCTGACTCCTGTATTTCCCGCGGTTGCAGCTTTCTCATCAAAGTAGGACATTCTGAATCAGGGGTGGTCTTACTGCTGCGGTCTCTGCTCCTTAATCACTCCACTGCTGCCTGCTTTTCCAGGCTAAGGATTCTGTCATTTTCGTCCACCATTTAATTTTCTGACCTTTGCCACTGCTGCCTTCAGTGTAAGAACAGGGCATGTTTCAGCAAGGAGAGGCTTCCTCGCGCCCTGCTCTGCAAAGGTTTCCCAGGGAAAACTGTCTGGAAGTGTGGCTACTGCTCACAGAAGCTGATGGGTCCCGAGTGCAGAGCGCGGGGGGCACGGAACAGTTTTTGGTAACCAAAGAAAATACTCAATACCTCCTTACTAGTTTATGCCTACTCCATGATTCTAGAGAAGATGCCATCCCTAAAAGCCTTAAAGGAAAGAACTGCCTGATTAGCCCTAAAGATTAAAACAAACAAACAAAAAACAACAAAACAAAATCCTGTATTATAAAAGATACTAAAATAGTTGAGAATGGGCAAAGGACACCAAAAGTTAAGTAAAGAAGAAAAATGAATCACCAATAAAGATTTTGGAAAGGTATTCATACCTTGACAAAGAAGAGTAAATTTTTATTTTCTAAACTCGGCTGACTGGCAAAGATTAAAAATACTCCTAGGGACACAGAGATTAAGTCGCCCTGGGCCCCCCACCCTGGAGTTCACTCTGGTTGGGGAAAAAGAAGAGAGCTTTAGACTATGGGCTCTGGACCCCCCCGAACCCAGACCACCTGGATTCCAACACTGGATCGGTCTCTTCTAAGCTAAATGACCTCAGCGGTGGCACCTAATGTCCCCATACTCCCACTGCCTCATCTGTCAAATGGGTGATTACCACCTACCTCACATTTTAAAACACTTGCTTTTTTTTTCAAATATTATTTATTATAGAAAAAGAGAGAGAGCACAAGCAGGAAGAGGGGCAGAGGGAGAGGAAAGAATCTCCAGCAGACTCCACACTGAGTGTGGCGCGTGGCGCAGGGCCCAGTCGCATGACCCTGAGATCATGACCGAACCAAAACCAAGAGTTGGACACTTAAACAACTGAGCCGCCCAGGGGCCCCTAAAACACCTGCTTTTAAAAAGACCCCTTGGAACTCCTGGGTGGCTCAGCTGGTTAAGCGTCTGCCTTCGGCTCAGGTCATGATCTCAGGATCCTGGGACTGAGCCCTGCATTAGGCTCCCTGCTCTGTGGGGAGTCCGCTTGTCCCTCTCCCTCGGCCCCTCTACCCTCCCCCCCCCCCCCCCCGCAGCTTTGCTGTTTCTCTAGCTCTCAAATAAATACATAATATCTTTAAAAACAAAAACTCTTTGTAGCCATGTCAATGGTAAAGCTGAAATAACTGATGGCACCCATAAAAGGAGTGCAGGCTGGGAGTCTGGGATGGACCCCCCACTCCCAGTGGCCTCCAAAGCCTCTCCCGACATGGCGCCTCCTTCCAAGCCACACTGTCTCTCGGAGAGCCGCACCAGAGCCCTCCAGCGGCCCTGCAGTAAGAGGACTGGCTTCGTTTTCGGGGGCAGGGGATGTTAGGCAGCCCTCCGCCGGACCTTCTGTCACCAGCATTCCCATCTCACGGCCTCTCCTGCACTCCTGACTTGGGAAAGAGCTGGAGGCCCTCCCACGCACGCCGGCCGCGCGCTCTGCTCCAGCTGTCGGGGACAGACTCTCATTCTCAGCCCTGGTCCCTGGGGCTGGGGGCTGAACACAAGAAAAACCTTTTTCTCTTTCCTGAATGCTCTTTCTGGAGGTCCGGCCTCCCCTTCCCCATGACAGAAGAGGTACAAGGCAAAGAGGGAAGCAGCTGCTTGTGCCACATCTCCCAGGCTGGGGGCGGGGGGTCCTGCCCCATCCCTTGAGGGTGGAGAGGGCTAGTGAACAGTAAACGGGTGAGAAGCTCTCCCAGGAGAATGAAGGAGTACCTTGGGTTAACTGTCAGTGGTAAACACCTATGCAGACCTTTCTTCGGGGTGCTTCATTAGGCACTGAGGGCAGCAAGGGGTGACCAAGACCACTCCTGCCCTTCCACTAGGTTCCAGGCGGGGATGCTCACACACAGTGCAAGGGCTCAGGAGAAGCCCACCTGAGCTGTCTAGCAAAACCCCCAAACCCCAAGCTTTTCTCATTTAACCATCATGTATGGACTAAACAAGCCCAACTACAACCAGGAAGGAATCTGAGAAGTTTGAGCTACACGAGAAAAGCTGAGTACCTCTGCCACCGAGGCCACTCCTAACACGCAGAAGAGAAAGGACAGGAACGCACAGGAATTCAAGTTGAAAGAAGGCTGGCGAGGTCAGCTCGCCCTTGCTGGGCATCAGAGCAGCCCCCCCCACCAGGCCTGGGCTCAATAAATAGTTAGGATAAACATATAGCTTCATAGAAAGAACAAGATGGAACTTTCTTAGCACTTTTGGTCTTAAACATTCCTGGTTTGAGGACTATTTTGAAGAAAAGATGAGACAAATTGTTGCCACAATTTTATTAAAAAAAAAATGTAATTACGAAAAACTTCTGAAGGTTCCTGAGATCAACAAGGAAGAACCTAGCTTCTTTGGACCTTGGAGACTCCAGTTTCAACCTTCTTGCTGATGAGACCGACATCCAGGAAGCTGCTAGGAGAGGCAGGGTGGGGGTGGTGAGAGGCTTACGGTAGCTCAGATTCCCAACAGCGCCTGTGCCTCTGACCGGGCTGCCACACTCAGTGAGCGCCCGCAGAGCCACAGAACCCATGTGGGCTCGGTTTCAGAAGACAGCCATGGACCGGGAGGCTTCACGGACAGCGTCCTTAAGTCTGTGGACCTGCTTATACAACAGTGACCTCCAAACGTGTGAGCTCTGAGTCGGTGGCCCTAAGTGAGCTTCCTCTGGAAAATACACAAATTGGGCTGAATAGGACTGGTCCCCCTCAGAAAAGCTGTTTGGAGGCCAGTGTCTGAATATCAAAAACATCCTGAAACCTCTGGCTACGTGGCCCAATTCTGGACACTACTTGGGCACTGTGGCTCCATGGAAGTTCATCACTAAAGACTAAGATTGTCCCTGAGCAAGGTCACTGAAAAGGCAAGCGTGGAGTCCGAGCCCTGGTGGTGTGGGCCAACCTCAGCCATTGGGGCCCAGGAGAGCGGGGACCCCTGTCCCGCCTGGGACAGAGCTGACCCACACTGTGACCCGTACGGCCGCATGACAGTACGCATGACGGCACATGTGGTAGCATGATGCCATGGGTGACAGTACACATGATGGCACACGTGACAGTACTCACGATGGCATGCGTGACGATATGCACGACGGCATGCGTGACGGTACACATGACGGTACACGTGACGGTACACATGACAGGACATGTGATGGCACGCATGACAGTACACGTGATGGTACACATGACGGTACGCGTGATGGCAGGCGTGATGGCACGCATGATGGTACACATGATGGTACGCACGATGGCAGGCACACTCTTGGCACAATAGGACCAGCTTAAACGATCAGTCACTCCGGGGACGCCACACAAGCGAACTCGGCCATCCCTATGGCCTGGAGTGAGGTAAATATGATCTCCCTTCTATAAACTGGGGAAACGGGAGTTTGCAAAGGTAAGGAAGCTTGCCCAGATCACACTGTGATACAGTCAGAGCTAAAAGTGGGCCGGGAATCCAGGCACCCTGACCACTAGCCCTGGACTCTTGCCTTTCTAGAACGTTATTTCTCAAACTGACAAAACTAAAGTCGGTCCCCTCTCGCTGCAGCCGGAGCCCTGCAGGAGGCTGTGCCCACTGGGGGTACCGCCGGCGGGGAGGGACAGGCGACACTGGGACTCCACGGCCAGGCCCCGGGGAGGTCTGTGACACGCACCCCTCTGTGTCCCCAGGCCCGTGGAGAGACTGCCTGCAGGCCCTGGAGGACGGCCACGACACCAGCTCCATCTACCTGGTGAAGCCAGAGAACACCAACCGCCTCATGCAGGTGTGGTGTGACCAGAGACACGACCCTGGGGGCTGGACCGTCATCCAGAGGCGCCTGGATGGCTCTGTCAACTTCTTCAGGAACTGGGAGACCTATAAGGTGAGGGTCCTGGGCCTGACTGTGCCACCCACAAGGTGACCGGGCCACCCCCAGGGCCTGGCAACCAGAGAGAGAGCCGCGTGGAGGGCAGGGGCACGCTGACCTGCCAGGCCCTTTGTGGCCCCACGCAAGAACACCTGAGGTGAGAAAGATGCGGACAGGGTCATTTTTGCAAAGCCCCAGGGATGGCGGGGAGCAGCAGCCCCTTCCCTGCTTGCCGCTGGCCACTGCTGCAAGATACGACTTAGGTATGCAGAGCCCACAAGGGCCACGGACAAGGTGGGGATTCCGAAATGCTGCTGTGCAGCGGCCCCCCACGCCAGCCCGGGTACGGGGAGCATCCGACTCCCAGCTGGGACTTCCAGGGGAAGACCTGTTCTCGCAGCCCAGAAAGGGCAGGTCCAGAGGGCCCGTTGTAGGGAACGGCAGGGATACTCGGGGCCTAATTCCTGGGAAGCTGAGTGCTCGTCCTGGTGGTAGGGAAGGCTGCTGGGCTCAGCCATAACCGGCCCCTCCTCCAGACAGAGGCGGTGCACAGGACGGCAAGAGGGGCTTAGTTCACCCAATGCCGCCGTGCACCGCAGCAAGGGCTTCCGTCCGCCACCTGTCTTAGTTTCACACAATCCCAGCAGGAGACACGAGTACGGACCCAGGTTACAGAGGAAAAGGGGAAATCACTCGCTCGGGGCTGCACAGCTACGAGGTGGCAGAGCCGTGAGCCGGGGCCTCTGACCTCAAAGCTTACAAATTACCCTGGCCGTGACGTCCACACGCGGCTTTGCGTGGCCCCTTCCTGTCCTGGCTGCTCCCAACCTACCTCCTGTCCCACCTGCGTCTTTGCCTTCTTCTCTTCCTCCCCTGGTTCCTAACGGAGAGGTTCCTGAAGATCCACTCCTTCAGCCCTTCCTCCTCCTGCCCGTATCCTTTTTCTCCGAGGCAGCAGAGCACAGTTGTTCCGACTAGGTTCCTGGTTCCAATCCTGGCTCAGCCGCAGGCTCCCTGGGACTGTGGGCCTCTGTGGACCCCAGCTCACCCATTCTGGGGAGGATAACAATAGTACGCAGCCCTCAGAGTTGGCCCGAGGACTAACAGAGCGACCTATGCAAACCTCTGTGAGGTCCCGATGCGCTGTGCCCATTCGCCGCCCTCGCTCGCTCCCGCCAGCACTACTACCATTCATGAAGCCATCGATGTTTAAGACTCTGAGTGCCACCACCTGGCTGATGACTCCTTAGCTGCACGTCAAAAAAACAACAAAACCACCGACTTTAGACCTAGAAAGGGGCCTGGGTGGATGCGGCACACACTTGCCACAGCCCCTGCCCGTCCGGGGCAGGAGAGCTTCCGTGAGACCCTCCCACACAGCTCATTCCCAGAGAGGGACACTGCCACTCGGAGAAGGTAAGGACTTGTCCGGGGGACTCTTCTGGCCTGCCTACCGTGTGCTGGGTTCTCGGCTTACCACATTGCGTGCGTTCCTGCAACAACCCTGGAGGGACGGGAACACGGTGCCCCCGTGCTCACACAATGCCTGGTACACGGTAGGCACGCTTTCAAAAGTCTCGAATGATGCACTTTTGAGGTGACTCATGAAGGCACAGCCAAGTACAGAAGTGGGGATCTGAACCCAGGCTCTGGGTTCTTATGCTCTCCCCACTGCTGGTCCCCTCTGTCCCGGGCCCCGCTGGCTGAGGGCACCGCACACTCCTCACGAACGCTCTCCTCCCTTTTCCCCAGCAAGGGTTTGGGAACATCGATGGCGAGTACTGGCTGGGCCTGGAGAACATCTACTGGCTGACGAACCAAGGCAACTACAAACTGCTGGTGACCATGGAGGACTGGTCCGGCCGCAAAGTCTTTGCGGAATACGCCAGCTTCCGCCTGGAGCCCGAGAGCGAGTATTACAAGCTGCGGCTAGGGCGCTACCACGGCAACGCTGGTGACTCCTTCACCTGGCACAACGGCAAGCAGTTCACCACGCTGGACAGAGACCACGATGTCTACACAGGTAGGACCCCGTACAGGGCAGGGCAGAGGCCAGCCAAAACCAGAGCTTCTGACGCGGGGCCCGGGAACAAGAAGGTCCCAGAGCCCAGCGGCCCGACCCCGTTCTACTCCCTAAGGGTCCACCTCTCCGCCCGCTGCCCCCAGACCCCCTTCACAAAAGCTGGGTCCGAGTGGCATTCACAAAAAGGGAAAGGGAAAGAGGTGTACAGACGACACATCTGTGGGCCGCTCTGGGCCAAGCGCTCGCCTCACTTCTGTGCCTGAGGCGTCGGGTGTCCTGGTCACACACCTGGGAGATAACACGGGCCCCGCCTCCTACCAGACCTGTGTCCTCGGACAATGCTGCTTAATCTCTCTGGGCCTCAGTTCCATAACCGGAAATCAGGACAATACGCACCTGGCGGGGTGGTGAGGTCAGAGAGAAAATACCTCGAGTGCTTTGTCTGGGACCTGGAGAATAGGGCTCAACCCAAGTGGGCAGAAGGGGGCTATTAAGAGGAAACCAGGTAGGAGACACGAAGTGATTTATCCAGGGTCACATGCCTCAAACCCAAGTCTTTATTAAGAAGCTTTTATTAAATAAAAGACAAGGAAGAAAGCAGAAAATTGTAAGAGGCGCAGATATAGTCCAGCCCTGAGTCCAGATGTCAGCCTCCCCCACAGTGAAGCCTCTCGAGGCCGCACACCCAGTTTCCTGACGTGAGGGCCTCTGGGCTGCCTGGCGAAGCCAGTGAGGTGCTGCCCCCGTCCGAGGGGGCAACCCGACCTCTAGGCCAAGGCTGCCTGTTCTCATGGGCAAACCTGCCCCCTCCCTGCCCTCTCCATTTAGTCCTGGTCTGCAGGCCACTCCTTCCTCTTTCAGGACTGTCCTAGGAACGGCCTGCTCTTGGGGCGAGTGCTGCTACCGGCATATGGAGGAGGAAGGGCCTCCCCCAGGTCCCCTGGCAGCCACGCCCCGGTACACTGTTCTTGCCACACGGGGGACATTCAGACACCTCCCTTCTGACTGGCACCGAAGGGGCCCCTGAGGAAGCAGGATGTCTTCCGTGGCCAGGGCTGCCAAGGCGCCCAGGAAGAGCAGAGCAGGGAGATGACCCTCAGAGCTGGTCAGATTCTGGGGCCACCAGGGCCGGTACAGCATTTCTTGAGGGCCATCACGGAGAGCAAGGGGAAGACTGCTCTATGACCCCAGCTGTCAGGCCTGTCCAGCGGCACTGTCGGCGGACGGCAAGGAAGTGAGCTCCTTGTCCCTGGAGGCATGCGGGGCGAGCTCAGGCTTCCGCTCACACAGGAGGCTGGCCGTGGCGCGCCAAGGGCTCTCTGTGCTCTGCCAATCCAGCGCCGCCATTTGGTTCTTACAGCCTCGAGTGATGGCCTAGAGGCGCCTAAGAAAAACTCTGGGGACACCTGGGCTGCGGAGGCTCTGGGTGCCTGAGCTGAGTGTCCCCCGAGCTTCTGCCTCTGTCAGCCTGCTACCTCCTAACGTCATCCCAAGGCCTCGGCTGGAGCAGGGCCACCAGTTCTGTTGGGCCCCAACCCCAAGCTTGCTGGGCAGCCTTTCCTTGAGTGGGGGGGGGGGTCCCCGTCCCAGGCCTGCTCAGGAAACTGGGGACCCCGTCTTTTAACTAAGAGCGGCCCGAGTGGCCCCTCTCCCTCTTCCTTCTGGAGAGGCCAGTGCCCCTGCACGCCCACTTCCTCCTTGCCCACACTTCACTGCTGTTCCGAACTACTTGTCCTTGGCAGCAAAATCCAGCATGATGTGATAGTGCCAAAAGTTTTATGAAAATATCTCTCCTTTTTTGAAATCATAAAAAAATACTTGGCTGGAATACAGGCTGGGAGGAGTAGGGGAGCATTTCATCTTAAACACTTCCTTTGTCATTCTGTAAAAACTCTTGATCCAATGGTTGCAACTCTTAAAAAATTCCTCAGAACCCGGTGGCCTCTCCCCTGCCCACCCCAGATCATTCTGCTTCCTATTCAACAACCCCCCCCCCCCCAGGCGCTTATGCACAAGCCCTGGGCCGACTGCTTAACTGTGTGCCCTCGTTCCATCCCCACGCAGTCCTGTCCGGGAGGCACCATGCCTAGGACAGATGAGTGGCTCTGCGCCTCGCTGGTCACAGGCCGAGCCTCAGAGGTCAGAGCAAACCCGAAGCCCAGCCCGCCTCTCAAGCACTCCTGTTCCAAACGCTCCCCCCACCGGACAGGGCCCTGCTAAAGTCCCCAAGCAAACTGTGGCCTCGGGTCAAACTGCCCCTGCCTCCCTGTGACCTCCTCCCTTGTCTCCTGCAGGAAACTGTGCCCACTACCAGAAGGGAGGCTGGTGGTATAACGCCTGCGCCCACTCCAACCTCAACGGGGTCTGGTACCGTGGGGGCCATTACCGGAGCCGCTACCAGGATGGAGTCTACTGGGCGGAGTTCCGAGGAGGCTCCTACTCGCTCAAGAAAGTGGTCATGATGATCCGGCCCAACCCCAACACCTTCCACTAAGCCAGCTCCCCCCCCGACCTCCCGTGGCCGTCCAGGAGCTGCCCCAGCCGTGCCGGCCCCAGCACCAGGAGAGACTCCCCATCGGTGCGGGAGACTCCCCATTCTGTTCTCCCAAGTCGCTGCGGCAGATAATGGAATGGAATCGACACAGTGTTCTCGGCCCCTACTGCTTTCCTTCCTACCAGAGGACCACTCAGGTTTCCACACAGCACAGAACTACAGACAGATCCTTCTCGAAGGAAATTAGGCCCCAGTAATAAAGACACAACTGTACAACACCTTCATAATACACGTGTGCGTGAGCCGACCGTACGAACACGTGTGTGCACCACATATATACGCACTTGGATATATGCCATGTGTACTAGATCTAGATACAGACATAGCTTTGGTTATAAACCTAAATATACATATGTTCAAGTCTCAGATGTGGAAGTTGTTACCAACAGCTTTGCTCTTAGGAGAAAAGTGTCGCATTCACATCGCACTCCTTGAGTCTAAGAGCCAATCACACACTGTGTAGCTCCAATTCAAAGAGTAATCCTCGGTGTCCACGTGCCAGGATTCTTCCAGGACTGTCTACACGCTATTTGCTCAAAGGGGGCTCTGTCCTTCCTCCGTCAAGAACCCCTTTGGGCCCCTGATCAAATTTCAAAATCCCCCTCCCTCTCCATTTCCAGACTTACCCACATTCTCAGGACTTTCCCACCATCCATCCATCCATCCATCCATCCACTCCTTCATCCAACACCATTCAGGAAGTGCCTTCCGTGTGTCGGTCCCTGGCCACTCAGTGCGGTTCCAGTCACCTTCTCTGCTCTTCTGTACCCCTTCCTACCCACGCCGTACCTTTTCTGTCATACCATCCTTTCTTTCCAGGCAAGATTCCTTAGCCTCTGAGTAATAAACAGTTTGGGCTCCAGGTTTCTGGCCAGGAAGGGGAAGGCCGGGCCCGAAAGCTAACTCCCGACCACGTAGAGGACGTAGTCACAGTTTTATATGTTCCAGTCACACTTTAGCCTCCACGTCATTTTAACCGTCACAGAAATAATAACCTACCTTGCCCAGGAGATATTCAACTGAAGAGAAGTCATCACCCGATCGTTGGGGCCCCCGAATGGCTACAGACCAAAGGTCCCATGCTCTCAGGCTGACTAGAGTCCACATCTCGTCCCCAAAAGACACTTCTCTGGAGAACAGGTGCCACAAAAATGACCAGTGGCCAGCTCTCAGGAGCTCCTGAGCGGCCAGGAGCCCCCCGAGCCCATGGCTGGTGCGCTGCAGCATGGTGGCTCTCTGAGCCCTGTTGGCCACAAAGTGTCAGACTCAGTACTGCCGGGACCCTTGCCAAGCAGGCAGCCAGAGAGGAGTCAAGAAGGTGAGACTGCCCCGGGGGGCGCGTGAATGGGGGTGTGCGAGATGTTGGAACGTTTGGTACTGTCCGTGTCTGGGTGTGTGCCTATTACCTCAGCGCTCTCACAAAGTGTACCATGTAGCATGTTTTGTGTATATAAAAGGGAGGGTTTTTTTTTTAATATATTCCCAGATTATCCTTGTAATGACACAAATCTGCAATAAAAGCCATCAGTGCTATTTGGACGTATCTACGCTGTGTGTTATTGTCCTGGGCTAGAGCTAGATTCAGCATCAGGGACACACACCCAAATCATCTAAGTCCCACACTCCTTACCTTTGGTTTCCACCTACACTGCCAGGAGTCCCCGGACAGCACCTTGAAGCTCTCTGGGGCTTCGCCTCCTTACATCCAGCCACATCCTGGATGTCCTCACTGAACGTCCTAGGAGCACCTCCTTGACAGTGCAACTAACCCCTGACACACCTTCCCCAGGTCTGGTTCCCCTTTCACCAAAAGCCACCATTTAGCAATTGCTCAGGTCAAAAACAAGGACTGCTCTCCCTGCCTTGCCAAGGCCAATTCACCCACCCACCCTTGGAAGCCGTCTTCTCTGCCCTTGTGTCTCTTCTCCCCTCAACTACTACAACAGTTTGCCCACCGCGCCGGGAGCCTGTGCCCTCATCTCCCTCGTTCCAACCCGACTTCCACACTAGCTGCTGGAAAAACAAATCTGTGGGCTGGGAAGTCATTAAGCATAGCAGGAAAACCCCAAAAACCAAAAAGGAAAAGACTAAGGGATATGACTAAAGAAAACCCCAAATTTTCTGCCCTTTAAAATATAAAACAGGACTGAAATTGAAGACAAATCCAAAGGGGCACATGCACCCAAATGTTTATAGCAGCAATGTCCACAATATCCAAACTATGGAAAGAGCCTAGATGTCCATCAACAGATGAATGGATCCAGAAGATGTGGTATATGTATACAACGGAACACTATGCAGCCTCAAAAAACCCGAAATCTTGTCATTTGCAATGACATGGCAAGAACTAGAGGGTATTATGCTGAGCAAAATGAGTCAATCAGAGAAAGACAATTATCATATGATCTCACTGATATGAGGAATTTGAGAAACAAGACAGAGGATCATAAGCGAAGGGAGGGAAAAATGAAACAAGATGAAACCAGAGAGGGAGACAAACCATAAAAGACTCTTAATCTCAGGAAACAAACTAAGGGCTGCTGGAGGAGAGGGGTGGGTGGGAGGGATGGGGTGGCTGGGTGATGGACGTTAGGGAGGGTATGTGCTGGTGAGTGCTGTGAATTATGTAAGACTGATGAATTACAGACCTGTACCCCTGAAACAAATACTACATTATATGTTAAGAAAAAAAAAAAAAGAAAAATACGAGATTAATATTCATGCCATACCAAGAACTCTCTCAAATTAGGAATAAAGTTACAAACGTTGTGATAGAAAACTCTGTAAAGTATGAAAACACATTAGAACATAAATGGCCAGTAAACAAGAAAAGATGCCAATCTCAGTAATGACCAGGGAGGGACATTAAATCAAGCACAAACCATCTCACGGTGCCTATCAGATTGGTAAAGATGAAAAAAACCTCCATGTTGACAAGCGAATGGAGAAATATGTACTTTGTGTACGCAAGTACAACTTGATTCAGTATATTTAAAGAGCAACTTGGCAATGTGGGTACCAAATATGGATATATGTATGCGTCAAGATTTAAAAACACACCTCTGGACCCAGCAATCCCTCTTCTCAGTGGTCATACTGCCACATGAGAACTGTTTTCAGCAAAGATGCTGAAAACATCTCTGTTGGGGAGAGACAGATGTTTACTACCACCTACTATGTGCTTGGAATTGGACTTCATGTTTTCTTATGTAACCCTCACAGCAGCCCTGTGAAGAAGGGAATATTCTCGTTTTGCAAGACAGGAGAAAAGGCGGCTCACAGCCAGACTGCTGGTTAGAATGCTCTAGCAGCGGGGCGCCTGGGTGGCTCAGTCCTTAAGCGTCTGCCTTCGGCTTGAGTCATGATCCCAGGGTCCTGGGATCGAGCCCCGTGTCAGGGTCCCCACTGGGCGGGAAACCTGCTTCTCCCTCTCACACCCCCCCTGCTTGTGTTCCCTCTCTCACTGTCTCTCTCTCTGCCAAATAAATAAATAAATTCTTTTAAAAAAATAAATAAATCGGAATGCTCTAGCAGCAGTTAATCCAGAAGATGCTAGGTATCAGGCACTAAGTAATAAGAGTTCTTAATTCCCTTCTCCCAAACCTCATCGGCTGTTGTATGCTATTCGGTGAGACCATCTTGGCCCACATCACGGCCAGGCCTCCTCACACACCTCGAGTGCAGTCCAGGACATAAGGACCAATGGTAACGGTCAGAGTCCAAAGCAGAGTCCATCCAGCCTTACCGATCACGGGCTTAGATCCAAAACCCAAAGCAGAGTTCTGGAAAGCCATGCTGGACAATTTGGAGCTACCCTCTTTCTAAACCAGTTGGGAGCCAAAGCAAAGCAGGCCATGCTGTTTCTCCCAATCCTCACCCCAAAACCCAAACCGGGGTTAAACCACATCCCGGCTATATGGAAGGAGAGAAAGCGATAAACCCATCAGATATGTGGAGCTAGTTCTCCTCGGTGTAAAATGGGGGTGTGACCAACAGCATCAAAGAAGAGAATGGCGAGGGGCTCGAGTGCCACGCGCCTTCGTGCCTGTGTGTGACTGCACGGGCCGGCAAACACGGAGGTCTGCCCAACTCAGACCAACACCCCTCCCTCCTCTCCCATCCCAGCCAGTGGCCTTTTAAGGTCGGCAGTCACAGGAGCCCTGCTGTCGCTAATGTCTCCACGGCGAATGCACCCACAGACCACAAGGAAGTCAGCGAAACCCAGACTTTCTCCTACCCCAGCCAAGCCCCCACATTCCAGTTTGGGCCAATACCTGGGTCGCTGGGGGCCACTGACCTGCTGGGCTTATGAAGGGAACATGGCAGGAAGACAGTGATGTTCTCCAAGCAAGTAACAGTGAGCAGGACCGCCTCCCCCACATCTTGCCAACTGGAGCAGGACTGAGGGAGAAACCTTTGCACTACTGAAAACAACAGTCATGGGAGTCTAGGATGCTCGTAACCCACCGATGCCTTTGGGGAGCTCCAGGAGCCCTCCCTCAGCTCCGAGACCACTTCATCTGTTACGTGCAGCCTTGTAAAGACTCCGGGCTATAGCAAGATAAAAGCAGACAACTGGAATGAACAAAAAGGGGATGTCTTAAGTGTAGCAAAATGTTAAAAAGGCACTCTTTCTGCCTCAGTTTTATCTGAGATACCAAAGGCTAAGGGCAAAAATAAAAGTGTCCCACATCCTAGAGCAAGGTGCAGGACTGTCCCTATAGGAGGGTGGCCCCAAACGGATTCTACATTAGCTGATCGCCCATCTACAGCCTGTGTAAGAAGTGCAGAAAAAACATCCTGGGGCAATGAGGGGGCCTTACGATATGCCCCCTGGCTACCACCACCACAGGGCGGGTGGGTGCTCCGCCTCGCCCTAAGTCAAGGGAGAGGGACGTCCAGGGACTGTTCCAAAGGTGTGGCAAGGGCCAGCATAAGCACTGTTGGCAGACTCACACGCCAAGTGTCCAGGCCCGTGGCAGAGGGCAACGAGAGCCCGCTGGAGCAAACGGCAGCCCACAGGGGTCACGGGGCAGGCAAGGGGACGGTCTCCTGGGAAGCGGAGGGCAGCCTGGAGGGAAGGGTGGTAGGGAAGAGGGCGGTGCAGGAGGCCCAGGCACCCAGGAAGGAGCTCTAAGTGGTGAGGCATAGGTGGAGTCACCCCCATCATGGCAGCTGAGTCCGAGGTGCCCAGAAGGGAAACTGTCCCCCCGCCGCCGCCGCCGCCGCACACGGGTGCTTGAGCACCTGGCACACCCACAGGGCCACGTGGGATGGGCCTTGGTGCCTCCCTTTTCCCTCTCTCCTGGTCCAACCCTACGGCTCGCAAACCTCAGTGAGCAATCGGGAGGCAGGAGGGCTGCGGGGTCTGATGACTGCGCTGACTGGGGCCCTCCCCCACCCCAGGTCTCTGAGCCTGGTCGGGCTCTCCAAGTCCAGAGCTCTGATTGCTATGCTGGACTGTCTGCGGTGGCCGGGCGGTTAGAACAGACAACTTTTTCATGCCTAACAGCAGAAAGATGAAGGGCTTGCTAAGTTTTCAGTGTCGACTGGGGAAAGAGCTAGTGCACAGGGTAGGCTGGAAAGGACACTGGGGAAAAAAGTCAGTTGGTTTCTCCTTACACCTGACTGAGTCCAACTCCTTTAATAAGCCGGTTACATAAGGACACGAGGTATCTCCCCGAGTCCATGAGCAGGGACACAGCTGGGCCTCACGAGGGCCAGGAACCAGAAAGTGCCTGGAAAGCTGTCAAGAGGCAAGGCAGCAGCTTTCCCAGCTTCTCCCCCCTTGCTTGCAGGCCTCTCTGTTTCTCATTGCGCCTCCATCTGCTTTTCCCGGCATGGAATTCCTGAGCTCACATGTCCTCCTGGTCTCAGTGCCAGCAAAGACTCACAAGCACCCTCCCTCCAGTGCTCGCTCCCGGCCAGAGGCTCCGGCGGGCGCGCTCGCACTGCGTGTCCACCTCAATCCTATCAACTCCGGCCGGAATGAACGCTGCTGCCGGAGTTCAGTGCTGCGGGGGGCCGGTCGGGGTGGTTCCCAGGCTCCTAGAGAAGGCAGGGTCTCAGCCTGGATCGATATCCAAGAAGGTGTCTACACTGTACTTTAGCTGCTGTTCATCCCCCTCCTCTCCGGAGACTGCACTTTGCTGGCTAAGAGGAGTCTGTCCCACTACCCATTAGATGGTGTCCATTCTTCAGCACCTCCCCCTGCACGCTCCTACCCTACCCCACAAAGCACACCCAACCCTTCCGGGCCCCGCTGGGTCACTCAACGTGACAGCTGGCTAGGCCCAAATGGGCTCTTCCTGCCCTTCTGGGATTCGCTGAGTTTCTCGATCGTCCCTGTGGATACAGGGGGAATAAGGTCCCCACTGCTGGAGTCTTCCTGGCAGGAATTTGGCTCCAGATTACACTCATGCCATCTACCATCTATGGGACGCTGTCTGTGTGCTGGGCACCATGCGTGTCTCTTTAAATCTCGTAACGACCTATGAGGTGGGTCTTCTACTTATGCTCCCTGTGACAGACCAGAAACCAAGGCTCGGAGATGTGAGTGACTTGCCCGAGAACACACAGCCTGAGCCGCCCAGGATTCCCGCTCCTGCAGCATCAGATCACTGGCCACAAGGGCAGAATGAAACAACTGAGGGCCCTCTCTCACCCTGCGACCACCCCCGATGCATCTGAGAAGCGTGGTGGCCTCCTCCCCACGGCAGCAGTTATGGGAGCTAGCCCACCAGCCCGCGTGTGCAGAAGGAGCTGGAGGGACAGCAGGCCCCCAGGTGTCAGGAAGCCAGTCCAGGGCTGTTTATCAGGGCTTTGCCAGGGCTAAAGGCCGGGCCCGGCCCGTCCTGCTTCCGCTTGTCCTCCAACTGACTGACTCAGCCCCACCCTTTGGCCGTCCCAGTGTCACCTTGTGCGCCGATTCTGCCTGGTCCAAGCCCTGGGCCACATCTTCTGGTAGCTGGGTCCCCGTCTGCCGTCTCCACGCCTTCAGGCCTGGGGCTTCCTTACCTAGTCTCAGATCCAGAGGCAAGCCTGACCCAGCCCTGATCTGGGATTCTGCCCCGCGTGGACATAATGCCTTGGTACCAACCATCACCGAGACATTCGAGTATCCCCGTCTCTCCTGACATGGGGCAGCCTGGGGCAGCTCCGTCACACATGGGGACCCAGACACAGATAATCCCTGTCCTCTGTGTGGCCCTCCCGAAGCACTTCCATGTGGCAGTTCCTTTTCTCGTACTCAGTGTTCCAGAAATACTCTGCAGGTGAGTAAAGACACACCGGTAAAGATGAACGTTCTCCACACTTTCCATCAGAGGGAGAGTGCGGAAGCCACACGCCCGCTTGTCCGTCGGCACACAGCTGAGCGAGCCAGCACGCACCCAGGCCCAACTCAGCCAAGCCACGCCTGCCACGGGCGCCACGGAGCCACCGGACAGAAGGAAGAAGTTCTATAGTGCTGCCACCAAACAACATCTGTGACTCTTTCCACAGAACAAAATGTAAGGTGCAAAACCAAATGAATAAAATGTCCCCATTTTGGTTAAAAAGCACAACATTATTTGCACCCCCCCCCCCCCGCAATACACACGCATGCACATACGTTAGTGTACGGGGACTAAAATATCTGGAAGGGGACACTCCAACTGTTAACTGTGGTTCCTCCTGGGGAGTAGGCGAGGAAGAAGGGGATTTTCGCTTCCTACTTCACAGACTTCTTTTCAGTGTGAGTTTTACCACAAACAATGTGTTACTTTTATCATCTTAGAAGTTTCTAAGGGAATGAGTGGGCACCGAAGGCCCCTCCTAAGGGCAGCTCTCTGGGGGGCCACACGGATCAGACGTCTTCCAGTTTCCTGAGCAGGCATTCCTGGGCCTCTGAAGGTCTGCACACATTACCCTCTAAAGCCCAACATACACCTGAGGAGGGAACTAAAGCCTTTCGCAGGGTAACTTTCTAGGCCCTTTTCAGGCACCCTTCTTCCTTACAGAACCGCAAGAACTCATTACCTCTCAAAGTGGCAATGACCCCCGGTCCTATAGGATTTCCTCCCCTCAAAATCAGCTTCTAAGATGGACCTAGCACCTCCTGCTGCCCTAGAGATCGCTCTTACAGTCTTTTGTGTGCTCAGTATTTCTTTTTTTAAAAGATTTTATTTATTTATTTGACAGAGAGAGATCACAAGTAGAGAGTCTTCAGGCAGAGACAGAGGAGGAAGCAGGCTCCCCACCGAGCAGAGGGGCTCGATCCCAGGACCCTGAGATCACGACCTGAGCCGAAGGCAGAGGCTTTAACCCACTGAGCCACACAGGCGCCCCTGCGTGCTCAGTTTTATAGTTGGGGTAACAAAATAATAAATGTGGGGTAGTGATCAAGGTTGTGAGATGTGTTAGTTACCCACTGCTAGGTGACAGATTATCCCTAAACTTAGTAGCTTCCTCGTGTACTACTTTACAGCTTCCCTGGGTCAGGGAGTTGAGGACATCTCAGCTGGGGGCCTCACTCAAGGAGTCTCAGTTCTCAGTGAAGCCATGGGCTGAGAAGGGCTGAGGCTGTGGTCTCACCTGAGGGCTCCCGAGGGGGACTCTGCTTCCAAACTCACTCACGTGGTGGCTGGCAGGGCCTCAGTCCTTTGATGGGGGGACTGACTGACACAAGGCAGCTGGATTCCCCCAGAATCCAAGGGACAGGAAGAGATCCAAGAGACGGGTGGAGCAAGCCCCTCACACTGAAGGCACAGTCTTTTAATAATCTGATCTCAGATGTCCTTGAGGACATGATGGATGTCCCCTTATTTCTGTCACACTCTATCTGTTAGGAGCAAGTCAGTATGTTCTACCCACGCTCGAGAGGAAGGGATTACACAAGGACAGGAATACCGGGGCTCGGGGAGCACGGGGGCCATCTTACAAGCTATCGACCACTCAGAATCTTTCAGATCCTCAGTGTCAATTGTCTTAACTCTCCCTTCAAACCCGCAAGGAGACACAAGGCACCAGGTTAGTCCTGAGGACAGAGAACCTCACTAGCCCTTTCTCCACCCCCAAACTTTGTTTTGCTTAGGGCTTGCTGACCTGGGGGTGTGCGGGTGGCCCTCAGTCCCACTCCACACAGGAGCGTCTCCAAAGACACTCC
Source organism: Nasua narica (assembly GCA_028533885.1). NCBI lineage: Eukaryota > Metazoa > Chordata > Mammalia > Carnivora > Procyonidae > Nasua > Nasua narica. Next base: position 73,795,756 of record CM052813.1, on the reverse strand, counting down.
TTCCCAGTCCACTATCCAGGTTTCCCCAGAGGGTGAAGGCCTTTTATAGCATATTCTGAGGTTTCTGGCTGAGCACTGGGTCAGAATGGGCTGGGCACTGGTCTCATCGCTAGGAAGTGGCACCGCAAAGTGGTGAGACCTTTAACATGAGTCCTGTTTGGCTTCTGCAGCTATGAAATAAGTTAAAAACAGTGCCTCCCTCAGGGCATCGGGAGGATTAAATGAGATAATTCTCATAAAGTGCTCAGTGCAGTGTCGGTCACATGGGAGAGAATAACCAAGGAGTTGTCATTACTACTATCGTGAGCTTCTAATTAGAAATCTGGAGACGAAAGGTCAAAGCAAAGCAATCATCCTGATGAGTACATGGATTCCTGCTGTGAACACACTTTCTCTTGCACAAAGTAGGCTATGCTCTTACCTCCTTTTGGGGATCAGATACAACTTCTCGATGCAGAGAAATGCAGACTGCAAGACCCCCGTGCCCCGGAAGGGACAAAGGTGACAAGGTGCTCGGCTCTGAGCTCTCCTCCCGCACTGTTTCCCTCCACAGAGACAGGGCACTGGACAGACGGTGCGTGAGTTAAGGGGAGTGGAGCCCCAGCCAGAGCTCGAGACGCTGAGTTGCACTCGGTATCCACCTGGCATAGACATTGGCTAAGTCATAACTCAAACTGTGGCTTTTCCACTCACAAAATGGGGGTTTTAATAACATCCACCGGCTGTTTGTAAAAATGGAACATGGCTGGAAAGCCCCAGGGAAATATGAATTTTGAGGTCACAAGTCTTCAGACTGCAAACGTAAAGGCAAAATTCTCTTCTGGGACGGAGAGATTTAAGACAATGTGCAGCCGTCCACTCTACAAAATAATGGAAAAGGTTTCCTTCAGTTGGGATGGTAGCTGTGTCTGCGATTCTTCTACTGACTCAGGAGCATGTCTGACGTGGGTCAGAGGGCAGCTTTTCCCTGCCTGCTGGGCCTCAGAGAGGATGGGTGTCTCAGTATGAGGAACGGGAAACTTGATCAAGGGTTCTCCTTGGCTAGAAAAGGGAGGACAACAGGTTGGCCGTGAAGCGTGTGGCCAATAGGCAAAGAGGAGAAAGAGCATGGCCCAGGAGCTCCAGGAGCAGAATGCAAGCTTAAGCTTCCCTCCGTGGCACTGACATCCCCTGGTCCATCCCAAACTGTGCTTCCCTAGGGGAGGAAGGAGGAGCCTGGCTCCACGTAGGTCCGGCTGCAAGGACTGGGTAGGAAGGGCAGAGATGCTGGAGGGAGGGATCAGAGGCTTGGAGCCAGGCGGCCCGCTGAGGCACCGTGCAACCACCAGGATGGACCTGTGGAACAAGTGAGTAGTTCCTGGGGATCCTTAGAAACATGTGGAGGGAAGAACTGAAAACAAAAAAGTCTGGATTTCCTGCATGTGGAATGGAAATTTTTCAGCTGGGCATTAAAGGAAAGCATTACCCCGAATGCTGGCGAACCTGGAGACAGCTGGATAACGATGCGGTCACCCCTAAATGGGAGCCAGCGGCTTTGGTCCTGGGGTGGTGGTGGCCACACTGATCCATGTTCTGGAAAGCAGAAGTGTTGCTGGCATCAGCCGCCCCACTCCCGCCTGCCTTCTGTGGGTAGACGGGGACAGTAGTGTGCTTGCCTTCTCATCGCCACTGTAAGGAGGCCACAGCTCAAAGGCCCTTGTGGATTCTCAAAGTCAAAGCACAGGGAAATGCCATTTGTCTCCATCGGGTGTAAGGGAGATGCTCGCTGTTGACATAAAACAACTGTTTTATGTCTTTCCAAGGCTCTGCTCTGAAATGAACTGTTTCTGGGGGCGCCTAGGCAGCTCAGTCAGCTAAGCGTCCGGCTTTTAATTTCGGCTCAGGTCACGATCTCAGGGTCCTGGGATCGAGCCCCACGTCAGGCTCCCTGCTCAGCACAGAGTCTGCCTAAGAGCCTCTTCCTCTGCCCTTCCTGCCCCTCCTCACATGTGCACATGCTCTCGCTCTCAAAACTCAAACAATAAAATAAAATAATCTGAACTGTGTTTAAAAGGTTTTCTTTCCCTCCCCCTCTAGCCAATTCTGAAATACAGTGATGAAGCATGGGCTCCTGCGTGGTCCCCTTCCTGGTCTTCCCTCCAGCCTCACCTTGTCGAAGGTACTCACAGGCTGCAGGCCAGGCTGCGCGTGTTAAATGCAAGCCTGCTCTTGGCTGTGCCCTTGCTTCAAGCCCTCCACGGCTTCCCACTGCTCTTAGGGGGAACTGGGCCTAAACTCCCCACTCACAGTGTCTGGGCCCCAGGCGATCTCAGCCCTCCCTTCCACTCCAGCTGCTTCTCACAATACCCTCCCCCTCATTCTCTACTCTCCAGCCAGTTTTTCCAACAAACATGTTTTTCCGCACTTCGGGGCTCTTGCACAAGCTGCTCTCTTTGTCTGACGTGCTCACCTCCCACCTCGTCACAGCTTATTCATCCCAGAGGGCTTTGCTCCAGAAAAGCCTCCCTGGTCCCCCAGACTGGGTCGGGGCCCCTTTATCTGCTCCTTTGCCTTTCCCTTCGTAACGCTCAGCTTACTTTCAGTTTCTTGTTCACTGCCAGTGACCAGACCTGGGCTGAGAGCTCCCCCAGCGCAGAAAGGGCACCCGCCTTATCCACTACGGGACGAGAGTGCTCACCCACCAATTGAAGGTGGGCTCTGAGAACACACCATCCTGCTGAGGGCTGGCACGCGTGGCCCTCAGACTCCGAGTGGGAGCCCCTCACTCACTTCGCTGTTCTGGGGGCTATGGGGCCCCAGCGTAAACACTTCTTTTTAAAAGTCCTTTTAGGCCTGTTAGAAACAACTTCCTTTTTTTTTTTTAAACCTCAGAGTCCATAGTTGAAAATAAAGGCTTACTTTATCTATGCCAGTGTTTGCTTGTCTGAAGGAATGCCTTAGGTTCTAGAAATTTCCTTCCTATATCAAAAGTCTGGATACATTTACCAAGAACGTCCAATTGTTTTCTTACAATTCAGAACTGTCAGAATGCCTAATTTTTGTTCCTTGAGAGATCATGATTTTCCGCACTGCCTATGGTTATCACTTTTAGAATCAGCTCTAAACCTAAAATCCATTACATTCTTAATTTTACGTAGCTATGTCCTGGAGGGAATTATAGGTAGTGAAGACCAAACACCCTCTAAGTCAACAAGGCTGTTTAGAAATAAGCGCTGCAGCCGCTCCTCACAGCTCTCACCTGCGTTCATTATCACTGCAGCCTGAATGGGGCATGAACAAGGAGTTACCATCAGATCAATTTAAATAATTGATCTGCAAATAATTGACCTATTTCCCACCGCTATTTTTATGCTTTGAAGTAACTGGGAAGAAACTTTTTCAGAAGGTCTTATTTTTAAAATGTAGTAAGTTTTTCCCCTCAGTGTTTTTTAAATTATGTTTCACAAGAAACAGTGCACCCAAGTGCGGCTGGCTGGCCCTACACTTTGCACGCGAAGGAGTGGGATGACACGCGCACACGGCTAGTGCTCCGTGAGGGCACCTCCACGGGGAGTGAGGGGCCCACAAGTGACCCAGGAAACCAGTTAGCATAGAACCTTCCACAGACATTTAAGAGAATCATTACAAAAATAAACCCCATTGCTGCCATTAGAGGCAACCATCTGCTGGAGAGCGTCCGTCTGCCCGTCCGCCCATCTGTCCGTCCGTCTGGGGTCTCCAGCGACAGAGGCAGCAAAGCAGCAGGAAATATCAGGAACTGACCTGAAGTCTGTCCCAGAGAATAATCCCCCCCTCCCTGAGGGAGAGACCTACAGTGAGGACTTTGCCAAGGGAAAAAGAAATGATTTCAGACAATTTTTCCTATAGCGTACTTTCCAGAAATTATGTAACTATTCCTCCTTCGATAAACGAATCCAGCCCTGGGACAGGTTGGGTTTCCAGGAGGAAGCGGTACTGAAACCACAACCTAGACGTGGGCAGGGTCTGTCCATGGTGATCAGAGGGGCAGGGAGGGCCCCAACTACTCTCAGGACGATGGGCCCACAAAGCCTCAGAATGGCACCTTGCTTCCTTCTTTTAAACCAAGCTGGCATCCCCCATGGTAAACCCTTGTACACAGTCCTGAGAACAGAAAGCATGTTGGTGTCACCTCCTGTACCCTCCCTCTTGCTGGTGAATGTCAGGAGGCGTTTTGTGTATGAGCGTGAGAAATGCAGCCCGACTGTCTGAGAGGGGAGGGAAATCGCCATCAGGCTGGAAGCACAGAGCAGGGCAGCTAAGCTGGACTCTCGGCAGTAGAAGCAGGAGCGCTGAGCCACACCGAGGCCTACACAGAGCCTTTCCGCTGCCTGATTCCGGGAAGACGCCACTGAGGACAAGGAGGGCCGCGGCTCCAGAAACTCGGGGCTGGCACAGGCTATGTGTCCACTGCAAGTGCAGACCTGTCCTGCGGCCTCACGAGAACCATCCGGTGACGCACGAAGGGCCTCTGGCCAGTGGCCTGAGGCGGTGACTCAGACACTGGGTCTGGTTACAAGGGACAGGGCTCAGAAGGGGGAGACGGCGTTGGTCCACTTTCCCTCAGAAGCCCGACGCAGCACCGCCCTGAGGTCCAAGAACAGAGAATGTCACAAGAAAGAGTTAAGACAATTCATCCCACTTCATAGAGTGTCTGATGGAGGCCACCCACAAGTCATAAGTGGCAGAGGGCTGACAGGTGGCAACTGCAAGGGAGGAACAGGAAAAGAATGACCTGCACAGAGGAGGCGAGGCATCCGGAGAGGGCAGCGTCAAGAGCTTAGGGCTTACGGCCAGACCGTGCGGGCCAAGCTCAGGCTCTGCCACTCTCCAGTTATGTGACCCTAAGCAACCTCTCAGTGCCCGCGTATTCACTGGGCCATTGTGAGTATTCACTGAGAATAGCAGAGTGCCGGGCACAGAGGAAAGCAGAGAATAAATGGCAGCTCTCATGATCATTTTAGGAACAGAGAAGAGGCCATCCCTAACAACCTGGGAGCACCTCTGCTAGCTGAGCCACAGGGCCTGCGATAGGCAACCCTCACCCTAACACTGTCTCATTTCATCCCCCCACTGATCAGCCTCAGGGAAAGTGGGAATGCGCTCGTGAGCTGTGTGTACCAACACACCCTCCCTCTATAGATGGCAGATAGTGATTTGCATGTCAAGTAGAAAGACACTGGAGTAAGCCATAAGAGAACAAGGAAAGAATAAGAAAGCACAAAAAAGAAAGCATAGAATGATGTTCGATTCAATAATATGGCATAAGGCTAAAAGTATGTGGAAGAGAACTCCCCTACTAAAAGGCAGGATCTCTCATATCGGGTCCAACTAAGTGCAGTTTTCAAGGATCACACTTAAAGCAATCTAAAATATTCAATCCTAAAATATAGTCAATGGTTTATAAAATGAATGCAAGTGAGAAATAAAACAGAGCTCAGAATTAATCAAAGAGGTAAACGGAATTAACCAACAGAATCAAGATCATTTTGTATGGGACACTTCACCATAAATTTACAATTGTTATAAACTTCTATATACTAAGTAATATAAGGCAGAAACTATCAGAAATGCCAGGGGAGTCTAACATGTATTTCTGTCCTTGATAGACTAATTTGTTACAAGTTAATCATTTAAATATTCTAATGTGATTATCAGAGTAATTTGAGAGGTTTCCTCTTCTTTTCCAGCACCCATGAAACATTTACAAAAAACCATCTTATATTAAACCAAAGACAAATGTCAAACATTTTCTTAACCCTAGAGAGCATAGACGCCACATATCCTAAACCCATGTAAAAAAATTACAGAGAAGACTATGTTTTTAAAAACCACAGCACTGTGATGCATGATAGCCAAAAAGTGAAACAATTCAAATGACCATTCCAATAAATAAATAAAATACAGTGTTTCCACACAATGGAATGTTATCTGACAATGTGAAGGAATGAAGTAGGGATTATGCTCCAACGTGGATGAACCTTGGACACGTGATAGTAAAGGGGAAAAAGCCAGTTATAAAAGACCACATACTGTGCAATTAAATCTCTATGAAATGTCCAGAATAAGCAAATCTATGGAGACAGAAAGTAGACTGGCGGTTGCTGAGGGCTGGGGTGAGAGCAGAAGAGAGCTGGCCGACGGCTACACAGCTCTGGGAAAAGACTGAGAGCCACCGAACTGGACACTCCAAATGGACAGAACGTAAATTCTATCTCCATAAAGCCATTTGAAAACACGAAGAAAATTCAAGCCCTCAAAAATTAAAAGACCACTACCTTAACTATTACATGGATGAAAGAAAAACTGAGCGGCGCCAGAGTGGCTCAGTTGGTTGAGTGACTGCCTTCGGCTCGGGTCATGGTCCTGGAGTCCCAGGATCGAGTCCCACATCGGGCTCCCAGCTCCGTGGGGAGTCTGCTTCTCTCTCTGACCTTCTCTCCTCTCATGCTCTCTCTCACTCTCTCTCTCTCTCTCTCAAGTAAAAAAACAAAAAAAGAAAAACTGAAACTGTAAGCACAGAACATTTAAAAAATTATCACTGAGAACACTGCATCACAAAGCATGTAGCACCAATCAGAGCAAAATGTATGCCCTTAACTGTTCTCCAAATTAAAGTGGCGAAAGTAATATTTATACATATTAGCCAATTAACAGAAATAACAATGTTAGGAAAACGGGAAAGATGAACTATAAAAGACAAAAGCAGAAATTCCGTCTTTCATCAAATATAGGACATCACTCTAAAACACTGTTATCATAAAAGACCGCTGCCGATTAAACAACGTCACAAGGCTGTGTCTGCCATCAATTAAACGATGCATCTCAACTTCAGAGGTGCTAACATGTGGAGACAAAAAGCAGATCTTAGGATGACAGAATATAATAAACTAGAAAGCAGACGGACAATGTAACTGATAAATACAAAGTCTAATTTTCCGGGGAGACCAACAGACACACCTCTGACAAAGCAAATGAGAAAAAGAAAGAGAAAACAAAAGTGCAAACTATCAGGAATACAAAGCAAATACAAACATTCATACATTGGAGGCTAAAATTTACAAGAGAATATTATCTAAAACTATTGTCAAAGAAAACTAAATGAGGAAAAGAACTCTATGCAAATAATTTTGTAAACTTTGGTCAAATGGACAATGTTCTGTGAAAATTAAATTTCCCAAATTGACTTTAAAAGAATTTGAAAACGGGGCGGCTCAGTCAGTTAAACATCCGACTCTGGATTTCAGCCTAGGTCATGATCTCTGGGTCGTGGGACTGAGCCCCATGTTGGGCTCCACGCTGGGCATGGAATCTCCTTAAGATTCTCACTCTCGGGGCGCCTGGGTGCTTCAGTGGGTTAAAGCCTCTGCCTTCGGCTCAGGTCATGATCTTAGGGTCCTGGGATGGAGCCCTGCATTGGGGCTCTGGGCTCAGGAGGGAGCCTGCTTCCCCTCACCGTGCCTCTCTGCCTACTTGTGATCTCTCTCTTTCTCTGTCAAATAAATAAATAAATAAAATCTTTAAAAAAAAAAAAAAAGATTCTCACTCTCCCCCTCCCCCTCCCCCCACTTGTGCTCACTCTCTCTCTCTCTCTCTTAAAAAAAAAAAAGAGAGAGAGAGAGAGAGAATTAGAAAACAATGTTCATGGAAGACATTTATAAGTTGTCAAAAATGTACCTCCAAGAAATTAACACTAGATCTTTGAAAATATTAGTGAGCCAATTCTATAAAACCTTAATTTTCCTTATTATTAGTACTATTTTTAGGTAAAAAGAAATTTTTTCATAAAATTAGCATTACCATGAAACCCAAACTGTAAGAAATATTTTCCACCTATCAAATTGGCAAAGAAAAAAAAAATGAGAGAAAGGAAAAGAAAAAAAAAAAACGAAATACACAGTATTTGTTTACCTGGGAAAAACAGATCATTTTATCCCTTTGCAATGAAAATGTAAGTTGCTACCGCCTCTATGGAGAGTGTTTTGAAAGCATGCATAAAAAAGCAAAATTCTGCATATGCTTTGACCCAATAATCACACTTCTGAGAATTTACTATAAGCAAATAATCATAACTATATGCAAGAGGTTTTTGCGATAAGGATGCTCACTGCAACATTTTAATAACAAAAACGTAGCATCAACCTAAATGTTAATGTTAGCAAATTCAAGTTTGGCAAATCCATGCAATGGGATTGAGGCATAGTATTGAAATGTAGGTAATGACATTAAATGTTCACTATAAACATAGATTTTTATATGCACCCAAACAAATGAAAGCAGATGATGCAAAACACTGATTATATCCACATGGAGTGACAAATGATACTACTTTTCTTCCCCTAATCCCTTACAATGAACATGTATTATTTTCTAATCAGAAAAATCAAGAATTATAATTTTGTCGGTACACATCTTATAAAATACTTAGTAATGCTCAGAGAACCACAATAGAGGAGTTTGTGCCTGAGTTCCCCTAGTTCAAGAGGATGTGGATGAACCAGTAAGTCTTGTGACCCTTCTGAGCTGCAGGCTGGGGAGGCTTGAGACGCACAGGTTACTTTATAAAAGCACAACATCCCTTGTTTCCAGGCGCTCAGCAAGGTTCCCATCCCTGGGAAATATCGAAGGCCTGTTCTCATCCGAGGAGCTAACCAATTACCTCTTTATCCATGGCCCATCCTGCTTCTGGAAATTTCTCAACTAGAAACTGTAAAAACATCTAATTTGGCACTGAGCAGGTTTCTTAATAAATAATAAGCCAATTCAGACTCCTACCTAGATAGGGGATACTGGGAACCATCTTCAGGCTTCGGATATACTCCCGGGTCCGCTTGTAATTATCTTCTTTAGACATCAGGTAGTCCAATTTCTCAAAAGTGGTCTTGTCTTTTCGATTCAAAAGCTAAAGTGAGAAGAAGATATAAAGAGTATGAGAGAGAAGAGAAACAAACCAGAAGGGGGAAAAAAAAACGGCTAACTGTGCGCAAACACTGAGGAAAACGTCCCGAATGACACGTCTGTGGTGTACCAAGCCCTGAGTACAACTGAAGACCTTAAGAGGCTGTTACAGGCAGAGATGAAAAGTTTCATGGCCTCGATTTTGTCGTTTCTCATAGACTCTCACACTTGGAAGATCTCCTCCAAAGCTGCCTCGTCCACAGTTCTAACTGCCGCCACAGCACGCCCACGGTGGCGCCCTCCACAGGCACAGGGACCCTACAGCAGCAGGGGCCTCACGGAGTGATGCCCATTCCAGCCAGACGAACGGCCCCCCAGAGTTTCTGCACCGCTCCATCAGGTCTCTCCCTTCGTCCACAGCTTCTCGCTCTTTTCTCAACAGCTTCACCACTGCTGAAGGCCCCAAGAAATCTGACACGGTCCACTCGTGCGTGCCGTGCCCACAGTCAGGCTACCTCTCCCACCCAGGCTCTCCCGGACTCCCTGCAGTGGATGGCTGTGTCACATTTATACCGAGTACAGTATTTTAATCCAGAAAAGCCAAGCTTCTTCTCCACAGGCAGTCATCTACGGGGTGACTTGGTTCAGCAAAGACACGATGAGCATGCACCCACAGCCACAGGTACATAATGACCCTTTATGACTGAGATACCTTGTATGTAAAGCTTGGGCACCAGGGAAGGGGTCATTGTACCTGAGGAGCCTTCTTAGAAGGAAGGAATAGAAATCTGAACTCCTGGTTTTCTAGACTTGATGCTAAGGACTCACGTTACGGTTGTCCTGCAAATCTCAGGTTAAGGCCCAGTACCAGGAAATGGCAAGAAGTGTCTTTAAATAAAATGGCTTTGAGGAAAGGAGGCCAGGCTGGACGATCTGGCTTCACAAGAGGATTTGGGGGAGGGTGTCTCGGAGAAGGCTGGCTTTGGCACAGCATGTGGCTAATGTTGGGAGCTCCCCTAGGTTTAGCTTCTAGAACCCAGTGCCTCCAGGATTTGAGATCAATGGCTGAGCCCCAGCAGGATACATGGGGTACTGCTGGTCAAGCTTGGTATTGGGCGCCCTGATGGTCAGTGCAAGGATGTGGGCCTGCAGCCCTGCCACATCCATCAGACTAAGCAGGCCAGTCTTCAACTGTCCCGTCAAGCCTCACGGAGAAGTGGAACAGTCACCACCCAGCATCGGGGGAAGCAGGCCTTTTGTACCCAAGTAACCCCTTTGGGTTTAGTACAAATCAGTGCAGTTCCTAGGACCTGGGTCTGCAAATCCCAGACTCGGGCCACGTCTGGTGCATCAGAGAACCCAAACTGTTCCGGGCAGGCCCTGCCCACGTCCTTGATCCTCCGCCCAGCTAAGCAGTGACAGCGTGAGAGCTTCAGGGAAGAGAGGCAAAAGAATTAGCTGAAAAAAAGGTCCCAGTGCTGGAGAAGTTGGAGAATAAATAGCAAGCTTTTTCGCCCACTGGGCAAATCAGGACAGAGGAAGGTAGCGGTGCTACCCAGATGCGGGGGACAGCGGCTGCTGAACCGGCTTGTGGATCTGAAGCCGCTGCTCAGTGTCACAGGAACAAAGGCACAGGAAATAACAAGATCTCCCATTTGTTTTCTGTGCGCCGTAACGTACACCTGCTGTGATCTTTACAAAGCCCAGCGGCAAAGACGGAGCCCGAAGCGGCAGGCTGAACATCACAGAGATGAAGGGACCTGTCGGTGAGCCCTTGGGGAATGCGGCTCAGCAGCGGGGCAGGACGGATGTTACTGCAACGCAGGAAGCAAAGAGACACCAAGAATCCAGACAAGTAGGAAATACGTTATGGGCAAGGGAAGCGTCCAGGAAAGTCCTACATAGAGAGGAGCATTTGAAATGAACTTTTAAGGATGAGAAATTCACCACAGAACAACATACCCCACATCAGAGCCAGATACTCCAACTGTGAACTGCCCCGTTGTAAAGCCGCGCAGACTCCTCACTCTGCTGGCCGGGAGGTCATTTCTTCACTACGTGCAGCCTAGAACCCCACTGAATTCTTTGGCGATCACCCGTGTTCACGTAAAAGTCAAACAAATCCCCGTTCTCCTCACACACTGCAGCTGGGCCACGCTGCCATCCAATGTTTCCACCACTGGTTCTCTGGGTCCAGCTGGACCCCACATCCCCCGCCAAGTGCAGCCTATCTGCCTAGCCTGTCGAGGGCCTCTATGCAAGGTACTGCCGAGGGGATCGGCCTGTCGTCTGTGTCCTGGATATGGACACACGGATAGGACCAGGCCAATACGAGGCTAGAGGCCTGTGGGATGTTCCTGAAAATCACCTTGGACATTGACTTCAAACCAATGAATGGGGTTCTTTAGCAGAGTGAGACGACCAAAGGCAGCCACATTTGCGTGCTCCCTAAATTTACAACCAGGCTCCTCCGGGTCATACTTTCCCCTGTTAACCTTGCCCCTGTGCACATACGTCCTACCGATCCGCTCACCATGCCTCCCCCAGCCCAGCCAATTACACACGTGTACATACACATCCAGAAGGGCTGGATCCGGTTAACTTCACTCATCTGCTCCATTTTGTGCCCACAAATGAAATTCGGGATGGCATCAGATTTCTCAGTCATACTCAGGAAGTCAAAAGACTCAGAACATCTATTTCCCATGCATGTATTTGAAAAGTACTTGAGAACTTCCTTTGGCAAAATAAGGAAATAAACCAAATACAGGAAGATATGGGATACAGGAAACAGTGGATCCAATCCAGGAGTAGTAAATGGAGGCTCTGGGATGACGACAACAGGCCTTCAGAATGACTGGTTTCTGATTACTATCAGCCCTGGACGAGATGTCTCCAGAGAAAGAGAAGGCTCAGTAGGAAACCTGATAGGATAGCATGTTTGTTTGGGGAGGAGATAGATCTATTTATTATACATAATAAAAAATTAAAAGAAATAAAATGCTTGTAAGATTTTATATATTATGTAAATGTCTTATACTATATGTTTATTATATATAATGAAATAAAAGTATATATATCTGATATATAATACAGATATTATATATATTTATATATTAATATCATTTATATTAATATATTATTTATAATATTATATATATCATTTATATATAATATATTATTTATATTATATATTATATATATCATTTATAATATTATATATTATATGAAAATATATAGACATATATAGTTGAAACTTCAACAATGCAGGGGTTAGGAAGCTGACCACCTACATAATCACATATAACTTTTGACTCCCCAAAAACTCAACTACGAACACCCTACTGCTGACCAGAAGCCTTACTGACAATATAAACAGTCAATTAACACATATTTGGTATGTTATATGTATCATATACTATATTCCTATAGTAAAGAAAGCTGGAGAAAAGAAAATATTAAGAAAATCATAAGGAGGGGCGCCTGGGTGGCTTAGTGGTTCTGCCTTCGGCTCAGGTCATGATTCCTGCATGTTTTAAACTTTTATTGCAACTAGAGCCATAAACTGAAAACCTTATACTAATTGAGGGTCCCTGAGATTTCAGACCTTACGGGAAGTCTCAGGAAGGAGCCATCAAAACTACATACAAGAAAATAAATTACTTGCCTGCCACAGTCAAACAGATACTGAAAGTATTCATGCTCAGGAAGAGAGGTAAGAAAATAGATCAATTGGCGCCTGGGTGGCTCAGTCAGTTAAGTGTCTGCCTTTGGCTCAGGTCATGATTCCAGGGTCCTGGGATCCAGTCCTGCATCGGGCTCCCTGCTCAGCAGAGAACCTGCTTCTTCCTCTCCCTCTGCTGCTCCCCTTGCTTGTGCGTGTTTGTGCTCTCTCTCTCTCTCTCTCACTCTCCCTCTCTCTCTCTCTCTCTTGCTTTTTCTCAAATAAGTAACTAAAATCTTAAAGAAGAGAAAAGAAAAAATAAGATCAAGAAAGAGCTCACAAAATCCAACAGGCAACTTCACTTCTGGCAAAGCTGAAGCAGTGAGGCACTCTGAGATCTCTTCCACAATATTTATAATGACTGGGGTTAACTGTGCAATTATACCTGTCTCCCTCAGCAAACAGCGAATCCCATGAAGGCAGTGGCCATGCTGGTTGGGTTCACACCACCATTTCCTGAATCTGGTATAGCTCCCAACACAGACAGTACATTGCCTAAGTATTTGTTGAATAAAAGAATGGAAAACTAATAATGATAACTTAAAAATCCAAATCCTTGGAAAATTTTGAAAACTCCAATAACTCTTGGGTAAAAGAAAAAAATAAAAGCCAGGATAATGGACTATTTACAAACCACAAACAATGAGAAACCATATGTTAAGCTATGTGATTGAGGCCAAAACTGTACTGAGAGGAAAATGCATGGTTTCAAACTCTTTTCAAATTAAACAAGTAAGAATATAAATGAACTACACATTCAACTCAAGAAGCTAGGGAAATGGGTGGGGGTAAGTAAGGGAAATCGATTAGCAGATAAAATTAAAAACTGATATGTTCCAAAGCAAAACTAAATGCCAAACCTATAGAAATGATAACTAGACCCAAGAACTTTTTATACCAACAAAAGGTAAACCCTCTCTAAAATAGGGCATCAAGCAAAAATATACAACATTAGGATTGAGAAAGGGTCTGTGACCATAGATGCAAAGTACACTAAAATTACAAAGTAAAAATCAAGCCCCAGGATACTGATATTACATAATTTTCACGATGTCAAGTGTCAGCTGTGTGGGATAGATGGGACTCATTAATCACAGGGTCAAAAACCAGTAGGATCACAAATCTTAGTCAAATAGGTTGCTTTTGGAAATTTCCCCTATCACACACGCTCAGAGAACCCACATGTGGCACTTGGATTTGACTAATGATGAAAAATTCCCTCATCTGGTAATTGGCTCCAATCTGGAAGCTGTCTCCATGGAGGGAAAAAGAAAAAGTCCCTCAAAATCCTCTTTAGGAGAACATTGGTATCTTGGTCCCTCGCCTTGAGAGAATAACTTTTCTTGATACGTGGAAATGCTTTCCAACAGAATAACATTTCCTGATACGTGGAAATGCTTTTCGACAAAGTCCGTTGCTCCAAATATGTTAAAACTGGCTCAACGTTCTATTTCAATTCCAGTGTCTACTGTCGGTATGGAAAGAATTTTTAGTGCTGTGGACAATCTATGGACCAGTGGATTGAGCAGATGGAGTCTGGAAGGAGTAAGGAGTAAAACAAGGCCACTCAGAAGTCATCTTTACCTCTTCGGATACAAACTATCAGTTTCTGAAAAATAAGCTACAAAGTCGAGTATCTAATGTAAACTATTCGCAATGGAGCCTGTCGTCAGTAAAATAAGGGATCCTTGTGACTTGGAAACTTCAGAGGTTTCTGGGCTGTCTATTCCCCTTTGTCTTTGATGAAGGCCTTCTGAAACTCTACATACAGAGGTTAACTTGTGGAAAATGCGGTCATGTCCCCAGAAAGGCAAATTATGTCTCTAGAAATGCTACTGGTTATCACCCTGGGAATACTAGTTTTGTAGCCATTTAAAAAATTATTTTGGCATTCTGGGGCACCTGGATGGCTCAGTCAGTTAAGTGTCTGCCTCTGGCTCAGGTCATGATCTCAGGGTCCTGGGATCCAGTCCCACACTGGGCTCCCTGCTCAGCAGGGAGCCTGCTTCTCCCTCTCCCTCTGCCCGCCGCTCTCCCTACCTGTGCTCTCGCTCTCTCTCAAATAAATAAAATCTTTAAAAAAATTACTTAGGGATTCCTTATGTAACTATGGAATACAGTCCTCTAGATTCTCTTTTGATAGCTTGGTATCTTGGTATACTGGTATCTTACTGGTTGTAATATTTTACTGGTTCTCTCACTAACGACTCAAAATCTCTGGCAAGTTTTCATTTAATACCTATATGAGTCATGAGTTCACCTGTTAAAAACATTATTCTTGAACAGTTTACGTGGACACACACATATATATGCATACATTCACACGCATACATACATAATGGATAATCTTATAGGACAATTTTTATCACTTGTTTCCAGTAGTTTTGTTAAATTTTTATAAATTCTGCTCCTAGTAACCCAGGCAGACACTCTCACAAAACCCCCAAAGTAGAGCCAGAAGGTTGAGACTCATCCCCAAATGGAAGCTTTGTCAAGGCCCCATCCTGGCTTCAGAGTTGGTTTGCGTAGGTGAGGAATCAGGCACCAAGTGTGTGTCTCCATTTGTCCAATCTGATTGAACAATGAAAAAAGGCTGGCTGAGACAGGAAGGGTCAGAAATAATAGGAGAGGGCTCTGGAGAGAACAAACTCTATTATGGGAAGGAGCACCTTCAGGAAGAAGGAGTCATAGAAACAAGTCTCTAAGGATTTCAACCAGCAGAGAACAGTGGCCTGGAGGTAGGAACACACAAGGATGCCCAAGAGGGCAGCGGTTTGGTAGAAATGTTGCTTTGGACAAGACTGGAAAGGTCGATGCACTCTTATGTCTACTGTGCAGCATTATCCACAATAGCCAGGATAAGGAAGCAACCTAAAAGCCCATCAGCAGACAAGTGGATAAGGATAATAACGTATTAATATGCAGTGGAATATTACACAGCCACGAAAAAGGATGGGTTGCGCCACATGCAACAACACAGGTGGACCTGGAGGGTGCTATGCCAAGTGAAGTAAGTCAGACTGAGAAAGACAAAGGCCATGTGATTTGACTCAGAAACCAAATGAAGAAACATTTAAGAAACAAAAAGCAGAATCAAACCTGTAAATACACAGAACAAATCAATGGTTGCCAGAGACAAGGAGGATGGGGGATGAGCGACATGGGTGAAGGGGAGTAGGAGATACAGACTTCCAGTTATGGAATGAGGAAGTCACGGGAATAAAGGCACAGCCTGAGGAAGACAGTTAACGACACTGTAATAGGGTTGTGTGGTGACAGATGGCAGGCACACTGGTGAGCAGAGCATCACCTATAAACTCGTTGAATCGCTATGGTGTATGCCTGAAACGATTGTAACACGGTGTGTCTGCTACATTCGAATAAAAAAAATTAATAATTTTTAAAAGACTGGAAAGGGCGTAGAGATGGAAACTTGCCACTTGGCAAAGTATGTTTTTAGTGTTGCCATTTGGAAACCACGGACATATCGTGACCATTTTGGCTACTGGTTCTACTCTTCTGATGCTTCCACTAGACTTGCAAAAACAGGGCACCAATCACAAGTAGCTAAGCCTGCACAGCAAATACTAATCAAAGGGGGAAAGAATGAGTTGACTGTGGCCGTGTATGAACAGGAAGTTCTGCTAGCCAACTCGTGCATCTCTTCCACACGTGACTCGGGCCACCGAGCTGCTATGTTGCTGGTGGTGGCAGATGCCCCACTGTTTGTTTTTTGAGATCAGGAAGTAGATGTGAAGTAGGTATGAAACCTTCCGGTATTTGCTGCCGTTGCCAAAACGTCTCCACTGCGTCCTCCTCTACGCTCCGCGGTATCCTCACCGCCTGTGAGCATTCTTTAAGCACCACACTCCCCAAGACAAGTTTCCCCCAAAACACCCACTGAGACATAGCAATCCTCTTATCCCAGCTCTGCATCTCCCCTGACTCTCAGGGATCACTGGAGTCCAGGGTTCGGAATCCAAATGATGGCTAAAACTTGGCTAATGAGATATGCGCTATTATAAAGCTGGGGGGTGGGGAGTGAGTGTTCAAACAGCAGGTTAAAAAGAATGGCACCCACAGAGTTATATCAGGCCCCCCACTTTGGAGGAGTGGGGGGCACAGAGCCCCCAACCAAGCAAGGGGTGGCAAAGAATGAAAAGCGGTCTTTGAACAGGAAAGCGGAAACACTGGAGCTCTTCCAGGGCGATCCCTCCGGCAGCGGTGTGAGGAAGGGCCAGAGACGCCGGGAGCAAGGAGAGCAGCCCGAAGGTGGTGGCGATCTCAAGTCAGGGATAACCGGGCCTGGTTCACTCGGGAACAACGAAGAAGAGTTGAAAATAACGCTAACAACAGTAACAGCCATGGCTAATAGTCATCCAACACATCCCATGTGCCACATTTCTCAACACTCTTTCATATATTTACTCATTTAATCCTTACCACAGAGGCAGATCTAAGGCTGAGCTCAGATATCTGATTCATAACTAACTGAAGATATCTGATTCCATGGGACACTCCCGCTCGCTGCTTGGCCTGGGGTCCCCACACCAGTTCGGGTCTGTGTACTCAGACTCCATCGCTGCCTGAGGGGCAGGCTGGGGTGACAGTTTCCCATAGGTGACTTTTTTGACTCATGCTTTCATGGGGCTCCCCCAGGCTGGACAGAGACGTTCTGATGGGTGACACTTGAGGGGTCTCGGGTTCCTATGGGTAGCTGAGTTTCAGCCCCCCATGAGCACGGGGCCTGTGACCTGGACGGTCCTTCCATGCACACGAGAGAACCCCGGTGCCAGCCGCAAAGCCGATACACAGCGGTCCCTTCTCAACCGTGCTCATGGTGCTGACTCTGAGAGCAGGCTTTATTTCTAGCACGTGGTGACTCCCCTTTCTTGGCTGCTGGTTCGGCTTTGCATCTTGGTTTTTAGTTTGGTTGTATTTTATCCAGCGTTTATTTGTGTTTGTGTGTTTGGAGCAGGCCATCGGGAGGGAGGGGCCTATTCCCCGTCAGCTCCGTCTACCATATTGCCGCAAAGTCCAAAACACAATCTGCTAAGAGAGTCTTCTGGCACTCTCGATCACTTCCTGGAAACCAAAGCTTGATTTCAGACATGCCAAGCGTGAGCTGTCAAAGGAACATGCAAGCAGAGGGCTGTGCGGAGCAGGCGTGGGAACATGGGTCTAGGGCTTCAGAAAGAGGCTGAGCGTGAGCTGAGGAGACTGCCTCCACCGGGCGCAGAAGTGATGGCGAAGCTCTCCGTGCCGTGCCATCAGATCCCCAAGGGATGGGAAGCGGACAAGAGGGCGGGATTTGGGGTCAGAGCCTCACCGAACACTTACATCCAGTGGGCAGGAGGAACAAAAGCAGTCGGGGGGGGGGGGCAGCTGTCAGAACAGCGAGAAGAGGACTAAGCCAAGGAAAGGAGATTTTTCGAGAAGGGGGTGATGAAGTGTCCAATGTTGTGGCAATGAAAGGAAGAGGAAGTTGACAATGTTAGCAGAGTTCATGACTGCGACCTTCAAGAAGCAATCCAGGCACGGCTATGAGGAAGGGCAGGGGAATAAGTCTCTGGAGGCACAAACGTTGGTTTCCTCTGCCCTCCATCTCTTCACCGCCTCACTCATCTTGCCTCCCACCTGAGCCAAGGCTCAGGAAAGCCTGAAAGAGGCAGTCCATGCCTATCACCACCTTCTCAACAACATCAGAGGGGGTTCCCTGGGGCATTACATCAGACACAGGGAACAGAGACACTTCCTGAATAACAGACTCGAAAGTCCAAAATATGTGGATGCCACACATCTACCTTCTCAGGACATTTGCGAAGTGGCTGTTCTCCAAACTGCAGAGCTTGATGACCCCTGCCCCCAGGTGTCTGGAGTGAGAGCCCCCCTCCCAGGAGGTTCCCTTTCCAGGTCCCCACCCTGCAGACCAGGCCTCCTGGCCCATTGGTTATGATTTCCCCTTGCTGCTGCAGATGAGTCAAACTGCCTGGATCAATTCAGCAGGAAAGAGAAAATCATGGTAGGAACACGCAGAGCCAGCAGAGTGTGTGTGTGTGTGTGTGCGTGCGTGCGCAGCACATGACTATAATTACTGTAAAGAGTGAGTCACCCAAACTCCAGGAATTCTATACCCCCAGGTCACTAGTGAGTAAGTCAGCCTCCTCCTGGGACCACTCTGATCAGAGAAAAGGCTTCCCCATCATCGTGGCTGCTCAGGCCCCAAACCTAGAAATCCTCTTCATTCCCTTCTTTTCCTCCTCTCCAACACCGGCCACACGAATCTGCCAGTCTGCCTTCAGAATGCCTCCCCCGTCAGTCTCCCCCCCACCCCGTGTACCGCCCCCTCCCCAGCCCAAGCCGCACCAGCTCACTCCTGGATGCTGCCCGACCTCCTGAGCAGGCCCCGTTTCCCATCTTGGCCCCTGCACTCTCCGCCCAGTTTGTTTTCCACACAGTAGCAACAGTAATTTAAAAGACAAAAAATGAGAAGCAGCTGTAAGCCAGATCGTGTCCGGCTCCATGCACTCGAAACAGAACCCAACTCCCGTCCTGGGCTGCAAGCCCTTCACAGTGGGCCCACCGCCCACCACGACATCTTGCATCAATCTCCCGGCCCACGGTGCCCCTGCCACACCGGCGCTGAGTTTCTTGATGGCACCAAGCGTCTTCCCGCTGTGGGCCTTTGCACTGGCTCTGCCCTCATCCTGGCCCGGCCGGCTCCCTGTGCTACTCAGGCCCCAACTTAGCGCGCTCCTCCTTCTCAGAAAGGCCTTCCCCGGTGGCCCAGGCTCCAGCAGACCCCAGTCATCCTCTCTCACACCCGCCTGTCCCGGGCTCCCGTGTCACTCCCATGCCCATCGGACAGGACTTTGCTCCCTGCTTCACACACTCAACAAATGTTTATCCGTCACTTCTTATACCAGAAGACAGGACGCGCGCTTCTCCTCCCTGTCTCCTCTGAACAACACGAAAGCCCATAAGGACGGGGCCCTTGACCACAGCCTCGAGGCCTGGCATGGAGGAAGCATTCGGTAAATATTTGATTTGTAGAATGAAGAGAGCCGGTAGCACGTACTCAGGAAACCAGAACTGACCGATTCTGTCTTGCTCACATCGCACGGCCTTGAGGCAGCCAGTACTCCGGAGAGGCCCAGTGCTGGGATTAATCAGACCCTAACTGTGTTTTTCTAGGCCAGCAGAAGGTGACTCCCTCCCTGTTTGCACACAAGCCAGCATTTATTAGGGCCTACTGTGTCTCCGACCCATCCCAAGTCACTCAGCCGCTGGCACCCTGCAGCCAGCCACGGACAGGTCACCGGGCTGCCCTGCCTACAGCTGAGGACCAACTGGCCCTCGCTGGAGGTCATCCGTGCTGCAACCACGGAGCACGTCTCCGCCCACAGCCAGAATTCCCTTCTGTCCAGCTTTCCCAGATATCCAGGGTTTCAGCCGCCCCAGGGACAGCACTCAGGGAGTTAGTCACAGCCTGCCCGAGGGCCCAAGGGCCAGGCCTCTTCCCAGCGTGTGTGCCTCTTTCTCCCTGCCCTGGGCCCAGCCTGATTCCAACATCAGGCTCCATCACCGACAAGCCACCCAGTGCACTGGCCAAGAACACGGACTGTGCGCGCCAGCAAGGCAAGGCGGTCTCACACCAGCTCCGGCACTCGCCAGCCCTGGGATCTTCGTCAGGCCACCGCGCCGCTGAGAGCCTCAGTCTTCCTCTCTAAAAAATGAAGACTCGGGGCGCCTGGGTGGCTCGGTGGGTTAAAGCCTCTGCCTTTGGTTCAGGTCATGACCTCAAGGTTCTAGGATCGAGCCCTGCCTCAGGCTCTCTGCTCAGTGGGGAGCCGGCTTCCCCCTCTCCCTCTGCCAGCCTCTCTGCCTACTTGTGATCTCTCTCTCTGTCAAATAAATAAATAAAATCTTCAAAGAAAAAAAAAAAAAAGAAGACTCTAGGGGCACCTGGATGGCACAGTCAGTCAAAAAGTCCAACTCTTGGCTTCAGCTCAGGTTGATCTCAGGGTCATGAAACCGAGCCCCATGTCAGGCTCTGCACTCAGGGCGGAGTCTGCTTGGGTTTCTCTCTCCTTCTCCCTTTGCCCTCAACACCTCCTCCTCTCTCTCTAAAATAAATAAATAATGTTTTTAAATGAAGACTACAAAAGTACTGACCCTCTGGGCTGCGATGGCAGTGTCCGCTGTGCCCCTGCTCCTCCCTGGTCTGTGGGCCATGAGGTCTCCCCAATACCAGGTCAAGGGAAAAGTGGGGAGAGGGGAAACAGCTCTTTTTTGGCAATACATCTATGGCTAATCTCAATACCAGAAATAATAGCAAATGAAGGAAAAGATTCAGCACAATAGACATATACAGCGCAAACAACAAGCATATCCTCAGCTCGGCACCAGGGATACAAAGAAAAATCAGACGTCACCGTGAAAGAAGGCGGTCGAAGCGAGAGGAAGACTCGTCGACGGAACCACAGAGTAGAAGCGCTGAGTGCTCGTAACAACAGGGATGGAGACAGTGTCGGGAAGAGATGCAGCCGCCCCTTTCCACTGGGCTGGGTGATCAGGATGAAGGGGGAAAAGGATGCATTGGGCCCCCTCCATTTCCCAAATGCTCTGTGCCAACCACTGTCCTAGGGCCAACAGGACGGGTGGGCGAGAGGAGACTTGCAAGACTCCCCTTCTGCCCTCACCAACTACACAGCTCCTGCGGGTCACGGAGAGCCACCACATTGCTGACGGTAAGATCTGTGCACGCGGAGATTCCTAATTCATCTCTCTGAGTCCCCACGTAGCTCCCAGAAGCTCAAGAAACCATAACAGCATCTAAATAATGGAAAAAAGACTCTCCAGGCAACTTTTGGAAAAAGCCTCATGGCTCAGATGGACTCAGGGACTCACGGGCCTGGAGACAAAAGGACAGACCAGGGGCTTCCAAGCTTGCTTTCAACCTCCCAAGCCACCGCTGAGCTGAAATCCGCCCAGGAGCCCAGGACGTCAAACAGAGGAAGACAGAGCTGGTGGAAACAGCCTCCTCTTCCCCGGCCCCCAGCGGCCTTCAAGGCAGCTCCATGGAACCCTTGGGGCTCCACGAAGCACTGACGCAAAACCACTCATCGGGGCCAACCTCTGAGAACATAGAGGGAAACGCGTCCCACAGAAGTCACGCTCTGAACAGCGGCTGAACGCAAACCCAGTTTCTGACTCCAGGCTAAGACGTCTCGCTCCACTTTGCTAGGGCTAGGTCTATGGAAAATAGCAATTTAAAAAAAAAAATAAGGCTCATTTCTGATCACCTACAACATAATCCCTAAGTGTTTTAAAGGCCCCTGAATTAGCCAACTATGAAACTGAGCCCAGCCCCGCAGACTGGCAGAAAGAAGTTCGGAAATGAGTTGCAGAAGCACAGCTGACAATTCCATATAGTTTCCTTCAGTTCTGTGGGACATAAACAGGTCTTGAAAGGCTTGGGCTGTGTGGCTGTGGGAGACCCTGGACCAGGCGGGCCAGGAGGTGAATGCTAATGAGCTATGGAAACAGCAATTACTTCCCCCATGTCAGGCACTGTGCCAAGCTAAGGAGGATAAAGAGGGCTGAGATATTTTTAAAGTATTTTTATAGCAGAAAAACTTTCCTACAGACTCAATTATATAACTATCAGACTCCACCTCTGAGCTGAAATTATCCACGGCCTTCAGGAATAAAAACAAAACAAAACCCCACTTCTCTCTACAGGAGGGCCACAGGTTTCTCCAGAGAGACTCGTAGCTATATGGCCAGCAACCCTGGGCAGCTGCGAACCATCAGCCCAGAGACCTTCCCAAGGGCAGTTTGGAGCCTCTCAGAGAAGAATGCCAGCCAAGCGGAGGGCAGAAGTCAGGTCACTGACCTAGCCACCACACGTGACGTTGTGTGTCCGGGAAGGTCCACTCGAGGGGGCTCTGGCCCCAGCCTTGCTGGCATCCTCCCAACTTCCTCATCTCAAAATGGGCTGAGGTCCCTGACGGAGACAGGACGCCCAGGGAACCCACGGTAATCCTCTGTGATCGGCGAAGGACACGCAGTCAGAGAAAGCCCTCGGGGGGCTCAAGGAATGAAGAACTTCACCAGTGAAATGAGAGTCAAAATCAAAGGAATTAACTTACAGCCCAGGTTTTTGTCAGCCTGAAGATAGGTGCACTTTGTAATGCCGACACCACAGACATGAGAGAATGAAGGTTGTTGAGTTCTAGAAGTTTCTGAAAAAAGACATGGAATAGATTATTTTGCTGCTATAAACAACAGAACAAAAACATGCTCAAATGTTACCAAATGTTGTCATATTTATGAAATTCGATTATACTTAAAAATATCTCATGTAGAAAATACACTTCTATGGAGTTCACAGAAACCATATGCTCTTCTCTCAAACTGTCAAAAGGTGAGTTTGCATCTAAAACACTTGCAAAATTTTATAAGCTGACTAGTCTGGCTGCTGGACAGAAACGTGGCTCGGGATTAAGGTCTGATAATGTCCCTCATGTTCTTTTTTTAGATGAATCGGAACTGTCCCAGGAGGCTTTTGTAAACGGAAGCCTCGGCTGTGCCAACAATATCCATGTGGGTCATCTGCGACTACCTTACACCCGGAGCAAGAGGGCCCGAGGAAAAATGTCACCAATCTGCATGACCCCCTCAGTTAGGGAGACAGAGCCCTGGCTTCTCGGTCCCTTGCTTGTGCTCCTCTGAGCCAGATCCCACGCTGCTGAGAACATGTGGATTCAGTCCAGTCTCACGCAAGTTCCCGACCATGGAAGACAAGAGTAGGGGACACAGCCGAGAGTAAGCACAGAAAGATGTTCTAGGTTTGGTGCTGACGGAAACCTGCTAATGGGACTGGGGTCACCTTGTCATTCTTGGGAGCCAGTGAAGATTGGGCCAGCGAGCGGGCTCCACGGAGCCAAGAGACCTGGCTCTAATCCCTGCTCCCAATCCCCGTGTGCCCTGCAGCGGGCGGCCCGAGCTTCGGCGCGCTCATACCTACCACAAGGAAGGTACCCACAGCACGCAGGCTGCACGGGATGGCGCACCAAGTGCCAGGCAGGGAGAGTGCTCTGCGCCCTGTGGGCTGCTCATGCCTTACCGGTAAGACTTCTGCCCTGCCCGCCCCCTCACCTGTCTGCAGGAGGACCAAGCTCAGGTGCCCCTTCCTCTAGGATGTCTTCCCTGACCCTGTTCCCAAATCTAGGGAGTGTGGGGCCCCTGCCTCTGTGCTCCCACAGCAGTCTGTGTATCTCCTTAACACACTGGCCTGTAGTCGCTTTGACCTGCTACTCTCTCGCCCTGGACCACGTGCTCCCTGGGAGCAGCGGTGAAGACGTACCTGCCGTCACATCCCTAGAGCCTCATACAGCAAACAGTAGGGCCCAGTGAATGAATGCATAAATAAAAAGCCCTTATGTCTAGTCCTCACGGCTCTGTTCCTACTCAGAGATTTCTCCTCTACCACACAAGTTAATATTTCCTTTCATACATCTTGTAACAATCCCTAATTGTTTCCTGTGTGTAATAATAGATTCTCTGAGAGGACTGAATTTCATCCTATGTATCTGAAAGGCTACGCCTGTCACACAATTTCTTTTAGAGCTGAAGGTCCTCTGGGAGATCATCTAATCCACTAGTCTCATTTTGCAGAGGGGAAACCAAGGCCCCGAGGAAGGAGGGGTCTGCCCAAGAACACCCTCAGGGTACAGTGCCAGTGCGATGAGCCAGCGTTGGAAGATGGCAGAGGTTAGGTGGGACCGTCTTGGATTCCTTGGACAGGCACCGCGAACTCATTTCTGGAAAGCACCGGAGGCCTAGAACTTCATCCCGCTTTCTCTCACGGCCCAGCATGAACGCACCGACAGTAACGAGCATCGTTAAGCCCAGCCCCAGCATGGTCCCAAGCACTTCCGAACGCGCACGGCGTGATTGTGTCTGTTGCCCCTGATATAACTTCTAGATGGATGCCCTTAACCTTCCCGTGGCGGCAGCGCAGCAGCTCCCCCGAAGGCAAAGAGACACGCTGCAGCTTGCGCGCTACAAGGCCCTGGGCACGGCCACTCACCTCTCTAAACCTCCCCTTCCTCCTCCAGAAATGGGAGCATAACAATGTGACCATCAAACACTCTTCACATTTCAGTACAGTGGCCGCTGTGGTGCCTGGTTCATAAGGGCATCAGAAAAGGCCAGCAGGCCTAGGGTCCGGGTGGGAACACAACCCGTGCACACAGCACACAGCGAACCGGGCAGAACAGCAGCGCGCTGCCCGGGTGTGGGCGAGCCCCGCGGTCGGCAGCAGCGTAAGGGGAGGCGCTGGCAAGGTGATGAGAGCGGTCCGGGAAAGCCCATGGCATCGCTACCTGGGCTGGCCAACAGAGGAGGAGAGGAGGGGAAAGGTGGGGCACAGACGTAAGCCTGGTGCTCACCTGGCAGGGACGGAACACGTCAGGGCAGGGGGCAGGAGGTGGCAGTGAGGAGCGGGGGGCCTAGGCCCCAAGCTCAGGATGGGGGTTGGGTGAGCTCTGCTGACAGGGGACAGAAGTGCAGGATGTGACGGTGTCACATAGCCCATCAGGCCCCAGTACTGGCTGAATCTGAAACAGGCGGAGGAACGGACCCCAGAGGGAGCCCCCAGGGCCCCACAGAGAGTCTGAACACCAGCTGAAGAGACTGCCATAAAGCGGGCGGAGGGCCGCACCACCACGCATGCACGGGGGCGGCGAGGCCGAGCGGGCACCCAGGCCGCTCCTACGGCCTAAGGAAGTCAGGTCACAGCCTTCTGCTTGAACCCAGCCGAGCACGCCCAGAGCAAGGCAGCTGTCAAAGTACTGAGGAAACTCGTTCTGCAAGAGGGAGGGAAGGAAGGAAGGGAGGGAGAGAGGAAGGAAAAAATAATAATAAAAGAGCTTACCTTGGCTATTTTCACAAAATGGCTCAGGATTTCTGCCCTTATTTTTAAAGTCTGTGCTGTTAGAATTTCTCGAACAACCCAAAAACTGACCTGTAGAGTCAAATACACACACATACACACACACACACACACACACACCAGAGAAGTGGTTAAACCCTGGACCACCCCCGTCGCCCTCGCCCACCACAGACAGGGATTTCCCGGAGGTCAGGAAGCTGGAGGAGCGCAGCCTGGGGCTGCAGGTGGTTGAAGGTTCCTTTACGACACCCAGCCCTGCAAATGGGGCCCCCCTTCAGCACCTCGTCTCGAACACACACAGTGGTGCCGAGAGAGACAAGGACTTTCCTCATCACCCGGGGAATTACTGGGCCTCTACAACATATGAATCTCTCTGAAGCTGTGGCAGGAAATTTTTTTTTTTAAGATTTTATTTATTTGACAGAGAGAGAGAGAGAGAGATCACAAGTAGGCAGAGAGAGAGGGGGAAGCAGGCTCCCCGCTGAGCAGAGAGCCCGACGCAGGGCTCGATCCCAGGACCCCGGGATCATGACCTGAGCCGAAGGCAGAGGGTTTAACCCACTGAGCCACCCAGGCGCCCCATGTGGCAGGAAATTTTGAGATGAATCAGACAGATTCCTGCTCAGAAGGCCCTCAGTTGTGGAAAAACCATGGCTGGGTGGCGTTGGGTGGATGGATCGACAAATGGCCATTCAAACGGGTATGTTCACTGGCTGAACCACCATGAGATCTATATCCCCAGCCAGACCTCAAGTGAGTAGCATTCACCAAAATTTGCATAGTTGTAACAAATGTAATTTTCTAGGAGAGGTTCACCCAATAATTTAAATGATATGCAAGTGTCTTTCAAAGTTCCATAAAGCAATGCAGGTGAAGGGACATGTTTTTCGGGAGACCACTTATGCCAAAAGGACATGCCAGTACTTTGGGTTCAGAACATTATTCATGCTTCAACAAAAGAAAAAAGAAAAGAACATTATTGATGCTTGACCTCTCACAGAAATCAACACCCCTGAGCCCCTGAATCCTTCTGGGAACAAGCAAGTTATCTACCAGGGTATAGCTGACTCACACGACACCTCCATACAGCACGGAAGGGGCTCTGTGCCAAGAAAGTTTGGGAAGTGGTTACTTTCTTGTTTATGTCTTGCTACTGTAACGACAGGGCTGTGTGACACACAGAATGATGGCACAGCCAAGGGAGAGAGACAGCTGAGCCGAGCACAGGGATGTGTGGAACTGAAAGGAAGGCAAAGGCATCTAAAACTTCTGAGTTTTACAAAGAAAAATAGGGATATTGCAGAGTTAACAAAGCACCTTTATTTGCTGCGACCAGATTTTTTTTTTCTCTTTCCTGAAATAGTCACTTTTCAACGAGAAAACAAGAGTGACCAAGAATCAAAAATTTGCTTTTTATGTTAAACAGGAATATTATAGAAAAGTTTTTCCGTGTAATTATCTGTGGTTGCCTCCAGGACATGCCTGGGTTTCCACAGAATCATTTTTTCCAAAGAATTGCTTAAAATTAAGTTCAGACTCAAACGTTTACTAGCCAGTTACAGAAGAAAGATTTTTTGGACATCAAATGACATGTCCATAAACCTTATATTTTAATACATGCACATTTTTATGCCACATAATCTCAAGTGTGATAATTTATATGTGTAATTTAATAGATTCCTGTGGGCCAAAAAAAAAATCACACATATTTAAGGCCTAATTATGGCGCACGGCAGGGTCGACGCTGGTCTGCAGCACACAGGTGCAGACGAAACTCCGGGTCGGCAGGATCCTCTCGAAATCCCAGGGCAATCCTAGACATGGAAGAAGTTCAACCGAAGCGGACCGGAACATGGGGGAGTTAATGGTAGAGGAAGGCCTGCTGGAAGAGGCAGGCCTTGAAAGATGGGTAGACTTCAAGCAGGTAAAGATAGGATCGGGGTACAGCTGTACACACCACGACTGCAGGAGGCTGAGTGGGCCGACTGGTCGGGTGTTTGCAGGTGCCCTGTGCGGTCATCATAGGGGCGGGAATCAAAGCTAGGAAAGGCACTGAAGGCCAGATGACGGGGGTTCTGGAACATAAGGTGACAAGAAGGACCTTAGGTGCTATTCTACATGGGAAGACTTCCAGAGGCTTCCGAGCAGAGAAGTGACAGAGCCTTCTGTGGGGACACGCATCAGGAAGCTGATGCAATGGTCCAAGTGGCAGGCGGGAGGCCTGAGCTAGGGCAGGCTGAAGGAGATGGAGAGAGGGGCAGGTTAGAAAGACATTACACAGGTAGAATCAGCAAAGTTTCAAACGTTTTTTATTCTCTTTTCTAACTACAAAATTTAAGAGAAGCTTAACGCAGAAAGCAAGGGGCAAAGAGATAGGCACAAAAGGCAGAAATCATTTGCACCCTCATTCTCGTATACAGACCATCGCGACACACATTGTGGCTTCTGTCCTTCTACTGTCCTTCCCATACACAGAACAGACATCTATCTTTTTCAGCTAAATTGGTATATTTATCATCATATTATCACAAGTATTTTTCTAAGTGAATAAATATTCCTCTACAATGTAATTTTCAGCAGCTGTCAAGTATCTTAGGGAGGTACCTCCTATCGCTGGACAGCTTATTTCTAAGTATTTTGTTGCACTAAGCGATGCTGTGGTGAGCACCTCTATACATATATATCTACTCGTTTTTAATTAAGGTCTTAGGATAAATTCCAGTAAGGTGGAGTGAATAAAAGCATGTGTACCTTTTTTCAAAAGTATATGTTAAAAAATTGGCCTCCAAAAGATTTATTTGTTTACCCATCAACAAGTTTGAACTGATCCACGTCCCCTCACAGGCAAATTACCAGTTACTACAATTCTTTTTTTTTTTCTTTTTTTCTTTTTTTTTTACTAACCTAATGGACAAAATAATGTCTCACTATTTCTATTTTGGATTTCTTTCCTATTACGGGCCATTTGTATAATTTGCCTGGTGAATTACCTGCTCAGATCCTCACCCACCTTCTCATGGGACATCTATCCCCTTACTATTGATTAGTAAAAGTTCTTTGTGTGGTAAAGAAAATATATTAACCCTTTGTGGGCCATATACTTTACCAAGAATGTAGAGAAATTGGTACTCTTCTACTTTGTTCGTGATGCTATAAATTCATAGGACCATCTGGAAGAGCAACTTAAATATACCTTTCAAGATGTTAAACTTATATTCTCCCTAGAAGTTTTATCTTATGAAAACACACAAATTCAGAACTCATCTATAAGGATTCACCAAAGTTCTGTTTATAAAGAAAAAGAATAGGAAAAAAAAATGCCTATCAATAGGAGACTGGTTACATAAATAATGGTGTCACCTCAGACTTTGGAAAGAAGTTGCTATGGAAGGAAGTGAGCTGTTGGGATTATTCTGCACAGGAAGTTGGTCTATTCTTCCCCATTTATTTTTGCAATCATTTAGTTATATGAGAAAGACTTGTGGATATTTACTTTACGCTTTGGGTTTATAACCCAACACTATGTTATTTATTTTGTTGCTTAAAATGCTCCAGCTTTGGCCACTGAAAGCTCTTTCAGTTTGCTCCTGTGTTTCTTTGACCCACCCCCTGCATTGTTTTGGTTGGTGGGTTTGGCTGGTTTGAGCACTTCCTTATTTTCTGGTACTGTGACAGGCTCATCGGGATGCTACTGCCCCAAGACTAAACCAGCCATTTCTCCAGGGAGCTTTGGTTCCTTTGATTAGAGAATGGTATTAGAAACCAAGATCTGGGCTCTAGGTGTGCTTATTGCTACTGGGCTGTCACTGTCTGGAGGTCGTCTTGGCTGGCAGAACCAGGTAGTGTGTGTGTGTGTGTGTGTGTATACTAACCCAAGTACATGTACATATCCATAAATATTTCTATATGTATCCATCTATATCTATATTAAAATAGATATGAGTTCCTATTCTGTCATAGCATTCTATCCTTGCTTGTCTGTAACTTTCCACTCCAATAGCAAAAAACCTGGGTCCTATCATCTGCCACCCATTTCCTTAATTGTTCAATTCCAGTATTCAGGTATAATGGCTTCAGAATTGTTACCCAATCCCCCGGGGAAGCAACTCCATCAACGAGAGTACAGAGCTTATATACAGTTTCTTTTGTCGTTAGTCTTACAGGCTCCATTCATTTCCAAAGTTACTTAGGTCAGCACCTTTTCCCCTCACCCCCCTCAGTGATGTTGTTTCACACATTTATAATGCGTTTGGATTTTCTTGTCATATCCTGCATTCCACTCTAGGATTCCTTAATTTCCACAATACATTTTTAAAATTTGCATATACTAAAGTTTACTCTTTGTCCTGTAAAGTTCTATGGGTTTTCGCAAATTCATAGTGTCATGCCAGTAACGATGTGTATCATACAGTATCACACAGAATAGCTTCACCACCCTAAGAAATCCCCTGTGCTTCACCTACTTAACAGTGGTTAACCTCTGGCAACCACTGATGGATCTGTTTATCATCCCTGCAGTTTTACCTTTTTAAAAAGTGTTACATTCCTCAGAATGTTTTTTAAAAGCTGGAGGTGGGGGAAGGATGGGGGGAAGTGGAGGTAATCATACATATGTCAGACTGGATTCTTTCACTTAGTAATAAGCATTTAAGATTCATCCATGTCTTTATATGGTTTGAGGGCTTCGTCTTTTCTTTTTTTATATAAATACTCTTCCATTGTATGGATTTACCAGTTTGCCTATTCATTCACCTAACAAAGGACATCTCAGTTACTTTCAGTATTTGGCAATGATGAAAGAAGCTGCTATAAATGTGTGCATGTGCGCATGTGCGTGTGTGTAGACATAAGATTTCAAAGAAGCCGGATAATTATACAGGAGTGCAACCGCTGGATTGTACCATTTTGTACTCCCACCAGCAATGAATGAGAGTTTGTGTTGCTCCAGGTACTTGCCAGCAACTGGTACCTTCCCTGTTTGTTTTATTTTAGCCATTCTAACAGGTACATAGAGTTTTGTGTTTCCCCAATGACAAACAATGCTGAGCATCTTTTCATCTTTATTGCTATTTGTGCTTCCTTGGTGAAGTGTCCAGATCTTTTGCCCATTTTTTAGTTGGGTTGTTTTCTTACTGTTGAGTTTTAAGAGTCTGTTTTGAATACAATTCTTATATCTGATATGTGTTTTGCAAATATTTCCCCAGGCTATGCTTCATCTTTTAATTTCCTTACCAGCATCTTTTGCAGAGTAGAAATTCCTAATTTTAATGAAGCCCAACTTATCAGTTTTTTCTTTCATGGATTGAGTTTTTGGTGTTATATCTGAGAACTCATCACTAAAGGTCATGTAGATTTTCTTCTGTATTTTATCCTAGAAGTTTTATAGTTTTGTCTTTTACATTTAGGTTTATGATCCATTCTAATATTTGTGAAAGAGCTATTGTCTGTGTCTAGGTCCATTTTTTTTTTACATACATAAAAAATGTTCCAATTGTTCCAGTACCATTTTGTCAAAGAAATTACCCTTCCTCCATTGGGAGAGGTTCATATATACGTATATACAGTCAAATTCTCAAAAGAAGGCAAAATCCAAAAAAGGCTGAGTATTTCTGTGCTCTATGGTGAACTCCTTGCTGCTGAGATACAAGCCTGCCCCATAACACATGCTCAGTGAACCTGGCTGGGACCTTCCATCCCTCTATGAGCAACATGAACAGATCCCAAGGAACTCAGATGCCACAGAGAAGCAGGCAAGCCCACCGAGTCTGACCAGGACACTGGTCTCTGGTTTGGCCATAAGAAGCCTCAAATCTGCTGGCAACCTCCTTCCAATCAGCTGATCTTCACATTCCCTCTTATTTTTCCCCCACACGTTGGATGTTTACTACATGCCAGCCACTGCGCTAAGAGTTCTTCATATACCATTTCACTTAATCTCCACACCAACTCTGCAAGGTGAGTCAGATTATTAGTCTCATTTACAGATAAGGAGACTGCGGCTCGAGAAAGGCAAGTGACCTGCTCTCCTTATCTAGAGTCGGATGGGGAACCCCGTTCTCGCATATAGAGGTCTGCCAGGAAGGGATGCCAATCAGTTCATCTCAGAGAAAGCAGCCCCAGCAGCTGACCAGGGCTGGCTGGTGGCCAGTTTTCAAAATCGAGCTACGAGGGCTGCGTCCAGAAGCTGCTCACTCTGAGTAGCGGACAGGCTGGCAGTGAGACCGTTTCTCAAAGCATTCCATTTGGGAAAACGCGACTTCACTCCTGGCTCGCTTCACGCTCGGTCTGATCTGGACACAATGCAATCGTTCGCAGAACAAGTTGCACCGCCCTCCGCCAAGCCGACCTGGCCTCCGTGTGCAAGGCAGATGACATCAGAGCCCCCAGCAGCCCTCCTCCGGGAGCTCTGCGGCCGGTCAGAGGTGGGACTGAGCTGGCTTCCAGTCAAATAGTTTTGTGAGAGAAACTCTGAATCCTCTGATAGCATGTGCACATCTGTTTCATTTTTTAAAGCCTAAGCTTGGTTGAAAAGGGAGATTTTGAAAAGAAAGAAAAAAGAAACAAAAGGCTTCAGAACTTCTCTTTTCAAAACAAACAAGTATATACAGCCCCTACTCCAGATGCTTCTAGACCCTTCCTAGTTCCTATTATAACAACAATAATGCTAACTCCAGTCTCGATCTTAGACGAAAAGCTGGTGCCTCTCTGAGGCTCCCCCATCCTCGGGGGGTAGCCGAGGCTGGGGAAGCCTGGGGAGGGCTGGGCAGTGGTGATGCATGGGGTCCGGCCATTTCTGAGCAGGGAGGCCCAACTTCAGGGACGGCCCAAAGAGAGCCCAAGCCCATCACCCCGGGGTCCAGTCATGCACATTAGGCAATCTTGAATCCACTGCCCTCATTTGAAACCAGAAAAAACAAGAAGAAAGATGAAAAGCTATCAATAGCGCCATTTGGGGGTTTGGCCCACCCAAAGGGGGTCTTACAGGGTAGCTTACTAGCAAAGATCACATTCTGGCAGATTGGCTAAGAAGCCAGGAGCCCACTGCCCTTAGTTGGCCCAAGCCCCCATCATCCTTCCCTTAAGTGGGGGTACAAATCTTCACATCTAGAGCAAAGGCTCTGGTTGGAACAAGTCAGTTTGCAGCAGGACGTATGGGGCCAGTGGCCTGGTCATGAGGCACTCAAAGAAATTCAATTCAACAAGTGTTTTCTGAACATCTCATTCATTTCACATGCATTTACTGAGGGTCTATTATACCCGACATCAGGCAAGGTGTGGGAGGCGCAGTGGTGAGCAAGACTGAGCGCACAGCCTGGCGTGGAAGGCAGAAGAGAAAGAGTTCCACAGAGTGAGCACAGATGAGCAAAGGGCCACATGGAGACAGAAGCACAGGGTTCAGTGAGAGAACGTACGACAGCGAAGACCTCCCACAGGCTGGGGATTCACAGAAAGCTCCCCGCAGAAGGGACATCTAGGCTGCTCAGACTGGGAGCTTAACAGGAAGGAAGAATTGTGAGCTGAGAAGACAGCACATGTGGAGGCCTGACAGGACAGAGATAAGGTGTGTCAGGGAAGAGAAGGGAGGCCGGCCGGGATGGCTGAAGCCTGTGGAATACGGGAAGGGACAAGAGATGGGGCGAGGGGAGTGGACGAAAACCTGACCCACTGTGCAGGACCGTGCAGGGAAGTTAAGGTGCTCGAGCCTTAGCTTGAGTGGAACTGGAAGCCAATGAAGTGATTTAAACCCACGAAAGATGTGTTCAGTTCCACCTGCTGTGAAAAAGGACTGTGCAGGCAAAAGGACTGATGGGCGGGGTGGTTCAGGAGGAGGGGTTTGGGCCCGGGCCAGGTGCCTGGGACTGAACCCTGGAGGGTGCCCAGCCCACAGGGGACACCTGTGCTACCTGCTCAGGCACATGCAAGGGGTCCTGCTTACCTGGTTAAACCTCCGGGTAAAGGCCACAACGTTGGGGGCGAGACTATGTTTCTCCTTCTTACTCCATCCACAGCTGGCAAGTTCCTAGGAAGCACAGAGTCAATTTCAGCAGTGATTCTTTCTAATCAGGGACATCTAATTGGAATGTGGACACAGACATGGGGAAGGGCTGAAGCTCTGGCCATCCTTTTCTTCACCAGGATGGGGAGGGTTGTCTTCCTCCTCTGGAGAGAAGGGCTAGATCTGGAGATGGAGGTGCAGCCTGGGAACCTCGGCCCCCAGGTGACAATGGGAAGTGGGATATTTTTCCCCATAACACCAGCCACATTTCTCAGGACTTCTGTGCCAAAATATCCTCAACCGCACACTGCCTCTCTGCCAGCTCCCCTGGGACCAGAAGTCCCTTTTGAAAGCAAACTGTCTGAGAGAGGGCATAATGTGTTAGCTAGCAGGATCCTGCCCCCCGCCCCACTGACCCCAACCACCCGGTGAACTTAAAATTAAACTACAGCTAAAGGATCTCAGAGCTCATCGGCCATGTGATATCCTCCATTCCTAGAATCAGAAAACTTCCTGGCCCAAGCCCACTGCAGTCAGAGAAGCTTCTGGAACTACCTCGCACCGCTTCCCAATGTTGGCCCCTCCCCTATCTTGCACAACCAACAGGCAAACAGAAGAGACGGCCTTTACATCTTCTTCAGGGACCTTGTCTCTTCCTTCTAGCAGATTTAATGTTCCAATCTGAATCATCAAATTACCCAAATCCCACCTATTGGTGAGGCTGGTTCCTACCCAAGGGAGCTAACAGGAGCACTTTATCAGGATGACTTGGGGTGCATAAGAGAACCAGGGGAAACCCATTACCCAATGCCCAGCATGTTCAGCTTGTGGCTTGGGAGCACTAGTAAAGAATGGGAGAAAGAAGGCAGATTAAAGTTCTCTACCTCTGAGTTACAAGCCCTTCTTTTAATTCATATCAGGCCTTGCTGTTATTAACCACCTTTTTTCTGCCACACATCTGGAACTTTCATAAGATCTGTAGTGAGCCAGCTGCCCACCAGCTGGACCGGGGGTCTACTAGCAAGTCAGGGAGGGCAGTGGGAACGGCCAGAGACAAAACCTGCTGGCTGAGCAGCTGTGCCCGAAGTGCTGTGCCCTTGGAATGCTTCTCAGGACCCACCCAACTATAAGCCACAGATGGGCGGGCACTATGCGAAGCCTGGCTGGAGGCAACGGATGGCTCCGGACACAAGGTCTGATGGCCTGGACCTGGGAGCGCTCGGCCACCAAGCCGGGGCTATGCTGGCGGCTCCACCCCCGGCTGCTTCCCTTCTGCAAATCCTCCTCCCGCCCACCCCCACGGAAAACACGTCCAACCTGGACCCTGCCAAGTCCGGGATCTACCTTCAGTGTAGACCCCAAGTAACTGCAGTGACAAGGGCGCCAACCAGGGCCGCCGTTCAGCAAGAATGCGTGGCAGTCAGGTGCTGGCCTCGTCACGCCTCCTGTCATCTCACGCCACTCTCACCATCTCCGGTTAGCAAAGAGGAAGGGCTCAGGATTTTTCCTCTTGAAGGCATATTTTGACCCTATTTCATTTCAAAAGTAAGCGTGAACCTCTTTGATATGTACGATTTACCTGTTTACCATGATTCTTCCTGTTCTGAAAATGTGTATTCGACCTGCCTCAGTTGCACTGACTTCTTCCTCCCCTTTAGAACATACACTTCGATTGCTTTTGCAAATGGGTAATCAATGCCCTTTCCAAGTTTAATTGTGAGAACAAGAGCCGCCTTCCTTTGTGGACCCCAAAACCAGTCCTGGGAAGGTACGGGTTACAATCAGGTAGAAAAGAGAACTCATTGACCTGACAATCAAGGACTGGGGCACGGTTGTTGCCCAGTTTCTGGCTGATAGTTGCTCCTTTTCTTTTTCTCCCCCGAATTCTTTAATACACAGCAAAAGTTATATACGTATGTGTGTGCGCGTGCGCACATTTTAATTATCCGTACACAATTAAGAGTCCATAATCTTATTTAGAATGAGACAGACCCCGCCTCCACACACCAGCAACAAGATCTTCTTGGACACGGTCTCCTCCGAATCTCAATTTTCACATCTTAAAATGGGTACGACACCGTATTTATCTCGGAAGCTCGACATGACGATTAAATGAGATTAAGACATGCAGAGCATGCAGCACAGAACGAGTCCTCAGCAAAGGTTATTTCCCCTCCCCTCTCGAGTGTCCCACTGCTGTCAGACTCAGCGCGAGCTCCAAATACCCTTCCTTCCCCCACACCATGCTCTCGCTGGGATCTTAAATTATTAACAAAATCTATCACTGTTTCTCTCTCACTTTGCTGATGTCATGCACGCAGGAACCAAAGCAAGAACTTAATACATTGTTTGACTAGGACATTTCTAAGCCCCTGATTCATAAATTGTTTGTACACTTCTTGGGTTTTGAGAATTCCCTAAAGAGCCTTTTGCACTGAGAGACACATAACATTTAAAATTAAAGCCTCGACAGAGTAAAGCATTATGTTTGAGGGGCTCTTTGATGAAATGGATGGAGCAAAGGCCTTAAGAGCCAGAAGACCCTGCTGTGAATCCCAGCCCGGCCACATAATTCCCAGGGGGCCCCAGGCAAGTTAACCTCTGCTGGCGCTGGTTTCATCGTTGATGAAACAGGGACGCTGAAATCAACTGCACAGACCGGTAGCGGAGACTGAAAGAGGTAAAGCCTGGCCGAGGCGGAGACACGCTGGGCACAGGTGTGGCTCCCAGCGGACGGCAAGCAGCATTTGTTGAATGAATGGAGTATGAGCGTTCCTCAGTGTTGGAATCTCCCAAATTCAGGGCAGAAAGATTTATCAGGATGTCAAAAGAAAAAAGACCATTCTATCTGCACTAAAACAAGTCCTGAGCCCAACCTCCTTGGCCCTGTTCCTCTTCTGTGTTTGGCCTTATAGGATTACAAGAGATTCCATCTGTGTGAAGCGGGTTTGGAAAATGTGAAGTAATAGAACAAAACTCTCCCAGTCACTAATGCCTAAAAAAGGTCTACGCTATGGAACCGATCTGAGTGTAATTAAGTTCGAATTGACCAGAGGAGACAGGGCTGGTTCTAGAAGGAGACAAGGGGCTGGGCTGAGGCTGGCGAGCCCCTCAGTGGCCCCTGGGCTGCCACACACCCCTCCCCAGGGCGCTGGGGCCCTGATCTCGCCCCATCTGTCCTTGGCTCCGAGTTCTCTGTTGAGGTCAACGGGATGTGAAAGAAGAGTTCGAGCCGGTACGGCCCTTTGCCAGCTTCCTCCAGGGCCTCTCCTCTTTCATTCGGATGCTCCCTGGCTTCATCAGGGACAAAACAGAAGCTGTGAGAAGAAAACTTTCTGCCACAAATGTGCAAATTCACCTGTGTCTTCTCCCTTCCTCAGCTTCAACTGGAAGACAGACCCTTCCCTCTAGGGGATCTGCTCTCCTCCTGGGCACTGGATCCCACCCCGTCCTCTGCTCAGAAGCCTTGCCCTCAAGCCCTCTCTCCTCCCTGCACCTTCGCCCCCTCCCTCTCCATGAGGGACAGTAAGAGGATGATAATAACAACAAGGATAGTTGTGATGACAGACATCTTTTCCAGGCCTCCGGGCTCCTACTCTTTCTTCTCCTTCCCGATGAATTTCCTGAAAGGGCCGTCCGTACCGCTTCCCTCTCCACCTCTTTCCCCGCCCCTGGCCCCACGGACACTGCTCTGTCCTCCACGGGTGACAGCCCCCGGCCAGGCAGCCGCCCGCCTCTTCCCACTCCCCGTCCTTGCCCTGCAGCACAGTGTTCCCTGGCTGTCTTCTCGCTGTCTCGCGACCTCCATGCCTGGTCTCATTTTCTGGTTGCTTTCTTTTGTTCTGGCACTTTCCCCCATTTCCACTTAAATCTGTCCACGGTCTTCTGTACTGTTCTGTGTCTATACTCCCCCGGGAGCCCACCTCCACCGCCAGGGCTTCCCCCCCACGTCTGTGCCCAGCCTGGGTTTCTCTCCTGAGCCCCAGACCCGGGGATTCCGCTACCTCCTGGCCACACCCTCATCGGCACCCCACAGAACCGCAACGGCAGCGGGCCCAGAACCCAAAGGAGTCTGACCAGCTGCCTTAAATTAAAAAACGTAACACGTGAGATTCATTTAGACATTCGTTCTGAGAGTTGAAGAAGAATGTTTATTACAAAGAAACTGGGAAACAATGTCTAGCTGGTAAAAAAAAACAACTTTTTCTTAATGCAAGCATTCCTAGGTGACGACAAGAGTCAATGCTTTCGGCTCTCCCTGCAAGCTTCTTGGGGCCACACTGCCAAGAACGCCCCCAAGAGCTGCCAGCTTCTTGTGTAGGGGTGTGGCAGTCAGACCGTGTCTGGGGTCGGTGAGGTAAGGCCCTGGAAGAGGAGACCTGGGGAGTGGGACAAGTCCTCCCTGAAGACCCTACAGGATCTAGGCCACAGGAAATCGGTGCCAACACATGGCCCTTCCACACATGTGCTTGATTCTAACTGCAATTTTCCAAATCACGTTCCTAAAACATGTCCTCATGGAACATGCATCACTTTAAGGAGAGGTCACTAAATGTGACTTCACAGAGTACCACCAGGCTGCCACTGGCAAAGGGCCCCACATCCCCATTTTTACTCCCTCCTCCGCCCTCCATGTTTCTCCCCATTGCTCCTGTTCTAATATCTGGAACAATCTTCAGAAGAACTGGTGGGACAGTCACACGTAATCAAAGGAGCTCTAAAAACACCTCAGGGAGTAGATGACCCACTGGGGCAGTCGGGGGGGGGGGGCAGTGCCAGTTTCGGGGTTGGGGGTGGGATCTTAGGGCCTAGACTCCGGTGACATGATTAAGAATAGGCAAATAACAGAGTAGCTGCTGTGTCCTTCAGGGACTGTCAGGCCCTGTCACCCTGAAGGAAGCCACAGGAGCCAAGGTGTGTGACATCCACAGGCTCCTGGCGTGGAAGTGGGGGTTCTGGGGCTGGAGGCAGGAACGACCTCTCCTCCGTGGGGGCCTCCCACCTGGAACCCAGCGGTGGGGCTGGCTCTGGTCTCAGGAGGGGACCCGCAGGGCACAGGGTGAAGAGAGAGACCACAGAGCCCAGGAGGTAAGGAGTCAGATGGACCGGGGCTGACCCATAACCAACTGGCTCTGGGATCCTGAGCAAGTCACTTCCGCTCCAGGGCCTGACCCCGCTCTTCTGAGAACTGGCAAGCTAGCACCTCTCACAGGGCCATTATGAGGAGTAAGTGAGGAGATATTTGTGGACTGCTTAGCACACTTACTGATACACTGTAAGTACTTTCAATGTGCTTCCTAAATAAATAAAACAACGCTCAGAGGGAAAGGCAGCACAGAGCAGGCGGGAGCAGGGGCAGGTGATCCGGGCCAGGAGAGGTCCTGGAGTCCGAGGGCGGTCACGCCCAGCAGAGCAGTCCCTGGGCAGTAGCACTCCCAACTAGGCCTGCGATGAGGGCCAGGGCCCAGCCGGATAAGCAAAAGCAAGGTTTACTGACTACTGACTTTGTGCCAGGAAGTGTGTCACACTCGACACGTGCCATCTCTTGTCATCCTCACAGGACCCTGAGCAGGTGCGGCCGCTACCACCTGCAGTTTCTAAATGAAAAGCAACGTAACAAGTAGGTGAGTTAATGTGTCCAGGCCACACGCGCAGTCGGTGACAATGGTAGCAGAAGCCTGTCCTCACCGAAGCCGGGACAGAGCTGCGGGCCTCACGGGGCGCTCGGGCAGGCTCCCAGCCGCGAGGAGACGAGGGCGGTAGGAAGGATCAGACCAAAGCAGAGGCTGGGCTGAGAACAGCACGGTGGCCAGCATGGCTGGAGCGAAGCAGTGAGAGGAGAGGTGGTAACAAAGGAGCGGGTGGGGGGCCTGGTCACAGCCCGGCCTGGAGGGCGAGCAAGGACTGGATTCTGTTTTACTGAGTGGGATGGGAAGGCGATGGAGGGATGCGGTCCAGGCAGCTCCCAAAGCCTCAGGCACGTGTTGGGTTTTACTACCCTGATAAGGGAACGAGAGAGCGGCAGAGTGGACGTAAACCCACCGGGTGCTCTTCGGCTAGACCAGAGTCTGGTCTGAACTGTGATCTCATACGCGGGGCACAGCGTTCTCATGGGAGGGGAATTCACTTCAGTAACTTGAAATAAACACCTGCGAGGGACTGTGTGTTTACGGAGAAAGGCGGGAGGCGGGGCCCCAGGAGAAATGAGCACGAGGCCCTGCAGAAGGCCTCAGAACCCTGGCTGGCCAAACCACAAGAGGAGGAAGGAACCAGTGGGGACAAATGGGCACCTTCTTTGGCATCAGAGTGTGTGTCTAGGGGCAGAGATCACTGAATGAGCACCAGCAACTCATCCTTCTCGGCTTGCAGTCCTACTAACGCCTATAGAATAACAACTCACAATGACTACTGTTTCATCAACGCTTCCAACTGCCGTCTGTTTAGGACACATGTAGATTTAGGGTCATGAAGATGATGCAAATTTCCCCAAACATTCCCTAGCCAGCCCTAGCACTGGGCGGCTCTGCACAATTAGAACCAGCTGTGAAGGCAGCGCAGCAGCCAACTGCGACCCTGCGAACAGTCCCCCGCCCACGTGACAGGGAAAGGGCCCCAGTGAACAGAATGGACAGCAGCCACCGGCAGCTCCGCTCCCCCGGATTCCCAAGCCCGATACAAGGCCCACGGGGCCGCCCGTTCCTTTTCCACTCTTAGGCTGGGGACTGTGCTCAATTCCCTTTCTCCATATTCTTGGGAAATGCTTTTTCCAAGTAATGGCATTCAGATGTTCGCTTTTAAAAAACAATACACTTCGACTTTTTTTGAGTAGGGACCCAGTAAATGTACCTGACAGAAAACCTGGAAAACACAGAAAGCCCGTACAAGAAAATATAAACCATCCATTAGCCTAAAACCCAGAGAAGACTGGAATTTACACTTGGCCAATAATTAGGACAAGAACAACTAATATTTACTGAGTGCTTACTAAGTGCCACGTACGCCACACCGTCCATCTGCTTGCCCACTGCTCAGTGAACCCTCACAGGCAGCCCAGGAGGCAAGTG
Organism: Nasua narica; assembly: GCA_028533885.1. NCBI lineage: Eukaryota > Metazoa > Chordata > Mammalia > Carnivora > Procyonidae > Nasua > Nasua narica. The sequence continues at coordinate 73,755,095 of CM052813.1, read as the reverse complement.
CTGCTACTGCCCCATTCTGCAGATGAAGAAAGGGAAGCCTAGTTGGAAACGTTAAGCAATTTGCTCAAATCCTCATATATGGTCAGCGTGAGAGGCAAGACTCAAACCCAGGTCTGTCGGGCTCCCAAGCCTGGCCTCTGAGCCACAGAATACCCCTGTCTGCAGGGCGGCGGCCACGGCCCACGCACAGGCAAGGGGCACACACACACATGCCGCTTGCTCCCCCCAAAACCGACCTCCTGCCATGTTTGTGGCCCCACAGCCTGCCACAGTCCTCACTACACTTCCTCACATCTCCCCATCCCTCCTTTTGCAGAGATCCTGTGACATGCACGACACCTCCTAGAAACAAGTCATCCTCATTGTCCCCTGTGGGTTTGTTTCCCTCTGAGTTCTAGACGGAAATTTTAGCTTGTCCTTTCACTCTGCTCTGGTTTTCCACAACATCTCCTCCGCTGCTCACTGTTTCCACGGCATTCTGAATTCCAGAATCATGTTTTTCGGCACAAACGAATCCTTCCTGATCCTGATCTTCACATGCCACAGGATCACCCTGAACACTGCTGGGAACGCAAAATGTAATTTCTGGAAGTACCTGCTTCATGGGAAGACACAGGCTCGGACCTAGACTTCACACTGCCTTCCATTTATTGGCCAACTAAAACTTCTCTATGTCTGGTGAGTATGCTAAACACCACGTCGGAAACTGGAAAAGTTAACTCAGACGTTCCAGGACCACATGATTTTACCAGTGAGTCCTCTTAGACTTTTAAAGAACACCTAATTCTTATGCTAAATAATTTATTCCAGAGCACAAAAAGTAATAGGAATAAGCCCCAAACCCTGACACCTAACAAATACAGAACAAGGGGAAAAGAATGACCCCATATGACCTAGCAGGTGTGTCTAAGAAATACAACAACAGCTAAGATTTTGAAGAATATTAACATAATAACAGCACACCAATAAATCAAAGAAAAAATGTGATAAGATCCTCTCAGATACAGGAAGGTAATTAGCAAAATGAACATTCCATTTGAGATTTTGAAAAGAAAAAACAGGGGCGCCTGGGTAGCTCAACTGGTTAAGCAGCTAAGGGTCGTGAGATTCTGTGCTGGGCAAGAAGTCTGCTTGAGATTCTCTCTCTCTCCCTCTGCCCCTCCCCCCCCCACAGGCACTCCCTCTCTCTTTCTCAAATAAATAAATAAATCTTTAGAAAGAAAATAAAAGTCTTAGAACTCAGTAATATGTATCTCAAACCAACAGCCATCATTAGAGCAAAGAGGAAAGACCGCTGGAATTTGAATTACAATGAGAAAGAACAGGTGGGGGGAGGGGTTGGTTCCTTGTCTGAACCACAGAACACAGCTTGCTTCTTTCTCAGCAGGTTGGTACATTCATTACCTACAGTGGACCTTCAGGCACTAAGCTTGACTTTCTCCTGGATCTCTGGTCGAGGAAGGCCTAAAGGCCTACAAATATCGCACAAACCATGTATTTTAAATATTCTAATGGCCACATTTAAAGGGGGGGGGGACAAGTGAAATTAACGATTTATTTTATTTAACTCAATATAATCAAAATACTATCTTCCTGACCTTCAATCAAACTATTGATGAGATAGTTAGATTCTTTTTTTGTACTAAGTCTTCGAAACCTGGTCTGTTTTTCCCACGTACGGCACCCCTCACTTTGGACTAGCCACATTTCAAGTGCCCAGGAGCCGCGTGCAGCCAACATTTTGGACAAGAGAGCCCTCACCAATGTATAAAGGTGTGACATTAAAATATAAGGTCTGCTGGGGCACCTGGGTGACTCAGTCAGTTAAATATTTCAACTCAGGTCATGATCTCAGGGTCGTGACATCAAGACCCGTGTCGGGCTCCACACTGCATGTGCAGCCTGCTTGAGATTCTCCCTCTCCCTCTCCCTCGGCCCCTCCCCACCCTCACCTGCTCGCTTGCTCTCTCTCTCTCTCTCAAAAAAGAAAACATAAGGTCTACTCATTGAAAAGGAGAATGGAAGACAAGCCGAGAAGCCCCAGCAGCGGAGCCGGGGTGAGAGGGGAGCCCAGACGCACAGCTCAGAACCAGATAGCAAGGTCAGCTCGGGACAAGCGGGAAGACTGAAGGGGGTGACGCCCTGCACACGACTGACCCAGGTCTTTATGTCCCCATTACATAAGGTCTGTCCCCACCTCCACTCCCCATCCCCCCACAAAGGGAGCTGGGGCCTGTCACTAAGATGTTAGGTAGGTCCAGCCACAGCTGTTAGAAGGACTCGGGTTACAGATGGAATGACGTAAATTCAAAAAAGATGGAAAAAGACACATGTAGTTCGCACAGGCAGTGTCATGCTTTCATGGGGGCTCCCTAAGTCACGAGTGCTGGGTTCTAATCTCAGCTGGGCCTGAACCCCCTTCAAGACTCTGGGCCAGTCCTATCCTCTGTGGAGGCTCGGTTTCCTGTCTGTAAAATCCAGGGGCACTGGATGATCTCTAAGTTCCTCCCAGTTCTCCCATTCTTTGAGCAAAGAGAAGTAGAGGCCACATGTCTGGCTTGGTATAAAAACACTCTTAAGTAAGACCTGCCTCTGGAGACCGCGTGACTGCAGTGGTTTTCCTTCTCCAAGTGTTCTGAGGGGGTGTGAAGAGGCTGTCTGAGAGGCAGTTACGAGGGCAGGAGGCTCTAGGCCCCACGGGGACGGAGTGGACATGACAATGTGGTGAGGCAGGAGACAGGAAACAGCTGTGGGGGGGCGGGCCGGGGGCAGATGGGGGCTCATGAGCAGAAAAAACACATATGACCGGCGCAAACTCAGGTTCCAGAAAGACAGAGGGGAGGGAGCAAGAGAAAGGGGAGAGGGAAAAGGCAGGGGAGGGAAGGAGAGGAAGAAGCAGAGGAAGAAGGAAAGAAAGGAGAAGGAAAAGAGGGAAGAAGGCATTCCAAAGCAGAAGGGTTTGACCGCAGGCCGGCTCCGGAGGTGGAACGTGGCAGGCAAGAGGTGCACGCAGACGGGGCAGGGGAGGAAGAGACGGACAGCAAGCTGTGCAGGGCGGGGGAGGAACTCAGGAGAGGGAGAAAGAAATGGGTAGCACACATGAAGCATTCCACATGTTTTCCAAAGATCTCCACATCAGGAGCCCTCACGACTGGCTGGTCGGACACCGAGGGGGCAACCCTGGCCACCTAACACCTGCGACCCATCTGGGGAGGTGGGACCCACGTCATGTGGCCCCGGCTCTCACCAGACAGGAAGAGAACATGGTGGGAGCACACTGAGCTAACCGCCCACTGGCCTCATGGTTCCTCCTCATTTTGCGAGGCAAGCAGGGTCCTTCCAGACAAGCTGCGTAAAGTTCCCGCCCTGAGAACAGTAGTAACAAAACGACAATCGCAACAGTAGCGAACAGCCTGCTGTGTGCCAGGCACGAGGCTAAACACTTTTCTTACAGCGTATCCGCAATCTTGAACGATGGCATCCATTGGGAAGGGCTATCATTTTTTATTTTAAGTCATTTCCACACCCAATGTGGGGCTCAAATTCATGACCCGGAGATCAAGAGTTGGACACTCCACCGACTCAGCCAACCAGGGGCCCTAGGAAGAGTTTTTATTGCCCCCAGTTTACACATAAGTGAAACAGATTCAGAGAGGGTAACTAACTCGTCCAAGATCACACAGTAAATAAAGGACAAAACTGGGATTCAGATTGGCTCTGCACGACTCCAGAACCCAGACTCTTAGCCTCTGTGCTCTCAGCCTGGACAAGCACTGTTATCATCATCTTCCGCCAACATTTTGAATAATACTGACCGAGGATCTACGAAGTAGCGGGCATGATGGGGGTGGTTACGACAAAAAAGACAGGGAGGGAAGAGAAGTCACTACAAGGTAATGCCTGTTTCCTACTTTCCAGGTAGTATACAATGTACTTTTACCTACTTTATTTTGTTTAAGCCTCAAAGCCCTTTTTTAATGTTCTCTGGGCAGTGTTTAATCAGGTATACTTGAATATAAGACAAATTTCTTCACAAAGCAAAATATTTTTATATGCTTAGTTTTCTAAGCTCCCTTCTTCCAGACAGCAACAGAAGCAGCTCCTTCTTAGCACCCTATCAAGGAGATATTTTGAGCTCTGCAGAACTGTGTGATTTTTTTCGTTATTACTAAAATTATTTCATGTCTATTTTTCTTTTTTTATTACTGTGGTTGACATAGAGTGGGATATTAGTTTCAGGTGTCTAACACGGGGATAGACAATTCTACAGGTCATTCAAGCATATATCCCCGCGGGGGCGGGGAGGGGAGGGGGCAATCGCCATCTGTCACCGTACAACCTTGTTACAATGTTACTGACTATATCCCCCATGCCAAACTTAGAGTTTTTACTGCTCGGTTTTATAGATAAACCCTCGGAGGCTCACAGAGATGAAATAATTTATGCAAGTTCATCTAGATGGCACACAGCACACACCGGAGCCTGAGCTTTTAATACAAAAAGGTCCCAGGGGGAGACTGAGGTATGAGACAGGGACAAGGGCTGGACAGGCTTCATGCAAAAAAGGCTGATGGGGGTGGGGGCGGCTCCTGGAGGAAATGATGAGTCTGGAGGTGGTACGGGAGCCCAAGGCTGTCCCGGCCCTCAGGACATCCCCCCCAGCTCCCTGCGGCGCCAGGCTGACTGCAAAAGGGGCCATGGGTAAGTGTTCACTCGTTTGAGAATTTTTTCCTGACCCATCACACTGAAACAGTCTTCTCCCCCACCCACAGTGACTTGCTTTTTGATCACAAGCAGCTTGAAGCTCCTGGACAGAGCAGGATTTGGGGAAACAAACCAAGACTTTGATAAATTCCAGCAAGGCGACACAGTGCAAAGCATTACAGCGGTGCTGGGCTGTGCGGACATTCCAGCCGTCTGATGATGACCACAGACGGCTGCTGCACAAGGAGACCGGGGGGAACCGGGAGGAACGGCTCTTTCGGAAAGCTGTTTCCTCTCCTGAAAGGCTAAAAGGAAAAACCAACCTTTCAAATGTCTGATCTATGCAGGGACACTTATTTAAATTAAGTGTGAGGAAACCTTTCAGACACTAAAGCCACAAGTAAGCCTCTGATGGCATGAAACCACCTTTCATAAGACAGAGTGAGACCGTGGCTTTGGTCCCACCCTCAGGCCTGGCCAGCTCCTCGGTGCTGTCCCCAGCCCCCACCCACCAGTAACACACAGCCAGTCTTACCCGATGCCGCCTCGGTGCCAGGCACTGTACAAGGCTCGGGGACGGAGCGTTGAACAGCCATATGCCTTCCAGTACAGAAGACGGACATTAATTATGAGGCACCTAAGGACACGGTCAGAGTGTGACAACAGTGTAGCAGGAGCTGGCTTAGCTGAGGAGCAGGCACTCACACCGAGTCAGTGACAGAGAGGACTGTCGGGGAGGGCAGCATACCCAGCAGAGAACAGCAGGTGCACAGGCCTGGGGGGTAAATCCCAGGACCAGGGCGGAAGCCAAAGTGGGTCTGAAGCAGAGGAGTGAGTGGGGAGGCCCGGGAGGGGGGCCGGGAGGGGGGCCGGGAGGAGGGCCGGGAAGGGATGAGCCAGGTCTCACATGGCCTGTACTCCCGTCTCACAGACGTGGGGCGGCTCCTAAGAGGAGACCAGTGGAAGTTCTTGAAGAACTCAGTGATGTGGAAGAGCTTTGAAAACTGCAGGGTGGGCAGTAGAGGAGGATGGGGCAGACGTGGGTACGGAGCTGTCCTCTGGGGGATGAGCTCGTAAACTGAGGAGGCGGCGGCAAGAGGGCAGCCCGAAGCTGGGAGGCAGCCCTAGGGAGAGAGGTGGAAGGCGGGGACATGGGTGCAGGGGCTGACTAGGAGCAGAGAATGTGAGAGAGAGGTCACTCCAGGGAAAGAATCAAAGGTTTGGTTTGAGGCCTACCGGACTTTGGCGGCTGCTCATTTGGTTTCTTGAAAGAAGCACAGCTCTTCTGGCCTACTGACCGAGTCCCAAGAATCCCGGGCACGGCATTCATGGCTTCCATACCGGGGCCCCTACCGCTAGCCTAACTTTCCACATGCCCTTCCCCTCTCCTTCGCTCTAGCCAAACTAACCTGCTCCTGGTCTGTGTACGCGGCCACTTTCTTCCCAACCTTATCTGTGTGCGAGCTGCTCCTTCTCCCTTGAACGCCCTTTCTCCTGATCTTGTGTCCAAACCCTACCAATCCCTGCAGGCCACAGACAGGACCCCCTCCAGGATGCTTTGCCCACTGCCCCAGCTAGAAGCGCGGGCTCCCCTCCCAGACAGCACTTGTCTATCCCCTTTAGTGTGGCCCTTATAATTATTTATAGAAATTTCCCACCTTTCCCATGAGACCGGGGACTCCCCATTCATCCTGTAGTCCCTGAGAACACCAGGCAGGGAGCGTCACGGGTGGTAAGCGCTGGACAGCCGAATAACAAGTACGGGGCCCACCAGCCCGAGCAGGCCCCAGGGACGCCTCAGCCAGCACAGGAAGGTTGTTGGGAAGAACGTCTCTTCTGATTACATTCTAACCTACAGCCCCACTCAGAGACCTCAGCCAGATGGCTCCCTTGCACAGCGGCCGTCCTCCGGCCACCACGCAGACTCAGCGCCATAGCTGGGACCGCCCAGGCCTGCTCTGGCCACCTCCGCGTCAGAGGGCAGCGGCTTGGCACCTTCCACAGCCTCACCATCACCTCCAGGGGTCACCTGGGGTCTGAAATGGACCGTGGGGACGCTGCAGGCAGGGGCTGGCCAAGAAGGGGGAAAGGCAGCCCTGCTCCTCGGCTGGCCGCACGGTGGGGCAGGGCTGGGGAGAAGTGGTGCGAATCTGCCACACAGGGAAGGGCCCAGGCATAACATCTGGAGAGCTTGCCCTCTCCAAAAAGTTTATCCACAATGCAGAGGGGAGGAAAAGGAAAAAACCAAGAGATCACTACTCATTTTATGAGTAGGTTTTATCCAAGAACCTCACATTTTCCACTAAAGGAAAAGCCGATCTACATCTAAACTTTCAAGACCTACACCCGAGAGCAAGAAACAATCTTCAGCCATAAACTAAAAGCTTGCTTTAAATTCTCCTATCCCGAGAGAGTCGGGGCTTCGCAGCCCTCCGTGCCCCAGCAGTTGGGCCCTGCCTGTCCACCCGTCTAGTCAGAAGGCAAACAACACAGGCTATTTGCAATAACAGGCAAACACTAATGAATTTCGGAGCGCGTCTGGTGCTTGCATTTATGGATCATAAAATCATCTGGCTTCTTCTCCCCCCGTGCTGACATGCCAATGAGGCAACCCCGAGTATTTGCAGGCAGGAAGGGGGCTGCCAGGACCACTCTGCGGGAGGGAGGCTGGGGGCTGAGGTGGATGGCTTGTTAACCTTCCCATTCCATACAAACCCATTTTTATGCTCTTACATTCACAGCCTAAACCTTGGCATGCAAAATCCCATTAAACGTTATTTATTTTTTTAAATCTTGGGGTGGGAAAGAGAGTCAACCTAACTGTCTCAATTGCCTAAGGTACAAACCCAGTCAGAAGTTACCAAAATGGCTTTATAAATACTAGCTAGATATAAAGAAAGGATTTAAAATGCAGTTAGATTTTTCCAGTTAAACATATAATTTGTCTAATACACCCTACTGAAGTCTGAGTGTCTAGAAGAAAGGCACTTCCATAAAACACAGGCTCTCGGTGTAGGAGCACCACACACAGGCTGAGCCACCAGGGCAGAGCCCCTCGTGGCCCAGCCAAGGCGGAGCCCAGTCCTGGCCACGGTGCCATGACCACCCGGGAGGAAGGGACCACGGTGGCTTGGGACTCTTTCCACCCAGAGGAGGTCTGGGGGAGCCTCTAGGGAAGGGAACCCAGGTGGCCCAGACAGGCCACAGGTTATCTGGGGCCCTCCGGAGGCCGCCCCTCATTTCTCGAGGTGGCGCACAGCAGAGACCACAGGAGTTCTAAAATGCAGAATGAGCTCCTATGTAAGGGGATCTTTCTTGACCCCAAATAGCTGTGTGAAGCTCACTTCCTAATGGCCAAGTGTCCCCACATCTGACTTAAGCTGTGACCAAGCAAAGTCTGTCCAAACACGGACAATTCAGAGCCTGTAATTTGTAGGAGCCATCACTCATTCAACCGGCTCCTCCCCAGGCCCCGCCCCCCTTCTCGGGCTCTGTTCAGAAACCCGCACAGCATAACCGTGAAAGGCACCGACCAGAGCAGACAGGTCGGAACCAGAAGGTCCCCAAGAAACAATGACATATTAGGACAAGGGGACACTGAAAGACACCGGTTCCCCATGACTTGCATTTTGGGGGTATCTGCCCAGCTCTTGACCATTCTGGGAACTGCAACTTGTCTTCAACCCCACCTCAGGCATATCACCTCCAGTGATAGAAAAACCCCCACTGGGACATTAATAATTCCTCGTGTATGGATTCAGAATCTAGAAGGAGGGAAAGAGAAAAATGTCAGCATCTAGGGCTCTGAAGCCCTGGGCAGCCATGTTGTGCCCCCCTTGCTGGTAGGGAAAGGTCAGAGGAAGCCAGGGGAAGCTCTGAGAAAGAGAGGAGGAAGGGAAGACGAGATGAAAGACTAGAGTCTCACCAGACTCCCAGCCCCAGAGTCCAGCTTCTCTCCACTTCCAGGTCCCATGAGACACCCCTGGGAGCTTACAGCAAATTCCCCTTTTGTCAAGCTGGCTTGAGCTGTTTTCTGCTAATTAAAACTGAAAACATCCTGACTTAGCTGATCTCCCACTGTTCTGTTCTCAGCCCATCAGCCCGGATGGTCTCAGTGAAGACAAGGGCAAGGAGGGGATGGGAAGGCCTGATGGAGGCCAAGGCTTGGACAGCCCCTCTCTCAGAGACACCAATCAAGCAGGATTCCGAGGACCTCCTTAGAGAAGTCAGGAGTCAGGAACCACAGACCAGCCACGTGGCTTCTGATAGATTCTAGAATCTGTTGACACTCCCGATGTAGTTTTGCTTTCCTGCTTCCCTCCAGAGCGGTTAGCAGTTAAATTTCAACAAAATCAGAGCTGTGGGCTAATCCTTCAGAGATGTGGGAAGAGTGGAAGTTAAGAGAGTATCTTGTCCCACAGGGACCCTGGGGGACTTTTGCTCTAGGGTACGAAGGTTTCAAGAAGGGAAAGCTAGCCTGAATCCTGAGGCTCAGGGACTCAGAGAAGTGAAATGAACTGCATGAGGCTACCCAGCAGAAGTAGAAAGGCCAAGATTACAGCCTAGGTAGGCTATATACCAAAGTCCATGCTCCGAACCCAACTCCTTTCGTAGATTTCACCCGCCAACTCTTCCTTCCCTGGGGCCTTGGGCAAAGAATTTAAGACCATCGAGAAAATAATAATAATGAAGTTGGACCTCTTCCCCCAACCCCCCACCAGAGAGCTATTTACAACACAACCGTCAATGAAGGGCGGTCCTCCTGAGTGCCCTGGTGGATGTGAGAAGGTACACTGGGCTGTAGGTGGACCTGAACTGCTCTGCTCAGGAAAGGAGACGGATGGTCCCGAGAGAGGAGCGCAGAGCTGGGAAAGCCGGAGGAGGCTGGGATCAGCCAAGGGGCCGACAATGATGGCACAGCCAGTGGGTGCTTTAGAAATAGCGGTGCCTACAAGGCTTGTTAAAGCCAAGGGAGTGGCTCCCAAGGCTCCCTTTCCATGAGTTTCTGTGGCCCCCTAGCACGTGTGCGGCAGATTCTCCGGGAGAGCTTGCAGGAGGGGTCGCATCACTGTGGTCCAGGGTAGAAATGCTGTACGTGACAGAAGCAAGCCTCTGGGAACTTGTATGGAAAGCAAGCTCTGGCCTTCCTAAGTCCAAAGAACTGGGATTCATGATTCAAGACCAGTTTCTATCCATGTGAAAGAACATCTGTGTGATGATGATGACAACAACAACTGAGGGAAGAAGAAAAAGAGGAAGAGAAGGAAGACCAGCAGCAACTACATACCGAGCATTGACCATGTATGTCCCAGCCAGAGTGCTAAGTAAGGATTTAAATGCATTATCACCCAAACCCTCCCGGTAATCCTATGGAGTAGGTACTGTCGTCATCACTATTTCACAGATGAGGTAATGAAGGTTTAGAGATGTTAAGGAACCTGCCCAAATTCACACAGCTGGTATGTGGTGGAGGCAGGATCTCAAATTCAGCTATCTGAACCATAACTCATGCTGCTAAGCGCTATCTCCCCCAAGACACTAGCTAAGCTAGTCTCCCCCAAGACACGGTGCTTGAGCCCTGACTCCACCCTTTCTTTTCTGGAGGGTTCCTATCCCAGGGATCCTATCCAAGAGGCTCCTCTCCACTCGGCATCTCCCCACCCAGCGGCTCTGGCGATCACTAGGGCCACTTCTCTCAAGGCTGCCCCTTCAGGGGTTTTGCCTTCCCAACTTCCAGGAACATTTTGGCCTCTAATGAGTCTCAAGTGGCATGATAGCCCCTAAGACTCATTCATTAGCTTAGGGGTCCTCCTATAGACAGAGCCGGGTCAGCAGCCCCTAGGAACCTAGAATTCTGCAGAAGGGCCTGCAGGTCAGGTCCGCAGAATAGCCCCAACTTGCGCCTTCAGGCACTGGGCACCTCAAATACAATACGCAAAAAACCACATCCTCCGAGTGCCCCTCCTCCATCTTGTCTCCTGGCCACTCAGTTGCTCAGACCTCTCTGCACATGACCCAGCGAGCACAGCGCTCCTTTCAGGCCCTTGTCCTCCCTGACCTGCTCTCTCACCTAAGGCCTTGGTACCTGCTGCTCCCTCTGCCGGAGATACTCCTCCTCCTCCCCTTCACCTGACCAACTCCGCATCATTCCTCCGGTCTTGGCTCATAGACCATTTGTCCAGACAAGCTTTCCTATAGCCCTTCCACCATCCTGAACCTATAGCACATGTAACTCCCCGACAGGAGCCCTCACTATTCCTCACAGACGTGCTTCTTGAATAGTCTGTCTTCCCTTCCCAGACGACACGCAATGTGCAGGGGAAGCACCCAAGGATCGACTGTGCTCGCCTTTGTATGTCCAGCTCCCAAGTAAGGACCTGGCCACGGCAAGCACTGAGGAACTGATCGCTGACTGAATGGGAGGGATCCTCTATCAAGTGGCAGGAAGTCAAGTGATTTGAAAAACTGCGTTCTCCAGACAGCAGAGGTTCAACTCTTCCAGCCCAGCAACTTTTTATTCAGCAAGTCAATGAAAAATGACCAAATTTTCAAAATTTCAAATTTACAAATACCGTGTGCCCAGCATCTGAGAGACAAAGACACCAGACGCGGTCCTGCCCTTGAGGTTCAGAGTTTTTGGAATCTAGGAGAGCTATGGGCTCCCTCCCTAGTAAAATGGGAAGAACACAATCGTGAAACTTTGTACACGCTTTAACTTAATATTAAATCTAAATGGAAAAATCTTTTCATAGATTATTTCTCTCTGATTTTTTTTAAGATTTTATTTATTTATTTGGGGGGGGGGGGAGAGCACAGAAGGAGAGTGAGACGGAAAAGCATACTCCCTACTGAGCAGAGAGCTGGACACAGGGCTCAATCCCAGGCCCCTGAGACCATGCGCTGAGCCCAAGGCAGAGGCTTAACCCACTGATCCACCCAGGCGCCCCTCTCTCTGATTTTTTTCAAGCAAAAATAAAAAAGTAATACCAACATCCTGAAAAGAATCAAAAGAAATTCAAACTGTGGCAAAAGGGCAAACACAAGCCACAATGTGATTCTCGCTGCAGCCCGGCTTGAGAAAGGCAGTTAGCAGGGGCTGACATGTGGACGCTTGACCCCACCACCTGGCTCTAACTCTGACCAGCCCTATGACGCTGGACACATCGATTAATCTCTCTGGCCTCAGTCTTCTCATTTGAAAATGCAGATAATAAAAGCGCCTACCTTACAAAACCGTTATGAATATTCAATGGTTCAGTTTACGTAGGATTATTAGAATAGTGACGGACACAGCAAGCATCCAGAGAATATAGGTATACTATTATTGAACGTAAGGTTAATATTGTGAAGCATTCTTTGATACCCAACTCACGATGCTCCTTGACACACGACACGTTGACATTCAGTCAACTTGACTTTTTTGTTTACCAACAGCTGCTAAGAACCCTGACTCCCAAAGGAAGGCAGTGGCCCACCCGACCATCACTCCCAAAGCCCGCTGATGACAGTCCGCGAGTGTCAGACGTCGAGGACGAGCAGCATTCTCCGCGAGCGTTCCAGACGAGCCTACGCCCCAGAATTCTCTCTTCTCTCGAGCCGCGGAGGAAAGCAATATAAAGGTCTCCTTCACTGATGGGCTGTCCCCAAGGAAGGACTGTGGATTCGTACTCCCTCTGCTTGTTTTGCTGAGAAGCCGGAGGCTTCCAAAGAGAAGGGCGAGGCTTCCAGTTGTCTCCAGATTTCTGCTGCTGAGGGCTCAGCACGTGTCTGCCGCGCCCAGGCTGCACACATACGTCTTCCAGCAGCAGAAAGTTTACACACTTGCCCAGCCTGGTCTCCTCTTCTAGAGGGCAGCATGGCCGAAACCACCCATTTTTCAGAAACAACTATAGTGGTGAATTGATTTACCTCATTCACGGGACCAAAAATATCTAGTAAGGAAGCCAAGTCATGAATGAATTCCTCTTTCTGTTTTGTGTGTTTTCCTTTACTTTCAAAGAAAAAAAAAATAGAACTTGAGTTTGAAGTTCAGTCAAGTATTTCGAGACCTGCCCTTCGGAGAGCCAGTGAATTCCTGCAGGGCTGCGGCAGCTTTCTGTTCTGCTCCATTTCACAGCAAAATGTCCCGAGCAGGCTGCAGCTCGAGGCCCCAGCACCGACAGAACTGCAGGCCCTCGGGACCACCGCGGAGTGTGACACTCACGCCGGCACGGAAAGCCCCAGCCGCAGCGGCAGGGCGGCCTCCGCGCAGCATCAAAGCTGCAGCGCCGGACGTGTGGGCAGACCAAGCAGATGCTTCATCCAGGCGAGAGAGCCTTGACATTCCTTTCAGTCAAAATTGAGCTTGGCAGGGCGCCTGGGTGGCTCAGTTGGTTGGGCGACTGCCTTCGGCTCAGGTCGTGATCCCGGAGTCCCGGGATCGAGTCCCATATCGGACTCCCGGCTCTGCGGGAAGTCTGCTTCTCCCTCTGACCTTCTCTCCTCTCATTCTCAGTCTCTCTCTCTAATAAAAAAAAAAAAAAAATTGAGCTTGGCAAAAAAACGGACTGCCATTTTGAAGACTAGGAAGTTCCCCAAAGGAGCTCACCATCTAAGAATTCTTCCTGGATGCTGACAACACACAGGGGACAGGCGCCGACAGGAGCTGGATGCGCCCAACTGTCGTGAACAGTTTGTGCACCGAATTTCAAAAGAAACGGCACAGCTGCTGACTTTCCATGACCCACTTCCAAAGACCAGAAGACAGGTCAGCTCTTCTGGAAATGATATCATTTGACACAGGAACTGCTTTACTCTTCCTTCCTCTTCTCTGGTCACAGCTCAGCTCAGTCAGGTCCAAGTTACGCGGCTTCACCGAGTTTTCTCCTGCCGGGAGTGGCTTCATTGGCAATCTTGAAGACTGTTTCAACACAAGGCTTTCGTGTTTGGGTACGTCCAACTTTTGGAAAATGGCAGGCCCTTCCAAGTCAAGCCTCCTTCTCCCCAATGAGGTTTCTTCCCACCTCTCCCCGCCCCACCGTTCATCTTTGGGAGGCGGGTGCTCCGTCCCCCTTCCAGGAATCACATGATCGCTGCAAAGCGTCCTATCCCTGCGGCCTGAATTTCTGGTTATGAAAGTCAGACCAAAGATTACGTAAGCTTCACTGCACTTTTTCATTTGACATTTTCCAACTTAAGCTAGGATCGATGTAAACACGAACATGCACGTAGTTGTAAAGGTAAGGTAAGATTTTATAAATTCCTTTCCCAACAGAACACAGTGACAGTGAGAAGTGTCCTCACTCAGATGGATGTGGTTCAATTTTATGCCATCCTACATGCCTTCAGAGTAGAATGACACCTTAATATAATTTAAGAAAAATAATTTTTTCCCACAAAAGATGGTTTTCTAAATAGGAAAGTTTTCAAAATAAAGGAGGCGGCTTCTGCTTCTATTTATGACAAAATAACTAGTATCAGATTAGCTATAAAAATGGCATAAACTGGGGCACCTGGGTGGTTCCGTTGGTTGGGTGTCTGAGTCTTGTTACAGATCCTATAGATAATAAAAGGATAAGGGAATACTATGAAAACTCCATGTGAATAAATTTAAACTCATTCAAAAAACACAACCAAAGCTTACTAAAAACAGAAGCGGATTACCTGGATAACTCCATATCTATTAGAGAAATTGAATTCATTTTTTTAAGAGGGGAGAGAGAAAGACAGACAGACAGATGGGGGAGAGGCAGAGGGAGAGAGAGAGCGAATCTTTAGCTATCCCCATGCCTAGCTCAGAGCCCAAGATAACAGATATACCACTCTGATGGGGATGCCGATAGTGAGGGAGGCTGTGCATGTGAGGGCAGGAAATATGTGGGAACTATTTGTATTTGCTACTCAGTTTTCTATGAACCTAACACTGCTCTATAAAACAGTCTATTTAAGAGGAATAAAAACCAAAAATCTTTCCACAAAGAAAACTCCAGGTCTACACAGCTCTGCTGGTCAAATCTACCAAATATTTAAGAAAAATCATACCGATTCTACATAAACTCTTCTGGAAAATTGAAAAGAAAGGAATGCTTCCAACCTAGTTTAAGAGGTCAGCATGGGGCACCTGGGTGGCTCAGTTGGCTGAATTTCTGACTCTTGATTTCAGCTTAAATTGTATCTCAGGGTCATGAGATCAAGCCCTGAGTCAGGCCCCACACTCAGCATAGAGTCTGCCTGTCCCTCTCCCTCCCTCTCTGCCCCTCCCGCTGCTGCATGGGCATGCGCCTGTGCACACACTCTTAGTTAGACAGATAGGTAGGCAGGTAGGTAGGTCGGGAGGTAGGTAAGTAGGTCGGTCAGCATTACACTGATACCAAAACCAGAAAAAAACATTTTACATGAAAAGAAAAATATAAACCAATATTCCTCATGAACACTGATGCAAAAATTCTTTTTTTTTTTTTTTGCAAAAATTCTTAACAGAATTTTAGCAAATCAAATCCAACAATATACAAAAAGGATTCTACATCATGACCAAGTGGGGCTCATCACAGGAATGCAAGGTTGGTTTAACATTAAAAAATCAATCATGAGCCCTGCACTGGGAAGCCTGCTTCTCCCTCTCCCACTCCCCCTGCTTATGTTCCCCCTCTCGCTGTGTCTCTGTCAAATAAATAAATAAAATCTTAAAAAAAAAAAAAAATCAATCATGTAATTTTCCACAGTAACAGACCAAAAGAGAAAAATCATGGTTATCTCAACAGACACAGGAAAAGCATTTGATAAAACCCTATATCCACTCAGAAAAATTCTCAGCAAATTAGGATCAGAAGGGAATATCCGCAACCTGATAAAGGGCAAATGAAAAATGTACAGCTGACAGCTAATAGCATCCTAAACACGAAAGACAACTTTTCCTTCAAAACCAGAAAAAGCCAAAGATACCTGCTCCCACCACTTCTACCCAACACTATGGCCAGCAGATAAGGCAAGTCAGGGAAATAAAATCATCCAGTGTAGAAACTAAGAAATAAGACTGTGATTCACAGAAAAATCATCTGTATAGAAAATTCTACAGAACAGAACCTATAAAAGAGCTAGTAGAACAAGTGAGTTTAGCAAATTTGTAAGATATAAGGTCAATTAAAACATTTCTCTCTTTGGGGCGCCTATAGGTGGCTCAGTTGGTTGGGCGACTGCCTTCGGCTCAGGTCATGATCCCGGAGTCCGGGGATCGAGTCCCATATCCGACTCCCGGCTCTGCGGGAGGTCTGCTTCTCCCTCTGACCTTCTCCCCTCTCATTCTCAGTCTCTCGCTCTCTCGCTAATAAATAAATAAAAAACCTTTTAAAAAAACAAATAAAAAAGCATTTCTCTCTTTGTATAAACTAGGAATGAGCAATTGGAATCTAATTTAAATAAGATAACATTTGCTGCAGCATAGAAAAGGCAGCACTTAGGAATCAATCGGGCAAAAGGTGTGTAAGCTCTATACACTGAAAACTACAACATCACTGAAACAAATTAAAGAAGATCTAAATGTGTGGATACGCACAGGGTGTTCGTTGTTCAGGTGACTCAGTATTATTAAGATATCGACTATCCCCAAATTGATCTCCAGATTCACTGTGATCATAATCAACAGCAGGCATTTTTTTAAGATTATTGACTTGTTTGTCAGAGAGAGAGAGAGAGAGAGCACAAGCAGGGGGAGCAGCAGGCAGAGGGAGAAGCAGGCTTCCCACTGAGCAAGGAGCCCGATGTGGGGCTTAATCCCAGGATCCTGAGATCAGGACCTTGACTGAAGGCAGACGTTTGACCGACTGAGCCACCCACGTGTCCCAACAACAGCAGGCATTTTTGTAAAATCAGCTTGCCTAACAAGCTGATTTTTAAATTCATATGGAAATGGAAAGGACTAGAATAGCTAAGACAATTTTGAAATAGAAGAACACATTTTAAGAACTGATTCTACCTGATTCCAAGAAGACTGTGGAGGGAGTGGGAAAGGAGAGAGGGATTGCAAGGAGCGTGAGGAAATTTTTGGGGTGATGGGTATGTTTACTATTTTAATTTGATGATGATTTCACAGATATATACATACATACAAACTCACTGAATCGTTGGCTTTATTTATGCATGGTTTGTTATATATCCATTATACCTCAATGAAGCTGGAAAAAAATCTCCTTCAGTTCTCATGTCCAATTTTTGAGACAGTTATATTACCATCTCCATTTTAGAGAAATGAACTGAGACTCAGAGACAGTAAGTGACAAGTGTGGTCACACAGATACACATCTAATCCTTCTCACTCCAGAGCCCAAGCTCTTAAGCTTTGGGCCATATAGAAATACTTTCCTATCTGCCTCTCATTCATTCAGCAAGTATTGACAGTATTGATCCTATAATGTGGCACTGTGCCGGGGCGCCTGGGTGGCTCAGTCAGTTAAGCGTCTGCCTTTGGCCCAGATCATGATCTCGGGGTCCTGGGATCGAACCCCGTGTTGGGTTCCACGCCCAGAGGGGAGTCTGCTTCTCCCTCTCCCTCTCCTCATCCTCCCCCCACACACGACTCATGCTCTCTCTTGCTCTCTCTCAAACAAAATTAAAAAAAAAAAAAGTGGCACTGTGTCTGGAGTAAGGGAGCACAGCTGGGACACAGAGCATCCTTCCCTCGGAGAGCTTGACACATTGCTGGCCCAGGGACCCTCTAAGCTTGACTTATTAGCACTGCTGTTCCTTTTCTCCTTGCCACATCCCTGACTTCTCTCAAAAGAGAAGAAATACCTTGTGAGTTTCTGCCACGGGCTGGCCCGCCTGCCCAGGACAGACATCATTTCTACTGATACGGAAATGTGCAGGAACCTGGCACCATCACACAGCTAGAGAGTAGCAGAGCTGGGCTGCAAATGCAGACCTTCCTGCCCCTGAAGCTCAGGGACCTCCAGTCACATCAAACCGCCTGGAATCATGAAGCTGCTCTTAACACAAAGTCCACACGAACCTTGTCCTTGCAGACGAAATCACAAGCAGGCGCCAAGGCCCCGAGGATGAAAACAGCTGTTCACCGAAGGTTCTGTTTTATGTTATTAATTCGTTTAAAAGGAAATTTGGTTTCTAACCAGCACTATTGTCCTATCCACACCCAAGAAGAGGGGAAAAATGAGTCTGGAAGGTACAGAGTGCGGGTTTCATCAGATCGAATACACTGCTGGCCTATGTCTGCAGCCAGACCCGGCTTCTTGTCCCGGCGGCTCTCCCCACCCTCAGACAAGTGCTTTTCTGGGGCTCAGGGAGGGACTCCAGCCCCCCCCTCCATCATGAGCGGAGCAGGGGGGAAGCCTTTTCTACTTGTTTCCATTACAACAAGAAGTCACTACGATGGGGAGAGCAGCTACCGGGAAATAAAAAGCAAGGAACAAATGCAAACTCAGAGCGGTCACAGAGGAGAGAGGCCAGTGGCTGCTCCTGCTTCCGGAACGAACATCAGCACCGACGAGCCTTATGCTGGGAGCCACCCGCCCCACGTCTTGGCCCCAATGGGGAGCACCTGGATCACCCCCAAGGTAGTAGGCAGTAGGTCCTACTACTAGTAATAGGACCTACTGCCTACTACCTACTACTAGTTGGTCCTACCTACTACCTAGTTTGGTCTTGTGAACCAAGAGAGGCAATGTAGCACACAAGGGACAAGGATTCAATGAGACATTCTCATTATCATCGCTGCCACATCCTAAATGTATCCATTAAGTAACATCAGGCTCAGGCACTGCGCTGGGTCACAGGATATGGAGGCAGAGGCAATAGTATCGGCACAATCCCCGTATCCACGGAGTTTATAACCTAGGAGGCAGCCAGACTGGAAATCACTAATTATTCAAGCTTTTAAAAGTCATGACATTTCAGTACAACAGTGAAAAGTGTTACGCACGGCAAGCAGGAGACAGGGTGGCGAGCGGAGGGGGACGTGCGCAACCCCCAGGGCAGCGCTCCCGGCTGCCCACTCCCCCCCACAGATGGCCAGCAGGGCGGCACCCGCGCGCCGGGGAGGCAGGACCCGGGAGGGTAGCGCGGAGCAGCAGGCTTGGGCTGGCTGAGGCTCGGAGGTCTGCTGCCCGCCCCTCACGACACCTGGCCGGCAGGGTAAAGGACGGGTGCGTCCGAGGAGCAGTGGGGAGCCTCAAAAGGGTCTAGCCGGGACAGGGTCAGATTGTGGCTTTAGAAAGATGTCTCTGGTTGCAGAAGGGAGGTTGGGAAGCAGGATGAAGTGCGAGAAGATGCGATCAGAGGAGAGGTGGCAGAGGCTCAGGCCAGGCTGGGGTTGTGGAGGGAAACAAACGGTCTGAGAAAACTGCCCAGCATGTGACCTGAGAGAGGGGTTTGAATGATGTCATCGAACCCGATCTCCTCTTTACAAATAACTGCCTGCTCCTGGGGCCAAACGCTGTGATTCCAAGGAGCCGCAAAGACACACAGGGTTTGTCTGACATCCAACACTGACCTCGGCTTTCTGGAATGCCCGCTTCTTCAGAGCAGGCAACCCAGCATCCAGACAAAAGGCCAGAGGGTCAGGTTCCCGAACCCACAGGCAGGGTTTTCCTGCACTGCGACAGGTCACGTGGCCCAGGGGAAATGGTGTGCTTCGGCGGGGAGCCTTCCATTCCTACAGGCCAGCCCTTCTGCCAGCCCTGAGGCAGGAAGGCAGAAGCCAACCCTCTCTGGAGTACGTGTCCTGCAGGGAGGCAAGCTCTCTCTGGAGAAAGCCTCTTTGCCCCCAAACATTCATTAATGCTGCTCCCCTCCTCACTGGAAGCCACCTGACTGCAAACCCACAAAGACTAGCCCTTGCCTGCCTTTCCCTAACTGTCTGTCTGAGCTCTGGTCTGTGCCTTGAAACCTGTGGCAGGTGCTGGTGACACTCTGGTCCCTTGCCTCATGCGGCTCCCAGTCTAGGACTACAGCTGTCTCTGGGGGAGCCCAGGCTACCTCCTGGCGCCTCCACCTCCCCTCCTCATTGCTGTCAGCACCCTTGCCTTTGGCTCTGGCCCCCCGTCTCCTCCCCTCACTCTCCGGCCGTCACAGCTAGGGACATCACTGCACTGGGCGGTGTGCCTTAACCCCCGGGTCACACCACACCCCGCATCCTCCGGGAGACCCCTTCTTTGTCCTCCCACCCATCTCCCCAAAGGCACAGCGTCCTCGCCTCGAGCAGGGTCTCCAGAACCTCTCCACCTCACAGACCCTGCGCTCTGCCATCATTCTCCCTTGACTTCCTGGCCTCCAGCTCGTTCTCCGACTCCAAACCAAATCTGGGCCTTGCCCCCTGCTCGACCTCTGGTTCCTCAGTTCTTCCTGAGTCTTCCAGGCCGTCAGTCCTCTCCAGCCCTTCCGGCCTCCCTCCCCCCGGGTAAACATTACTGACATGCCTGCTCTGCTTCCAGGCTCCCTGGGCCTCCTCCTGCCTCTGGAGCCACTTTCCCTGTCTCCTTCTCTGCCCACTGCCCTTCCTTCTGGTCCCTGAGTGCACAGTCCACTCCCCGCTCTCCTGTTTCTTCATGTCTCGGGCCTCAAAGCAGCCTCATAACCAGCCTAACACCAGGCTCTCTCTCCTCCGGGGCTACCCCCTGGCCTCACACACACAGTTGCAAAGCGCCTAATCAGTCTCCTGAGTCCAGATGGACTGTTGCCACACTGAGAATGAACTTCCTAAAATACAATCTGTCCATGTTACTCCCTTTTTGAAATCCTTCAGTGGATCCCTGAATCCAACAACGTAGAGCTCTGCATCCTGCCCATCCCTACCACCCACTCTCCTTGTCTCTACATCCACCAAATACTTCCTGTCTCCTGTTTGTTCACATCGCTCTTCCTCCCTCTCGCTGGATTGTGTCCCTGTGTCCCCTTCATCTGTGTCTCTCCAGCACGTAGCCCAGCAGACTGACGAATGAACGAAAGTGAGCGAGTGAAGGTCACTACTGGGGACTCCGGCAGTGGGGATGGCAGCAAAAACTGGGAAAAACACAGGCACACAGAGAAGCTTTATTTGGTACCGCTAAGGCTCACTTCCTTCATACTCAGGCCCACTGGTCACCCATCCACGTGCCTCTGTGACGTTGTGTGCCCACAGCTGCCGGGGGGGCGGGGTGCAGAATGACACAGTGACTTCAGGTAAGCCCTTGTTATGCCGACATCCCTGGCAATGTAACCCTCGAGGAGCACAGAACTGGGAGATCAGCAACATCGCCCCAGCCATCCAGCACCAAAAG
Source organism: Nasua narica (assembly GCA_028533885.1). Classification (NCBI taxonomy): domain Eukaryota; kingdom Metazoa; phylum Chordata; class Mammalia; order Carnivora; family Procyonidae; genus Nasua; species Nasua narica. The sequence goes on along the minus strand of CM052813.1, from coordinate 73,734,147 downwards.
TAGTGTTAAATCTCGCTAAATATATTATCTGCCTTTTTAATGAGTTGTTCACTGTGCCTGAAATGCACTTCCTAACTCTCATCCCCTTCCCAAACCATCCACAAAATACAATCCCTTTCAGCCTTTAAGGCTCAGTGCCAAAGAGCCAGCTCTAAGGCAGAGCGACTCTCCCCAGCAATGGCTGCAGGCTCCTGGGGCACCACAGTGTGAGTCTTCCCCTAGACCTCGGCTTCACGAAGGCCCTCCAGGGACCAGGACGGGAGCTCAGACCTCGGGGATTCCAGGAAGAGGGCTCTTAGCCACTCTATTGAAAGGCCCTCCTCCTCGGGGCCAGCGGCTCCCACAGGGGCACTGCTGAAAGTTCTGCTGAGCACGACCTCCGGCCCGTAGCGGACACAGCCTCTTCGAACTGTCCGTCAGTGAGAGCAGACAGCCACAAGCCGGCGGGAACGGAGAGCCTGCAGGCACTCTACTGAGTTTTTACACACCCACTGTAAGGGAAAAACTGTGATTTCCCCCATTTCCACAAGAAAATGGAAGCATAAAGAGAATGAGTAACTTGTCCAAAGTCCAAGCTCCTCAGGGACAGGACAGGCCTCAACCCTGGCTTTGTCAGATGAGTCCTTGCTCTTGAGCACCATGCGGGGGATGGACCCGGTGGCCCAGTGTGGGCAGAGCCCTGGGCTGAGGAACATGCAGACCGTGCTCATTTTCAGCACCTTCTAAGAACAGTAGATTCCCCCTCGACACTGCTCCCTGCTGACATCAAAACCAATGACAAAACTAGTTCTGACAGTTCCATGGGCCTCTGAGAAACCACTGGGCCCGTAGTTCCATAGGCTGAAAATTTAGGCATAATGAGACAGATGTGGGAGGGAATACTGGTGGGGACAAAATGCCACCCCACAAATGCACCACACAAGGCTGCTGCCATCGGGACCCCTCAGGAAGACCTCCCTCAGCCCGAGCCCTGGCAGCCAGGAATCCACCACGGTGGTGCGGGTTCTGGGCCACAGCAGAGAAGATAAACCAAGCTGTGAGCCATTATGCTGCGAGGTTGTACCTGCATTAACTGGTCAGCATTTGATAAAATTAGTCACTTGTTAGAGTCACCAGGGAACGGGGCAGTTTGCTAACTTCCACTTTCCTTGTTCCCTGCCAATCCTTAACTCACTGTCTGCCAAGCTTCCTCTAAGCCCTGTGACGATGCTCTTGCGGTCTCCCCTGCAGAAATAAGTAGAAGCCACAGTTCTACCCTCAGTTATCAACAGCATTGGAAATTTGAATCTTCAAAGGCTGAGCTCACCAGGCAAAACCCTTGTTTTGGGGGAAGCGGTTCCACCACAAAACAGGCACCCTGGTAATAATGTTCCCCTAATTGGTCCATCCCTCCCCCTTGGCTATGGGCCTAAACACAGCCAGATAGCATTCCGCTCCTGCGCTTCTCCCACCCATTCCTTCTCCACTCACTCAACAAACACTGACTATCCACCGTGTTCCAGGCGCTGGGATCCAACAGGGTCCCTCGGGAGGCAGACTCCAGAGCCGAGAGAGCATAGCCCTCCTTTTCTGCCCTGGTGCTTCCGAAAGCCTTCTCGGGAAGTCAAGAAGGGGGATCCATGTGGGTGTGGAAGTGGTACAGGGGAGGAAGATGAGAAGAAAAGGTACTGAAGACAAAGAGAACGGCAAAGAAATGTTAAACTGCAATCCAGAGTCTGCTGGTTAATATTAATACTGGTATTATCATTTTTAAACTACTGTGTATCTGTCTGTCTATTTACACACACATATATAGGATGAGATAGTACAAAGATGTAATTGTTTAATGTTGTTAGAAACCGAAACTGTCAGTGTAAAAGAAACCATATGAAAATCAAGGGAATTAAGCTCACAACACTGTAATGTTGGATTTGTGTCGGAAAGATCAACAATGTATCCGTTACCTGCCCACAAGATAACGTGATATGACAAACAACCCTCAAATCTCAGAGGCTTACAACAACAATATTTATTTCACACTCGGGGTTCAGGTCTCCGCCGGGCTCACTGGGGCGGGGTCAGGTTAGGCTAGAATTCAGGTTCTGGGTTCGCTTCAGCTCATCTACGACATCCACGTTTGGGGACTCAGGCTAAACAAGCAAGAGCTACCCACATATCGTGGAGAGTGGAAGTTCCAGGAGGGCTGGCCATGCCTCTCACTCACCATGTGTGTGCTGTCACTTACGCCCCAGGCACAGGGCCAAGCCCAAAGTCAATAGGATGAGAAACAGACACCACCCACACGGAAGTCACGACAAGGATGAGGAGGGAAGGAAGAATGTGGAGAAAGAACACCACCTACCCTAATTATGAACTCGTGATTTTTCCTTTTATGTTTTATTACTTTTTGAGAGAGAGAGAGCACAAGCAGGCTCCATGCTCAGCACACGGCCTGACACGGGGCCCAATCCCACAACCCCAAGATCATGACCCAAGCAGAAACCGTCAGACACTCAACCAACCGAGCCACCCGGGTGCCCCATGACTTCTCCTTCAAAAAAATAGATATTTCTTCATGCTGGACCCCAAAAGTGCCTAGAAGCAACGGCACCCTCCTCTCACGAGCATCCTCTCACCCAGACTGTGGTTTCTGGATATTCATCTCCAATCAAACAAACCAGCACCCCGAAGGCGCACCCGATTCCAGGTCTTCAGCAGGAACTGTACGACATAACATTACTATAGCTTGTTGTGCCAGAGAGCAAGGAAGCCACCCAAACCGGGGGATCGTGGTAAGAGGACACAGGTGGTGACGTGAAAGGGCTCCCACTGATTAAAGACAGGACAACTTAGGTATCAAAAAGAATAGTGACTACTACTCACTGAAACAGAGATTCCCAGCCCCTCACTAGCCCTAGGGGATCAACGTCTCCAAGGATGGAGCCCAGGCTTCTGTGTTTCTTCACAGAGCTCCCCGACTGAGTCTGGAGCACAGGCAGCGCTGAAAAGCACCAGTCCACAGGCATCCTGATCTTCTGGGCGTGCGGGTCACACAGTGTCCATCCTGCTCTCAGATGCAGGCCTCTGCTTCCTGGCTAGTCTTGTCAAACTCGTAACTGTCCTTTATTCACATCCCTCCAACTCTGGGGTGGTCCAGCCACAACACGCAGGCACCATCAAGAAGAAAAAACTCCAGTTTTCAGTCTGCTACCAACAATAATAACAGCAAAAATGCTGGGGCAGCTCCCAGGATCCTCCTTTTAACCACGGTTTTGACGATGACAATGAAGAGCAAACACTTCCATTTTTAGCTAATATTCATTCAATATTCATTTAGCCAAGACATTCAAGTTTGGGGTTTCTCCAGATACCTCGAAGGAATTAGTTTTTAATCCTCATTCTGTATCAGAATCACCCGGTAACCTTCTACAAAATGGGGTTGACTGGGCTCCAGGCCCTGACCCAGAGATCCAGATTTAGTGGCTGAGGGCAGAGCCTGGGCACCCCATGTCTGAGAGGCCACCAGGTGATTCTGATGTGCCGCCACAACTGACAACCACAGGTCCAAGCGAAAATCTTGAAAGCAAAACATCGCCACCTTAATGCCTTATCACAATTTGAATCGAGATATGTCTTGGTTGAGGCACCTTCCAAACCTCTGTGCCCTGGGAGAAGCCTTGGTCTGCCCCTAGCTGTGCCTCTGAAGAACTCCCCACCATTTCCCTCCTACGAGGAGCCTGAGCAGCCAGGCCAGCTTCCCTGGGCACATGCAGGGTCAGGTCTCAGGACTCACGGTGAGCTGCGCGACTCTCTCCCTCTGATGCTCAAGACGAAGAATAAAGATCCAAATGTCTAAATGGCTCCAGGTCAAAGCTAAGCAGAGGACATGATCACAAATAGCTTCAAGCTGAGAACTAAGGCAATCATCACACAAATACTCCCCTAAAAGGCTCCAAGAGGTAGATTGGTTTATTTTTTTTTAATTAGAAAGAATAGATAATTTCATGTTAGAAGAGAACAATGAGAAGACTGGAAGTCAGCCAATTCAGAAAAGCAAACACAGCTCTGCCGCCCACACCTGACGAACGCAGCACGTCACGCGCGTGTGTGACACACACGGTACTACAAACCACGGCCACGTCTTCACAGAAATGCTGAGTGCAGCTCGAAGTACTAGTTTCCTCCTAATCTGCAGTAGGTTAGACACCAGCTCTCAGAAGGCCTGGACCCTTTGTCTGGCTTTGTAGTAAAATATGCTGCTTTTCTCAAAGCCTTAACAGCTACCATACTATACGAGGAAGGGCTGCATGTGGAGAGAGCTCTGGAATTCACAGCGTGGCTGCAGCAGACACTTTCTGACATATCAACCCATGTACCCGCTCTTCTCTCAAATGTGCACCCCACTCCCCGGACTGGGTCCCCTCAGCTGTGCTGGCTCCTCATGACCACATAGTCCTGGCCAAGGTCATGAACCAGCACGAGTCACGTGGCTCAGCTGGGCTCGACTGAGAGCTGCTGGTCTCAGTCTGGAAGGTGGCCGAAAGGAGGACCATGTAAATGCAAGGCCTCGGAGCACCAGGCTGGAGCCCGTGAACAGATAGGAAAGGAGGCAGGAGAGCGAAAGAGAGGAAAAAGCAGAGACAAGAGGCAGAGACAGCGCGTGTCTCGGTTGGCTCTCTAGCCGCCTGAACTCCGTGCGCATGGATTCCATAAAGTGCCCCTTTTTCCCCGTAATAAACTCCTCTCCTCTTCTACCTATTCAGCTACTTCGAAATGGATTTTTATTACTTGCCAATAAAAAAAGAACCTTAAGTAAATCAACTCTAAAGTCTTGTTATCAACTACTAAACATTTCCAGGATATTTTTAAAGACCAAAACCAACTTTTTTCTCTCCATTGAAAATGCTATTTCTAAAAATGTACATATGCTCTTAATGTAAATATGTATATGTTTTGCTGTGGCAACTGGTTTCAAAATCAGAAACAAGGCAACCACCAGAATTTGGGATCAACAAAAAGAAAGCTCTCCAGAAAAACATTCCCTCACATCCCGTTCTCGACAGGGACCATTCTCAACAGGAGGAGCCTGGGAAAAGGAATCAGTGTGGGAAGGCCTGGCTCAGGCATGGAGGCCGTGGGCACTACGGGCCCCCAGCCCTGCCCGAGTGAACCAGACACAGTGACATTCTCTGCAGAACCCAAACACCAGGCTCAAAGAATGAGAAGCTCCTGGATACACTCTTAAATAGGAGCTTAAATTAACAATGTGTTTATAGAGACTTCAGGAGAGAAACCAAGAGTCGTTCAAACACGGCTGACTAAATCGCCTCCTCCCAGCCACAGCGTTTAGAACAACTTAAAGGACAAAGTACAGACCTCCGGCTGGATGGCTTTAAACACAGGTATGTCCATTAACGTGATCTGGCTCTGCAACAAAAGAGAATCGGCATTAGAATATATTGGAAAACAAAGATAACTTTGAATCCATACAGAGTAATAACACATTCTCCCTTGAAATAAAAATCTAGAAAGAATAGTATAAAAAATTTCTAAAATGCCTCTCCCATCCCTTCCCCCTTCGCAAATCCACACCCTTCTTTAATGTGAGACAAACTCCCAATTTAAGAATTGATGATAGTCATTTGGAGGGTGGGACTGAGATTAAGGGGAACATTTTTAGTTTGGATATTTTTGTCCTATTTGAGTTTTTGTTTCAAGCATGGAATTACTTTTGTAATTTAAAAAAGTTGTAGACGTAGTATTAAAAATTAGCATGCTAAACAGAGACACTATCTATTACTCTAAATTTAAATTTAAAAAAAAATTGTGGCTTATAGAAATTGTACATTTCTTCTGAAGTCTAAGCCTCCTCTAAATTATATGGTAGAGTGCTACTCGAGACGCATCCGTGGACCAGTACTGGGTGGCAAACTATTTATTCCGCCAGCCCACAATGAGATAACTACAGAATTTGAGGACAAGCATTTGGGAACTTTTATAACAAATTGCCACAACGTTTTTATTGTATTTTTTTTTTTTTAAATATCAGTCCTCAACAGATGGGAAATGAAAAAACTGGCCCTTTACCACAGCTAGCTTGCGAAGCACTAATGATGTAAATACAGAAAATACACATCTAGTTAAAGGCTGTTCCCATCGTTAGCTGCTCATCACGTGACAGTAAGAGAAAGCACCACTGCTGACAATCTTTGCAGGCCAAGGCACGCACTGAGCTGACTTCACACAATCTCCCCATCTCCCCATGTCACCTGGGATGCCAGGTGTCAAGTAAAAGACACGTCTGTGATAGGCCAGGGAAAGGAGAGCCAAGGGCATTTGGATGCCTCTTAACTCAAGCAGACACGCTGCCTGTGACCTGCAGGTCAGAGGGGATGCTATCACGCAGTGGGACAAACAAGGGCTCTGGAGTCAGCAGGGCTTGGGTCTATGTCTGGATATCACCGCTTAACAGTAGTGATATGTTCTTTGACACGTGGTTTAACCTCTCCTAGTCTCAGGGGCCACATCGAGGAAATGGTGACAGTAATCCCTATCTTATAGGATCCTTGGGAAAATTCAAGAGCAGAAGTACAGAATGCCTGGCATCTGACAGGTGCTCTCTCTAGACGTGTGTGTGTGTGTGTGTGTATACACACACACACACACACACACATACACATAAAGCGAGCACATCTGTGCACGTGCATATGTACAGAGAGAGACAGATAGAAAGACAGAGGGCATCTGTCAGGTGTCAGGCATTCTGCACCTCCTATCTTGAATTTTCACAAAGATTATACATACACACACACACACACACACACACACACACACACACACACACACACCGTGGACCCTTGAACAACATGGGGGTTAGGGATGCCAACCCTCCACGGTCTAAAATCCGCATATCAGGGCGCCTGAGTGGCTCAGTCAGTTAAGCATCTGACTCTTGATTTCGGATCAGATCGTGATCTCAGGGTCATGAGGTCAAGCCCTATGTCAGGCTCCACACTCAGCACAGAGTCTGCTTCTTTCCCTCTACTCCCTCTCCCTCTGCCCCTTCCCCCCACTCAGGCACTCTCACTCTCTAATATAAATAGATCTTTTAAAAAAATAAAACCTATAAATATAAAAAAAAATAAAATATAACTTTGACTCCTCAAAAACTTAACTACTAACAGCCTACTGTTGACCAGAAGCCTTACTGACAATATCAACCGTTGACTGACACAGTTTGTATGTTAGATGAATTATAAACTATACTCTTACAAAAAGGGAAGCTAGAGAAAACCAAATGTTATTAAGGAAATCATAAGGAAGGGAAAATGCATTTACAGTACTGTATTTATTTTTTAAAAATCTGGGGTGCCTGGGTGGCTCAGTGGGTTAAAGCCTCTGCCTTTGGCTCAGGTCATGATCTCAGGGTCCTGGGATCAAGCCCCACATCGGGCTCTCTGCTCAGCAGGGAGCTTGCTTCCCCCTCTCTCTCTGCCTGCCTCCCTGCCTACTTATGATCTCTCTCTATCAAATAAATAAATAAACTCTTTAAAAATAAATAAATAAAAATTAAAATTAAAAAAAATTTTAAATCTGTATGTAAGTGGACCCACATAGTTCAAATCTGTGTACTCAAGGGTCAACTATGTGCACATACATATTTATATATTTACACTTCTATATCACATATATGTGAAATCACCCAGATGGGCTCATGTATTGGCTTGTGAACTTATGGTTCCTGACCAATACATGAACTAAGAAATAAGGGAACTGTTAATTTGTTTGAATATTCAAGGATCAAAGTTGCTCTTAAAGAAGGCTGTTACTTAAGTCAACAAACAGTCATGAAAAAAGCCTCATGTCAAGACTACATTAGAAAAATGGCAACACACACAGTATGTCAAGTGTAACCACAATCCAGGGCTAAGGTGCAGAACTGTGGTTGTCTCTTGGCATAATTTAAAGGTGGTCCAAGACCACTGGATTCCTGAGCAGCACAGGATGCAGGCCAAAGCATACTATGCTCAGCGCTGAGCAGGAGAGGGAAATAAGCAGGTGCTTCTGTGGAGAGCTTCTTTGTCCCCTCCAAGGGGCTAGTGCTGCCACTAACAGAAGCTCCGCAGAGAGACAGCAAAGGTACCAGGAATAAAGAAACACTTGGGAACCAAACCCTTTCACCTCTAGGTCTACCCTCCAGTGGCAAAGGGGGCTGTGGACATCAGCACAAAGGGGATCTGTTCCTTGTAATCTGGGCGTCAAGGGACAACTAAGGCCAAGAGGCCTGCAGGTCTGTGTGTCTGGCCCAGAGCTATGTCCCAGGCAGTGCAAACACACTGGCATTTCTCCTGCCAGACCCATGGAGATTGCTAGCCAAGTCCCCTCACATTTGGATTAATTCTGCCATCCTGGGGAACAGAAAAGCCTTGTGAAAACAGGAGATTCATGCTGAAAGCTCAGAAGGCCTTGGAAATCTCTCCCGTGACTCAAGTTAACTCCCTAGCCGGGAGAGCTAGCAGGATGTTTGCAATGTCATTTAGGACGAGAACCAAAATCTACTAATGTGAAAATGAGAAAACTTCCTCTCCATCCTGCCGTCACTTCTAGGGTCTGCTACTGAATTTCCAAATGATTTATTAAAATAGTGCCTTTACATTTCACATTTTTTTGGATGGTCCAAGTTTCAAGTATCCTAATTCCCTGCTCAGCTCCTAAGTCAGAAAATGTATTCAGGAGTTCCTGGGTGGCTCAGTTGGTAAAGCAGCTGCCTTCAGCTTAGGTCACGATCCTAGAGTCCCAGGATTGAGTTCTACATCAGACTCCCTGCTTGGGGAGGAGCCTGCTTCTTCCTCTGACCTCTCTTCTCTCATGCTCTCGCTCTCTCTCAAATAAATAAATAAAATCTTTAAAAAAAAAAAAAGAAAGAAAAGAAAACATATTCCGGTATTTTATTCAAAACAAACAACAACAGAGGTCTCCAAACATAAAATAGATTGGCTGGTCCCAAACACACAATCTGAGGGTTTTCAGAAGACTCTCCCATTTCTATCCTCTCAACTCTGACCAAAAAAGATGCAGAGTCCAGAACAAGAATATGTCAATACATAGGTAAAATCATCGGATTATAAATTTCACGTCATCTTACTACAAAGCCAAACACATGTGGAAAGGTTGCTGATGAGCAGTCCTTCCCAGAAAGTGGGGGCGCTCCAAAGCAGACAGTTTTACCAGAAAGGGAGGGTGTGGGTAGGAGTGGGAGCTTGAGGGAAGTCAGGTCCTATCCCCCTTCACAGCAGCTCTCAGTCTCAGGAGACAACTGTGCGTGCTGGGGAGAAGCCCCGGCTTCCTGGAGAGAAAGAACATTTCCGAGGGGTGTGGTGCAGCCTCCACAGAAACGGGGCCATCTTGTCTACCAGCAGCACTAGCCTGAGGAGCACACTCATGAACATGTCTCTCAAGGGCTTCTCCTTATGTTGGGAAATAAAGCCTTAATACAGGACGCTCAATGAAGCTAGTCACACTGAGATGCCTTCCTGAATCCTAACTTTTTCTCCCACCTCCTCCTTCCTTCTTGTCCAGGGCCCCCTAAAAATCCAGGCTTTTTAGGGAAATGGCTAATCTCCACACATTACAAAACACTTCTGCTGAGGTGAATGCTTCAGAAGGGAGAGACCTGTTGAAGCACTTCACAATGTGGCCCTAAAGAAAGAGGTGGTTCTGTGTAGATAAAAGAAAGCTACTTAGCCAAAAAGGAAACAAAAAAAGGTTTTCTGCATATGTTGAGAGTAGTGTTTCTCTTTTGGTGACTAAATCCCCTCTTCCCGGCCACAACCTTGTATAAAGGCTCTCAACCCCCAAATAAACAAACAAAAGAAGCTGTTGGCAACTTAGTGGCATATTTTATAACAGAAGATATCTTTAAATTTGCATTTAGATCACTCCACCGACACATGACCGGGAGGGCTCACGGAACAAAAGGCAATCAGCTCCAAAGATAGACATTCCTACTTCTACTCCCAGAGCCACAGGGAACCATGCGTCTGGCAAATTTAGAATCGTAGTCAAGGAAATGCAAATTAAACAGGAAGATGCCATTTGTCGTCCATCAGTGCCATCAGGAGCGACAGGAGAGACTGCTCTGTTCTTTTTGGAAAGCAATCTGGCAGTAACCCATTAAAAAAGTTCTTTAACTTTGGATTTTTTTTTTTTTGAAAAGCCAAACTTATAAAAAGTTGCAAGGATAGAATGATGAATTCTTTAACCTTTCACCTAGCTTCACTAATTAAAATCTTGCCTCATAAGATTTGCTTTATCTCTATTATGTAATTATACATACACATTTTTTTCGGAACCACTCAAGAATAAAATGTAGATATCATGATTCTTCACCCCTAAACCCTTCAGCATGTTATTTCCCAAGAACAAGATCATGCTCTTACATAATGATAAAATTATTACATTCAGGAAACTTACATAGCTACAGTAGTATCATCTAATATTACAGTCCACATTCAAAATTTGCTAAACATCCCAAAACTGTTTTTTATAACAATTTTTTCTTGACCCAAGATCAGGCATCGTACTTAGATATTATCTCCTAAAAAGTAAAATGAGCATACTGTTGATACAACAGTCCCTACACCTACAGAAAGAGCACCGGGACATAAGAAAATTTTACATACAGATCTACATTTAGATACAGATAGAAAAATAGATGTTTACTCCACCATTGTTTGCAGTAGTAAAAACCTGGAAACAACATAAGAGAGCATGAAAAGGGACTTGCTGAAAAAAAAAAAAAAAACTGTGGTATATCCAGACTCTGGAGCATTATGTAGCTATTAAAAACAGAGCATTAAAGGGGCTCCTGAGTGGCTCAGTTGGTTAATTGTCTAACTTTTTTTTTTTTTTAAGATTTTATTTATTTATTTGACAGAGAGAGAGAGCATATAAGCAGGGGGAACAGCAAGGAGAGGGAGAAGCAGGAGCCTGATGTGGGGCTCGATCCTAGGACCCTGGGATCATGACCTGAGCCGAAGGTAGATGTTTAACCAACTCAACCACCCAGGCGCCCCAGAGCGTCTGACTCTTGATTTCAGCTCAGGTCATGATCTCAGGGTGGTGAGATCAAGCCCTGAGTTGGGCTCCATGCTCAGTGGGGAGTTTGCTTGGGATTTTCTCTCCCTCTCTGCCTCTCCCTAGCGGGGAGCCTGCTTCCCCCTCTCTGCCTATTTGTGATCTCTCTCTTTCTGTCATAAATAATAAATAAAATCTTTTTTAAAAAATACTATTTTCTAGCATAGAAGAGTCATTGTAAATATGTAGAAAGTAAACAAAAAGAAACAAAAAGAAGAAAAATTAAATTCCAATTAACTAGAATCCTACAACCAGAAGTCACAGTAAATCATGTTTGGCTATTTATATCCAGACAGTTATGAATACGTAAACATCAAATCTAGACCTCTTCCTCTGCAAATATAAATATGTGTGCATTGCACGTGCTTTTTAAAAATGTCCCTGTTCTCTATTAAAGGTACCGTAACTTGCTCCTTGCCCTTATTATTCGTCTATACCACGGATGACTTCCAAGGTGATTAATTCGAGATTCATGGCATCCTTCTGAATGCTTAGTATTTCATAAAGAATATTATGTGCCAGGGCGCCTGGGTGGCTCAGGAGGTTAAAGCCTCTGCCTTGGGCTCAGGTCATGATCTCAGGGTCCTGGGATCGAGCCCCACATTGGGCTCTTTGTTCAGCAGGGAGCCTGCTCCCCCTTCTCCCTCTGCCTGCCTCTCTGCCTACTTGTGATCTCTCTCTCTGTGTCAAATAAATAAATAAAATCTTTAAAAAAAAAAAAAAAAAAGAATATTATATCCCACCGACCCTCTGTTTGGGCATATGGGTTGTTTCCAACCGGTTTTTACTAGCCCCTGTCGCACCCTGTTTTGGTGCCCACTGCCCAGACACTCACATCAGTTCCGTTACTTACAGCAAACTCCTCGGGACTCACTTTCAAGACATCGAAGACAACAGCATCGTAGCTCTTGCTGGCATAGTCGCAGCTCTGGCCCTCCAGAGAGTCTGAGCTGCTGCTGCCCTGCAGAGGACAGGGAGAGAGGGCGCCGCTTGAGCAGTTGGGCTGACCAGACTCGCCATCTCCCGCACCCGGACCGAGGACACGAGGGTGACAGCACCGCACGGGGAGAAAAGCTCCTACTGCTCACTGCTTTAGCCCCTGCCAGACACCGTGTTGGGCACTTCGTGCGCATACTCTCGTTTGATTCTCATTAGAACTCAGCACACGCTATTTTTACTCCCACTTTACAGACGTGGAAGCAGAGGCGATGCCACTTCCCCAAGGGGAAGCCAGGAAACCAAAGAGCCAGGGGGTGAACCTCGTTTCTCGTACCCTCGATCACGGCCCCCAACTGCTTCCAGCGTCCACTGTGTAGCTGGAGGGATAAAAAGATACAGCCCACTCTTCCTTTAAAGAGAACGGGACTTCACAACTTAGAGGAGGTCTGAGGCAATCGCCTGTCTTGTTCTCTCAAACATTACCTAGTTTCACCTTTGTTTTATTGTTGTTGTTGTTGTTTTCTGGAAGTCATCGCAGAAAATTCTCATACAACACGTTAAACTGGCTCTCGAGGCTTATTTCATATATGGGCCATTTGGAATTCAAAACCAGTTTGCTGATGATGTGAGAGGTAACCAACTGGCTTTGGAGACAGGCGTGAAAGTTATATTTAGTAGAGTTCCTTATTAAGGAGAACACCATGAGCCCTGCAAGTACAGAAGGGGTCTCCCATAAAAGAGCAAGTTAAAACTCCCCAAATGTGGCCAGTTTTATGAAACCCAACCCTGTGGGGATCCCAGAATGTTGAACATACCTACTCTTCGATTTTATTTAATTTCATCAAATTCTACTTTGGGGAACCAATCAAGCTTACCACCCAAAAATTGTGCCCTGTTCATAAATGGTTTTATTCGTTTCAACCCATGAAGAGGGATTTTGTGGTTTCCATTAACCTCAATATCTTGGACCGGGATTCAGAGAACATGCTTTTATTAATTCTTCTTTATTTCACTCTCTCCAAAATGGCTATATCTGGAAAAACTTTGCAATCTTACTGGAAACTAGAGTGTTTTTAGGCCACTGAGGGAAACCAACAGTCAACAACCGAGAATGTGAGGTTAAAAGGAGGAGTGGAAACACAAACCTGTAGATTTCAGTAGGCCTGTGTCATTGACAGGTTTTACGAACGAGGCGGCTACGCCCAAAACTCTAAGGTCATCTGAAGAAGTAGCACATCCTGGCGGTTAAGAGCTCTGAAGGCAGGTCTGGTGGAAACGCCAGCTCCACGCCAGTGGCTGCCTGATCTCGCACAAGCTCCTTGTCCTGACCGTCTCAGCTCTCTGGAAAACGGCACTGGAGGCGCCTCCCGCCCAGGGCTGCGGGACAGGTCGTACACGGTGAAGCTAACAAAGCAGCAGGCAGAATTCAAGGGGCCCGGGCAGGCGCAGCCGTGACTATCTTAAAAGTTCCATGAATAAGGGAATATTCTCCCCTGAGGAGAATCTGGGCTAAACTTGTGGGAAGTAACCAGGACGAATCTCGAATGCCTCTGAAACTGGCAGTCTGTTCTGCCCCTCAGTCCTGTGCACAGACTCCAAGCAGGCGATTACCCAGAAGTCACTGCACTGCCACACCCACCTTCCAGAAAGTGACCAAGTCAGGTGACCAGGGGGTTCTCCTCTGTGTAGTGTCATCAGGGTTAGGAACACTGGCCTGAGTGTCACTGGGGCCTGGCTGTGAGTCCCCACCAACTGCTGACCAGCTATGTGATTTAAGTCACTCCATTCACCTCTTCCTGCCTTAGTTTCCCCATCTATAAACTGTGGGTGAAGCAATCGTACAGACCTGCTCGGGCTACTGTGAGGACTGGTGGGATGACACCTGTGAACACACGGGACACGGGCCTGGCGGACAGGACGCGCTGAACTATGGGGATGGCTGTGCGGTGTCATTCGGTCACCAAAGCGGACTGAGCGCTTCAATTACACATGTGTTCCTTCGTTCAACAACTGTGGAGTACTTGTTCCAGATACACACACGTACGCACACGCACGCAATCCAGACGGGTATACGCGTACGTGTACACACATACACACAGAGAGATCAGAAAAGACAGAAGTTTTACTCTAGACGGGGTGTGAATGGTAAATGAAAACAGAAGTCTGCTTTCCTCCAGTTACCAAACAGTCCATTCCTGGGATTTCAGGTTTTATAACTTTCCTGTAACACCCCACTGCATCTGCCCCAGACACACGCGTTCAGACAAGAGGCCTGATTTAATCCGGTGTTGGCCCAAATACACGAGTGGTGGTGGTGAGGATGAGGCAGTGACTTCATTCAAACCTATACTGGCACCATCGGGGAATTTTAAAAGGTACTCACAAATCTGTTTGCAGAAGCAGAGATCAAAATAAGGAATTTTTTAAAGGTTTATAAGATATGAATAGGTTCCTGTGAATTTCGAGCCGATCACACAGGATCATTTCAAAAGCCCAGCTCCACTGTGAGGGACTGAGCGTCCCCTTGCCAGTGGTCATGGGAGCCCGGTGTACACACTCGGCCAGGTCGCGTCCCTGGGCCTGGGCAGCTGCTCCTCTTGCATGTCTCTGTTCCATCGCTGCACTTGGAAAACAAACCCCCACACCCCCAAAGCCCAGGGCAGGGGCCCCAACCCAGGCCACTCGCAGACCACCAGTCGTTAGAGCCATCTCCTACTGCGCAAGGTAAACGAGAACACGGGGCCAGTTGGAATCACTTCTGTCTGACTTCATTCTGGAATGTGTGACTTATTTATAATCAGCAGCAGCTTTTCTTGGGAAAGGTCTGATCCCTCTTGCCACCAAAATGGAATGTGGCACTTGCCACAACTGGACTGGGCAGGTGTTTGTTTTTCTTTGAAGAGAACGGCTGCGGAAAACGTACTGATCTTCAGGGCTGACTGCCTCCCAAATCTCACGCCTGGTGTGGCCAAGGGCCTCAGGAGTGCTAAGAATGGTGGTATTCATGGAGCCTTGCTGCCTTGCTGTCCGCAACTCACCTGGGGCCTGGGTCCGCTGAAAGGAGTCCCCCCACCCACTGTCCCAATTCTCACAGCCCCTGTACCTGTGGAGTGGCGGAGGTGACCAACACGCTAGCCATCAGACCATTCCTCTTGTACATAGTCTCCGGGCCGCAGGGAGCTTCAGGGCAGCCTCCGTCGGTGACATAACCTGTCTGGAGAAGTCCTGCAAGGCAAGGGGGCTCATGAAAACCAGCTTCAAACTCAACTTAATCCCACCAGTGCTGGGGGGTCGGGGGGGGGGGGGCTGTGGTAGACTCGAACAGAAGACCACAAGGACGACCTTTATTTTTTTTTTTAAAGATTGCATTTATTTACTTGCCAGAGAGAGAGAGAGAACGAGCAGGAGGCAACAGGCAGTGGGAGAAACAGGCCCCCCCACTGGGCAGGGAGCCCAATGCAGGGCTCAATCCCAAGATCCTGGGATCATGACCTGAGCCAAAGGCAAACGCTTAACCAACTGAGCCCCCCAGGCGCCCCATGGCCTTTGTTTTATTTATTTATTTTAAAGATTTTATTTATTTATTTGACAGAGAGAGAACACAAGCAGGGGGAGTGGGAGAGACAGAAGCAGGCTCCTCGCTGAGCAAGGAGCCCAAATGCGGGACTCGATCCCAGGACCCCAGGATCATGACCTGAGCCAAAGGCAGACAGTTCATCATCTGAGCCACCCAGGAGCCCTGACCTTTGTTTTAAATGAAAGCAGGTAAAGGAGACAAATGGATTCTACTGTGTCTCCCCACACACTCGACCGCTTCATCAGTAACAGGTGGTGACAGCTGATACTTGTGCAGGGCTCCCCATGTGCTGTGCACTCGACATACACGAACTCAACTGACCTTCACGAGAGCCTCAGGCAGGTCCTACTCCACCTACATTACGTGTAAGGAATCTGAGGCGCAGAGAGGTTAAGTAACTCAGGCTTTAGTGCCGTCGCTCACGCTGTCCCCTGACCCCGTCATCATTCAAGGCCCTGCTCAAATGTCATTGGTTCTGAGTGTCATGCCTGGACCACTCGAACCAGAGCCAGATGCTCTCACGCCAAGGTGAACACACTTCTAGCAGAGCGTTTATCACAGCACTGAACATCCCGGAACTGTGGCCACCACCTGCTTTTCAGCAGGGAAGTGACCAGGAGAGTAGGGAGGATGTAACAGGGGAAGGAAAGGAGAAAGTAGAGGGCCCAGCTGGAAGCCAACTGCAGTCATCCGGGCCAGAGCTGAAGGTCCTCTGCGCTAAGTGACCTTGTCACAGTGAAGTCAGAGAGAAGGAGACAGACTGGGAGACATCAGGGGCAGAAACTGGTGGGGAAGGGGGACAGGGGAGAACAAGCCGAGGATGAATGGTGTCTGGCCCGAGATGCCAGAAGGATTGTGTGTCCCTCCTCAAAGAAAGGGACAGAGGTGGTGCAGCGATTTGTAGAAGAAGATGGTGAAGAACTTAGTCTGGGATATATGCCGAATCCACGGTGCCTGAAAGAAAATCCACCCTGGAGGGCAAAGTCTCGCCTGAAGCTCACTGGGGAAGGTGGTGTGGAGGTAGACAGAGATCTCGGCCCTGCCTGTGACCCTGCTGGAGCCTCAGCCACAGGGCCGGTGGCAGAGCAGCGTCGAACACCCGAGAAGGAACGTCAGAGCGCTGCAGGCTCCGGCAGCGCACGGCTCCGAAGCCATGATGGCCGTTCCCTCACAACCGCTCTGCTGGCTTCCGTCAGCCGTGTCCTCCTCGGCGACAGCCTGTGAGCCGTCCACCTTCCCCCCCCCTTTCTTCCCCCGGACACTGACAAGAACCAGTCTGAGCTATAAGTGACATCTGGAGGCCAACTGGGGACAGCTGGATATGGACATTTTAGAGGATACTGAATTACCATTCATTTTCTGGGGCACGAGTGCAACAGTGGGGAGATTAAGTAGGAGAAAGTCTATCTGGATCAGAGCTACAGTGAGCTTGCGACTTAGTTTCAAATCAATCCACAAAATACGCTGAAGTCGAGATAAAGCAACCCCGTCAAAACGCGAACAACCGACATCTACTGGCAGGAGTTTACTGCACTGGTCTCTCAACTCGTCTGAATGCTCGATCCTCTTCACACGGAGAAAGAAAAGGCGGGGGGTGGGGAGGAAGCACAGATCGGCTAAGTTTTTCCTCAGAGTCCAAACTCCCCTTTTACGAGGGAAAGGGGATGGGCTGGAAACACTCATTCGTTAATCACTTCTGTCCTTGGAGAAGCCGTGCCCGCCGCTACCCAGAACCCTGAGCCTGTGGCTGGGGCAGGTTTGGAAGGCAGCCGCACAAAAGACAGGAAGAGACCTTGAGCGAAAGAAGGTCTACGTAGGGCGAAGGGAAAGGCCCCGGTGAAAGGCAAATCAAAACCACGGTGAGCTACCTATCACCTCACACCCACTAGGACGGCGACAATGAAAAAGACAGTACCAAGCGTCGCCAAGGATGTGGGGAAGTGGCACCCTCGTACGTTGCTGCTATGGAAGCGAAAGGTACGGCTCCTTTGGAAAATAGCTTGGTAGTTTCTTAAAAAGTCAAACACACACTTACCAAATGGCCAGCAATTCTACTCCTAGGTGGCTACCTTAAAAGAAATGAAAGCATATGTCCACGCCAAGACATGCATGTGAATTATTCATCAGAGCGAAAAGCTGGAAACAATCTAAACGCTCCTTGACTGCTGAACGGAGCAGCAATGTGATGTACCCATACGGGGGAATATTACTCAGCAATAAAGAAATGAAATACTGATAAAAACCATAACATGAATAAACCTCAAAAACATTACGCTAAATGAAAGAGGTAAGACCCAAAGACTGTACTGTAGGGTAACCCTCTTTATGAAACATCCAAAAAAGGCAAATTCATCGAGACAGGAGCATATCAGTGGTCGGCTGGGGGTAGAGGCAGGACTGTCTGCAAATGGGCACAAGGGATTTTTCTGAGGTGATGGAAATATTCTAAAACTGGACCATCGTGACAGTCCCACAGCTCTGTAAATCCACCAGAAGTCACGGAATTGCGCACTTGGAACGGGTGAGTTGTACTCTCTGTAAACTACGCTACCGTGAAAGTCGCAGCCACCAGCTCGGTTTCATGGGGGCAACCTGCACTCCCATATTTAACTGCCCCCATTCACATCCCTTTGAAATAGTCATCAGCACATGACTAAAGAGAAAGGTTATTAATAAGCAAAAATCTTTGAGGAATTTCCAATGCAGAAGAGACAGGACTGTGAGGAGGGGAACCAGCCTCTGGAGCAAAGGAAAGGCCTCCCAGGAGTCTGATGGGTAGGACCCTCCAACAGACACCTCATGAGAAACTCGGAGACTTCCAAGTGGGGACTCCAGAAACTGAGGCTGAAAGTAAGGCCAGCTCGAGAGCCCAAGCAGCAGGGCTGCCTCAGACCAGACGAACCAGCTCGTGTGGACTGGGAGTCAGGGCCGACTCAGCCAGGCTCTCGATGCCAGAAGCCACCAGCTTGTTGGATGGACTGTGCTCAGATGAGTGACTCGACCCCAGCCTGTCAGAGTCACCGTGGCAGGAGGGCACAGGAGGCGGCCAGCCCGATGCTCCTTGTGGATCCAACCTGCTCCGCTTCCAGGCTGAGGTGGGCTTCGCTCCTTCTAGGGTTCGCCTGGCATTCGCAGGGTCTTCACCAAGGGAAGCCCAACATGGAGCCCAGTCTGCTTAGCCTGACCCCCACCAGAGGCCTTGGCTCTCCCAGTTGCCTGACCATAAATTCTCAAGTCACATAGCCCTTCAACACAGGTGCCACATTTTACCCTCACACTCTCTTCCACGACTGATCATTGGCTCACTTCCTGCGTCCCGTCTGAAGGACACCGCAGCTCCGCCCATGTCTCCGGCATCGCTGAGGGGGTGCACTTAGGTGCCCCGGCCCACACACCACCAGCAGCACACCCAGGGAACCGCAGCTGCAAAGCTGGGCTAGGTGCCACATTTCCGGCTCATTTCATCTTCACAACAACCCCACGCATGGGAGACTCTTCTGCTCCTGGAAGCTGAGGAGGTGATGTAACTGACTGCTAGTTGAGTGGCAGGACTAGGAAGTTCAAACCCTAGTCAGTTGACACCAGCGCCTGGGCCCAGGCCCTCTCCAAGAGCCCACGAGGCCCTAGCAAGAAAATGCATGTAAAACACTCCATCCAGGCCAGCCTCAGACCAAGCACTCAATCAAAGTTATTACTTACTATGAGTGTTACTCTAATCCTACAGTTCTATTCATTTATACCTATTCTTTTTTCCTAAAAGAATGAACAAAAAAATTAACTTCAAGAAAGCACAGCATCATGCCAGGAAACCACAGGCCTCCATTGCAGGAAAGGGGTTCCCAACTGTGGGTCTGAGGTGTTCAGGGAGCACAGGCTGAGTCCAGGTGTCTAAGAGCCGGGCTCCTCCTCCCAGAGGCCTGATGTGCTCACTCCACACCCCTCTGGCCCACCCAGGGACAAAGCACATCAGCCACAGTGTGTTACCCCTTACACTTCCTATGGGCGGCCAGGGCAGGAAAGACAGACAGAGCACTTGTTTGAGATCTGATTCCTGTATGTCTCACCATGGACCCAAATAGCCTAACTCATGGGCACTGACTCTCGGGTAAGTCATGCTAAGAAATGACAGGATCAAGCATAACAGAGCACCCTTTCCAGGGCCCAGAGAAACCCCTAGCCATCCACCTTCAGTCCCTGAGGACTGGCCAGGCCCCAACTCCACATTAGGGACCAGATGCCCATCAAAGGACTCAGCCTGGCCCAGGCCCCTGAGAACTCCCTGAGTCCACGGGATGGCCCCTGATGACAGCGACCATGACTCCTAGGCCGGACTGACTGGACCAGAGCAGCCACCTGATTCTCCTGGGAACTCAGGACCCTGAGACGCCGGTCTCTGCTGGTCAGCCAACCTGAGGCACTGTGTCCTTGCTTCTAGGGGGTGGCCAGGTCCTGCCTGGGGCAGGGAGAGTCGGCCAGAGTGTGAAGGGAGCAGATGCGTGGAGAAGCTGAAGGCAGAGTCTGTGTGTGAAAGAAAAGGAGAGCAGCAGACCTGGCTCCCACCCCGGGACTCTGGGGTAGATGCCTTTTTTTCAGCGGCAGGCAGTTGGAGTGGCTTCCAAAAGATCTTGACCAGGGCTACTTTCTAAAGACCAAGTTCACGTCAAGCCACCAGAAACTTGACCCCGAAAACACAGGGGGATCATCTGAATGGGGAAAGGTAAGCATCGTTCATTCACTCATCGAGCTCCTACTTTATGCGGGAATCATTCTAGCTAGGAGTTCCTGACCATTTTTGGGCTTTGGACCCTTTTGGCAGCCTAGTGAAGCCTCTGGGTCCCTCCTCACAGAAATGTTAAAATAAATGCATAAAATAAAATTACACAGGAAACCAATTACATTAAAACAGTTATTGAATTATTTTGAGATACTTTATAACATAATAATGTGGTGTTTCTTCATTTAAGGGGAGATACCTATTTCTTTTTTTTTAAGATTTTATTTATTTATTTGAGAGACAGAGAAAGTCAGGGAGAGCATGAGAGGAGAGAAGGTTAGAGGAAGAAGCAGACTCCCCGTGGATCTGGGAGCCCGATGTGGGACTCGATCCCGGAACTCAAGGATCATGACCTGAGCTGAAGGCAGTCGCTCAACCAACTGAGCCAGCCAGGCGCCCTCTATTTCTTTATTATTGCATTAAATAACAAGGTCTGTTGGCGGATTTAATAACTACAATAACTTAAAAGCAGTTATGAGCATAGATATTCTAAGAGGCCAATGATTGTTGTACGATATGAAAATACCATGATTTTTATTGGCAACAAAGTCCCAAGTATGATTATTATCACTGTGATTCACTGTCTATACTAGTAATTGAAAGATATGCTAAATTTGGTTGGTGAAAACTAAAGATGTCATATTTTTCCCATCAAAATTCAGTGACGTCTGGTCCAGAAGCCCTGTTTCAGGCAGTAGAGACATAAGCGTGTAGGCCCTGCTCCCGTCGAATTTACATTCCAGTGCGGAAGTCAGAAAATAGGCACACGGATACAAAGAGGACAACTTCAGATACTGAGAACTATCTCAAGTATTTTCTCAAGAAATATCTCAATATCTCACCCTCGTATCTCAAATAGGGTGGAGGATAGTATCTGCCAGGTCATCAAGGAAGGACACTCTGAGGACGTTTGAACTGAAATCTGAACTGAAGGCTTAGGAAGGAGTCAGCCCATAAAAACCACTGCGTGTGCTTTGTAGCGGGCACAGCAAGTGCAAAGACCCTGAGATGCACACGAGCTCGGCAGGCTTGTGATGGAGGCAGATGGGCCCAGGTGGGCAGGATGCAGCGGACAGACAGCCTGGGACCAGAGCACAAAGGGCCTTGCATGCCACGGTGGGTGTGGTGGTTTCGTCTGGAGCGCAGTGGGAACTCTCTGGTGTACTAGAGGGTTTTGAGCAGGAGAGGGACAGGACCTGATCTTACTGTTTTTGAGATCACTTTGGCTGCCAGGCAGAGAACTGGATGAAGAGAGACAAAGTCAGAGCCTCGGAGGCAGCAGGGGTGAGAGAGGACGACAGCATGGACTGCTGGCTACAGGGATGGGGGATAGATCTGGGAGGGGTTCTGGAGGGAAAGCGACAAGACCTGGTGATGGACCACATGTGGGGGGAGAGGAAAAGAAGGGAACCGAGGATGACTCCTAAGCTTAGGGCTGCCGTTAGTGGATGATAATCACACATTGCTCAGCTGTCCATTCATTCACTCATCACCCACTGAGCCCCCTGGTGGACCAGTTCTGGGCATCTAGAGTCAGAAATGACACCACCCTGCCCTCCAGGGCCCTGCAGTGTAGTAGAGAGAACACCCAGTACGTAGATACTCAAGGGACGCATGCTCTAACAGATCACAGGTTCACTCTGGGGGTCAAAGAAGACATCACTGAGAAGAACCGTTGAGCTGGTCTCTCAGAGGACCAGTGGGAGTGGTCTCAAGGGAAGGGCCGAGGAGGGGGCCCCGAGCAAGCATGGAAGCCCAGGGCGGGAAAGGATCCTGACATGCCATGCGCCAGGAGCACAAGGGAGCAGGCTTCCCTCCTTTCCAAGCCGCAGCCCGCACCCACCCTAACACACAGAGGCCAACAAGCAGGCAGGGATCCCCAGAGGGTCTGTCTTAACGGATGGCCCCGATGCCGCAGCCACTGTCACAGCCTCTCGTCTCCTGGTCACTCCCTCATCTGTTGGGCAGACTCGGTGCAACCTCCCAAGCCCAGCTCTGTGCGGAGGATTCAGACCAGTCCTTGGCCTCAAGGAGCTCACACGCCATTATCTGCTCACCACTGTCATCAGGACTATTTATTAGACACTGTGTGCCAGGCTCTGGCTGGGGATTTCCATGCATTGAAAAACATCATTTTACAGATGAAGAAATGGAGGTACAAAGAGATTAATGACACTGTAACTCGGGGACACACTGACCGCGGCCCCTGCTGCACAGGGGCGGTCTGGCAGGTAGGCGAGAGCCCCAGCTCTATGAGCTTGCCATCCGAATCCCAATCACACCAAAACCCCATCTTTCCATCCCCCTCCGGCTCTCTCACTCACACACACACACACAGGCTGCTAATGCCTCCTTGGACACCGAAACACTGCCGAAGAGCAAGCAATTCTCATGATGTAACTTCGCAAGAACGTGGCAATTGTATCGGGACCACAGAACAATCCCTCATCTTGTTTCTGTATGACGGGCTCTGTTCTCGTGTGTGGGCTCCCAGAGAGGGGAGGAAAATCCCATATGCCACGTTGGTTTCCTTCCAAACTTGCAGAATTCTCCTTCAACATTGCAGGTTCAGGAAACCAAGAAAATAACATGAGACAGTCTGGTGCAGACCACTGTTGAGAAGGCAGAATAACCACTTTTTCCTACACGTACAGAGGTTGTTTCCGAGAAAATACACACATCTAGGAATGTTCAATTACAAGAGACTGATCTCTCCCAAATGTTTCAGACAAGCATGGAAATGGATCCCGAGCCCCGCTGCAGAGCCTGCTGCCCCTGCGTGGAGTGGGCTGCTCTCCGCGGACGGGAGGGGAGCTGGCTCCACCTTCGAGGGTCTTGAACAGAAGCTGTGATGAGACGAATAAGAAGGAAACAAAGAGGGTTGTGGGCAGAACAACCCCTCCATCCCTCTGGGAGCGGTAAGCATATGTGCGTCTGGATGTGTGTGTGCGCACACACACACACACACACACACACACACACGACATAGAGTTCCAACTCTAACCATCACTCTGGTGCTGGACCACGGGCCAGCAGCTCCAGAAAGTTCCTCTTGTGGGCGCTGGCAGGCCTGTTATCTCTACCTCCTCCTGACCCTCTCCAAACTGGCCAGACCTCTTTTCCTGGCAAGCAGCAGCATCTGGCAGCTTTCAAAGAGAGGCCTGGCCACGTAAGCACATGTCAGACTTGAATGCCATCACGCACTGCGGCGCTCCCTGCCGCCCCCTCCCCACATCCCATCCCTTCCTAATCACCCACCAGATGTTCAACCTCCAACATCCCACCTTCTCACTGAGGGAAGGAGAGTGGGCCAGGGAGGCACCACCACGGCTGTGTCTCCGTGGAGGAGAGAAAGAAGCAGAGCGTGGGAAAGAGGGCTGGCTTTAGGGATGGAGGTCCGCAGATCTCACTAAAGAGGGACAAAACCTGTGAAATTGAGCGAACCCAGAGAAAAAGATGAGGAGGGCATCTTCTTGGGGAAGCGAAGAACCTACATGTATGAAGCTAAGGTAGGCACCCCCAAACAGGCAGCAATCCACCAGTTCAGGTGATGGGCGTGGACTGAGTGCCCCACGGCCCCCACGGCCCCCATGGCCCACACAGGGTGCGCTGAAGCCAGGGAAGCGGAACTGGATGAGGTCCGTCCTCGCTCTCAGAAGCCTTAGTCCCGCCCAGGGGCGCCTAACCTGTTCAAGGAGGAGGGCTTCCTAAATTTCTTACATAAAAGTAACACGGATACATGCTGAAATTGTAAAAACTGAATAAAAAGGCATAAAATAAAAAAAGCAAGTCTCCTCTTCCCGTCACCCCTGGTCCCTGTCCCCAAGGTCACACAGCTCACACGGTGTAGGGCAGTGTTTATGCACATGCCCATGCATATGGAGACTGAAGTAAATGCGCAGATAACTACACAAATGTATTTCAAAGATTATCCTTTTCAAAACTAAAAAAAAAAAAAATTAGTTCTACTTTTGGTATCTGTTGACTAAAAAAAAAAACCCTTGGCAACAAAAAGCTGTTACAGGGGCACCTGGGTGGCTCAGTGGGTGAAAGCCTCTGCCTTCAGTTCAGGTCATGATCTCAGGGTCCAGGGACCGAGCCCCGCATCAGGCTCTCTGCTAGGCAGAGAGCCTGCTTTCCTCTCTCTGCCTGCCTCTCTGCCTACTTGTGATCTCTGTCAAATAAATAAAATCTTAAAAAAAAAAAAAAGCTGTTACAGATCGCCAACACAATTAATCTGTGGTCTAATGATCACGGCAATATCTACACCCACTTGGAACAAAGCATTTACGTGTATTCACAGCACCCATTATTCAGGCTGACAGAGCTCGGAGCCCGCGTGGATCTGGGGGGGCCCGGAGTTCAACGCCCTGCACCCCCCGCCCGTTACAGCTGCAGCTGAAGGCCCGGCAGAAGCTGAGAACGAGACAGCTACACAGCCATGTCCGGGGCCGGAGGACGGATGAATCAGGATCTGGATTCTCACCTGTCACCTACTCTGCGCCCCGGGCAGGCCGCTTAACCCGACCACGCTCCGCCTTCCTCGCCTGTGTAACAGGGAGCCCCGTGACACCCCCCTCGCAGACGGCCGAAGGGGTCCCTAGGTGCCGCAGGCTAGGAGCGGCTGGTGAGTGACGGCTACCCCTGTGCTGGCGCCCCTCGGGCAGGCACGGGCAACCCGTGCACAGGCACAGCGCACCCTGTGAGCTGGCACCCTTCCCTGGCATCTGAAACATCAGGGCTCCCTTAGCCTAAGACCACAAGACAGCACACTGCAGTTGAGGCACCAAGAGAAATGTGAGCGAAGAATACGCACTTTTCGTAAAACCAGGGAAGGTTCTCAAAAGAAAACTGGTCCTTTGGTTGGCTGGATAGTTTTTTAAGACCCTCTATGAAAAGGCCACTAGGGCTTCCCCGTCTCTCACACGTACACATACAATTCTCTTGAAACCAAAGGCTCCTCCTCCCTTCTGAAACAAGACTGCAGACACAGGCAGAGGGGAGAGGTCCCCGTGTGCAGCCACCAGCTGGTAGGCAAGGCCTGATTTCTCCATGGCAGGGGAGGCCGACCTGGGGGAAACAAGAGGCCTAGGGATCCCTATGGGTAAGGGCTTACAGTGAGCATCAGGAAATGGGGGTGAAGGGGAGAGCGAGAATGAGGGCGGTCTCCCGGGAGCATGCCAGGCCCCCTCAACAGCCCTGGGAACACTCTGGAAAGCTGGAGAGTGACACTCCCCTTTCTGCAGATTTGGGATCATGGCATCCGGGTCAGGGACCGGTGCGCGCTCCCTCTCCCCGACTCTGCATACCCCTCATCAGTCACCTACTTCATGTTAATCAAGGTCCCGGGAGCATGCGCTCTGGGGAAGGCAGGCAGCGCTGCCTGGAACTGCACGAACGGTGCCGGCTGTTCAGCAGAAACAACCCTCCCTGTGGAACACGCCCGGCCTCACCACCGCCCCAAGTCCAGGCTACCTGGCCTCTGCTCGAGGCCATACTCTCCCAGTCGCACCCCCACCTCCTCTCGGTTGATTCTTAACACAGACAGAGGGATCCTTCTGAAACATTAACCAAAAACTCGCAGGACATACACAAAGAAGGGTGAACTCTGCTGCAGGTAGAGCACACCCGGCCGGAGAGAATCAGTCTGCATTCCAGATCTGTCTCTGGAAGGAAGCTAGAACCACCTTGAGTGGGAAGAGAAGGTGCTCCCTGTCCCAGGCAGTGGCTCATACAGAAGCAGGCAGTGGAAAGAGGAGAAAGAAGTCGGCCAGTGGCATCAGCTAGCGCAGCGCGTTCAGGACGGAGCTGAGGATGGCCTGGGGCTCTGACATTCAGAAAGCCAGCCTTGCAAAGGGACAGCAAGCGGCTGAGTCTCCCAGAGTCTCCTGGGGCAGAACAGGGAAGGCAGGAGAGGGAGACTGGTGCTTTCTGGAACTTGAGGTGACTCCTGAGCACATTCTCAGGCTTAAAATAAATAGCGGAGAGCAAAATATTAAAAATGCAAGAGAAAGAGGGGACGCCTGGGGCGCCTGGGTGGCTCAGGCTTTAGGTGTCTGCCTTGGGCTCAGGTTGTGATCCCAGGGTCCTGGGATCGAGCTCCACATCGGTCTCCCCGCTTGGTGGGAAGCCTGCTTCTCCCTCTCCCACTCCCTCTGCTTGTGTTCCCTCTCTCGCTGTGTCTCTCTCTGTCAAATGAGTAAAATCTGAGAGAGAGAGAAAGAGAGAGAGAGGAAGGAAGGAAAGAAGGAAGGCAGGAAGGCAGGAAGGCAGGAAGGCAGGAAGGCAGGAAGGCAGGAAGGAAGGAAGGAAGGAAGGAAGGAAATTAAGAAAAAAAAACTTTTTTAATTGGGGATGCCTGACAGAGCACATCTCAGAAAGGATGGTAAGGTGGGACTGTGGTAGCTGCTTCCCCTGCCCCCGAAGGATGGGGGAGGATGGTGGCCGCTACTCAGACGTTCACTAAAGGAGGGAGGCCCTGGGGAGACGGGAGAGCCGGGCTGGCATGGGGGCACCCACGCCGGATGCAGGGGCTCAGTGAAGTCTCTCAGGACTAAACACCTTCCCTACAGGTATGTGAAGCAAAAGCATAAGAACCAGGCCATTAATTTCCTCCACTGAGGACCTGATGTGACCCCCAGGACAGGGTGCTGTCCCAGGCTGGAGGACACTAACGAGGCCCCACAACTAGATGCAAGGAGGGGTCGTGGACTGAGACGGGAACAGGAAAACAACACTGGGAGGGAACCAGAGGCATGTGGAAAAAGTCAGCAGTCCAGTTCATAGCATCGCACCTGTATCAACTCACCTAACTTAATCTGAAATGTGGATGAAGCCTACAGAAGCTATTCACATATAAGCTCCACGAAGGGTACGTGGAAATGCTGTGTACCACCATGCAACTTTTCTGTAAGTCTAAACTTATTGCAAAATAAAAAGTTAAATTTAAAAAGCAATTCCACACCCTCACATCCCACCCCCCTCGCACCCCCTGAACACACACGCGCGCACACACAGTCTCCACAAACAGGCCTAACACCGGGCTCTCCGTTTCCCGCACCAACCGTTACCTGAGAGGTGCCGCTGCAGGGGGCTGAGGGTCGAGCATTTTATGCCCATTACCCGTGGGCCACATACATCATCGACAGTAGCCAGAGGATGGGGCTGGAAGACAGTTTACTGTGAAGACAGGGGGTCCCTCTCTCCTTCCCAGTCCCTGCAGGGTGGGCGAGGGCCGGCTGGGGGACAGGGAAAACCACCGGGGCCACGGCACGACAAAGCCCAGTAGGGATAAAGGGTGCACCCCATGAGGTGGGAGCGTGATCCTTGGGTCAAGGCGGTCCTCAGGCAGTATTCTGCATTCCACGGAGAACACCGCAGGGGGTGGCGCGGGGTGGGGTACCGAAGCACACAAAGGAAGCGACATTTTCCCACCAAACCATATAAGCAGATCTAAGTTCCAAGACAGTGAATTGGGTCCACGCATCTGCCTTCCCCTCTCCAAATCTTGTTGGAATGAAGAAACAAGAAGAATAAGAAACCTGTTGCAGTGTTGAAATACAGGGAAGGATGACATCACCAAACCAGAAATTCAGAATTCCTAGAAGATTTGAGGCAAATCTTGGAACTGGACTGAGAAGAAGCTATGAGAGTTAGACATCTGGCCACAAAACCAACGGTCTCTTCTGTCCAAACAACATCCGGCTAGAAAATGCAGCGGACTGAGGGCCTACTAACCAAACATTACCTGGAGATAAACTTGAAAAGAAATGGACGGAAATCATTTGAAGCAAATAGTGATATTTTCCTAACAAAAAAAGAAGACAAGTCACAAGAGAGACGTTTCACTCTTCTGAATAGAGAGACAATATTGTAAAGACATCAATTCTCCCCAAATGATCTATAAATAAAATACAAGGTCACTCTAAATCCTAAGGGGATTCATTTTGGAATACAACAAACTGATTTAAAGTTTCATCTGGAAGAATAATTTTTAGAAGTTAAGAAGTTTTGAAACAAAGCAGTAGGATGAGAAGTGACCTGCCCTGCCAGGAAGCTACAGAGAGATGATCGGATTAGCAGGATAGAACACAGTCCAGGTCACAAGGTCAAGTGCACGTGAGACTTCATATCTAGTCAAGATAGCATTGCCAATGGTGGGAAGGATGGATCACATAACAAACGTTGATGAAACAATTTACTATTCACTTGGGGGTGGAGGGATCTGTTTAAAATCTTACCAAGTATCTTAAGAAAAACAAATGAGCATAGAGAAAAAGAGAGAGAGAGAGAGAGAGACAGAGGCAAACCAAAAAACTCTTAACTAGAGAGAATATACTGATGGTTACCAGAGGGGAGGTGGCTGGGGGTGAAGTAGGCGATGGGGATGAAGGAGGGCACTTGTGATGAGGAACGGGTTTTGTATGTGCTGAATCATTAAACTGTACACTTGAAACTAAAATTGCACTGTTTGTTAACTAACTGGAATTTAAATAGGAACTTTAAAAAAAA
The DNA here is from genome assembly GCA_028533885.1 of Nasua narica. Lineage (NCBI taxonomy): Eukaryota > Metazoa > Chordata > Mammalia > Carnivora > Procyonidae > Nasua > Nasua narica. The sequence continues at coordinate 73,705,231 of CM052813.1, read as the reverse complement.
ACAAAAAAATAAATAAAAATGAAATCTTACTCAGTATTGAATATAAGAATAATATTTTGATAGAGTTGACCAAACATAAAATTCCCATAAAAATACCAGAGAAAACACTAATCATTATTTTTAAAGTAACTCTGGAGTGAAGGAATCCTCTCTAGGGTGATACAAAAGCCAGAAAAACAAAGGAAACCACTAGCAGATTTAACTACATTAAAAAACTCTGTATAAGAAAAGACATCACGAAAAAGATAAAAGACAATGAAAACACCAGGGAGGTGGGGCGCGTCGAAATGTGACACGAGAAAGAATGAAGTAAGATCCTTAGTATGGAAAGAACTCCCCCAAGAGTCCAGCTCAATGCTCGGCAGGCGTGCTGCCCCGGCCAGCGGCCTGTCCTCTACGCCCCAGCTTGTCACCTGCAAAGAGAGGCGCTACCAGCAGCACCTTTCTGGCAGGTGTGACGACTACGTGAGATGCTGTGTGTGAAGCACTTCGACCAGAGTCTGAGCAAGGCAAAGAAATCATCAGACAGGGGCGCCTGGGTGGCTCAGTGGGTTAAGCCTCTGCCTTCGGCTCAGGTCATGATCTCAGGGTCCTGGGATCGAGCCCCGCATCCCCCTCTCTCTCTGCCTACTTGTGATCTCTTTCTCTCTGTCAAATAAATAAAATAAAATATATTAAAAAAAAGAAAGAAAGAAAGAAATCATCAGACAGGCAAGGCGAGAGCATGTTCCAGCAAGGTCACTGGCTGCACTACCACCTGCAAAGAAAGGAAGAAAACACTGGAAAGCCTCATCAGTGTGTTTCCGTATGGGCAGCTGGGGCACATCCATTCAAGGCACATTCATTTAAACCACCCTAAGCAGTCATTTAAAAGGCTGAGATAGATCAATATCTAGGGACAGAGAAAGAAGCGTACCAATTTAGGACACAGCCACCCTTACTAATTCATTTGGCAAGTATGTACTGAAAGTCTAGTATGTGTCAGGTACTGTTGTAGGGGCTGGGCACAGAGCAGTGAAGAAAAAGCTGGAGGTCCCCCAGTACGTTCTAGTGGAGGCGCCAGACAGTAAATAAAGCATGCAGTGAGATATACGGAGTGTCGGCTGAAGGGAAGAGGGGAAAAAAGTAAAGCAGGAGTTGGGGCTAGGCGGAGGGGGACGAGGGGCTATGATTTTAATTGGGGAGGTCTGAGAAGTGCTGAGAAGGTGACCTCTGGACATGTTTTCAAACACTTATGCACTAACGTGGACACACACTCCACTATTAATATCACTGCCTCTGAAAAGGGCACTTTCAGGACGCCTGGGTGGCTCAGTCAATTAAGCCTCTGGCATCGGCTCAGGTCATGATCTAAGGGTCCTGGGATGGAGCACCGCACTGGGCTCCTTGCTCAGCAGGGGAGCTGGCTTCTGCCTGCTGCTCCCTCTGCTTATGCTCCCCCTCTCTTTCCCTCTGACAAATACCTTTTTCAAAAAAAGTGTACAGTGCTTTCACTTTCTACTTTTTGTACACATTAGTACTGCATGATTTCTTTTAAAATAAGTGATAAGACAATGCCGTGAGCAGCAGAGCCCAGAGAAGACTGAAAGCGAACTTCCTCAGACAAGTTCCTCGGGATGGCTCCCGGCCAGGTATTCCAGACTTAGGACGGTGGAGTCGCGTGCCTGGTGCTTTGGCACCACCTGGTGGCCATTTCCAACCATGTCAAGGGGAAAAGGCAAGGCGCACAATTGTACAAAACGCCACCTGCCCTGTGGACGGGGACTAGATGGAACAGGGGCAGCCCAGATGCAGTTTGATCTGTTGGGGTGATAGGGTCATGGCGAGATTTATTTAGCTGGGATTTTCTATCACAGTTTTAAAATGTTTCATCCATTTACGTGTAACTGCAATGGAGCCATCCTATGGGACAGCCAAATGCACTCGAGGGGCAGAAGTGGAGGTGGGTCGGGTGGCACAGATCCATAAAACCAGGCCATCTGCACATGTGTCCCCAAGAAGCCTGGGGAATTCCGAGTGACAACTTCAGGTCACTCGGCCCGTGGAAGAGGAGGGGTCTCCCCAGCAGGAGTTGCTAAGGGACAAGGTCCACAAGAGTGTGGCTGGGACGAGCAGCTCCAGAGCTGCCCTCAATGATTACTCACTACCTGAGCACACGCACAGACCACAAAACAGTGCCTCTTCCCCAAAGCCCAGAGGGGACTGAGGGGTAACCCCCGGGTGACGGGGCGGTGACACTGAGCACACTTTACTCACTACCTGAGCACACGCACAGGCCACAAAACACTGCCTCTTCCCCAAAGCCCAGAGGGGACTGAGGGGTAACCCCCGGGTGACGGGGAGGTGACACTGAGCACGCTGAGGGCTCTGCCTGGGACACTTGTCCTTCTGGTCCTCGGTCTATCGAGGGCCGCTCCACCGTGTGCCTTCTACTTAGCCTGCCACAGCGCTGGTTACCCTGACGGAATCGCTGCTCTCTCTGGGCATCTCCCCGCCCAGCCGCGAGCTCTGGAAGGCGAGTCCCGGCTAGCTCATTCGTCCCTCTGGGGACCTGCAAGCCCAGTGTTCTGGGTGTGAATGCAGCCCTGCCACCCCCCACACCTAGGTGACAGCTGGCAAGTGCCCCTCTAAGCCTCAGGTCTCCCCCATGCCCACCTCGCAGGGCTGACGTGAGGACTGGCAGCACCGGCCGCCGGCACTCAGGAGAGCTGGGGGTGCCGGGCGCTCGTCTCCGGGCTCTGCAGGGATCCAGGCCTGCGTCTCTGTGGGGTAAGTGTCGTTACAGCACCTGCACAGGAAGTTCTCAGTATTTGAGCCTCAGTTTCCGGCACGGTACCCAGCAGTCAGCTGTGTTCTCAATAAAAATGGATGAAATACTCCCCCACCCTACAGTGACAAGGGGCAAGGTCAGAAGACTGCGATGCGTAAGCCCGCCCAGCAGCACTGCCAGCCGCCTGGTTCTCTGCCCTCCAAAAAGGCTCAAGGACTGCTCAGAAGGACTTCAAGGAGAGAAGGTCCTCCGGCGGGTACCAGCACCCCTGCACCACTGGGGAGGGTGGGGGAAGGGAGAAGTGATGTGAATACTTAGGGCTGATGCCAGAGGGGGCGGGATGAGGGGACAGCAACACACTGGCCTCAGGTTCAGGGTCAGCTCAGGCAGGACCCAGGTGGAAGATGCCGCCCGGAAGCAGCCTCAGCTAAAAGCAGGTGAGACCTGCCTTAACACTCCCTCTCGCCGGGATCGCTCCCAGGCTCCTATGGACACCTTCGACACACCCAGCCAGTAATGGCCCCATATGAACACCTCGTCCTATCCTTGCTATCCTTGCTTTCCAGGTGCTTCCTTCCCTGATTCCTTGCACTCCAACGCACTCTCAGGTGGTCAGGGCTGTGGTCTCCACAGGGGAAGCAAAAGAGGGGCTGAGAGGTCCCAAACCCACTGAGAAGCCCAGGCCCTGCCTGCAAGGGACCACGTTCTATGCGGGGAGCGTGCAGTCCCTCTGCCGGCCCCTTGGAAGTGACATCCAGCCACTGAAGGACAGATGTGCAGTCAAGAACAGGTGCCAAAATGTTTCTGGAGCTCACCGGTGCCCACGCCTATCCTGCTGTCTCTCACAGCTGGGTGTAAACAGGGGCCGTGAAAGCATCCTCCTCCCTCCTCTTCTCCTGGCTCCTTCCTGCTCTGCTTTCCAGTCTCATTTTAGGGGTTACTTCCTCCAGGAACCCCTTCTGTGACCCCCTCTACCACATCTTCCTCCTCCTCCACGGCACTCGTCACGGTCGCCCTGAATCATGTGTTCGTCTTCCTCCACAGCCCACGACAGCTCTGGCGACACTCAGCGGCCCCTCCAACACCTCCAGGAAGAGGGTCCCGCGAGCTGCGTCGGGAGCCGGCCGGTGGCTTCCAGGGCCCACAAACCCTTTCCCGAGCACTGCCCACATCTTTACTTTTCCATGAGATGAAAACATATAAACCCTTATTGTTTAAGTCATTGTTATACAGGGCACACCTACTATATGCAACCAAATCTCGTCCTAATACACCTCCTGATCCCCAGAAGTCAAAACTGAACAGTTTTCCTTCCAGAACACAAGTAAACAACTCCGCCTCTGTGTGTCATTCGCTCTGTGTAATGAAGTGTCCCAAAAGTGGACCGCTCATTTCCCGACTCTCAGCCCTTCTCCCAAAGCCTGAGGTTTTGCAAAGGCGGTTTAGAATTTTTATTCTCAGCTTACTATGTTTTCCCATACAGTTCCCCTGTAGCTTAAAAACTGTGAAGAACCCAACACAACAAAATCCACGTCGCAGCAGCTCCAGCCCGGGACAAAAGCATGCTTGTGACAGGTACACTGTGCATACGTGTGACAGGTACACTGCCCCCCTGCTTCCCGCGCCCTTGCCTGGTCCCATCATCTTTGCCCTGCTTCCACCATCCTTCCGCTGCAGAACCTGACCGCGCATTTTCTCGGCTACACTGAGTAGCTGCTGTGTGCTTTGCGCCATGACGCGTCTGAAATGCCCCCCTCTTGCAGTAAGCTGTGTGTGGCCTCTGGGCTGGGGGTACGGAAGGCCGCGGCCCCACCCCCTCGCACAGTCTGCAGAGCCCAGTCCTGCCTTCCCGCCTCCGGGGTCGCATACAGGAAGCCCAATGAGAATCTAATTCTCTTTCCTTTGAAAACCTGCTCTTTCTTCGTACAAAATTTTAAGATTTTTCTCCTTCCTCTTGGAGTTTAGGAATTTTACTAGAAAACCGGCATTAAGTGTTGGCTTTAGTGTGGACCGGAGGAATCCCCTGAATCTGAAGAACCACATCTTCCCTCGGTTCACTGAAATCTCCCTCTACCGTTCTCCTATTACGCCTCCGTCTGTTCCTTTTTCTCCTTCTGGAGTTTTCTATCTATTACCCTCAGGCCGGAACCCTGGATACAGCCTCTAAGTGTCTCACATGTTAATTCGTCATTGCCATTTCTTTGTATTATTGTTCTGAGTTGTGAGGCATTTCTTCTCTGTGGCTTTCCAAACCACTAATTTCAACTTCTTCTATTGATCTCTGAATTCGAAAGGCACGGTCTTTAGTTCCAGAAAGCCTCTGGTACACATCCACCTCATCCCTTCCTTGGGAATTAAAGTTCTTAAGCGTCGGTTCCATTCACCCTGCCTCAAAGAAGCTACTCCTCCGAGTGTGAGGTTTGGCTTCTGTCCTTTCCATGACCGAGTCCCTGACAACGTGCTGTCATTTGTCTCTGCCTGGTGAAGGACGCAGGTTCCTGTAGCCCTGTTCACGATGGACAGCCTGAGCTCCGGCAGCAGTAGCAAGCCTGAGGCCCTGGGCGACCTGAAAGCCTCTGTTCACGGGAGCTCAAGGGAAATACACTGGTGAACTGGGATCTTCCTGCTGAAGTAGGGAGGGGACCCTCTGCCCTTTGGTCCCCATCCAGGTGATGACAGCAGAGAGGAGTCCTCCCCCACCTGCGGAGGCTGGGTGCAATCCTGCCCAGATCTCCCATGAACCACAAGCGGGCAGCCACAGCCCTTCTCCTGAAATCCAGTTCCTTTTTTTTTTTTTTTAAGTCTTTTTTTCTTTTAATTTTTTGGGGGGTTTATTTTTTAAAATTTATTTTTAAGTAATCTCTACACCGAGCCTGGGGCTCAAACTCACGACTCCAAGATTAAGAGTCATGTGCTCTTCCAACTGAGCTAGCCAGGCACCTCACGCTGGAATCCAGTTCTAACCGGACCCAAAGGCACAGCCAGGAAGAGGAGCTCCATTTCTAGAACAAGACTGACCTGGAGTCCAATCCCAGCTCCGCCACTAACTTGCTGTGTGACTTCAGGGAAATCACTTTTCTCTGAGTCTGTTTTGTCGTGTGCTCCCACCTCTAAACCAGCAGTTATCTCCAGTATCCTCTGTAAGGGAACCAATCCCACCAGTAGGTAAGTTTCAGGGAAAGTGTTTCTACTAGGCACTATATGAATTATTTGTGTTATAGCTCATCATGCAACATTAAAGAAGACTGAATCCCTAGTAGGAAAGCATCAGAAACTTCACCTTCTGCCTCTTTTGTGATAATGGGTTGACGGAAGGGTAAAGTTACTAGAAGAATCTGAAAAATATCTTTTTTCCAAGATTTTATTTATTTATTTATTTATTTGGGAGAGAGAGCACAGAGGGAGAGGGAGAGAAAGAAGCAGACACCGCGCCGAGCAGAGAGCCCGATGTGGGGCTCGATCCCAAGACCTGGAGGTCATGACCTGAGCCAAAAGCAGCCACTTAACCAACTGAGCCATCTAGGCACCCCAAGAATCTGAAAAATATTGCAATATTTCAGCTTCTAGCATTTTTGTGACTGTTCCTACCTGAACAGAATCTTTTAGGATTCTTTTAGGCAAACACTCACTACCACTCCCCCCTTTATTCTTTTATGTTGTCTCAAGACCTGAGAACCATGAGCACCAAGGGGACGGATGCTGAGAGCGATAAAAGAGTACAAGCTGGCTCCAGTCTAGTAACATTTATTGAGCACCTACTGTGTGTGCAAGGCACTGCATGAGATACAATAACGAGTAAGACACAACCCCTGCCTTAAAAGAGCTTAAAGTCTAGTCAAGGAGGTAAGACAGGAGGTACAGGGTATGTCACAAGAGCACAATGCAATGCAGAATGTAGCCAGGGCCATGAGGAAATTAAAAGGAAGCAGAGCAGGGCACCCGGGTGGCTCAGTCAGTTAAGTGTCTGCCTTTAGCTCAGATCATGATCTCAGGGTCCTGGGATGGAGCCCCCTATCAGTCTCCATGTCCATGGGGAGTCCGCTTCTCCCTCTTCTTCTGCCTGCCACTTCCCCTGCTCGTGCGCACACTTGGTCTCTTTCTCTCTCAAATATATACAGTCTTGACAAAAATAAAATAGAGGTACCTATGTGGCTTAGTCAGTTGAGTATCTGCCTTTGGCTCAGGTTATGATCTCAGGGTCCTGGGATCGAGTCCCACATCGGGCTCCCTGCTCAGCTGGGAGTCTACTCCTCTCCCTCTGCCTCTTCCCTGGCTTGTGTGCACTTTCTCTCTCTCTCTCTCATTCTCTCTCTCAAACAAATAAATATTTTAATAAAATAAAACAATAAATATGAAATGAAATGAAATAGAGCTCCAGCAGCTGAGTAATGCAGGAAAACCTTCTCGGAAGAGGTGCCAGATAGGATGGGCAGACTCTCAGGGATGAATGGGGGCGGGTAGGACAAGAGGGTGGCAGGGGTTGACCTACAGAGTGAAGATTCTTGAGGACAATGACCACATCTTATTGGACCTTCACGCTTCCTCCCACGGCCAAGCACCTCACACAAGAGCTGGCCTTTCTGATGAAGGGAGGGTCTGAGGCAAGGAGAGCTGAAAGTGGCGGGCAGCTGACCTGGAAAGAGAGGACAGGTGTCTGCAGGAGGGATGGGGACCTGACTGAGGCCGAGAGACGGGCGGTTACCCCAGCTGCTGGGGGCGAGGCACAGGACGCCGTCTTCTGACCACCAGAAGCAAAGGGCGACAGCACAACAAGGCAGCAGCAAGAGGTCTTGAGCAAGTGGGAGGTGGAGGAAGAAAGGGAAGAAAGATCTTGTATCTTTGATACCAGAACCAACAGGGAAAACCTCCACGTTTAATCTGGCACAGGAATCCCTAAAACACCCTCTGCGCACACAGCTGAGGATGCCGGACACCCCGAAAGCCACGCTGCAGCTCCTCAGCCCCGCGGACACCCTTGGGTGCGAGGTGTCTCTGGCCGCACCGCCACCCCGATCACCGGTCCCGCCGAGGCCCGTTCATCACGGCCCTATGCTCAAGAAAGCACATCTCACTAAGGTCCATGAACCAACTTACCAGGAATACAGGATGGGCTTCATAATCCCAGGCCAAAAGGATATACCATCCCAGCACGTCTCTTTCCAAACAGTAGCCGCTGTAAAAGTAGGAGGAATAACTCCATTGACATCAATGTTCCCATATGGTGAGACTTGTTTTTCAAAGCTCAGCAAGGTCAGACCAATGTTAGCACTCAAAGATCTGATTTCAACCTATTCTTTGAAATGTCAAATACTTCTCCCATAGACCAATATTTGATATAACCATTAGCCTACCAGGTAGCAGAGCCTGTCCTAAATGTATCAAAATCAACTTCAACTTCTTGGATCACTCTTCTCCTTGGATACATGCACGTGAGGGTTTGCTTGGGGAATCGATCCCAAGGAAAGCATTGGCTCCATGGGAAAATGCATTCTGGCCGGCCTGAAGTACCAGCCATGGCCTCAGGCACTGCCCAGCAAGAAAGGAACTCAGGAGTGCCCAGAAACAAATATCCCCGCCCTGAGAGCACACATCTGCTGAAAAAAGAGTGTGTATGACAAGGCAGGGAGTGCCTGGACGGCCCCGAGGCAGAAGCAGCCTCTCAGCAACCCACGGACACAGAGAAGCATCCTGCATGAGGAGGGGGCGCTGAAAAGGCTCCCCGTCGCTGGTTTCTGTCCTCCAAAGCACCCCGCTCCCCACACCCCCACCTCTCACTCCACACCCAGGTGGGCGGCCGCACCACCTCCTTCACAGAGGAAAGCTGACTTCGGCTCTCCTGGGCCCCTCCTTGATCCTAAATGTTTCTGCATCTTCTCGGGGTCCTCTGCTCCCACCTCTGAGAGAGGCAGCCAGCTGCCTGTGACCCAAGACCAACCACTGGCCTGGGCTTGGGACTCAGCAACCCCCTTCTTGGCAACCCCAATCTTTTCCACTCTTCTCGGTCCTACCCTCTACCTGAGAACACCTGCCGTTCTCCCCAGTCTCCAAAAGAGCTCTGACCCTTGAACTCCAGGCTGTGTCCCATCAGACACCCCGACCTCCTTAGTAGCGCACCACCTCACGACTGTCCACTGGGTAACATTCTACTGAACCAGCTGCGCTGCTCCCTCCCAGGCCACCAAGTCCTCCCAATCGGCTGACGCTACTGGCCTCAGGCTCTCCCACCTCTTGGTAGCTTTTAACATGGCTCACTAGGCCTTCTTTCTGGAAACTCAGCTTTCAGCCCCTAATAATGACTTTGTCGCTCTGTCTCCTCCCATCCCTTTAGTCTCTCTGGCCTCCTCCACTGCTTTTGTCCTCTCACCTTTCAAGGAGCTTCCCTGTAACCCTTGCCCCTGGAGGCCTGGCCTCAACTTCACCACCACCTCCCGTGTCTCACACCTTATGCTCCAGCAACAAGGAAACCAACCCAAACACAGAATACCCACTGAACTGCTTGAGGCTCCCCCACTCACCCACCTGTTTCCCACCTGCTTCCCACAGCCAGGCTCTGCTCAGGCGCCCCCCCTTTGGTGAGCTGTGGGGTACAGCTCACCAAACTTCCTGATCCTTCACTACCCACAGTTGAGAATTGTTAAGCCAACACCTCCAAAATACATATGTTTATTTGTAAATTAAATATACATTCTAATGTACCAATGTGTTACACACATTATAAAACAAATGATTACAGCAATAAATATGAAATAAATAAGTTAAAATGATTCTTTTACACTATTCATCAACAATACAAAAAACTTTCATTCTCATTAAGTTATAATAGGAGCATGTGACTCATATGCTTCCTTTCTTCAGTGGGTTTTTTTTTTTTCAAGATTTTATTTATTTATTTGAGAAAGAGAGGGAGAAGCCCTACAGGGGCTTGATCCCAGGATCCTGAGATCATGACCTGAGCCAAAGGCAGATACTTTACTGCCTGAACCACCCAGGCGCCCCTTTTTCAGTGTTTTAAATACACTTTCTACAGGGGTGCCTGCCTGGCTCAGTTAGTGGCGCATGTGATCTCAGAGTCGTGAGTTCAAGCTCCCCACTGGGCATGAAGCCTACTTACACACACCTTTTACGGATGTGCAATATACACACAGAAAAGTGCACACAATGTTTAAGTGCACATGTCAAAGAATCCTCAGAGTGAATACATCCGTGTAACCAGCAGCCAGACGGAGAGACAGAGTATCACTAGCCACCCCCCTCCAGAACCCACTACATCCCCTTCTATCAGCACCCACCCCCAAGGATAGCCACTACTCTGATTTCTAACAGCATAGATTAGTTCTGTTTAAACCTTATATGAATGGAATCACACAGTTTTTAATCTTTGTGTCTGAATGACTACTGTATCTAGGACATTCATTCTGATTTTTCATTGAACTGTTTTTCATTAACTCTTGCTGACTACAGTTGTCAGTGTAGGGTGGGGGGTTTACCACAAGCATGTGTCCGTTCTCTTGCTGACTGGACACTGGGGTTTTCCAGCCTGGGCTACGACAGATGCTACTGCTCCAAACATTATTGAGTAAGACATTTGGTGCACATTTGTATGCCTTTCTGTAGGGTTGATACCTTGGAGTGGAACTCCTAGGTCATAAGTAAGTGTATGTTCAGCTTCAGTAGAGGGCAGTCTTCCCAAGTGGCTAACGCAGTTTACACCCCCACCAGCAGGGGATGGGAGTTCTGGCTGCTCCACATCCTCCCCAGCACGTGATGCGGTTTTGTTTTCATTTTCATTTTAAGCATTCTGGCAGATAAGATATCACAAAGTAAGTATTACAGTTCCTTGTAAAGATGAGGAGAGTGAAATTAAGTGCCTCTCTCAAGCTCACAAACCTAAGGGGAGTCAGAGCAGGACCCCAGATCTTTGGACTTCAAAACAGGTACTGTTTCCATTTGCAGAGAAATACTGTTTCCAACATAAACACCACAACAAGAAAGCTACACCACTAATAAAAGAACATGCCCATGGACTATGCCCATCCGAACACTCAACGCATGACAAGAAAAGCAGCATAAAATAGTCTATCCATCCAACTTTGAGAGAGACACATAAAAAAGTCCAGACATATATACCCCAAGCATTAATAATAAGATGATGGCTGATAAAAGAAAATAAAATATTGCCATTTGCAACAACATGGATGGACATAGAGGGTATTATTACGCTAAGTGAAATAAGTCACACAGAGAAAGGTAAGTACCATATGATTTCACTTATATGCAGAATCTTAAAACAAAACAATACACGCAAACTCTTAAATACAAAGAACAGACTGGTGGTTGCCAGACCAGAGGTGGGGATGAGGACATGGGTGAAAGGGGTGAAAGGGATTAAGAGGTTCAAACTTTCAGTTATAAAATAAGTAAGTCAACACCAAAATAAAAAGCATTTGTACAGCAAAGGAATCCATCAACAAAACAAAAAGGCAACCTAGTGAATGGGAGAAGACAGTTGTAAATGACATATTCAATAAGGGATAATATCCGAAGTATATAAAGAACTTATATACTTCAATACCACAAACACCCCAAATAAGCAGATTTTAAAATGGGTAAGGGATCTGAATAGGTATCTTTCTAAAGAAAATATAGGTGCCCGTAAAAGGGAATCTTTAAGCAGGGGCGCCTGGATGGCTCAGTGGGTTAAAGCCTCTGCCTTCGGCTCAGGTCATGATCTTGGGATCCTGGGATCGAGCCCCATATCAGGCTCTCTGCTCAGCGGAGAGCCTGTTTCCCCCTCTCTCTGCCTGCCTCTCTGCCTACTTGTGATCTCTCTCTCTGTCAAATAAATAAATAAAATCTTTAAAAAAAAAAAAGGAATCTTTAAGCAAAAAGAGAGCCCAAAAGTACCATAGACCAGAAAGGAACACAGACAATACACAGGAACAGTCATTTTACAGGTAATACAATGGCACTAAATTCTTATCTTTCAACAGTTAATTGGAATGTAACTGGGCTAAGTGCCCCAATCAAAAGACATAGTGTATCAGATTAGATTAAAAAAAAAAAAGAGCAAGATCCATGGATATGCTGTCTTTAAGAGACTCATTTTAGACCCGAGAAAACTTCCAGATTTAAGGTGAGGGGGTAGAAAACCATTTATCATGCTAATGGACATCAAAAGAAAGCTGGGGTGGCAATCCTTATATCAGACAAATTAGATTTTAAACCAAAGGCTAATAAGAGATGAGAAAGGACACTATATGATAATTAAGGGATCTATCCAACAAGAAGATCTAACAATTATAAATATTTATGCCCCTAACATGGGAGCAGCCAATTATATAAGCCCATTAATAACAAAATTAAAGAAATACATCAGTAATAATAACAATAATAGTAGGGGACTTTAACACCCCACTCATTGCAAAGAACAGATCATCTAAGCAGAAGATCAACAAAGAAACAAGGGCCTTAAATGACACACTGGACCAGATGGACTTCACAGACATATTCAGAACAGTCCATTCTAAAGCAACAGAATACACATTCTTCTTGTACATGGAACATTCTCCAGAATAGATCACATACTGGATCACAAATCAGGTCTCAACTGGTACCAAAAGATCTGGATCATTCCCTGCATATTTTTGGACCACAGTGCTTTCAAAGTAGACCTCAATCACAAGAGGAAATTTGGAAAGAACTCTAATACATGGAGACTAAAGAGCATCCTACTAAAGAATGAATAGGTCGACCAGAAAATTAAAGAATTTTTAAAATTCATGAAAATAAATGAAAATGAAAACACAACGGTTCAAAACCTTTGGGATGCAGCAAAGGTGGTCTTCAAAGGGAAGCACTACAGACTTTCTCTTTGTTTCTCGAGAAACAAGAAAGGACTCAAATACACAACTTAAACTTAACACCTAAAGGAGCTGGAAAAAGAACAGCAATAAAACCTAAACCCAACAGAAGAAGAGAAATAAAAAGATTAGAGCAGAAATCAATGAAATAGAAACCAAAAGAACAGCAGAACAGATAAATGAAACTAGGAGCTGGTTCTTTGAAAGAATTATGAAGCTTGATAAACTCCTGGCCAGACTTATCAAAGAGAAAAGAGAAAGGACCCAAATAAAATCATGAATAGAAGAGGAGAGATTACAACCAACACCAAAGAAATACAATTTTAAGAAAATATTATGAGCAACTATATGCCCCAAAAAACAGGCACTCTGAAAGAAATGGGCCCATTGCTAGAGACATAAAAACTACCAAAACGGAAACAGAAAGAAATAGAAAATGTAAACAGACCTATAACCAGTAAGGAAATTGAAGCAGTATTCAAAAAATGTCCCAACAAACAAGAGTCCAGGGCCATATGGCTTTCCAGAGGAATTCTACCAAACATTTAAAGAAGGATTAATACCTATTCTTCTGAAGCTGTTTCAAAAAATCAAAATGGAAGGAAAACTCCCAAACTCTTTTTATGAGGCCAGCATTACCTTGATCCCAAAATCAGACAAAGGCCCCACCAAAAAGGAGAATTACAAACCAATATCCCTGATGAACATGAATGCAAAAGTTCTCACCAAAATACCAGCCAATAGGATCCAACAGTACATTAAAAGGATTAGGCACCACGACCAAGTGCGATTTACTCCTGGACTGCAAAGGTGGTGCAACATCCACGAATGAGTCATGGTGATACACTATATAAATAAAAGGACAAGAACCATATGATCCTCTCAATAGATGCAGAAAAGGCATTTGACAAAGTACAGCATCCTTTCTTGATTAAAACTCTTCACAGTGTAGTGATAGGGGGAACAAACCTCAATGTCATAAAAGCCATATATTAAAAGCCCACAGCAAATATCACTCTCAATGGGGGAAAAACTGAGCTTTTCCCCTAAAGTCAGGAACACAGCAGAGATGTCCACTATCACCACCGCTATTCAACATAGTACTAGAAATCCTAGCCTTAGCAATCAGACAACAAAAAGAAGCAAAAGGCATCTGAATTGGTAAATAAGTCAAACTCTCACTCTGCAGATGACATGACAATCTATGTGAAAAACCTAAAAGATTCCACCCCAAAATTACTAGAACTCATACAGGAATTCAGAAATGTGGCAGGATATAAAATCAATGCACAGAAATCAGTTGCATTTCTACACACTAAAAATGAGACAGAAGAAAGAGAAATTAAGGAGTCAATCCCATTTACAATTGCACCCAATAACATAAGATAACCTAAGAATAAACCTAACCAAAGAGGCAAAGGATCTGTACTTGGAAAAGTATAGAACACTCATGAAAGAAACTGAAAAAGACACAAAGAAATGGAAAAACGGGGGAGCCTGGGTGGCTCAGTTGATTAAACAGCTGCCTTGGGCTCGTGTCATGATCCCAGGGTCCTGGGATCAAGCCTTACATCAGGCTCCCTGCTCAATGGGAAGTCTGCTTCTCCCTCTCCCCCGTCCCTCCTTCTGCCGCTCATTCTCTCTCTCTCTCTCTCTTCTCAAATAACTAAAATCTTAAAAAAAAAAAAAAAAGGAAAACGCTCCGTGTTCATGGATTTAAAGAACAAATAAAATGTCTATGCTACCTAGAGCAATCTACACATTGAAAGCAATCCCTACCAAAATACCATCAACTTTTTTCACAGAGCTGGAACAAATAAACCTAAAATTTGTATGGAACCAGAAAAGACCCTGAATAGCCAAAGGGATGTTGAAAAAGAAAAGCAAAGCTGATGACATCACAATTCTGGGCTTCAAGCCCTATTACAAAGCTGTAATCATCAAGACAGTGTGGTCCTGGTACAAAAACAGACACACAGATCAGTTGAACAGAATAGAGAATCCAGAAATGGACCCTCGACTCTATGGTCAACTAATCTTCAACAAAGCAGGAAAGAATGACTATCCAATGGAAAAAGGACAGTCTCTTCAACAAATGGTATTGGGAAAACAGGACAGTCACATGCAGAAGGATGAAATTGGACCATTTCCTTACACTATTCACAAAAACAGACTAAAAAATGGACAAAAGACTTAAATGTGAGACAGGAATCCAACAAAATCCTAGAAAACACAGGCAGCAACCTCTGCCCTCACCCACAGCAACTTCTTGCTAGACACATCTTCAAAGGCAAGCAAAATGAAGGCAAAAATGAACTATTGGGACTTCATCAAAATAAAAAGCTTTTGCACAGCAAAGGAAATAGTCAACAAAACCTAAAGATAACCAACAGAATGGAAGAATTATTTGCCAATGACATATCAGATAAAGAGCTAGTATCCAAAATCTATAAAGAAATTATCGAATTCAACACCCAAAGAACAAATAATCCAACCAATTAAATGGGCAGGAGACATGAAAAGACATTTCTTCAAAGAAGATACAGACACACACACAAAAAAAATGCTCAACATCACTCAGCAACAGGGAAATACAAATCAAAACCACGATGAGATATCACCTCACACTGGTCAGAATGGCTAAAATTAACAACACAGGAAACAAAAGATGTTGCTGAGGATGTGGAGAAAGGAGAAACCTCTTATTCTACCGGTGGGAATGCAAGTTAGCGCAGCCACTTTGGAAAACAGCATCGAGGTTCCTCAAAAAGTTGAAAATGGAGCTACCCTACTACCCAGCAGTTGCACTATCAGGTATTTACCCCAAAGATACAAATGTAGTAATCAGGGGCCCCTGCGTGGCTCAGTGGGTTAAAGCCTCTGCCTTCAGCTCAGGTCATGATCTCAGGGTCCTGGGATCGGGCCCCGCATCGGGCTCTCTGCTCAGCAGGGAGCCTGCTTCCCCCTCTCCCTCTGCCTGCCTCTCTGCCTACTCGGGATCTCTCTCTCTCTGTCAAATAAATAAATAAAATCTTAAAAAAAAAAAAAAAACAAATGTAGTAATCAGAAGGGGCACCTGCACCTCAATGTTTACAGCCGCAATGTCCACAATAGCCAAACTATGGAAAGAGCCCAGATGTCCATCAACAGATGATTAGATAAAGAAGATGTAGGATATACATATACATTGGAATATTACTCAGCCATCAAAAAAATGAAATCTCACCATTTGCAACAGTGTGGACGGAACTAGAGAGTATTATGCTAAGTGAAATAAGTCAATCAAAGAAAGACGATTATTATCTCACTCATATGTGGAATTTAGGAAACAAAGCAGAGGATCATAGGGGAAGAGAGGAAAAAATAGAACAAGATGAAACCAGAGAGGGAGACAAATTGTAAGAGACTCTTAATCATAGGAAACAAATAGGGCCACTGGAGGGGAGGGAGGTGGAAGAATGGGGTAACCGGGTGGTAGATATTAGGGAAGGCATGTGATGTAATGAGCACTGGGTATTATCCAAGACAGCTGATCACTGACCTCTACCTCTGAAACCAATAATACATTATATGTTAGCTAACTGAATTTAAATATTAAAAATGGGAAAAACAATAAAATTAAAAATTAAAAATAAGGAAAAGAACTATTTTTTAAATTGAGACATAATTACATACCATAAAATGATTAGAACTCAGCAGGTTTTAGCATATTCACTAAGCTGTATGGTCATCCCCACCGTCTAATTCCAGAACATTTTCATCAGCCCCAAAAGAAACCCTGTACCCATTAGTACACTCCTATTCCGTCATCTCCCTGGCAGCCACTAACTTACTGTCTCTAGGGATCTGCTTCTTCTAGACATTTCGTAAAAACAGAATCATGCAGTATGGGCCTTTTGTGTCTGGTTTCTCTAGAATGTTTCAAGGTTCATCCACATTGTAGTATGAATCAGTACTTCATTCTTTTTGTAGATAAATAATACTCCATCGTATAGATGTACCACACTCTGTTTATCCGTTCATCAGCTGATGGATATTTGGGTAGTTTCCATTTTGGGGTAGTATGAATAACACTGCTACTGCTATAAACATGCCTATACAAGTTTTAGTGTGAGCATCTGCTTTCAACTCTCTTGGGTACATACCGAGCAATGGAATTATTCAGTCACAAGGTAACTTGATGTTTAATTTTTTGAGAAACTGTCAAATTGTTTTCCAAAGAATCTATACCATTTTACATTTCCAACAGCAAGACACCCTCCTACAGAATGAAGGTGCCAGGGGCACCTGGGTGGCTCAGTCAGTTAAGCAGCTGCCTTTGGTTCAGGTCATGATCCAGGGATCCTGGCGTCAAGCCCCACATTGGGCTCCCTGCTCAGCGAGGAGTGTTTCTCCTTCTCCCTTTGCCCCTCCCCACCACTCATGCACGCACGTGCTTTCTCTCTCTCAAATAAATAAATAAAATCTAAAAAAAATGAAGGTGCCAAGCAAACCTCTCCAGGGCAGTTCCAAAAGATGATGCCCAGAGGAGTCACCACCAAAGTGGCCCCAGGTATACTGTAGGCCTGCACAGCACTTTATTAGCTAGAAAACACATGCCCAGGCAGACTGGGGGGCAGGGAGCTTGTTTTCAAACCTTTCATCCCTCGTATCTGTATAGTTCTGTAGCGCGCAGAGTGGGCTCATGTGCATGATCTCTGGTTTAAGCAGGAATTCCTGCTTTTTCTGTTAATTATGGTTTCGTGTTATATCTTCTCACCAGGATTTCATGTGTATTATATTCTACAATCATCACAACTACTACTTTGAAATCATTTCATACTTGAATGGTCCCACTCTCGCTGCCAATCCTTTCCTTCTTTGACTTGCCCACGGATGTCTTTTATTTTAATTACTCTCTCAGGGACAGAAGGATGCCTTCCAATGATATTCTCCCCCTAAATGGTGCACGGATGTAGCAAAAGCTACACACAGGGTGTGTCCTTGCACAACTGGCAAAAATTTCTGTTACCATCAAATGGGAACTAAAACTGGACTGAGAATAAAATTCTTTGGTCACATTTTCCTTCAGAACTCAATAGGCACTGCCCCACTGCCCTCTGGCACCTATGCTGTAGATAAGTCAGAGCCTACCTAATTTTTTTTCTTTGATTTCCTCATCCCTCTGCCAGGATGCTGATGGTATCCTCTCCGTATTCTTGAAATGAAAAAATTACTTCACCTGGATATTTTAGGTGGTAGCTAATTTTTGCTAATTTTGTCTGGTTCACAACGAGTCATTATAATCTACAGATTCGGGTCCTTCTTCCATTCAGAAAACTTCTGGCTTCCTTCTACACTGTGAGTTCCCCTCTCCAATCTGGTCCATCATCTACATCTGGGGTCTCCTCTGTTGCTTCCTCGTCCCTTCGGAGAGCACCAGTGTCCTCCTGACGCCCTGACTTCTGGCAGTGCCACAATTCCAGATGCTGGCATCATGTGCTTTATCTCCTTACGTACTGTGAGTCTACAAGCCCCTTCCTCACCTCCATCTGCTGACTCATCATCATCTCACCTTTCACCGCACCTAGAACTTCTTGGAGAGGACAAAGAAGGTGATGTTTGAAGCTGGGAAACATTTTACCCAAAGTTTGCTCTTCCTCTATTTTTCACATGCCTTTGCTAATTTCCCTTGATACTGAGGATCTTTTCAGTGCATCCTCTCTAGTGTTCCCTTTCATATTTGTTCATTTTCAAATGAGGACAGGTGAGGTCTGGCCCGATATCTACCAAAAATTGTAGACAGATTCTCTTTGGTCCCCTCTCTATTCACCCTAATGCATTCAAGGCTTCTCAGACTGGGCTGTGAGTGAAGGCCCAGCACTGCGTCTGTCACTCAGCACCCGGGACCACCCTTAGTGGTCTTCAGCCCCGTTCAGATGCCTTCCCATCTCTTGCCTCAGTTTCCTCTTCTATAACACTGGAAAGTTGAGCTCACCTTTAAACATCACCAGGCTCTACATTTTTATAGTACTCTTATAAGTCATACAGATTTATCTTTCATTTTAGTTTGGAGCCAATTATCAAGGATTTTACTAAATACATGTATAAACATGTAATAACCTATTTCTTAAGAAAACTCACTGTACTATATTTAAAATTAAGCAAACCATAAATATTAAGCTCAAGAAATAGATTTCATTTGATTATACATAAGAAAAAAGAGAACTTTAAACAATTTACCAAGAGCTAGCAGAGTATATAACCTGGGGAGGCACTGGGTATAACGTGTAGACAAGAAAAGAAAATCAAAGAAAAGTATACAAGAAGCTATACGCAAGCAACTGAGAGTAAGCCTTTCTCTCCCTGTCAGTCTGCCCAGCATCCGATCAATTCCAGAACTTTCTGTCTTGGGGTGCCTGGGTGGCTCAGTTGTTAAGTGTCTGCCTTTGGCTCAGGTCATGATCCCAGAGTTCTGGGATCGAGTCCCACATCGGGCTCCCTGCGCAGCGGGGAGCCTGCTTCTCCCTCTCCCACTCCCCCTGCTTGTGTTCCCCCTCTCGGTGTGTCTCTCTCTGTCAAATAAATAAATCTTTAAAAAAAGAAGAACTTTCTGTCTTGTCTGAACACTGAAAACCAGGTAGAAGCACTGTGATAACTACGTCATCGCCGGGCCTGTCTTTTCAGAGCCCACAGACATTATAAGGGATAATACTGGTCAAGAGCTTTTTACTGGCTCACGCTCTGCACACATTATCCCATTTAATCCCAGCAACCAGCTGTAAGGGGCTCTCCTCCAAGGCCTCTGGCACTCTAACATGTCCTGCTGGGCATGCCAAGAATGTAAGGTCCTGACCAGCCTTTATCCAGGCCATTTTTCAGGGTTGTGCCTGGAGGGATGAGACACTGTCTCCCTCAGGGCTAAAAAGCGGGCTTACTTCCTGCCTGCAATAAAGCCACAGATCCCCCGGATCAGTGTTTCCCAGCTGCGACACAGAAGCACAGCATCCGTCAGGGCCCACGGCATCACCCCCAAGGGATGTGGGTGGAAGGGAAATGGACATACACACCGATGCTAGTAATAAAGTCCTTGGTCTCTGACTCAGGCATTACATACAAAGACAGACTGGGGAAGTTCTGCCTCCTAACTCCTTCCAACCTGAGTCGTGCAGGCCACCTCTCCTAGATCCCAGGACAGAGCCCAGTATACATCTTCCCGTCTTTAACTCCAGATTTGTCCTTTCACTAAAACTCAGCTGGAGTTTCCATTGCAACATGAGGTCAAGCAATTCTTTCCAGCATTGAAAGCCAAATGCCCCAACAATGTAATAATCACTCCTTCCCTCGCTATTGTGTAACTTCTGATGGCTCATGAGTTAAGCTCCTGGGTAAGTTAGCAAAAACAAAAACAAAAAAAAAACCACTCCTTTTCCAATCTAGTTTCCTGCTCTTACCCAAGCACCATATATAGAATTAATAAATTAATTGCTTTATTGTAAGTTGTGAAGGCTCAACCATTTATAGGCCATATATACCCGGCTAGTCTCCTCTACTCTGAGACTCCACATCTGTTAAATAGGCCAGTAATGGTAAGGCTGGCCCCCAATAGATATCTTCTCCTTCTTTAGTAACAGAAATTCTGGTTTTTAGATGGACACATAGTTTCCTTGAATAGAGATTACATTTTCCAACCTCCATTATTGCTAGGTGTAGCCCTATGATAAAGACCAGTTCAATGGGATGCAAGAAGTGTCATGCACAAATTCTGGAAAGTAGCTCTCAAAGGTTGGAATGCAGATGCAAAAGCTAGAGCTCCAGCAGCCATTTCAGGTCTTGAAGTGACCTCAGACTTGGAAGCCATTCCCAAGATAACCTCATAATGAAACAAGACAGAAAGAACCTGAGTCTCTGACCACATAGGCTCTATAACTCCCCTGAGCTGATCATCTCTTGACTTCTCACACATAAGAGAGAAATTTCTACCTTACTTATGTCTTTGTTATTTTAGTTTTCTGTTGCTTATACCCCAAACTACAGAGATGGCTCCCTCATAAGGACAGAGATAAGGGTTATGAGAATTTGTACCACAAAAGATACCCAACAGATAGCCATTTTTATATTCCCCCGACAAAGGGTCCAGCACTGTTTTCATACATGGCAGACAAACTCAAACATTTGTTGAAATGAACAGGAATCTGGAATAATGAAGTCCATTTCATTGCCCTAAAATTTTTTTAATGTTTTTACCAACTTATTTTTTCCAGATGAATATCACTATTTTATCAAGTTTTATAGAATTCACTGGAATTGCCAACGTTTGAAGATACGTTATTGTCACTATTACTGTGTTTAGACTTCCCTGGAAAGAGCCAGAAATTAAATGATTGCTTACCAACTGAGAGATTTTCATCCTATCGATTCAAAAAGCATTTAATAAGAGGCTACTCAGTAACAAGCCTAGTCATAAAAATGAGATTTTGGCACTAACAAACAAACATCAGGTAAAGAATCTCTAATGCCACCCCCCCCCAATCCCCACCAAAATACTTGGGGAGAGAGAAGAGGTGATACAAATCTATACCATCACCAAAGACTAAGGCTAATGTGCTACTTTGTCCTCATCACCTGCAGTTGATCCAGGATCCTCTTGCCTCTCCGCTTAGAGCCAACAAAACTCCTTTGATCGAAGTTCCTGGCAGAGTGCTGTTTCATTTCCTATCAAGTAATGTTTCTGTGATTCTCCACTGTCACACTTATCTTCTCAGTGTTTGAATCTTTACCAGTCGATCTGGTCTTCCCTCCCATATGGTGATGTTCACACAGCTGAACTTATTTTACTGAAGTTCTTCTTTATGTCATCATGTGCTACACTGGGGGGTTCAGTCCAGTGCAGGTATCCGCAGCGGTACCCATACGAGGATCGTATCATCGTCATCATCATCACCATTATTACTGTTGTTTATTGAACCATTATTCTGTGACAGATATAATATACCACTGAGTGCTTACAATAATTCTCGAAGGTGGGCATTGTCATACCACCCATTTAAAGTGAGAAAACTCACCCTAGTGAGTGAGGCCCCAAGAGCTTAGGTCACTTACCCAGGAACACACCAACCATAAGAGTATCTTCACTGGCTGTGGTAGTGCATCCTTGAGCAAAAGCAGAATTTTTTGCTTAGTCAGCCCCAAATTCTGAACCATTTCTCTATGTTCCTCCCGTAAGAACTAATGGCGTTTTATGCTCTGTACTGGTACACATACTCCCATTCACTCTTTGCTAAGCACTAAGGGTTTTCAACTCAACGAACATTAATCTTTTTTCTTTTTCCTTTCCTGAGGGGCAAATGGCTTCATACTAGGGTGGTAGGCCCTTATATGAAGGGCAGCTACTCCCCTTGAATATTCCCTGATCCTTACCACCACTCAGCGATGGCTTTCAGCACCAGGGCCAGTGCCAACCAGGTCTCTGCCCCTGTCCCACACTTTCAGGTCTTTGGGTTCAGGGTAATAAAGACATGTAGGATCAGATATCAGGTTCTTGTTGGCTGTTTCAGATTAAAGTCTCTTCACTGGGTTCTGTAAGCTGATCTCAGTCAGGCATTCAGGCCTACCAGCGGGATGGACTTGCACTTTTCCTGATTCAGGATCCCCCTCCACCAGCAGTCTGGGTAAATCTCATGTGCTCTAACACTGAGGCCCATCTATAAGTTCTGGAGATTGTAGAGCAGGCTTTGAGCTGCCACCCAAGCTCAGGATACACAGGGGACCAAGGTGCACGCCCCAGTCACAGGGCTCCCCCACCACCTTAGTCCAGTCTGCATGGTTTTATCATCTTCCCAGGACTTCCGCAGTTCTGACATCCCCCTTTCCTAGGATCTAGACATACCCTTCCCACAAAGGTTGCTGACCCATCCTGACCCAGACCCAGATGGGGCCCCAACTTTCTTGTTTCAGGAGCCAGAGATTTCAGACCAAAAGACCACCAGTATAAGGCATGAGGAGATTGCTTGAGAAGGTTCTCAGAGACGCTGAAGAGTTGAGACACAGGCTGAAGCTAAGAACCTCCTTTAGTCTTTTGTGCACAGAAGCAAAATAACTAAAATGACCCCTCTCACGTGAGACTGGCTTCAACATTAGTGAAAATAAGAGTGTCAGTGGGAGGCCCGGGAGCACCCAGCTTCAGGAGGCAGGGGCAGAGACCCTGTAGAGAGAGCTGGAGGGGAAGGCCCAACCACCAATTTCCATACCATCATCTTCCTGGGTTATTCCTTCTCTGACTCTTGCACTGTGCTCTCTACCCTTCACGCTGGTGCTCCCCAGCACTCAAGATCCTCGACTCACTATGTAGAACCTTCCTGGGTAATCCATCCCTCTCCTACCACTTCTGGGCCCAGCTATATAAGGATGACCCCAAGTCTCTCTCTCTCTAGACCAGCAGGGCATCGGAACCACCTGTGAAAACTGCAACAGACAGATGACCAGTGCCTCTCCCAAACATCACAGAGGATTCGGATGCTCCAAAGACTGAGAACCACTGCTCTGGCCCAGACCTTTCTCGGAGCCCAAGACTAGCAGGCCAGCTGCCAAAATGCTAATCCACAGGCACCCCAGACTCAGTTGGGCTGTTGCCAAATCTGAAGTCACTACTTCTCCTCAACTCAATGGCCTTTTCCTGTTCCTTATCTCTGTGACTGGCCCAGCCCCTCACATCACTAAAGTGACAAACCCTGACCATGCCCTCCCATCTGCTAAATCCGCAAGGAGGGAGGCCTCGGCCTCAGTTTCTCTCGAACCTGCCTCCTCCTCTCCATTCCCA
Source organism: Nasua narica (assembly GCA_028533885.1). Classification (NCBI taxonomy): domain Eukaryota; kingdom Metazoa; phylum Chordata; class Mammalia; order Carnivora; family Procyonidae; genus Nasua; species Nasua narica. The sequence continues at coordinate 73,681,803 of CM052813.1, read as the reverse complement.
TGGCCAGGTCCAGGGATGACATCCCCTCACTTCATCTCCCACACACCAGTCTCCTCCCACACCAAACATTCTCTACACCAGGATCATAACTAGCAGTGTTTTCCTCCTCCTATAATTCCAGAATGATTCTCCAATGGCCACAGGATAACAACTGAACCCCCAAGAATTCTTCGATTCCTTCTGAGTACTGACCCAAAACCAGCTCTCTGACCTCGTCTCCCGCAAGCTCCTCCTCTCCATCTTCATGAGCCTCACTCTCCAGCAACACCACACGGGCTCACCATTCCCAAGACACAACCTGCTCTCTCCTGCTTCTGCTACTCCTCACCATCTGTTTCCTCTGCTCATGTCCCTCTTCACCTGGGAAACTGAACATCTCTCCTTAAGATCCTGTGAATCTGATTCCACCCCATGAGCTTCCATTTCCACTACTTTCCACGCCGGACACAGCAGCACCATCATTTATTTACTCCTCTCCGTCAAGTCTGTGGGCTCCTGAGGGCAAAGCCTGCACTGTCAAGCCCAGTTACATGTCCCGTGGATGTTTACTTCATGAGTGAAAACCACTAATGAGATCAAGAAGCAAAGGAAGCAACCAATCTTTAAAGCAATAAAAATAAAGCCACCTGCTATCTTGGAAACCACAAGCAGGTAGTGCTTCAGTAATAGACACTTCGGGTGACAGATGGGCGTTCTGAAAAGAAGAGTCAGCAAGTAGAGAACGTGTCAGGGAACGCCTGCACAGGTCAAGAACATGGCGCCGTGACCACCAAACACCGGGGTGTGAACACTACGGCGTCTCCCTCGCACTCAGCGCTCCAACCACACTGGCTCTCTGTGACATTCACCACCATGCCCTTGCCCCAATGGGGACCGTGACTGTGCAGCTGCCACCTCTTCACCTGGTCAAGTCCAACCAGTCTTTCCTCTGGGAAGCCACTCTGGACCTTCCCGGCCAAAAAAGCCGCCCTGTTTAGAGCCTCTAGGCACCTTGTACCCCTTTTCTGTAGCCATCGTCGATGCTGTAATTAATGTTTTCTATACTAATTTGTTATTGTTTTTGTACTTATTTTTATACTTCTTTAACTTTGCAACTAGATAATGAGCTAAAAGATAGCAAGGACCAGACTCATCTTTTTCCTGTACTGTGGCCTCACACTCAGCAGGCCCTGAACAGAACTGGATAGATGATGGATGGATGGGCGGACAGACAGACAGACAGACTAACTAGAAGACAGGCAGGAACGGAGAATATGACTGCCTTTCATTACAATACTTCACTACAATACTTCCATATCATCCAGCTCTCTTTACGCTGACTCTACCCGCAAAAAGCAACCTCAGATTTTAAAACTGAGGCTTTCCATGGGGCTGCCTAGGTCTGTAGAGCATGCAACTCTTAATCTTGGGGTTGCAAGTTTGAGCCCCACACTGAGCACAGAAATTACTTAATAAAAAAAAAGAAGAAGAAGAAGAAGAAAAAGAAGAAGAGAAAACTATGGTTTTCCTACTGAAGAAAGGATGCATACACATCAGGGATATTCTTGTTCACTTGGAAAGCAGGTATCCAGCAAACTGACACACTTGGCATTCTGGCTTCATTATCTGGTGATTTTTCTATAATATCACGCTGCTCTCTCTGTTCCACAAGGATACTGGCTATACCGATAAAACTAGGTTCCAAGTATCTCTCAGACCTTACGAAGCCCCCTCAGAACACCAGGAAGCTCCCCGAGATCAATACATGTATTGCACAGACCAGAGAGGCACTACCTTTCCTCTCAGCCAGCCGGCACCACTAGATCCCAGAGCTGTACACTAAGTCAGACCTCTGTTCCTCTTCCCACGCACTCATGCTGTTGATTCAACAAAGGACTTTGACACAGAGGTTTTCATCAGAGATAAATGCTTCTTCATGGACATGGTCTATGTGCAACATTAAATGACCTGCAGGCAGGGCGCCTGGGAAGCTCAGTGGGTTAAAGCCTCTGCCTTCGGCTCAGGTCATGATCTCAGGGTCCTGGGATCGAGCCCCACATCGGGCTCTCTGCTCAGCAGGGAGCCTGCTTCTCCCCCTCTCTCTCTGTCTGCCTCTCTGGCTACTTGTGATCTCTCTCTCTGTCAAATAAAAAAAAAAAAATTAAAAAAAGAAAATGACCTGCAGGCAGTTGCTGAGAAAGTGCAAGGTGCACATGGAGGTACTAAAGTCCACAGGTTTGCTGGGTGGGGATCAGGACACCTGAGTACGAAATCCTGGCCAAGTCCCCACCCTCAGCTGCAAGGTGGGAAGAGTCGCCTCAATGCCCTCTAACTTTCAGGACAGACGGACACTACATCTGACAAGTGCAAAGGCCACAACAGTGCTCATTGCAAAAGAACCCTGTAGCAGGGATAGCAGAGATAGAGAAATAAGCTAACTGGAGCAACCGGTATCTTTTGAAAAGAGTAAAAGAACGCTATAGATCAGTCATCAAGTAACTGCTAATCTTATCAAAAAGCTTCCCAACAAGAACAAATTCTAATCCTAGTTGTCAACCTCAGCACAAGGTCAGGGATTACTTTAAGTAATTAAGTACTTTAGCCACCTACAAGTAAGATCAGCATTTCCTCTGCCCTGGAATGAAACCACACCTTAAACCCATCACTCCAAATTGAACTCCTAAAGTTCAGTTATCAGGAAATTAAAATAACTAAAACCAAGACAAACTATGACAAGTACCTCTTCCAAGTAACCCCTATCTTTATTTCCTTATCTCCTCTATGGCTTGTCCAATGTCAGAAACCAACCTTCAAGCAGCATGGGGTATGAGAAAAGACCCTAGAGGGGACCCCAGACCCTTGAGAAAAGACCCTAGAGGGCTTCGCCCTCAGCTTCTCCCACAGCTACATCGTGGGCATCTGTTTAACCTCCCTGAGCTTCCATCTTCTCCTCTGCACTTCAAAGACTGCCCTGCAAGAATCAATACGAGGCAGAAAAAAACAGGTGTCAAGAGACTTTGTTAAGTTTGAGATATTTTACAATGAAGGGACCTCGGATCCAACAACCTTCTAGATTCAAATCAGTTACTGGACACTCACTATTTGCTTCATTTGTTCATTCAGCAAACATTTATGAGGCACCCAATATGTCCCAAATGCTAGTCCAGGCAATAAAGCCCCGATGGTGAGCAAAGCAGCCCCAGCCCACGATCTGATGGGACTGCATTACACTGCACACAGGAGACACACGTCACCAACCACAACACAACGCATCCTTACACCCTGCAGGCCATGAGGATGATTTGGTCTTTTTCTCTAAGAGATATCAGAAGCCACGGAAGGGTTTTAAGCAGAAGGACTGGCGTACTCAGATCATCCTGGCTGCCTCGTACTAGCCCTGGGCTAGGCCTGGGATACGCAAGAACAAATGCAGGCTCTTCCTCTACAAAATCGGGGGTGGGGGGGCTTGCATGGGGGGGTGGAGGTCAACAGGAAGTCATCATTAGTCACACAGTGTTATTACATGCTATAGCAGGGGGCCGTGGGAGCCTGTGGGGGAACAATCTATAAATGCTAGTGGACCAAAAGTGCTAGAGATATGGTGCCAAGAGGAAAGACAAAACAAAACAGAGCTACAGAAGGGACACAAAATAAGAAATATCTCAAAATAGTGAAAGTCACTAAGTCCACATAACAAACTTCAGTGCCACAAAAGGAGACATAGCATATTCTCCCGAATTTATTAACTTGTTTTCCATAAATATTTAATTACTCAGAAATGTATCAAAAGCACAGATTTCTCTTGACCTAGTTATCAAGCTTATACCAGAGTGAATGAGAATTATTGCATTCAATAAACACGAATTTAATTACATTCATTAATCTTTCTTTCATCTCTAATAAGATGATTTTCAAACAAAACTCTGACTGAGACAAACATACAAAATTCTTCCGATTACTCACGTAATTGTCTTAACCTCAAATAAAGCCTTATAATAAAAAATATTTAAATCCTAAAGAGGAAAAGCATAATGTTGTATTAGTTCATATTAAAGACCCTCTATTTACATGGAATCACAGAACAAGGGACAGAAAGAACTTGGGAAAGCGGCCTTCATTTCCCAGACCAGCCGGAGACAGGACCCACCCCCAGGGTTACTCCATTCTCTCCCTCACCAATAGCCAGTTGCTTCTGTGGGAGTCCAGGCTTCCATCTGCAGTCCCAACAAAGGCTGAGTTCTGCCTGCCACCTGGATGCTCCTACTAGACCCTGCCACCAAGGATATCTGAGTTTTAACATATGCCTTATGCAATAACTCACATAACTTCCATAGGCAATTAATATTCCCCAAAACATCCCATAAGCCCTCTAACAATGGCTGAAGAGAACATTATCCCAGCTCACGATTACTGGGTTTTCATGATGTATGAACCCTATGCTAAGACCCATTCTGCATCATTTCTTTGAATCCTTTCAGGAATCATGGAGGTAAGTACCATCACACTTCCTGTATTGATGAGGAAACAGAGGAGTGGTCACTTGCCCAAAGCCATCAAGGGTTGTGAGTAGTAGAGTCAGGACCCACCCCCACACTGGCCTGACTCCAGATTCTTTAAGCTCTACCCTGTCACTCTGATGTCAGGAGATAAACCTCCTCTAAGGAACATAAAGAACTAGAACTCTGTAGAAAAACCGTGGGATGATTTGCCATTCTGGGTCTTCATGGCCTCTGTTCTCCTCCATTAGTGCACATGAAATAAGGCTGGCTTATGCCTCCCCTTGGGGAAAAGTCGTGGAATTCATCAGTGCAAGTGATCCAAATTAAAAAAGGTGCTCACAATGGTGCAGCATGGGAAACTACCTCCGAGAAGAGCTCATGTAAGAAAGGGGGAGGAAACACATTGGGTAGGATTGGGTTTGTCCACACATTGGTGGACAAACCAATAGCCTGGGGTCAACAGGGCCTATGAAGGGTGTCCCTAGGACTCCTCTAGCACTTTGTGACTTTAGAGCTGGTTTCTCGGATACCATGGCCATCACCTTCACCACCCCACTAGCACCATTACCATCACGCTAGAACCCAGAGAAAACAGACAAAGGGGTGCTTCTCGGGGCTCCCTAAGAACCATGGATAACATGTGAGCAGTCTGTAAGCATCAGCTTTCTGTCAGGCACCACGCTAAATATTCCACTGCATCATTTCACTGAATCTTCAGCAAGAGTCCTAAGTTAGGTAACACTGCCAATCCCCATGTAACGAACCAGTAAATCAAGATTCACAGCGAGGAAGACACTTGCCTAAGGGCCTTGTGTATGGAAGAACCAGAATTTGAACCCAGGTCTGCCTGGATCCAGAGCATGAATCTGCTTGGCCATTTCATTCAAGGTCTTCTGTCATAGTCAGTAGCCTTCTGGTCACCTTCTGTCTGCATATGGTTCTTCCACCAACACTGAGCTCCTCAAGGGACAGAACTCCTTCACCTCCATATGCCCATTATCCAGCAAAGGGTTTAGCCCAAAGCAGGAACCCAGCAAGGCTGGTGAGTGAATGCCCACATAAAGGAAGTAAAACCCTCTCTCCTTTTAAGAAAGTGGCCCTAAAAATGCCCCAGGATGCCCCTCACAGAACCCAACCTAACCAACTGCCCAATACCCCTGGTCAAAATCCACAGACCACCTACTCAGCTCCCTTGGGCCTGTTCCTCCACAACCCCACTCCAAGGGAAGGATGAGCAGCCATACTTCTGAGGAAAGGCAAGGTGGACTTCAGCAAGTATGAGCAGTTCATTTTTAGAGCTGTGCTTTTTTTCTGCTTCCTCCTCTTGTCCTGGAGCTTCTGGAGAAATATTTCTTTCCTCTCCCATCTCCAAGACTTTTTGGACAAGTATCACCAGAGATACCCAATCCTACCCAAAGCCCAGCGATACCCAATCCTACCCAAAGCCTATAGCTAGTATATGGCACAACACATACCTGTCTCAGACTCAGCACTCAAATACTTGGACAGTGAAGGAATAGAGCCCAGAGACCGGGTTTCACCACAGACCTGATGGCTTCTCAGTAAGAGCTTGCCAACATTCAGTAGCCATGATGGAGGGGAGGTCCATCAAAATGGACAAAAAGAATCTACCCTGAAGACTCAGCAGCAAAGAAAGTAGAAGAGTTTCCCTGTGCAGGGAGGAGCCACAGACACAAAGCAATGCGTGCCATAACACAATGCATACTCTGATCAAGGCAGGCACACAATGAAAGTCAAGGGAACACAAACAGGAGAGGTCACTTGTGCCTAAAAGAACAGAGTAGGTTTCACAAAGGAGGGGATATTTGAGCTGGGAAGCCATTCTCAAACCACTCAAGGAGAAGTCATTGTTTCCTGCCTCCATGACCCCCATACTGCTCACCATCCCAACATCGGGCTCACCATCCCAACATCGGGCCCACCATACTGTTCTATGATCAGTGGCTTGTGTGCCTGGCTCCCTGCACAGTATGTGGGCATCTAAAGGGCAATGACTTTGGGCATTGTCCATGGCTCACCCTCAACTGCCCAGTAAATACCTGCTGACAAAGAATAAAAGAGTTTCTGTCAGGTTATTAATAACACGGCAGCTACCCCTTCCTGAGCATCCACTACAACCTGCTATTGCTACAAGTACTTGGTATGCATGATCTCATCTCCTCCACACAAAAACCCCAAAAGGCAGATTTTATTAACATCATCCATTTTGCAGATAAGGAAAGTAAAATTCAGAAAGATTAAGGAGACTATCCCAAGTCCTGCAGCCAGTAAGTAACAGCTGAACTTTGAATCAAGGGTGAATGGAAAATCAGTTTTCAATTACTAGTAAACATATCCCCTTTCCTTTCTCTGTCATCTGCCTTGCATCCAGATATGTGGATTGCCTGTAATCTATTGTTCAATGGGACCAAAGCCATTTGCTTCCCAGAAAAGAACAAGGGATGTCCCTTACTACTCTTCTCAACAATGACTGCTAACCATTACTGAGTAAACATCATGGCGGGGGGGCCGCAATGGACAAGAATGCTCACAACAGCAGTCAAAAACATTTATTAAGAAGGAACTGTATGTACCAATTGGAACATTTTCCAATGTTGAAACAATTTCCAAAACAGATCAAGTGAATAGACTAAGGAGAAAGAGTATGTACAGACACTATTCTTTGTGTAAGAGAAAGAATATATAATAAACAAGAAAATGGTAATAGTGGCTGCCCCTAAGGAAAAGGACTGGCAGCTTGAGGCAAGAAAGACCCTTTTTACAAACTGTTCCTCTCTTAACTACTTGCCTTTAAAAAGAAAATCCATGTGTTTTGGGGTTTTGTTGCTTGTTTGTTTGTTTTCACTTCTTAAAAAAAATAAGATTAAAAACAACACTTAAAGACATCACTTTTTGCCAGGACTCTCTCAAACGCTCACATACATGTAACTGCAACCATGAAAGTATATATGCTTATGAACAAAAACTGGATGAACTTAATCTGTGGTAAAACAGGGCTGTAAGACAGCTTTCGTCTTCCATGCTGAGGTTCACCAATTTCACTAATGTTCCAATATGTTTTTGCAAATAAATCAATAGAATTTTGAAGATAGAGATACAACATGCATATAAGCAGCAGGGATGAATTGCCACACCTTCCTCCTAAAATCCTTCATCTGTTCCTTCAATAAGTATTTAATGAGCACCTACTGTGTGCTAAGCAAAGTGCTAGACAGGTTTGTTTGTTTTTTAAGAGAACTGAACAGGTCATTATTTTCTTCTCTCCTGCCTTTCAGGAAAATTTGGACAGCATGCTAATGAGAAGAATGCCAGAGTAAGGACCACCGTGATGTTCATAGTCTAACACCGTCCCCATTCATCCTAGAAAGCGGAGGGCTGGAGAAGGGGTTTGTCCAAGGTTACATAAGAAGTGAAGGCCTCAGAATTACCAGTCCTGCTCTCCCTACATGCTTCATGCTGTTCTGCGGTGTTGAAAGATGAGCAGGCAGGGAGGGGAGAAGTGGACCCTAACATTGAATGCCTGATAAATCGGTGCTTTCCCATATCCTGGGTCATTTATTCTTCATAACCTCTCAAAGTATGCATGATTATCCTTGCTTCACAAATAAGGAAAAAAGCTCTGAGAAGCTGAGAAACTGGTGCATAAGGCTTCCAACACAGACCTGTCTGACTTCCAAGCCAGAGCCTTCACCCTCCATACTGAATAGGAAAATCAATTTAAAAAGGTAGCCTGGGAGGTTGGGGGGTCGGGGGGTGGGGAGCGACCTGCCTGGGTGGCTCAGTTGGTTAAGTGTCTGACTGACTCTCGATTTCAGCTGAGGTCATGATCTCAGGGTCCTGAGCTTCAGCCCAACCTCAGGCTCAGCATGGAGTCTGCTTGAGAATCTCTCTCTCCCTCTGCCCTTTCCCGCACTCATTCTCTCTCTCTCTCTCTCTCTCTCTCTTAAATAAATAAATAAATAAATAAAATCTTTAAAAAATAAAGAGGTAAACTGGGGCCATAGCACAGAAAGCCTTGGTTTTAATATTTTCCATTAATGAAGTTTCTCTCTCAACCCTGGGTGTTGTCACTCCAATAATAACAACCAAAAAGCTGATCCCCCTCATTATTCAATGCATGTTCTAACTTTGTGTGCCACCAAGTCTGGACTTTCCTTTGAACCCACAGATGGTTATCCAGAGAGCAGCAGTCTCTGAGAACCATTTACACAGCTTCTGCTAGGACAGAAAGGGACATCACACATGTTGCTTCTAGACCCTCTGGGTGCCCGCCATATAAACACAGGCCCCAGTAAGGACCCATCCCTGAGATCCCATCCCATGATGCCACTGGGTCACCGCCACACCAGCTGAGTGGTAGTGAGAGAGGCCAACACCATGGTGGCTGGCCTCCAAAAGTTTCATAGCTTCTAAAGTAGAGAAAAATGCAGGCCAGTGTAGAAGAAGCCTCCTCCTGCCTTGTCTCGGTCCATGCAATGCAGGTAAGAGATATGACAGTTTGGAATGGTCAAACTGCTAGTAAATAGAGGTACTGTGTGACAAAGTTCACATACAAGGGTACAGGACATCTTCTAGCTAGGAGAGAGCCCTCTCAGCTTGATTTCTTCTCTCTGCCCCTGTAGGAAGCCAATGAAATTCTCACATTCCCTTCTTTTTAGTGTCTTCTTTCTGGAATGTGGCAAAATCAGAGTTCCTACTTGGATGAGGAGGGAAAATTCCATAAGGCTCAAGCCTAAGTCTCATGATCCAGTTCAGAGTCCTCAGTGGGGTTGGGGTCTAAAGGTCAGCAAACAATTAAATGTTCTTCACTTTCCACTTGCCATTGCTCCCTGCCACAGCCCCCTCAGAAGTCTTGATCCAAGTCAGATCCGAGACTGTCTTTTGGGGATACTTTGCTACAAGCTTTATCCCAAACTCAAATAAGAAAATGGTCTGCTAGCTAGAAATACGCCAAATCCAACCTCCCCTTTAAAACCCCAGTCCCTGAATCCAACATCCCCATTGGCAAAGAGGAAGGAGACTCATAACTTTATCCCACCATTTGCTCAGTAAGCATTTTTCCATCCTATCCTCACAAGGCCCCTGGGAGGCACACAAGGTAGGTAGCAAGACGCTCAATGCTCAGTTGCTCGTTTTGCAAAGGAAGACACAAAGCTCGGAGAAGTGAAAGACTCTCTAGGGATTACACAGGGGCAAAAGCTTCTGAACCCTCTTTTCTGTTCTTCCCCCTCACCAGGCTGCCATGTCAGTCTTTTGGAGACTGCCGTTACTAAGATCTGCAGCAGCATCTGGTACCAGGACCCTTCAAGCTTCACACTAACTACTCTTCCAGCAAGCAACATTTCTCAACCACATTTCTAATCATTCAATGAATGCCAACCGCCGACCCCAATCGAGGCATGCCCCCAGAAACAGCAACAGGGAAAGCCCCAGAGACAAGAAAAATGCCGCGCCCCACTTAAGGCACAGTAGCATAGGAGAAGCCTCCAGCCTAATAACCGGGGCGGCAGAGACCCAAGTCAGCCTCAGGAGAGACACAGGCAGGCCTGGCCGGCCCCTCCGGCCCAGCAGCAACCCCCGAAGCCTCCAGAATCTTCAGAGAGCCTAAAGCTCCCGCGCCCACCCCAAACCCCCTGGACAACGGAGAGGGCTGCATTCCCTTCTCCAGGGACCACTCACCCTCCGCCCGCTCCTCACCTGGGGCACCGCTTCCGGACCTGCAACCACCTGGGGCCCCGCCCCCCGCCCCTGCAGGTCTCCCCGGCCCCGCCCTTTGCACCTGTGGTTTCCTCAGGCCCGGGCTCTCCAGCAGCTCCGGCCTCACCTGGCAGCCCCTTCCCACTGCCAAATCTGTGGTCCCAACTGGCCCCGCCCCCACACCTGCAGCCCCCTCTGCCCCGCCCAACTGCCTCCACCAGCCCCGCCCCTCCCGCACCTGGGACCTGTTCCCACCTCCACCCCACACCCGCTGCCCTTCCTACCCACCCCTCACCGGGCCAGCCCACCTATGGCCCCGGGCCCGGCCCCCCGCGACCCTGAACCCGCCCGACACAACCCCTGCCCCTCTGGCCCCGCCTCCCGCGCCGAGGCCCCTCCCCGGCCCAGCGGTCCCTCTGGGTCCCGCCCCCCGCACCTGCAGCTCCCTGCGGCCCGGCCCTCAGGGCCCCGCCCCGCCCCGCCCCGCCCCGCGAGCCGCTCCTCTCACCGCCCGCTCTCGCCGCCGCCGCCGCAGTCCCGGCCGGTCACCTTGACGCGGGCCGCAGTGGCTGCCGCCGCCTCCTCATGGCCCTGGGAGCGGCCCAGGCGGCAGCGGCGCCTTCGCTCGGAGGCCGTGGCCGGGCCGAGCCGGGCCGGGGCCGGGCCAGGCGCAGCTGGAGCGCGGGCCGACGCGGGAGCGGAGCCGGTGCCCAGCCGCAGTAGGAACCGTCCGCTCCTGGGCCTGAGCGGCAGGCCGCGCAGCCAATCCGCGCGCGGCGCCGGACCAGTGCACCCAACCAGCTCGTCGCAGAGGCGGAGACACGCAAATCGGCCGGCTGGGCGCGCCAGTGCGCAGCCGCTGCAGCTTCGGTCCTCGCTGGCCTCGGCCTCCTCTCTAGCCTGCGGCCGCCCTCTCCGCCTGTGAGGATGCTCCGCGGTCCGCACACCCCTCTCAGCGCCCCGCCACGCCCGTCTTCTTCCTAGAAATAGCAGTGCATCTTATTCCCGGTACGGCCTTCCAGGCCTCATACCATTTCCCCTTGAAGTCCCTATCTACGATTCACCGTTTTGAACAAAAAATGGTTTTGAGAGAGACATCACCTTAATGTACATTTCTTTACAACCCAGAGGTAGGCACAGAACATAGAACGTCAGAGCCAGAAGACACCTCAGAGAGCCTGGGGCCCTCCCCATTTACTTTACAGCTAGGCAGAATTAGGCCACACGAGGTGAAGGGACTTGCCCAAGGCCACACAAGCGCAAAGCGGGGAAATGAGGCTGCCTCTCTTCTCCCTGCTCCCACATCCTTTACTCTGCCGGGCATGATGAGGTAGGCAGGGAGGTTAAGTTATTTGCTTACAGTCGCAGAGGTAAGAAGTTGCAAAGACAGTCTGTGAAACCCTGGAAGTCCAGAAGCACAGTGGGGAGCCCCTAAGTCCTCCCTTACTCTGATTGATTCTTGAGCACGTAGACATGGAGAAGGTCATTTTGGCAATTTTCAAATTCATTTGGAATTAACATCAGAGTATGGAAAGATTTGGTTCCTGTTTCCCAAAACTTATGGAGGAAAAAAGAGAAACAACCAAAAAAGAAAAGTCCATGGAAATTAAACCATTTCTAAGTCTTCAGGGGTCTCTGAGGGAAATTTCTGTCATTTTGCACTAAGAAAATAATAATCATCAAAGAAGATACTTTATTTTACTCCAGGAGAGCAAAAGGTCAATGTGCTGCAATGGTTCTGCTCAAAGCCTCCGGATTCAGAAATGTACAGGGTTGTGATTGAATGCAAAAGCTGGAGAGACAGACTTACCTGAGCCCAAACTCTGGTTCTGCCACCAGCTAGTTGTGTGCAGGAAGGCAAGCACAGAAGGAGTTTAGGACAATGTTTGCAATATATGCTTGCTGAATGGCACTTATTATTTTTATTATGCTTGTGCGTAGATTCTAAGTTTTCTCCGGTGAACATACTCTTTGTAATACATCAAAAAGTTATTGTAAACCCAATTTTAAAATGAGAAGAGGATCTGAAGAGATAGTTCTCCAAAGAAGATATACAAATGGCTAATGAGCACATGGAAAATTTGCACACGATCATCAGCCATCAGGGAAATGCAAATCAAAACTCCAATGAGATACTACTTCACATCCATTAGGATGGCTAAAACAAATAAGATGGACAATAATAAGAGCTGGTGAGGTGGGGAGAAATTGGAACTCATACACTGCTGGTAAGAATGTAAAGCGGTGCAGCCACTTGGGAAAACAGCCTGGCAGTACCTTAAAAGGTTAAACTTGGAGTTACCATAGGACCCAGCAATTCCTCTCTCAGATAGATACCCAAATGAAAACATATATCCATACAAAAACTTGTACGTAAATGTTCATAACAGCATTATTCATAATATCCAAGAAGTGGAAATAATGTAATGTCCATCGACTGATGAATGGATAAATACAATGGGGCAGAGCCATACAAGGGAATATAAAAAGAAATGGATGAACCATGACATTTTGAATGAAAGAAGTCAGATCACATCTGCTCCCATTTATGTGAAATGTTCAGAACAGGCAAATGTTCAGAACAGTTCAGAATAGAGACAGAGAGTAGATTAGTGGTTTCTAGGGCTTGGGGGGGGAGGAAGAATTGGGGGTAATGGCTAAGGCACATAGAGTTTCTTTTTAAGATGACAAAACGTTCCAAAATTGATTGTTGGGATGGTTGCACAACTCTGTGAATATACCAAAAGCCATTGCATTGTACATTTTTAATGGATGAATTATATAGTGTATGGATATCTTTTTTATTTATTATTATTTTTATTATGTTTTGTTAGTCACCATACAGTACACCATTAGTTTTTGATGTAGTGTTCCATGATTCATTGTTTACATATAACACCCAGTGCTCCATGCAATACGTGCCCTCCTTAGTACCCATTACCAGGTTAACCCATCCTCCCATCCCCCTCCCCTCTGAAACTCTCAGTTTGTTTCTTGGAGTCCACAGTCTCTCATGGTTTGTCTCCCCCTCTGATTCCCAAACTTCATTCTTCCCTTCCTTCTCCTAACGTCCTCCACGCTATTCCTTATGTTCCACAACTATATATCTTAATAAAGTTGTTTTAAAAAAAAAAAAATAGTTATCATAGGGGTGCCTGGGTGGCTTAGTCAGTTGAGCATCCAACTCTTGGTTTCAGCTCAGGTCATGATCTCAGGGTCATGAGATCAAGCCCCACATCAGGCTCCATGATCAGCAGGGAGTCTGTTTGAGATTCTCTCTCTCTCTCTCCTTTTCCCTCTGCACCCCCCCACTCTCTCTCTCTCTCTAAAAATAACTAAATCTTTAAAAAAATAAAAATTAAAAAATTACAAGTTATCATAAAGTCCAATCAATCATGTCACTCCCATGCTCAAACACCATGTAACAGGATATGGAGAGGATCTCAGCTGTGTTCACGAGAGTTTGGATTGCCTACCATCAACATGTGATACACGGGTGGGGTGCTCTCATCATCTCATGTGTTTGAATCACTCTCAATGAGGGAAAGGAACTTTTGAACCACACGAGAAAAGAAGAGTTGGAGAAGTCATCAAGTGGCAACCTCCTGGGCCAGCTGCCTCTGTGTAGACTTGTACTTCATGGAGAGTTAAGCTCTTGGATAGTTCAAGGAGCTGTTGTCATTAGAGATGCTCATCAACAGGGAAGCTGTTGATATACAGACTCTAGAATGGCCCCCACAAACTGCACCTCCTGATGTCCTTGCCCTGTGTGATACCCTTCCCTGAGTGTAGGCAGGATCTGACTTGCTTCTAACCAACAGAATAAGGCAAAAGTTTTAGGATGTATGGGATTATGTTACATAAGATTATAACCCATCTTGCTGGGAAACTCCCTCCTGCTGCCCTTGAAGACACAAAATGCCATATTGTAAGTTGCCTTATAGAAAAACCACTCACCAAAGAACTAAGAGCAGCCTCCAATCAACAGCCAGCAAGAAACTGGGGCCCTCAGTCCAACAACCTGCAAGGAACTAAATGACGCCAACAATCGCAAGAGCTCAGAAGCACACCCTTCCCTTGTCAAGCCTTGGATGACACTGCAGACCCAGTCAACACCCTGATTACAGCCTTGTGAGACCCTGATGCAGAGGGCCCAGCTAAGCTGAGCCAGATTCCTGACCCACAGAAACTTTGAGAGCATAAATGTGAGTTGTTTTAAGCTGTTACACTCGTGATAAAATTGTTAGTGTAGGAACATATAACTCACACAGTGGCACGACCCATCCTGTCCCGGTGCCCAAGAAGCAGCTTCTGTGCAGAAAGCAATCAGTGCCCAAGTACAGCAAGGCTTGTGGAATTCAGCGCTCCTCCAGATCCTGGGGGCTTGTGTCTTTAGGGGCATCAGGAGGCAAAGGATAGGTTCTAGAGAACAATGCCACCATTGAGATACAGATAGCAGTGGCAATGGTGAGATGCCTCAAAAAGCAGGCAGCCATCAACATGGCAGTAGAGGGGAAAGTGGAAGAACAGGGGCTCAGAATAAAGTTTTCAATTCAGTCGGTTCTAGAAAATAATGATGGCTTTGCCACTTCCCAGCTATGTGGCCTTAGAAAGGTTCCTTATGTATGAGAAGGTAATAGAGTACCTATCTTGTAGGGTTCTTCTGAGAAAAAGTGAGTTAATCCTCTAGTGGCCATGAGAATGCTCCTTGTAGACCTCCAACCATTGGCAGCTTATTTGACCAAGAGCCCAGCTGCTGCATTATGGAACCCAAAAGCATTTGCACTAAGGCAACTCTACATAGAGGCTACACTCAGTACATACGGGCTGGACCCAATGACGGACCATGGCAGGGAATCTAATGCAGGCCTGCCCAGGGAGGCAGCGGGACGCCTCTGATGATCATCTTTGGTTCAAGGACTCCTCAACAGCCTCACTGAACCTTCTTTAGACTGCGTGATGGCATGGGATGCTTCTACACACTTCCTTCCCTCCTTCACTTAGGTCAGATTTGCATCATAGTCTCATGACTCCCAACCTTCGTTAGCTCCCTGCCCATTTCCCCTAATAATGTGGAATCCTATATGGCATCTACTTCTCAGTGAATCTGGACTGACACAAACAATACCAGGAGAGGTCAGGAAACACAAGTGGTTAAGATGCAGATTTAGGGGGAGACTGGGTGGCTCAGTCGTTAAGCGTCTGCCTTCAGCTCAGGTCATGATCCCAGGCTCCTGGGATCAAGCCCCACATCAGGCTCCCTGCTCCACAGGAAGCCTGCTTCTCCCTCTCCCATTCCCCCTGCTTGTGTTCCCTCTCTCGCTGTGTCTCTCTCTGTCAAATAAATAAAATAAAATCTTAAAAAAAAAAAAAAGATACAGATTTAGGACTGGCTTACTCACTCCCTAGCAGGCAGAGGATGACCTTCTAATGAAACACAGGAAGTCCTTGGAACAAGATAATGGCTCAACTGCTAAAGATTTCACCATTGGTGACCTGGGAAAATATCTCTGGGGAGGAGAATACTGTGGTGAATGTTGTGATGCCAGCATTTTAAAATATATGGGGAGAAGGGTACCTGGCTGGCTCAGTCAGTAAAGCATGTGACTCCTGATCTCAGGGTTTAAGCCCTACGCTGGGTGTAAATTTACTTTTAAAAAGTTTTTAAATAAAATATATGGGGCAAACAGGACCTACAAACAGAGGAAGTTAGTTGGTTACAGTGAAGTTGTATTACGGAGAGACTGAGGGTTCTCAAGGGTTCTCAGTTAATGGCTAAGGTTGAGATCCAGGGAACTCTGGAGGCAGCTTACAAAGAGGTCCTCATCACCTGTGTTGGTGAAAGGACAGACACTTTGAGAGGCAGCCTGAAGATCTAATTGTTAGAGTCTAGAGCTCCAGAGATCTTTGGAGTCCTTGGCTCGATCAGCCAAGGTGAGTCTGTTGGATGAAGGTCAGGGCCGCAGTGGGGAAAACTTAGAATCCTAAAAGGTGGGACAGGAATATCTGGATGTATGTTCTTGAGGATAATGATTCTGCCACGTGCACCCCAGGGCCCTCTGGGCTTGCCAAGCTAAAACACCTTTCCTTAGTAAGAACTGGAGCCACCACTGTGCTTCTAGCAGAAGAAGCCCTTCCCTAGAGACAACAGGTGCCCTCACCTCCTCCCCAGCCTGCCAGGCTGGTAACTAGGGCTAAATCCCAGCATAACCTGGCTGGGGAATGTACCAAGCCTGATAAGGTAAAAAATAGATGATATACCTGAAGAATGCAAGAGTTAGCCAGTATGTGTGGAAAGAAGCCAGAGGAGTACGTCTGGGGTTGGATTTTTTGGGTGCTTGATCAAGGAAGCTGGAATGCAAGACTAGACAAGCAAGAATTCATTGAGTCAAGGGGCACCTGGGTGGTTCAGTGGGTTAAACATCTCACTCTTGGTTTTGGCTCATGTCATGATCTCACAAGTCAAGCTGTGAGATTGAGCCCTGTATCTGACTCCGTGTTCAGTGGGGAGTTTACTTGAAGATTCTCTCCCTCTGCCCCTCCCCCAACTCGCTCTCGCATGAATTCTCTCTCTCAAATAAATAAATTAATTAAAAAAATAATTCATTGAGTAAGGAACCTGTTCTTAAGACACTTTTTTTTTTTTTTAAAGATTTTACTTATTTATTTATTAGGAAAGAGAGAGAGTGAAAGAGAGCAGGTCAGAGTGAGAAGCGGACTCCCCATGGAGCTGGGAGCCCGATGTGGGACTCGATCCCAAGACTCCGGGACTCCGGGACTCCGGGATCATGACCTGAGCCGAAGGCAGTCGCTCAACCAACTGCGCCACCCAGGGGCCCAAGACACTTTCTTTAACATGCTAGCAAGGACACCAGCTACTGGAGTGGTTCATAGAAGCCTGGGAAAAACAATGGTCAATTCTCAGTGACATGGAAATACCTGAATTGCCCTAGCAGATGGTACAAGTGGGCATGCTGAAACAGATATACAGTGATCCTCGCTATTAATGATTTCCATATTTGCAAATTAGCTTATTGCTACCATTTATTTGTAATCCAAAAATAAGTACTTGTACCTCTTCCAAGGTCGCTCACAGACAAGTAAAAAAGAATTGAGTTGCCTGATGCGCACATTCCCGGTAGAACTGAAACAAGGTGACATGCTACGTTCATGCGCAGCCCTCACGCTGTATACAGGTGTCCTTTCGGCAGACTATCCAGCGCCATGTTTTTCATTTTTGTGCTTCTTTGGGTGATTTCACTGCTTAAAATGATCTCTGGGCATAGTGATGAAGTGCTGTAGAGTATCCCCAAGCACAGGAAGGCCGTGATGGGCCTAAAGAGAAAGTACATGTGTTAGATAAACAGTTCAGGCATGAGTTGGAGTGCTGTTGATCATAAGTTCAATGTCAACAAATTTAACAATACAGTTAATCCTTGTACAACATGCGTTCGCGCTGCACAAGTCCACTTATGCATGGATTTTTTAAATGATACCATCCCATACTGTATATGTATTTTCTTTATGATTTTCTTAATAACATTTTCTTTCTAGCTTACTTTATTGTAAGAATACAGTATATAATACATATAACCTATAAAATACGTGTTAATCGACTATTTATGTTGTTGGTAAGGTCAACAGTAGGCTATTAGTAGTTAAGTTTTTGGAGAGTCAAAAGTTTTGTGCGGATTTTCCACTGCACAGGGATCAACAGCCCTAACTCCTGCGTTGTTAGGGGCAACTGTATATATCAAGTAAGGTGTCTGTAAACAGAAATACACATAAAATAAGGTTAAATGTGGATTGGCTGACAAAATGTGACCAATGACTTACAGGAACCTAACTCCGTATTTCCCCCTAGGAAAAATGGTTTAGTATTCACTAACCTAGTGTTCACAGTAACTCTATAGGGCATCACTCCTGCAAATAACTAGAGTTAACTGTACTTCTCATTGATAGAGTGAGAATCTAGCTAAAAACCCCTTCTGGCAGGGGATGCTGGGAGTTGTAGTTCCCCTAAGTGTGCAGACCCTTCATACATGGGAGAGCACAGAAGGGGAATGGTATTAAGTTGCTGACAGAGAATCTGGCACAGTATGTTCAATCATTTAAATGCTTCAGAAAAATATTAACAGTTGCCCTAAGTTTTACAACATACATCTTTAATTTGTCTCTCCTCAAAGAATATCACTTCACATATGGTTTAAAGACCTTAATATCATGAGGAAATATGTAATGATGGAATGAAACAGCTCTGTTCCTAGGGCTGAAGAGACAGAGGGAAGTAGAAGTTCTGATCACCGGTTACAGTGTGTGGGTGGGAGGGGGGGGGGTCCCCACACCAACAAGACATTCTCGGACACCAGCTGGGTGTCCTACAACTCAACTCCATTCTGACACCAGCTACCCAGAGACCACATCAGTTCCCACAGGCTAAGGGCTCAGTCCCACGAGACTGCTCCCTATTTCAGCCGCCCATCACAGGTCCAGGCTGTCACCTGTGCTTCTGACCCACCAGCTATAAATGAGAGATTCCCACGACCCCCTCCTTGAGTTCAATTAATTTGCTAGAGTGGCTCACAGGACTCAAGAAACCAGTTTACTCACTAGATTGCTGGTTTATTACAAAGGATAGTAAAGAATACAAATCAAGGGGCATCTGGATGGCTCAGTAGGTTAAGTATCTGTCTTCAGCTCAGGTCATGATCTCGGGGTCCTGGGATGGAGCCCCGCATCCGGTTCCCTGCTCAGCAGGGAGTCTGCTTCTCCCTTCCCCCCTGCTCATGCTCTCCCTCTCTCAAATAAATAAAATCTTTTAAAAACTAAAAAAAAAAAAGAGAGAGAGAGAGAGAATACAAATCAATAGCCAGATGAGGAGACACATAAGTCAAGGTCTTGAACAAATAAACTTGTGTCCTTGTGAAGTTTAGGGGCCAATACATGGGCATGTGGAAGTGTTCTCATCCTTCTTTAATTTGGGGGGGGGGGTTCTGTTTTGTTTTGTTTTGTTTTGTTTTTATGGAGGCTTCATTACATAGGTATAGTTGATTAAATCACTGGCCACTGGTGATCGATTCAACCTCTAGCTTCTCTCCTGTCTTGAAATAGAAGGTGGGGCTGAAAGTTCTCAGCCCCTTTCCCTTTGGGAAAGGGATTTCCCAAAGTCATTTCATTAGTATAAACTCAGTTGTGGTTGAAAGAGGCTTGTTATGCATAACAAAACATCCATTTCACCCTATGGCTCTGAAGCATTTTTTTTTAGGAACTAAAGGTAAGAGACCAAATGTATAACAAAAGATGGTCCCATTGTTCTTACAGCTTAGGAAATTCCAAGTCTTTTGGGAGCTGTGGGCCCAGAACCATGGAGAACAAATACGTATGAAAAATATACATTTGGTTATCAGAATGACCAAACATATATTTCTTATAAATCACTATATCATGGAAAGATTCGAGGTTATCCGAACCTAAAAGTTCAGCAAAGAAGCCCAATAAAGCTGATCCAGAGAATTGTGAGAAAATCAATTGGTTATTGTTTCAAGGCACTAAGTTTTGGGATGGTTTGTTACATAGCAATAGATAACAATACAAGTATCTTTATGCTTTGTGCACATTACATGACTCTTCCCAAAGCTCTCTGTGAGCATCCTTCAGTCCTTTCCTTTCCAGATCCCTGGCCATCTAGCCAAACCATTAGCTACTGCCCACGAATCTATGTAGTATAGCTGCACTTCTGGTCATTTCTCAGCCTGCACAAAATGGACAACCAAATGCATCAGCCACTGGGAAGATTTCCCTTTACACCATCTTTTCAAAGACACTCTTGAACGGGGCTGTGATTTTCGGCAGTCTGTTTCCAGTAGGTGTTGGCACGGGTGTGGATTGAGGCTCAAAGTCTGGATTGAAGTAGAGGAGGCAATAGGGTGGGAATGGGTGTTAAAAGTATTTGAGTCACCTACGCATACAACTTACTTCTGGACATTCCTAAGTCCAAGCTCCTATCCCATTTCTTTTTTTTTTTAAAGATTTTATTTATTCATTTAACAGAGAGAGAACACAAGCAGGCAGAGAGGCAGGCAGAGGCAGAGAGAGGAGCAGGCTCCCTGCGGAGCAAGGAGCCCGATGCGGGACTCGATCCCAAGATGCTGGGATCATGACCTGAGCCAAAGGCAGTTGCTTAACCAACTGAGCCACCCAGGCGTCCCTCCTATCCCATTTCTACTTGATGATGGATTGCTGCTGCCCAAGCCCAACCTTATGGTTTTGTGGATCAGATAACATTCAGTTTATCTGGGCAGCTCAGTCATATGGTGACTCAATGTTCTAGTATTAAGAAATAGAGATTAGGGGCGCCTGAGTGACTCAGTGGGTTAAAGCCTCTGCCTTCGGCTCAGGTTATGATCTCAGGGTCCTGGGATTGAGCCCTGAATCGGGCTCTCTGCTCAGTGGGGAGTCTGAGCTCCCCCTCTCTCTCTGCCTGCCTCTCTGCCTACTTGTGATCTCTCTCTCTGTCAAATAAATAAATAAAATCTTTAAAAAAAGAGAGAGAGACATTAAAACATTTATTTTAAAGATTTATTTATTTCAGGGGCGCCTGGGTGGCTCAGTGGGTTAAAGCCTCTGCCTTCGGCTCAGGTCATGATCTCAGGGTCCTGGGATCGAGCCCCGAATCGGGCTCTCTGCTGAGTGGGGAGTCTGAGCTCCCCCTCTCTCTCTGCCTGCCTCTCTGCCTACTTGTGATCTCTCTGTCAAAGAGATGGATAAAATCTTTAAAAAAAAAAAAGATTTATTTATTTCTGAGCGAGAGTACAAGTATGCCAATGTGGGGGAGGGACAGAAGAAGATAATCTTTACGCAGATCCCCACTGAGTGTGGAGACAGACGCGGGGCTCCATCTCACAACCCATAAGACCACAACCTGAGCCAAAGCCAAGAGTCTGATGCTCAACCAACTGAGTCACCCAGGTACTCCAAAATATGTTTTTTTATTTTGTTTTATTTTTAAGATTTTATTTATTTATTTGAGAAAGAGAGAGAGAGGGCAAGTGTGGGGGGAGGGGCAGAGACAGAGGGGGAAGCAGGTTCCCCGCTGAGCAGGGAGCAATGGGGGGCTCAATCCCAGGACCTCGAGATCATGACCTGAGCCAAAGGCAGATGTTTAACTGACTGAGCCACCCAGGCACCCCTCAAAACATTTTTTTAAATGGAGATAATAAATAATAGTATCTACCTCACAGAGTTGTCCTGAGGACTAGAGGAAATAATGCATGAATAGTACTAAATATATTGTCACCTAGTAAATGTTTTATAAATGATAGCCGTAATTGATTGGTGCTGCTGGCAGTAGCTTCCCATGCAGGTCTGCTGAAAACTAATGCGCTGAACATGTCACATTTTAGGATACCACTTATACCCCACTGAAATTTAATATGGCAGCATTCATAATTCTATACCTGAGTCTCTACCCTTAGCAACTGTGAGTCAGTAGTAGATTCAGACCCACTTTCCCTGTGTTCCAAAGTCAGGTTTCTAGTAGGACAAGGCCGAGGGCCAGCCACGGGCCATGGTGAAGTCCCCCAGGCAATCTATCCTGAGAGCCAATTGATTGACCTTCCCCTGATGCAAACCTTACTCTCTGTTGCAATATTCTCTATGAAAAAAGCCTTTTCGCCGTTGGCATTTCTATAGTAGACACTCCTATAAGTATTCACTGCATTGAGTTCTACTGCCTCCCCATGGACACAGGCTAAAATCAGCATTTCTAAATATGAAATAAAATACATCTCAATATGACACGTTATCATCCTCATCTCCTAATTGCCACCATTGACAAAGCATTTAGTATGTTTCATCTCATGAAATACATGGTTTCATTTAATAAATATAGATATCCATAGGTGTCATAGAGGCCATTAGGTATAAATTATTGCATGATATATCATATGGTGTATGTATATGCACATACTGTAACCTAAATATCTCATACCTCATGTGTTCTCCTGTAAGTTGTTTTTCCACACTCAATAATATATTTTTTAAAGATTTTATTTATTTATTTGACAGAGAGAGAGAGAGAAAGCAAGAGAGGGAACACAAGCAGGGGGAGTAGGGGAGGGAGATGTAGGGTCCCCGCTCAGTGGGGAGCCCAATGCAGGGCTTGATCCCAGGACCCTGGGATCATGACCTGAGCGGAAGGCTGACACGTAATGACTGAGCCACTCAGGCGCCCCAGACATAAAGGTTTATTTACACATTTATATCACCATTTTAAATGATTCCCTACTACAGCATTGTAAGAATGCACCAGATTTACTCATAAACATTATGGTGGCTTCCAACTTTCCAATATTATAGTCAGCACCGGAATGAATAAATATATACATCTTTTGGGATTGCTATTTGTTAGACTGTCTTCTTATGTTAAATTCTTTAAAGTAGTACTGCTGGGGTACCTAGGTGGCCCAGCTGGTGAAAGCATCTGACTGTTGATTTCAGCTCAGGTCATGGTCTCAGGGTCCTGAGATGGAGCCTTGCATAGGGCTCGGTGCTAAGCGTGGAACCTTCTTGAGATTCTCTTTCTCCCTCTCCTTCTGCCCCTCCCTCTCACTCTCTTAAAGAAAAGTAGTATTGTTGTATCAACAGAACTCAGAGGGGCACCTGGGTGGCTCAGTCGGTTAAGCATCTGCCTTCGCATCTGCCTTCGGCTCAGGTTTTGATCCCAGGGTCCTGGGATGGAGCCCGGTGTCAGGTTCCTTGCTCAGTGGGGAGCCTGCTTCTCTCCTCCCCACTTGCCACCATTTCTGTGTCACTCTCAAATAAATAAATAAAATCTTTTAAAAAGGGAACGTACATTTAAAATTTGAAACATGGTACCAACCTACCTTCCAGAGATGTAACACCGACTTAAATTTCCAACATCACGGTATTGATGTCTCGTTTCCCCCCACCTTCATCAATGCTGGGTATTGCCTCTGAATAAGTAGGAAAATCGTCTCTCATTATTGTTTTGATTGCTTTCTATAGAGGTAAAACAGCTTTACTGTGAACTTATTAGCCTTGAGTATACATTCTTCTGTGGTTTGCTTCTTTAGGTCCTTCCCCTTTTTAAAATTGGACCCTTCAACCTTTTTTAAGTTAATTTTAAAACGTTTGTTCTATATATTGTAAAGGTTTTCTTCCAAACTCATAGTGGTTTTGTCGTTGTTGTTTTGTTTTTACTAAACATGTTTTACATCGTATATAGTCAAATCTATTTTTGCCCCTAGGATTACTTCTTTTTGGTCTTTTCTTTAAAAAGATCTTCCCCACAGCAAAAGCAAGTAAGTCATCCCCTCCCCCTCTTTCCATGCCCAGCATGGAGCCTAATGTGGGGCTTGAACTCACCACCCTGAGATGGAAATCTGAGTTGATATCGAGAGTCGGACGCTTAACCGACTGAGCCACCCAGCCGACCTTCACCCCCTTCTTAAAAAAACTAGTTTTTTCATGGTTTCATTTTTCTATGATTAACAATTTAATTCTCCTGAATCTTGTTTCTGGTCTTGTCCCCTCTTCACTTTGCTGGACCTCCTCCTTCAGACTGGGTCTCTCCTGGTCCCTTCTCTCTTTAGCAGGATATAGATTCTTAAGGGACCTTAAAACTAGTGTCAGGCAATTTTGGCCCAAAGGCTGAGGTCTCCATTTGCAGGATGTGTCCATTGGTTCCAGCCAAGTGCATGCAACTGATAATCACTGGAGGACTCCTAGCATTTCAACGCTTTCCCACAGTGTACCAGGGCTGGCAGAGGCTCATTATAATGCAATTCCTTCCAGAGACAGCAGGAGGGAGTGGTGTCCTGGAATCCTCATGGTCAGGCCACCTGAGTTCTGCCATTCAGAACCTGAGGGGCTGGCCATCTTAGTGCCCAAGAGAACCCCCAGGTACAGAATCCCCTGTCCCTGGATCCTCTGCCCTCAGAGAGTGCTCAGGGTTATCAGGCCCTGTCACTGGCTCTCTGGAGGAGGGGAGTCAGTGAGGCTGTGAGCCTCCTCTGTTATCCACACAGAAGCCCCACGAAGGATACCACCTAACTCTTTCCACCTGAGCTTAGACTATGATATCCAGAGAGTATCTGACACTTCACAAAGGGAAACATTTCTACAAGTAAAATCGTAGGCAGAGTGGTGCTGGGCTTACCTTCAGGGTGGACGTTCGCAGTCCTCACAGACCCTGAGGCTCGTCACCGCCCTGACTGCAGTGGCAAGTGGGGTCTTTCAACAGAGTCTGGTGGCGGGAGGTCCCTGCAGGCCCGTCCTGGGGAACTGGGGGGCGGGGGACGTGCAGTGGAGGGAGAGGAGGCAGCCAGTAGTTCAGTGATTGGGCAGCTGACAGCCTTCCCATTTCACCACTGGCCTGGCCAGGGGCCCGCCAGCGAGAAGGGGCTGAGTGAGGCCCGAGCATGGGGTGGGGGCAGTTGTGTTGAAAGGGCAAAGAGGAAGTGGGAAGAAGCCAGCTAAAGGCTCCACCGCCTTCCCTCTGCAAAGACAGTGCACACAAGGGGGGAATCCCTTTGCTCAGTGGGTTAGTGCTAGCGGCCTGTGAGGTCAAGAAAGCCGCAGCGGCCCTGAGAGCAGGGCGAGAATCGGCAGTCACTGGGTGAGGAAGCTCTCAAGGGGAATGTCTCGGAAGCTCCAGAAGAAATGCAGATGGGACAACCCGTGCTCGGAGCCCAGATCTCGTCCAACTGAGGGTGGCTTTCGATTCTCACATTAATACTTGGAGAAGCAGACAATGCTTGGGTGGCTCAGTCTGTCAAGCAACTGCCTTCGGCTCAGGTCATGATCCCAGGGTCCTGGGATAGAGCCCCACATCGGGCTCCCTCCTTAGCGGGGGGCCTGCTTCTCCCTCTCCCTCTGCTGCTCCCCCTGCCTGTGCTCTCCTGTTCTCCGTCACATAAATGAAATCTTAAAAAAAAAGAATACTTGGAGAAGTGGAAAAAGTGAAGCTTTGGAGGGGGAAAGAACAACAAAACTCACAAAAAACAACAGAAACCAGCTCCAGGAACCCAGACAGGCCATGAATAGAAGGACTGGCAGACACTGGCCACTAGCATAAGTCACACAAAAGTAAGGCGTTGGCCCAAGAAGTGTTCTTTCAAGTTAGAGATTCCACTACCTCGGTTCCAGCAAAATGCCGTCCGGAACATATCTCATAATACTATTTGTTAAAGCCCTGAAGAGGAGGGAGGTGGGCAGACAGAAAGGGTTAGAATGTCCCCGTGACTTAGATGCTAGAGAAAGCAGCCCGGAGACATGTTTAGCCTAGAGAAGCCCAGAGAGGGCTGGAAGGAGACAGTCATGCTCTCACCGGATGTTTAGAGCACGTGTGGTCCTGGGGCATGGAAGGAGGGCCAAGGGTCCAGCTCCAGAGAGGCAGAGGTTAGCCTCAGGAAAAGGACGTTATCACGGAAAGCTGTCAAAGATGCAGAGTCTAGGGCGCCTGGGTGGCTCAGTTGGTTGAGCAACTGCCTTCGGCTCAGGTCATGATCCTTGAGTTCCGGGATCGAGTCCCACATCGGGCTCCCAGCTCCACGGGGAGTCTGCTTCTTCCTCTAACCTTCTCTTCTCTCATGCTCTCTCTCACTTTCTCTGTCTTTCAAATAAATAAATAAAATCTTAAAAAAAAAAAAAAAGATGCAGAGTCTATGGAGAAGTAGCCAGTTTCCACAAGCAAGTAAACACAGGAGGTTACGTACATGGACCACTTACCATACATGGCCTACTTACCGTGGGAATTCCCGCATAAGGGGCGGGCGGGGAGCAGATAGCCTGGGAGGTGCCTTCCCGCTCTTAGGAGAGTGTAAGGGTCTTCCCCTTCCAAGCTGAGCACTCTGGGGGAGGGGGTGGAATTCCAAATGAGTTACCCTCTGATTTGCACATTTCAAAGAACACACACACACACCCACATGGCACCTGAAGGCGGTGCCAGCGAACTGGCTGGACCCGGTCTAGCCCAGAGGCTTGGGCCCTGCCCATCCCCTCCACACCCACCCCACCCCCACCCCCACAGCGCCCCGGGGAGCCTGGGGAAGGACAACAGCGGCAAATTTTCCACTGGGACACGGGGGAAGAGAGTGATCTAGGGCTGATCAGGGGCCAAGGCCGGGGCGAAAAGAGATGAAGAAATGTTCTGAGTGCCAGGACCTCATTGCCTTTGCAGCAAAACTCGAGGGGGGCTTGTTGTAGAGCTGGGGCGGGGGAGGGGCTATGGGGGGCACAATCACAGGCAACACCTAACCGGCCACCCCAAATGGAAATGTCGCCATTCCCCCCCGCCCCAGAGGCTCAGCCAGACCCATCAGTTCTAAGCTCCATTAGGACAGGAGCAGGAACAAGAGAAGCAACCTCTTTCAAAGATGAGGGGCAGGTCGCTCTGTGGGTGACCGCATTATAATCCAGTGTTAACGTGAACAAATCTCCCCCATCCCCTCTAGGGTGACAGTACGTTCTCGACCGCTGACAGCTAGGCCAGCAGGCTTTATTGAAACCTTCTGCCAAGCAGGGCACAGCCGTCACCCAGTGAGGGCTCCACGGCGGGACCCTAAGCCGATGAGGTTCTGCATGTTTCCTTCCAGGTGGCCTCTTTCTGCTCTTAGCATTCTGGAAAGTTTTGAGCCCTATTTGCTGACAAAAGGTGCACAAGCCAGGTCTGTTGTGGAAAAAAAAAAAAAGGAAAACATCACAGGATGTGACACACAAAAGTCACTCAGCCTTGAGGGGCTTTCAAGGAAATGGCCCAGGGAACAGGGATGAAAACTAGCAAGCAACTAGGGATGGGTGGTTGTCCTTGGACATTATAAAGGACCTCATAAACATCCCCGAAACCAGGAGGGCTTAGCCAGTGGTGTGAATTGTAATGGGAAGAAGCCAAAGTGAAGGCAGATCCTGCCTTCAGGGCAGATGAAAAGAGCCCGCTATCGCCGCCAGCGGTCTTTGTCAGCTCAGTGAGATCGACGACGCCGCCCCAGGTCCCCATCAGCAACCCGCTTCAGGTGGTGCTTCCGTTTCCGGGACCTCACCCCCTCGGGAAGTTCCTCTACCCCTGACAGAGAGGCGCGCCCCTGACTCTTGACCTTGGGCAGCCTTTCCAGCCTTAAAGAGAGAGCCTATTGGAAGGCATTGCCTCACAAATGACCAGAGCCTTGGGTCCAACTCCATCATTTTATAGTTAAACTGGGACTAAAGACAGTGAGGGATGTGCCTGAGATTGAGGTCAGGCACGGGTGTGGCTAGAAGCCGGACCTCCAGACTTGAAGTTGATGCACTTTCTCCAATGCGCCCTTGAGCCCCTCCCCCGCCACCCCCAGCCCAGCTAGGCCCGGAGGTCCTTACAAGGAGCTTTCACACGGGGGTGTGGGGGAGAGGAGGCCTGCTGAGAAGGGAGGTCCCATTTCACAGTAAGGAACAAGGAGCCAGGCAGCTCCAGCGACTAGGAGCCAAGTTTAATCCCTGCCCCTTGCCCAGTCACGCTGCCCTACTCAAACCTCCCAGAATGCATGCATTTGCTCGTTCGTTCAGTCCCTGCTGGTGTGGTGCCAGGTCCTGTGCTAAGGATATACGGGTGAGGGAGACAGTCGTGGGTCCCTGCTGTCACGAAGCTTACAGGCTAGAGAGAGAAACATTGGCTGAACAATCTCACTCATCGATACACAATCAGCAGCTGAGACACATGCTCTGAAAGGCAGCAGGCACGCGGCTCAATAGCTGCCCCCTAAAGCGGCCCGATCTAGCAGGGCTGCGGCTGCGGGCAGGGGCTCCCCGACCGAGGGAGGCTGAAATCTGAAGTCGACTGGCTAACAGGGAGAAGACCGTTGGAGACGGCGGACACGACGCGTGCCGCTCCACGCTCTGCGGCGGGAGTGAACACGGCACGTTCAAGGGAGCCGAGGGGGAGCTTCTGCCAGCAAGTGGGGACAGGGGTTACCGTGATTCTTTCTAGGGGACACTGAGCACACTCGGGGGCCCGTGACAATCAGTGTTGGCCACACAAGAGGGAGGTATACAGAAATACACCTGCTTCTTCCTCATCTTCCCAGCACCACGGTGGCCCAAGAGCTTCTTATGAAACCCTCACCTCTCAAAAACAGTGGTTACAGAAATTATGACGCGGCAGATGTTTGCAGAGCCAGTGGGGCTCACGGAGGCCGGAGGGGCAAACACAGAGGGAGGCCACAGCGCGTTTGCTCTAGCAGCATTTTTATTTACAAACAGCAATGTCCATTGACTTTATACCATAAAAAAGCCATTTACAAGCAAGAAACAAGAATTCAGAACAAAATTAAGCAGCACTGAAATATTCATGTCACAAATCTAAAACAAAATGAATACAAGAGTAAAATATCATTTGAATAAATAGTCTTAAATTCATGCTATAAAATAATCCTTAATGGCAAGTTACTAGTTGATACAGCATCCGCTTAGCTAGCTTCATTTACTTCATATGGTGATGAAGTGTGGGCTTGTGAGGTTACCAGTTTATATTGCAAGATAATGACACTGTGTTAAGTCATTCAAATTGCTCAACCATTTATAACGGAAAAAAATGTTAGCCCTACTAATAAAAGTGGTGAGAGAGATGGTTTTCACATTAGGAAAATGGTCATTCTCAAAGAAACCAGGTAAGTTTACCTCTTACTATAGTCAGGGCAGCAACCAAAGGCTTGGGCAGCAAGTCCAAAGGTTGAATTCACAGCATACTTGTCACTGAGGGGCAGCAAGAGGTCTGGTTACTGCGTCTATGGCAGGGCTCACTCCAGGACTTGATCCAGAACTGCAGGAGCCCTGTGTGTGCCAGGCCCAGAGGAAAACCAGGGAAAACAAGGTCCTCTTCCGGGCCGAGAAGTCGAGCACCGGGCGGAAACAGTGGAAACACTCTGGCACTTACTGAAGGAGACATACGTGACGTGTGACGGCCATTACAAACGTGAACAATGTGAATGACTCTTCTGAACGTTCAGTTCAGTTGCACTGAGTAATATGAAATCTATGATTTATGAACTAGATAGTTTCATATAAAGAATTTACATAATTCCCCAATACTTTCATATATAAAATTTAATAAATAACCCTGACCAGTCTAGAAGCACCATTCAAGGGGCGTGTGCCCTTGGAAAATAGTTTAGGTGTTGCATATTTGAGTCCCTTTCAGTGGAGGCTTCACAGGAAACCATTACAGAATTTAACAACAAAGACAACAACAAAAATCACAGTAACTAATAGAAAAAGTTGTTAAAATAAAATACATTGATTTCTTTAAAGTAAAGCTCATTCACGTAGATGATTCCCACCCCCACCCCCCGCCCCACCCCAGCCCTTGTTTTGTGTTCCTGCAAGTTCTTCCTAGAGTCTAGGCCGGAAAAATAAAAGTTAAAACAAAACCACACACAAAGATATGCAGGCCTATGGTCTGGGCTAAGGGAAAAACAAAGACTTGGTTATAACTGCTATCATGAGAAAAGACATCTACTCATGCTCTGGAAGCTGGAAAATCATCAATTTAGTTCTACAGTATATTCTGCTTAACAGTGAACCGACAGTATCCTTTCTGCTGTTAAACACCAGGCACGCACACACGCACGCACAGGCACACACGCACACACACGAATGAACCAAAAAACAAAACTGCCAAGGCAGAGCCAACTGGGAGGCTTTCCACTGACCAAAAAATTAACTTGTCTTCATATGCTGTATTTACAAATATAACTTCTAAATGTATTTACAGCTTTAGTAGAAATTAGAGGGGAGAGAACCGATTAGAATGAAAATAACTGTTTAAAACCACAAACGTTAGTAAAAGTATAAAATTCTTTGTTTTCACAGTTTGTAGTAACAGGTGAAACACCTAGAGGAAAGGACGCCGTCACTGTCTTCACATTGTCTACGTATTGGAAAAGGTAGCTCAAGAAGAGACTCAATTATGAACAGACCTATATGGATTCAGGATATGTTTTGCTGTAAAGGATCTCTTCACATACCACTTCTATCTTAGTTGACTTTTGCACTTGTTATAAATGAAACATCTAACCTCAAACTGTACAGAGATAGGGACTTTGCTTTCCAAAAAGAGTTGCTCTAAGGAGTTACACAGCGAACTTCGTCCGCGGAGACGTGAAGGGACCTTCGGGGAGAGAATGTTTCTGTTCTGTGTGGCCATGGTCATCCTCCTGGCACAATCCTCATGTGACAAGGCACAATTCATTGCTGCTGCCCGATCTGAATGGAGTTAACCTTTCGCCCGCCACGCACACCGAGAGGCACGATGGCGTGCTCGCCCAGAGAGGCTGCCCAGCTCTGCGGCGGCCTCCGCGCTGCCTCCGCGAAGCCCTGTGGAACCTTACAGTACTGGGTTATGGCTTGAGAATTCATTCTTAACACTGCTAGCAGTGGAAAGGGTAAAGTGTTAGCAACATGAATGGGAGGCAAGTGGAACTTGCAAAATCGTGGAATCACGGTTATTAGAGAGAAACTCAATCAATTTTTCTGCCCCTCAACAGTCCCATTACAATGTTTGAACCTGAACTGTACAATCAAAGCAATGTAGAGTTTTGTCAAAGACAATTTTGGATAAGTCACTCTTTGGTAAACTCAAACCAGTTCAACAAATTGACAAATACAAAGAACTCCACGTAAATAAGGTTAAGACAGACACGGTGACAAGAACAAGGCTATTCGAGGTACCTGCCCCAAGTGCTCTCCCCTCCCGACTTGTCTCATCTGTCACGGAATGCTCTGGAGACCTCTCAGAAGGCCCCAAGCCTGAGTGCAAAGGAGGTACCTTCCCTGAGCCTGACCTCTCATGTCCTTGGTTTGGGCATTTCTTGTCACGAACTTAATTGGTATCACCACACAAATTTTTTGCATTTAATTCTTAAAAAGAAAAATCAAAAGCGAACTTACTCAGGTAAGGGCGGGGGGAAAAAAAGAAAAGGAAAATAAGAAGACCACAAACATTTACCTGAAACCCCAGGACATATTTAAGTGGGTAAACACTCGGGGTCCAGCCTCCCCTTGAGGCACGCGGCTTTGACAGGAGTTGAGCAAGTGCTTCAGGGAGAGAACGCACCCCTTACTTAGGCAGTTTGACAGGAAAAGGCATATCCTATATACCCGGTTTCGCCAGAGCTGCTCCTCGGGAGCAGCGGGATTAGAGTGTAAGCTGTCCGTAGTAACACTGATGTGGGCAGTTCACGCGGACGCCCGGCCCCCGTGTGCTCGAGATGCTGCCGCGCGGCTCCCGCCCCCGGGGGCTGTCGCACGCAAGCGCCGCCACCGTTTTCTTCGCCCAAAATAACAGAACGTCAAACAGAACGAAAACCTCCCCAGACACCCCGCCCCCCGACCCCCCCCTTCTTGGTATTGTAAGAGCCAAAAAAGCACGGAAAACCAGCAAACGTCTATTTTTGTATTCCTTTTAACTCCTAGCCTCTGAGGTTGGTCTTTGTCGCGTCTGTGTTTCTTTTAGGTGGTTTGTGCTGTTCTCCTGCGGAGACACACTGGCTGCGAGTCTCGGAGCCAAGGTCCTCCAGCAGAGAGTCGGGGGCGCTGACACCCCACGGGCAGCCCGCGGCCCAAACGCCCCGTCCGCCTGCCGACGCAGTCCCTCTGTCCGAGGACACAGCACCGGAGCCACCCGGTAAAGCCCGTTTGGTTCCCTACAAGCACACGGGTAAAACAAAATATGGAACCCAAGACGTTTCCTAAAGTACTAAGAAAACAATCATTCGAATAGGACTCAGGTATGTTTTCATACAGCGATGTGTTTGCCAGCACATGCTTTTGAGGTCTCTTTTCAAGCTATAAACTCAAGAGGGGAAACAAAACAAAACAAAACAAAACCAAAACAAAACCTGTAATTCACTATTACCGTTAGATTTCACATTTTCTACAACTATACTGACCTAAAAGATACAGAACATAAAAATAGCACCACGTGACCCAAAAAATGGTGACACACACACAGATTTGGTGACACACAGAGTATCTTAGAGGGCTTTTTGACTGTTGGTTTCTTTAAGCAGGAAACACTGAGAGTGGGGGAGCCACTGAGGCTCTCGTTAGCACACACAATACTAAGATAGATATATTGCTTGCAATTCCCATAGAGTCTATCTTTACAAAAAGTACAAATTCCAAGTTCTGCAGTTTCCCTGGGAACTGCATGTAGAAAAAGTTGCTGTGCACCTGAACTAGCTGTTTGAAAAGAGAAAGAGAGAGAGAGAGAAAGAGAGAAAAAAAAACAAAAACAACCCACAACACTGCTCGGAGAATTTTGTAGACAGAACTACAAATCCCTTTCCTTTAGTGCGAGTATTTAACTCATGGTAGAGTGATTCGATTTAGTTACCTGGTATGTATGTTTCTACAGTACGGACTGAAGGTAGATTCGTAGGCCAGTAAAAACATTGAAAACCACTGCTCCTTTGGGGTTGGCTACTATAACACTACAATATGTAAAAAGGTCAGCACCACGGGTCATCCAGCTTACCTACTGGACGACGAAAAAAAATTCCAAAACGGTTTCCAACTAGAGTTGAATACATTTTATGGCATTTGGTTTATGTACTTGTTGTGAAGCAGAGCTATGAACACTGTGATTTGCTTTGCTTGCTTTTGGACACGATGATTAATATATATGAAAACCTATGAACATTCTTTTGTAAGGGAAATAAAGGGGCAAAACCCTAACATTGGGTAGGGACGAGACAGAGTCAAAAGCCCTGTTCACATTGTATTAAATTATATATTCCTCTTACATTCACCTCAACCAGAATAAAATCAAATTTGAGAATGTATATATACTATATATATAATAATCGCTTTATTATATATATATATAAATCGTCTAACTACCCCCTAAAAGTAATTTTAAATTAGAAAAGGTTACCCATTTGTATCAGCTGACGGCATCCTGGTCTCTCTCTGTGGAAATGCACCGGTGCCAGCGCACACGAGAGAGCATGCCTCTTGGCAGAGAATGTAGGGTCAACCAGTTGGCATAGCTAAATCACTGGCAGATTTTGGATTAAGAGTTCAGCCAAAGAGGAATACTGTCAGCCTGTGTTTTCCCTGGATACGTTGCCCTTCATGCTTTGAGCTCCTTGGGAGAGGGAGGGCGGGGGAAAGGATAAACACAATGAAGTGTTCCTTCCAGAAACCTTAGAAAAACTGCCAAGAGACCGAGAGATTTCCAGATGGTTGGGAAAACCAAAGATTACAACAAAGCAAATCACAAATATGCATTGATTAATGTGCTTTGTTTGGGTGCACTTTGTTACCATCTTAATCAGGAGCATCAGACACTGTGTGAATTTCCATCCGGGAATCTAGGGCCATCTCTGAGGCCGATGCATCATTTTCTAGTTTCTGTTCCACGTACACATCTGTTCTCTCGGGGGACTCGATGCGACTCCTGACTTCGGCGACACCGGGGTGGTTTTTCCGCAGGTGCTGGTTGAGGGTACCTTGGAATGGAAAGCACTTGCCGCAGATCTCACAGCGGAATGGTTTGTCATCGGTGTGGCCCCGGATGTGGTACTCCAGTTGGTCCTTGCGTGTGTACTTCTTCCCGCAGAACTTGCACACAAAGGGGGTGATTCCCATGTGGAGCCGCATGTGCCTGTCCAGGCTTCCTTTCTGGTTGAAGGACTTCCCGCAGTAAATACAGATCAACCTCTCGTTGTACGGGTACCAGTGCCCTCTCGCACTCCTCTCCCGGGGACTGCTCTCATACCCGGGGTTATTCATCATCGCTTCGCTATCGGAGCCCTGCACCAAGCCCTGCAGATCGCTGTGCAGGTGGACGGACAAAGCCCGCTTCTGGCGAGCGCGCCCTCCTCGAAAACAGCTCAGCATGGATCTGGACGGGCTGGAATTACTCAGACTTCCAAAAGCTTCGGAGACACCCGCTGGCTGTGAGGCGGCTTGGGAATAGGAATAGGCGTGCTGGAGCACGGAGCCGTAGGACCCCACGTTCACGGCCACGACCTGCTCCCCGTCCACCATCTCCGTGTGGTACCCGTCGTCCCCCAGGGAGGAGCTGTCGGAACAGCTGGGCCGGTCGGACTTCTCCATCTTCACCTTCACCTCGGTGATCTGGCTCTCCCTCACCAGCAGGTCGCCTTGCTCATGGTCCCCCTCTATCTGAATCTCGTACTCGGAAACGCTCCCACTGCTCCCTCGGTCCGAGTGCCCTTCCTCCTGTAAGCGGCTGCGCAGAGCTTTGCTGGGCGTCGTCTCCATGCGAAGATCGCTGCTCGTGGTGGGCTGCCGTCCCTGAGAGCAATACGGAGGGGAGATCTCGACAGGGTTGGCGAAGAAGCTGCTGTCCTTGACTCCATTCCGACTCTCTGTTGTCTCCTCAGCGCCGACAGTCACGGAGTCAACGTCTCCAACACTGATTTTTGAGTGGATGCTCTCCAGGATCTGCGTGCACTTGTCAATGACACACTGCATCTGAAGAAAGCTGGCTGCGGTCAGAAAGCTGACAACATCCTTCAGCTGCAAGGACATTCTTCCAGTGTAACAAAATGAAAGCAACTGTTCAAACACATTGGGATTTTTAATCACGGATATTGACAAGCCACTCATGGTACTTAATGCTGAATGGTCCCGGAAATAGGGGGAGCTGGCAGCGAGGACTGCTTTGTGGGCTCGGAATGGCTGACCCTGAATGTGGACAATGATGTCACATAGTTTCCCTTGCAGGCGGAGTTCGTTTAGCTGGCTCAGAACAGTGCTGCTGTACTCGGGCACATCAAACTGAATAAAACTGCTGCTGTCCATTTCTACTGACATGAAGCGTAATCTGCAGAAAGAGAGAGTTTCATAATTCACCAGTGACTCCTCACTAAGCACAAGCGGCATCAACACAAGCTTGCGAAAATCATACCACCACCATCACCACCACCACTGCGGCTGCTGTGCCTCTGAGGGTCGACCTGGGCCTTCTTCCTCCTACTTACTCTCGGTCTCTCACGTCTTGGTCAATTCACCGGAAGTCAAATAACCTAACGATCAATCAGCCTAGTGCCCTGGATGCCTAACATTCATCTTCATCAAAATTATAACATGTTACGGACAATAGGGCCTTTTCAGCTGATTGAAAATTTGGTATCCTTTTAGGAAAAATATTTCTGTTTCACCTACTTCTGAGGAATTGGAATACTTTGTAAAAAAAATACACAAACTCATCTGAAAACTGTTCTGCCTTATTTGTACGTTTCCAATTGGTGTTTTCCAAGCAGACAGCACATGGGATACAATGAATGGAGCTAAACGATTTTTGGTTTAGAATCTGAGTTGTCTTGATGTGCGTTTTTTTCCCCTTCAGTTCTGCACACCTTTATTATCCTTTTGGGTTGGTAATTGACCATTTCAG
This sequence comes from Nasua narica, assembly GCA_028533885.1. Taxonomy (NCBI): domain Eukaryota; kingdom Metazoa; phylum Chordata; class Mammalia; order Carnivora; family Procyonidae; genus Nasua; species Nasua narica. Next base: position 73,646,190 of record CM052813.1, on the reverse strand, counting down.
TGAAGAGCTTTAGACAGGACAAGCATCAAGAGCGAGGGACATATCACAAACATATCACTGCCCACTAGTGTTCACAGCATGCACACACCCTGGACGGGCCGGCCGCCCTTGCCAAGAACCCAATGCACCGAATCTCTCACAACCACAAAAATGGATAGAGCCCAGGGTGCACTCTCTGACCAAAACCAACACAATCAGATCTAACAATTATATTTTAGTGGTTAAAATCCAACCAATTGAAATTTGAGCACTTCTGAATAAGCACTGAATCAAAGAGAAAATCAAAAAGGAATAAAACTATTCAGAAAAAAAGAAAACTCAAATCAAATCTGCAGCAAAAAGGATTTAGGAATGAAGTTTTAAGTTTACTTATGTCTTCAACTTACTTGAGAATGCACCCCCCCCCCAAAAAAAAAGAGATGAACAGATAGGTAATAAAGCAAACACAGGACTGTGTTAACAAGCGTAGAGTGTAGGTGGTGAGTATACCCAGGTGTTTTCTGTAAAATCCACCTTTTTTGTATATTTGAAATTTTTCAAAATGGAATGTTGAGGATTTTGAAACAAGTTTTAACAGGGAAAGCCAGTGCCTTAAAAGTTTTTATCATTAAACAACAAAGAAGAAAATAAATGAAATCACCAAAGAGGTCAGAAAAGAAACAACCAACTAAACCCAAAGAAAGCAAAAAAGTAATGAATACAGAACAGCATATAATCGCAGAGAAAATTTTTTAAATTATAAGACACAACAATATGCAATTAAATCTGATGCCTGCAGGAAAGGATTGACCAGTTAATGTGACTAGATCACACCAGAATTTTTTTTATCATGTCAGAATCTGAGTTAAAACATTTTAGTTAAGGAGGAACACTGTGCTCTTATTTATCCTAGATTTATGATTGAAATCAATTTGAAATCTGTATGGAACGGACATATTTTTAGAATAACATAAATTGGCAGAATTAAATAAAAAGAAACAGAAGTGCCAAAGCATAAATGATCTTCAGGCCGTTCACACTGTTTAAGATGCATGTTGAAACATTTAAGGCATCTCAAAAAAAAAAAAAAAATTAAAGCGTCTCAATTTATATGGCATAAATCTGATACCAGAAGATCGCGAACTAGATAAAGAAGACGACTGTCAACTTTACCTACATAAACAGACTTTAAAGTCCTCAAGGAAATACGTGGAAACATAACCTACTAAAAGAATAATATATCGTGACCAAAGTATAAGGACGGATGCATGTTAGGAAATGTATAAATATAATCTGCCACATCAGTAAGTCAAAGGAGAAAAACCATATGGCCAAATCAAAACTATGCCAACCGTGGATTTTAGAAAGTTAAATGCCTTTTCAAAGTAAGGAAAAAATAGCAAGAGAATATTTTCTTAATGTAATAAACAGTACCTACTGCAAAGCCAATGGCAATATCATCCTTAGAAAGGAGACATCCTATCTGCCGTTCCCAAAATGTATTTAGTAGCACACAAGCCCATGCGCTAGACTGAATATCCCTACCTTTTAGGGATTAAACAATATATTAGCATATTAACCCATCTGAAAAGTCCTGCAGACAAGAATTCTATTTAACTCAGCAGTTTGCACACTCATTTAAGCATGTAACTCTTCTCTCAAGGTAGATATGTATATATGCCCAAGAATTAGTGTTCCCCAGTGCACACTCTGGTAAACATTTTTTTTTTTTTAAAGATTTTATTTGTCAGAGAGAGAGGAGAGAACACAACACAGGCAGAGTGGCAGGCAGAGGCAGAGGCAGAAGCGAGGCTCCCCACCAAGCAAGGAGCCCGATGTGGGACTCGATCCCAGGACGCTGGGATCACGCCCTGAGCAGAAGGCAGCTGCTTAACCAACTGAGCCACCCAGGTGTCCCTGGTAAACACTTTCGTAGAGGCATTCCCATTAGCGCCTGGGAGGATATAAGGTTATCTGCCCATAACTTCTCTTAACATTGTTCTGGAAGTTCTAGCCAAAGCCACAGGTAAGAGAAAATTAAGGCTACATAGCCATTAGAAAAGAAGAGGTAAAATTACTATTCAAGGCAGACAGGACTATTTACACAGAAAACACAAGGGAGTCACTGGAACAAATCTGTTTAGAAGCACGAACTAGCAAATCAAGCATTTCAAAAATTAGAGGACATAAAAAACCAGTTTGGTAGGATAATGACAAGTCACAGCCAACGACGGTAACAGAAACTATAAAATACCTGGGGGATAAACAAAAAATGGGATCTACAAGAAGAAACTGTAACACTTTACTAAGGACAAAAACATATATAAATGAAAACACATACCACACTTCTAAAAGAGTCCATACTATAGACACTTTCTCCCAAAATTAATTTATGACTATAATGCAGCCCAATGAAGTACTTCCTTAGTAACTTCACAAACATGTGTGGTGTTTTCTAGCAGTTCCGTTAACAATAAAAATATTACAATTTTATACATTTTTTACTTAACCTAAAGCATCAACCTATAATTAATGAGATCTTTCACATTTTTCATACTAACTCTTTGAAATCTGATGTGTATTTTACACTTACAGCACATCTCAATTTAGAATAACCACATTTCAAGTGTTCCATAGCCACATGTGGCCAGTGGCTACCACATTGTGGACACTGTAGATCTAGGAGAATAAATACTGAAGACATTTTAAGGTAAAAAAAAAACCCACAAAAAAACAGCCGAAGATATAGATGTCAAAATGTATGATCACGCTAGAATTCATTCACTGTTAGTGTGTACTGTCTTCTCCACGCCAGGCACCGGGGGTCCAGGTGAGCTTGAAGATCTTTTGTAATGGGGGCGGGGAGATGCTAGACAGAAGGAATGACACACACAAAGAAACGAGAGCCTGAGCAGGAAGGAAACAGGCGTTAGAGAATTGTGGTACAGTTGGGGGAAGGAGCAAGGTGAAGGACAGAGATCTCACGAGGCTGTCAAGGTAGGTAGGAGTCAGTCCAGATAGGCCCTACGGGCCATTTCCCATCAGTAAAAAAGGAAGAATTTTTGAAATAGATGCTGCTTGGATAATATGAATATATAATAATAAAGTTAGATCCCTTCTTCACCACATACCCCCCAAAACAAACTTCTAGAGAAGGTCTTACTATGCACAAAAAGACAGATACTAGAGGAAAAAACAGAGATTTAACCACAGAAGAACTTTTTATACATCTAAAAAATGGCTTTTGACCAAAAGCAAATGAACAAGAGACAAATTATGGAAAATACAACATATATGGTGAAGAAGTACAAAACTCTTACAAATAAATAAAAGCAAACTTAACAATTGAAAAATGGGCAAAGACTATGAACAGATGCTTCCAAAAAAAAAAAAAATAGTCTTGAAGCACAGATAAAGTGCTTAACAACATCAATAAACAAATAAAAATTAACACGAGACACAATTCTTTCTCCAACTGGCAAGATTTAAAACCCAGTTGGCAGTGCTATGGGGATTGCGGCGCTCTCTATGCTCCTGGTACGCAAATGTAACCAAAGCGTTGCGATGGGCACTTCTCCTGACTCAGCGCTCCTGTCACGGATATAGGCACAAGAATTTATCCACGTGTATCTCCAATAGCAAAACAAAACCACCAAAGTGTCCACCTTCTTCGGAATTATTGAAGCACAGCACACCTATATACCGAATACTATGTCATTATTTAAACTGATGTTAAGGGAGAATACAAAGTTAGCTCTACAAAATCCAAGCCCCAAGAAGGCAAAGATTGTTATCTGTTTTATTAACTATCATCCAGCTTCCTGCCTGGCACAATAGACAATAAATACTTGCTGAATGAATATTTAATAACATGGCAACAAATCAGGCAACAACTGCAAATGAGCACAAGGGATCTTTACGGGTGATGGAAATGGTCTCCAGGTGGGTTATGGTAATAGCTGTATAACACCATAAACTTACTAAAGATCACTGAATTGTACACTTAAGATGACCAAATTCTACGATATGTAAGCTATACCTCAGTAAAGCTATTAAAAAAAATCAGTTAACAACAAAAGTAGGATATTCCTAAAATTACATATGCATATACAGATATTAAATATACACAGAAATAATACTGACAGGTATATACAGAATGGTTACACTAATCTAAGATAAAAAAATGTTTTGGCGTGCCTGGGTGGCTCAGTGGGGTAAAGCCTCTGCCTTC
>CM052813.1:73595941-73641480 GCA_028533885.1 Nasua narica | reverse complement strand
GGCCCTCTCCGCAACACAACATTTCATTAATAAAGTTCTGCATCGGGCCTTCTTTTAAAGCCATAAGGAAACCGAACAATGAACGCCAGAACGTAGACGAGTGATTATCTTCCCACGCTGCTTACCCGTTCTGCAGAGAGCCAGAAGATGCGAGAGGGGACACTTAAGTGCCATCTCGGTGACGACCCACATGGGCCTTGCAATCCCCTCTACGACATTCTTGGGGAAAGCCCTGGAAGTGTTTCCCCATAATGACAACTGGAACAAAAGCACAAGCGTAAAATCTAAGCAACTGGCCATGTGCTGCTGGGCACACACCCTTGGCCGTGAGCTGAGGGCAGCGACCGTGTGCCCAGAGCCCAGCACTGTGTCTGGCAGAGAGAGAGGCTCTCAGCACATGTCAGCTGACTCAACCTGAACCAAGCTGGTGGCTCAAAATCCCCAGATGCCACCATCGCTACACCCTCAGCCTTCAATTCTTCCTGCTAAAGACCCAAGACCACCCCTTCCAGCGGGCAGAATCTAGCAAGGGGGCTTATTCCCATCTAGCCCACAAACACTCTAATTTGCTCCGCTTCATTGAAAAATACCCAGTGACACCTCTAAGAAAATAAAGCAAGGTTATAAATCTGGGAGTTGTTTAAGGCACCAGGAGGTACCCATTATTCTCCATCAAGATGCTCACGATCCCAAAACCCAGATCTGCACCTGCCCAATTCAGTCACTTGTGGACTCCAGAGCCACAACCCAATCTCGGTTTCCTCTCTCAGGCACTGAAGACCTAAGATCTCTAATTTCCATTCCATACAAAAAGTCATGAAAAAGACCACAGATGGAAGCACTAGGGACAGCAGGCATGGTAACAGCAGTAACAACTATGTAAAAATAACTTTTCTAGGTATTTCTGCCTGGGTCTAGATCAAAACTAAACTTGAGCTGTCATGAATTACAATCTAATCCTTTAGAAAGCAGCAGCCGAATAACACCAGGGCTGCATAAAACATTCTGGGGCTGCTGAAACCCAATGCACGAAAAAAATAAATAAAATGGCATTCCGTGATGGATATTCATGAAGCACTCATCCTAATTTAAAAGAAAACAAGTCTAGAGTTCTTACTGCATTAATTCATGTGAGCCTGAAAGAACATTTTTATCCAAACTGTTAAGATTTCCTACCAAGGCGTTAACATTCTCCAAGTCTGCTCAGTTACACTAATTCTGAGAGTACGGTTTGGTTCGACGGTGGGGTTTGCCTTTCAGTCAATGCAGAACATCAGAAGCTTCTCCTGAGCTGTCCTGGTGGGGAAGGGATGGCCTCTTGAACCTCACCTGCAAGGTGAAGGGATAATAGTTCTACTCCTGCTGGGGACCATATGCTAAGTAAGCTCTTTACCTATTCACTGAACCTTCAGGACAACACTCTGACATAACCAGCGTGACCATCCCCCTTTTGCAGATGAGGAAACGAGCTCAGATGAGACACGAAGAACCTTTCCCAAGGTCACTAATGACTGCAGGGACCCAGGATGTGAGGCTAGATTTGTCAGTACCCCGAGCGGGAATTCTTTTCTCCGATAAGACTTGAATTCAGGCACACTGGTGAGATGCACAGTTTTTACTGGTGCTGGACTCTTACTGATCAAATCTGCGTGGAAAGAGAATTCTCATTTAAGGATGTATCATTACGCTGACACAATGATAACGAAGGGTTTACACTGTGTTGTACTTGGAGTACTTGGCAGCCATTTCTCTGCGTGATGTCCGTTCTGTCCAAAAACATCTCTTGACCTTTGTCTATGAGGTGGGCAAACAGATGCTTCATAAATTCATCCCAACGGAGAACGGCAGGTTTCAGGTAAAGGAATAAGCGTTCTCAAGGCCAAATTCGAAAATGTCAAGAAGTGGCATCTCATCTGCTTACTGCTGGCATTTCCAGGAACACTGGGCCTGGGAAACACAAGTCCCACATCTTAGGACAGAAGGATTAGAAAAGCTCACCTTGAATCGCTTTGTTCCATGAGGTTTTCCGTGCCATCAATATCAACCAGAAAATAACCACTAGATATTAAACTGCATTCAGTTGATGACCTTCACTAAGCTAAGGTCAGCAGTCAGCTATAAAACATTAAATGGACACAATTAAGAGCTTTGAGAAACATGAAGCAGAATTTCAACTGAAGTAACATGAAAATGAATGGGAAGAAAACATTCTAGATTCAGGATACTGACATTTTCAACAAGTGCTTCAATTCAAAGGATCTGGAGATATGCAGAAATCCACAACTCACTTCTCCACCTTGATAAAATTACACCTGATGATGACGACGGAAATGTACTGAGCCGTTAACAGGAGCTGCAAAGTCGGCTACCTCCTTCATATACATATATATATGTTTCATTTTGAAACTCAGAGCAGCCCTATGAGATGGATTTTATTATCCCCACACTATAGATGAGAAAACAGGCTCAGAGACATTACACAAATTGCCCAAGTTCACAAAGCTTATAATAAGTAGCCTTGCTGAGATTCAAACCCAGGCCTGATTACAAAGCGGAGGTTCTTTCCCCAGAGTCTCCAACAGAAAAATTACATAACTTTTTTCTTTCCCATAATCAAAAGTAAACTTTTTAATCTTTCAAAGATTCCTTTTATGTTATGTGTGCTCTAAGAATGAAAGCGGCAAACATCCACTTTAAATGGCAGCATTAGACATAAGTGATGTATTACAGAGAAAGCTGACAACTAATAACAAATTCCCCTTTATAAAGGAGGGGAATAAAAAAAAAATTTTTTTAAGTTGTTTACCAACAAGAATCAGGAAGTATCTGAGTATCTCTTTCAACAGTCCGGCTACCGTATTAGACACCAGCAGAGCTCCGTAAGAAGCGTTAAAACACAGTGCCCTCAAAAAAACTCCCACTCCAGCTGGGACAAGAACAAGTTCAATAACCAAGGAACAAATGCTGAATCCTGAGCTTTAGATGGTGAGTGTCACAAAGGCATGGGGGTAGGGCAGTCAGGGAACACCCTCTGGAGGAAGTGTATCTTCAGCAGGGGCTTGAAGGAAGTGAAATGGAGAATTTACACAGAGAAGAAAAAGGAGGCCAGCAGTTCAGAAGGGGGAACAACAGGAGCAAGGCCCTAGAGGCAGTCATAAACTCGCTTCTGCAGAGGACAGAAGAGGAGAAGGAGAAGCAGGGAAGAGGTTCAGGTAGGTGGGGAGGGGCCAAACCAAGGACAGGGTGGGCAATGGCCGGATACAATGGGGCAAACAAGAGGACACTACTCAATGCCATGGCCTCTTAGCTGATCTCCTGGCCCCAAGCCTCTCCCCTTCGGCAAATTATCATAAACCACCGTTAGTCTCCTGCTGCTCACCACTGCCTTTAGAATAGCTTCAACTTTGGCCTAGCGTTCAAGTTCTTTCAGGAACAAGCAGCAACCAACCTTTTCTCCTATTCTCTTTCCTATATGAACACTTGCCTACAGGGAGATTGGTCTATTCACCAGCTCCATTAGATCACGGGGCCTGATTGCTCTTTTCCTATCTGAAACCTACTCATCCTTTAACAGCCAGCTCAAATCCTGCCTCCTTGCTAAGCCTTCCCTGACCACTTAGCCTCCAATGACCTCCATCTCTCCTTCTTAATTCTATGGCTCACAGTCCTGTCTCATCAATCACTTACCTTTTCACAGGTAAAGCCTCAGCACCCAGTGTAAAGCTACTTGGAGGCTGTGTGTCTTCCAATACTTTCCCCCACCACATGGAACAGCAACTTGACATTTAATAATCAAGCAAGCACTCACTCTTTTTTTTGACTTCCTATATTAAGTTTGGCATTAGCATAAAGGAAGGAGGAGGGAGGCGGGGGACTTCTGAAGTCACAGACCAACTAAGAAGCTGTTGCAATAATCCAGATGTGAAGCAAAGAGGGCCTGGACTAAGGAACAAAGAGAAAATGGGCAAATATAAACAACAAAAAAAATTTGCATGCAAAAACTTCCTGGGATATGATTGACTACTACTAGAGACAAAAGCAAGGGATGAAATATGATTAAGGTAAGGTTTAGAAACTCTTCTGGGAATCATTTTAAAGCCTGTCTGAAACCGAGTGTATTAAGTGGCTAAAAAGTCCACATTCGCAAAAAGTCTTCAGTGAGGCTGCCCAATATCTTGAACCAGGGACAGCCCTTCCAATTTCAGACACATACAGACTGGCAGACCCACAGGGTCTTTAGAGAGCGAATCTAAAACCCTCACTGATCAGATGGGGAAACTGAGGCCCATCGTGGAAGAGGCTTACTTAAAGCCTCAAGACAACTCCCAGACTAGTGCCGCCCTAAAGCACAGCTGCCCAGCCTAGAAGAAGGACACTGTTTACAACCCGAGGCTAACCCCAGCCCGGCCCTCCGTAATGGCAGGACCGACTGAGGGCTAGAGTGACCATGGAGACGTCTAGGGCCAAGCGGGACGCGCCGCCTCCTGTTTACCTGGAGAAAGGCGGTGGCGTGGGGCAGTGGGTCCGTTGCAGCCACCGGCAGGGCCGACCCCGCGGCCCGGCCAGGCTCTCCAGGGCACTCAACCATCCGGCCTCCCGGTACAAAAGGGGAGCGCCCTTGGGGGCGAGGGCCCCGGAAGCATGGGGTCCCGAGACGCCCGGGGTGGAGGCTGGGGCCCCCGGGGCAGCTGGCCGACGGCGACCCTCCGCCCCGCCGGCGGCGCCCGGACTCCGGGGCCGAGCACTGTTGGCCCCTCCGGGGCGAGCGCCCGGCCAGAGCAGGTGCCCGGGCCTCCCGACCCCGCCCGGCCTCGGCTCCAGCCCGCGCCGCCCGCCCACCCGCCGGCCCTCCTGGCTGACCAAGCGCGGAGGCTCCCGCCCCGCCGCGCCCAGAGGGAGCCGGACAGCGGCCGCGGGCTGCCCCCCGCCCCGCCGGCTCCGCCGACTCCTCGCCCGCAGCCCGCCGCCCCCGGCCGGCGCGCCTCACCTGCCGAGAGCGCCGCGCTCACATCGCCCGCCCGCGGCGCCCCCTCCGCCGCCGCCGGCGCCAGGCCCGTCCCCGCCGCTCCGGCTGCCGCCCCAGCCCGCGCCCCCCGCCCCCGGAAGCGCTTCCCGGCCCCGCCCCCTCGGCGCCAGCGCTTCCGGGCAGGCGCGGACGGGGGCGATGGCACTGCGGGCCGAGCCTCTCGCCGGGCCTCCGGGGCTCAGATCCCGCCTCGGCCGCGTCTAGGAACCTCCCAGCGGACGCGTGGGCGAGCGGCGGCCTTGGTCCCCACTGCGGGAGGGAGCGGCGGCAGCTTTCCGCCCCACGGCCTCCAGCCCGCCTTCTCCTCGGCGCCCCCTGGTGGCGGGAGGGGGCTCCGCAGCGGGGCGCGCCCGGGTCTCCTGGAGAGGAACCGGTAGGCCAGGACCCTCAACCCCGCCACTCCCGGGGGGCCAGCGACCACCCCTGGCCCAACTGTCTCCTTCCGAGACCCGAGACCGCTCAGCCCTTCGGGCGCTTGCTCCTCACCCGAGCCGCGCCGGGCAGGACAGCTGAAGGCAGTAAGGTGCAGTGGTTATGAGCACGGGCCTGGGGACCTGCCATATCATCGGGTCACTTAACGTATGACCTTGAGAAGATTACCTCCTCCCTAAAGCGGGAGATGAAAATTACGAACTCGCGGTTATAAAACCCCTGTCGCAGAGCAGGCCTCAAAGAATGTGCATTTCCAAATACTTGGAGATACCCCAGTGTTGACCCTCGGCTGCGAGTGCGAGCTTGGCCAGCAAGCTGCCTCTCTGCTTTAGGCAAATTTAACCCCTTTTGAAGAGGTTTACCCTCTTTGCATTTTGGTGGATTCCTCCGTAGTAGTGGCAGAGGCTCATTTTCCCTTTTCCGACTTTGTAATAAAAATAAACCAGGAGTCAAGATACCAGTTCTTCCTCAAGACACAAAGCTGATACGTCCTGATGCTACTTCATCCTTTGCAAGCAGGAACGCCTTCTCTGGGATCTATCAAATAGTCATCTTCCAATAACAACAGCTACCCTTTGTTCAACAGTCTGTGCAGGGCCCTGTGCAGACACTCATAGACATGACTCCCTTTAATACTCAACCTGGGGGAAGGGGGGTAGGGATCAATGAGTATCTCCATTTTATCCGGGAGAGAACTGAGGCTCAAAGAGGTTAAGTGACGTACCTAAAGGCACACAGCTAAATGGCAGACTTGGGATGAGCCCCCGATGTCTCTGACTCCAGACAGGAACTTCTTGAGGCCACACAATATTCCAAACATAGAATTTTAGGTAACCAGTTTCTAACTGCAGGCACCTGGGTAGATTGTCACTCTCTAATTACTATTCCTCTTGAGCTATTTCCTTGAGATCTGTCCCCAAGAGTGAGATCAATGAACCCAAGGGCACGAGAATGCATCTGATTGTCACGCCAGATTTCCTCGGACCACTGGGCTGACTCACAAGCGCACATGAGTGAGTTCCTGTTTCCCTTCAGAGCAGCTGTGGGCCTCATCATTTTAACTGATTGTTGCTAAATTTGTTGGTACGAGTTGGGGTCTTCTTGGCTGTAATACAGTATTTGCATGTCTTTAAGGACTATAAAGACTAACATGTTCCTAAGTGTTTCACTTTCTTGTCCTGTGTCTCAAAGTTACTGGCCATCTGTCCATTGGACACTGGGTATTTCCCTCACAGAAGTATTTTTATTCCTCCACCTACTTGGGCCACTAAACTCATGTATTTTTCCAGTCCCTTACTTTTATTTTTGTCATTTGGCTGATTATGGTTCATAATCTTTACTAATTTATTTTAGTTAGAAAATCGTCGCTTCTCCACAATTGGAGTGTATGTGTTTCTGTTTTCCTATAATGTTGGTAGCGTTTTCAAAATGATTTCTTAGCCCATTTGAAATCAAAAAGAGGCGAGAGGGTGATGTATGGGCCTCCTTTTAATGTATTCCCCAGTTCTCCAGCCTTGCCAGCAGTGTTTATGAAATGATCAAATGCACATCTCATCACAGTCTGGGCTTAACTTTCAATTCAGTCAAAGAGTGGTTTTGCTATTAGGGGGGGGTCAGCATTTGTGACAGTGACAGCTGGTTTGGGCTAGTATCTGTGTTCCTCCTCTTCTGAGGCATGTGGCTAAAACACATCTCCCAGCCTGCCCTCCACGTCATGTGTCAGTGGAGATAGTGTGTGAAGTGCTCGTAAGTGGATTCCCTTCCCCGTCTTTCTCCATCTCCCTTCCTAGGACAAATGCCACTGAATCTCTAGTTCTCACCTATTTCAGATTCCTGAGCGCTGATAGGCGGGTTATCTGATCCCAGCCTCTCCCTCTTCTGCTTCCCACAGGGAGACCCTTTCTGCTCGAAGTCAGGCTATGCTACATGGCTCTGGCCCACTTAAAAAATCCCCAGAGTTTGTGGGTGCCTGGCTGGCTCAGTCAGTGGAGCTTGCGACTCCTGAACTTGGGCTTGTAAGTTTGAGCCCCATGCTGGGTGTAGAGATTACTTAAAAATAAAATCTTTAAAAACAAAATTAACCAATACAACATAAAATCCCCAGAGTTTGGCAAAATCTGTCTGTGTGGGCACCTGTTGGAGTCTTCACAGGACACACAAGAGTCTCAGTATCCCTTAAATAAAAAAATTATATGAAGTATTAGGGGTTTCCTCATTCTTGCTCCCCTCACCAGGACGTGGGTTTGCCTCTTCCACCTGTCGCACTACCTAAGTAGTTCTGGGCCAGCAGGGGGCATCTGTCTCTCCAAATAGTCCCAAGATGTCCACCGACTTCTAGAACATCCCAGAGGGTCAGGGTTCTTTCCCCCTGGCCATCTCTGCAGAGTAGTGTCAGGGTTCCTTGGAGACCCCTCTCGTCCCCCCTCTGCCTGTGTGGCAAGGAGTTGGTTCACGCCTCTGAGCCTCTCTTCTTCATCTGTTCAGTGGTGGTTGGACCTTGGGAAGTGAATCGTAGTCTCCCTTCCCACCGCCAAGCCTGGGCAGTGGAGTGCTGTCACTAAGCCGTGAGGCAGATCCGGGTTTCCGTTCCCACTCAGCCACAGGGCTCCATGATCTGATCCAGGACAAGGCACTCCTCCCACCGAGCGCTGGCCTCTGCATCTCCGTGTGGGGCGATGGTAGCTACCTCCACTGGTAGATAAGAGAATGAACGATACAGCGCTCTCAAGAATTATTCTCGGTCAACAAGTAAGCGAGGGAGAAAGTCTGGCGGCAAGAGTCCCTGCCCATTTCCATGAGGCCTTTTCTCACTTCGGGAGAGATGATTGCTGTCTCCTGTCCTCTGTCTCACCTCTCCCGCTTCCAGGTGGGCCTGCCTTCCTGTGGACCTGAGCCCTGCTGACACTCACCGGGCACAGGTGCTGTCCCTGGAGTCCTTCCTCGCGGTCCTTTTCTTCCTGCTCTCACGGTTTCCTGCCGAGTCTCCAGCCCTGCCCCTTTAACTGACTCTGCTGGCACTCCGTACTTCTCCTTTGTAGTAACCACAATGGTAATTAATTAATGACCTGTACAGTTATGAGTTTAATATGTGTCCCCCACCACTAGCCTATAAACTCCACGAGGATGAGACCTTGTCTGACTTCCTTCCTGCTGATTCTCCAGTTCTTGGTACTCCCTAAGTATCTGTTGCATTAATAGGTAATGATTGGTTATCTGTTTTTGTTTCTAAGTCTATGTTCCGTGAGGACAGGGGCTATTGCACTGATCCATTTCCTCTGCATCCTGCAGAGAACCTGGGGCTGAATGAGCAGTAACAAATACTTGCTGAGTGAGACAAAGAATTAATCAATAAATGAATGAAGAGTGAACCTCCATTCTCCTCCCCTTTTACCTGCAACATACCTTACAATCAAGTCTCCCCATCTGTGTAAATATTCCTGACCGGCCCCTCTTTTGCAGCTCCCCTTGACCTATGAGGACAGGTGAGAAAGACCTCCCACATTTGTAGGGAATTCGCATTTGAAAAATAAAATTTTGGGGACTCTGCACGGGTCCTCTCTGCCCTGCTTCCTGCAGAGGACACACCTACATGGTCAAAAGAAAGGGTACTCAAGAGAGGGTAACAAACACATACAGGACCCCCTTTGGCCCAGAGCATTTGCCTCCCACTTACCATCAAAGCCATTAGGTGCCAAGTTTCATACTCACGCTCATACATACTGTGGTAGGCAGTGTCGGATTCTGGTTAAGAGAATGGGGGCTTGAACTCATGACCTGAGCTCAAGAGCCGCGTGCTTACGGAATGAGCCAGCCAAGCACCCCAAGAGTGGGGGAGTCGCTTGGGTGAATCACTCAATCTTTCTGACTTTTTGCTTTTTCTTATTTCTCTGAAAATGGCACCTACTATTACTGAATTTCCTCTTTTAATCAAGGTGGCATTTTTGTTCACATGTAAGCCTTCTTAGAATCAAGACATCTTACAATCAATGAGTATATTTAATTGGGTTGTGTTGTTTGGTTTTTGGTTTTTGGGGGTTTTTTGGTTCCAAACGCAGATCAATAAACCCAGAGTATATCTCAGAATCAGTAGCATTCTGGAGAGCTATGTCTCTCAAGACACAGCCCTGTAGTAACTCACAGGCACATGTCTGACTAAAGTCAGTAAAGAGGAGACATCTGCAAAGATCTAGCCTGGTTTAAAAGGTGACTTTGTGCTCTCAGTGTTATAAACCAGGCACAAACCCGCTGGGCACGCCTTGGATTTCAATGAACGGCGCAAACCGCACGTGAAGAGCATTCATGCTGCCACATGTGTTTAATGTAAAGCCAACATCCTGTCCATCAAACATGAGACTAGAAACATTGCTCGCCGTCGCTCAGAAGTCAGAGGGCTTTGCAGGATGACTTTGATGACCAAGACTCTTTAAAAAAAGATACCCGGGGAGGTGGAACCTTTCCTCCCTAAGTAAATTTCCCTAGAGCAAATAGTTCCATTGACCTTAGACATGACTTCAGTGCTTTCCTGAGTCGAGAGCTATTTAAAAATAAAAGTCACGGCATCTGATTGTTTGAAGGCCTCACTAACGATTTCAAATATGAGGACTGGAGAAGGGGTGTCTCTTTCATCTCTCGTTCTCTTTTTTCCTTCTGCTGGTCTTTTAGTCCTTCCCTCCTTACAATAGAATGAGAATGATGGAGAGCCTTTTGAGAACAGAGTCCCCAGACTGTGGGTCTGTGGGATGGTCCCAGGCACTGTGGAGGGAGGATGGTCCATCTTTCTTTCCTTTTAATCAACTTTAATGAGGTATGACGAGGATTGGCCAATGTAGACGTTCGTTAACTGCCAGCCCGACCTTTGCTTTTTTGGCTTTTGCTGAGCAGGAGCAAGGTGCTCAGCATCTGGTTTTTGATCCTGCCTCCTAGAGCCCCCGTGCATCCTGGCTTTGCTTGTGCAACTGCAGAAATCAGTGGCTGAGGAAGTCCCAACAGGAGAGGTGAGATCACCACGCTCAAAGCAGAGCAGCTGGGCAGTGGAGGCACACAATGCCTGAGAGACCCTTGTATGATATCACTGTTGCATATTTATTGAGCGCTAACTGAGTGCCAAACGTGGCCCTAGGTGCTGGGGATATAGCAGTGGACAGGGGGAAGAAATCCCTGCCTCTTGGGAATGGCCAGGGAGAGAGAGGCATAAACTAACAAAATGTGTAGAGTGTTCGATGGGGAGAGGGCTGTGGAAAAAATGAATAGGGGAGGGAAAGGGGGAGAAGACCATACATCAGCCAGTGGTAGAGAGTCTGGTACTAGTGTGAAGTTCTCACCCCTTATGTCAAACAAGAGGATTCTCCCCGCTGCAGGGTGAGCAGGGGCCCTTGGCACCATCCCCTGCCTTCCTGAACTTGACCTTCTTCCTCCTTGCTGACATTGAGCTGGGGCTTGCCTGAGCCCTGTGTACCTCTCCTGCTCTGATCGGTCCTCTCCTGCTGGGTTCCTCCAGGATCGCTAACTCCTATGTCCCTTCTGTCCCTGGGTCCCAGCTCTGTCCCTCCCTGTCCATCTCCCCAACTGGGCTGACTTTGTCTTCAGATTCAGTGCTTCTTTCACCATATTTCCAAAATTGGTCCCAGGGTAAAAAAACAAAACAAAACAAAACCATGAACCCTGGCAAGGATAATCAGACTCTACGCACCTCAGTTTTCTCATGGTTTTAGTACCTGTTCCAGATGGTTATGAGAACCCCATGAAATATGAGGAAAAGTGGTTCTCAGAGCCTCGTAAGTGGTGGGTGCTGAATCAGTATCAGTAGGAGCTGTTAACATAGGAGGGACTGAACCAACGGCAGCAATGCAAGGGGGAACCCAGTATGGAGGTGCAGCCTGGCTTTGCCTCCCCCACCGTGCCTCCACATCTCCCCTCCCTTCCCCCCACTGGACACAGTCATTCTCTAAGCTTTCATCACGGAGCTTAGCTCCTTGGAATCTTTGCCTCTGGCCACTTAAAGAGAAAAACTCTTCAACTCATCTCCTCCCTCCCTCCCTCCCTCCCTCCCACTCTCACCCCCCAAGAACAGTCTCTGTTCAAAGGGGATGATGCCTTTCTTGTCAGTCAAGACTCCAGAAGTTGGTGGTATCTTGGCCCTTTCTTTATTCCTGATGACCTGGTTTGTAAGACGTCTTTCTCCTCTCTGAAAATAAGTAGCCTTTCAGAACACCCATCAAACTTGGCGTTCATTGCCGAGCTAGTCAGTGGGTTAAATTCGTCCAGGGCACTCCTTCGCCCACGGAGATTCTCAGCATTGCTGCTCTGATCCTTCTCCTGGCTGGAACCGAGGCACCTGTGCTATTTCCCAATGTGGAAGCTGGGCTTAGCTGACAATTTATACTGCAACATTTCCTATTTTTTTTTAACCTGTCCTCAGTACTCACACGATACTCAAATAAGTGAGTAACCTCTGCCCGTTCTCCTCTTCCTTTAAGCTTCTTCTCGTTTTTTTCTCCTTGGAATCCCAGAGTTTCAGCAAAGTTGGACGTGCTCATCTGCTTTGGATTGTTAGGCAGGCCATGTAGGCCTGGCGTCCCGTTAGGTAAGGGCGGCTCGACTTCTGGTCAAGCAATAAATTAAGGACACAGTGCCTATGGTTAAAACTCACTGAACAAAGGCAAGAGGGGCAAGCTCCCTGAACCCGTCTCCTCATCTGTAAAAGGGAGAGAACAAGTGTTCTGACCCCAGAGGCTTGTTGGCGGCAGCATGACGAGATCACGATCACGAAGCTCTTACAAAGTGCCTCGTGTATGATACACACACACAACCCAGTAGCTCATATGCCCATACTGGAGTTTGTTAGGATGCATCTTATTTTCTTGCCTTGGCTTCTCGACTCTGTACAGCTACCTGGGAGCCAACACACTGAGCCCTGAGCATCTGCTGCCTCCTCTGTCGGGCATAAGCAGCTTCACAATGGAGACCTTGTCTTGCTCTCTTGCAATTCTTAGAAGTCCCCAGCATTTCCTGTTGTCGGGGGCTTCCTGTGACTCAAGAGCAGAGACCCTGTCTGTAGTTCCTGCGCCTAGCACCAAGTTGGGCCCAAGGCAAGTGCTCAATAAAAGTTTTGCTGCTGCCTCAACCTCTAGGTCCCTCTCCCAGTTTAGGAGAAAGGCCCTCTTGAATTCTCAGCCACACTCCAAAGCCAGCCTGACCATGACCCTCTATACTGGGAGACCCAGAAACTCAGGAGGAAGAGTTGGAGGTAAATGCAAGCATGGCCCTTTTTTTGCCCAATAGAATTCAAGACATATTGTTGACCCAGGAGTCTCTCCAAATACCCATCATCTCTCTCGTCTGTGTCACATTCCTCCAGTTGCGAATGCGGTTTCTGGTAGATGAGGGTTAAATGTGACAATCTCACTCATAGCTGAAGCGGTTTGCTGCAGAGTATGGCACTCTGATGGAGTCCGAGCTGCAATTTTCAGAGCAAATGAATGAAGGATGGAGTATGGAGAACTATAATCACACACGACCACATGGACAAAGCTCAGAAATCCAACACTGAGCTAAAGAAACCACTAGAGTATGGTACTGTATGACCCCATTTATATAAAGCTCAAAACCAGGCAAAACTAATGGGGCTACTGCTAGTCAGGATAGGTCACTCCGGAAAGAGGAATGAAGGGAATTTTGAGCCCCGGGTGTTTTGATCGCGTTACTGGCAACATGGGTACATTCATTTGGTGAAAATTCATTGAGCCGTGCATTATGATTTGTGCTCCTTTATGCTTGATCATACTTCAGTTACACACAAAAAAAGCGCATGTGGCCAGCAGGAAATCCTGAGGTCCAGGATGGAATCACACAATGATAATGCAAATATTTGTGTAAATTTTTGTAAGTTTAAACTAATTCACAGAACCATGAAAAGACTAGCATGCCCAGCCCAGCTTGCTTATGTCCGCAGGGGTCATTAAATTCTACCAGGAAAAGATGCTCCTTTTTTTTTTTTTAGATGCCCCTTTTCTGGTGCAGGAGAGAAACTCGTCCAGAATCTCTTCCTTGATCACTGTTTGCACACGTTCTATTTATCATGGCCCCTAATGGGGGCCAGGGGTCAGGGGCTGCGAGAAAGCACAGCTATTGTCTGCAGAAAACATGTAACAGTTTCGCCTGGAGCTGACAGGGTCCTATCTGGGGAGGGGCTCCCAAGCAGAGATTGAGACCCCGCAGAATCCCCTCCAGTGCCACTCTGATCACAGGACAAGCTGCCTCCCAGGCATTCTATGGAAGAGCAAGTTGACTTTCATCCTCTTCAAGGCAGTGGGGGGGGGGGTCTTTGCTGCTGAAAGCAGCAGTTTGTGACTCTGATAAGATTACTCAAAGGACAAGGAAGAGACTGTATTTTTAAAGTGAGCCAAGCTAGTCATTTTTCTAAGTTCAAAAAGCAAATACAGCTGAATTATTGTCAGCCTCCACTTGCAGAGCGTGGAGGGATCGGGAGGTGCAGAAGCAGCTCGGCTGTGGGTAGGACTGCTGTGCTTGACCTGGTTTGAGACCCGCGCTCGGTTCCCGGTTCCAGGCGCCAGGCTGTGCCGGCGGCTCAGGGGCGGGTGGGGGTGCAGCCGGGTCCTCTCGGTGAGCCAGCACACTTCGGTCTGGAAGAGCGGAGCGACTGGAATGGGATAAAGCCGACCTTCAACACCCAGTCATTTCTGAAGCAGTTCTTGGCTTGAGGGTGGTGGGTTATAAAAAAATCTGCATTTGCTAGGTGACTGGATTTACAAGAGGGAATACACCCGTAATGGGACAGTGTCATACATTTTCAGCTCTCACCAGAACAGGAATTTGATGTCTTTTTATCTGAGTATTTGGTCTCCCCGGTCTCTTACCTTGCTCCTGTCCTACTCAAGCCTTTCTAAAGACACAGGAGACAGTTATGACTTCACCTGCACAAGCGCGTTGGGCGCCAGGCCCTGTGCTGTAAGGAACACAGAAATGGAAAGGACACACAAGCACAAAGTGTTTATACCCGCTGGTCCTCGCAGAGCTCAGCAAAGTGCGTACAAGCGATGCCTGCGTGAGTGATGCAGCTGGGCACAGACTGAACCGGGCAGGAGAGTGAGAACTTCTTAGAGGAGGTGGCCTTCGAAATGGGCTTTATTCTGGGCGGGAGGAAAGGGAGCATGAATAATGCTTGTGGTTACAGGGAAGTTGAGGGCAAGTTCAAGGAAAATTGGGTTTGGCTGGAGAGTAGAGTAGGTAGGGTGGAGAAATAGTGGAAACAAACCAGAAAGGAAGTCTAAGCCTATGGTCTGGAGAGCTGGGGCCTACTTTGGTGGGAGTTGGGGGTTTTAGAACAGCCTAGGGACAAGATGAAAGACTGAGGCTGACAGGTGTGTAGGATGAAGTGGAGTGAGGACACCAGGCTGGTGCAACAACCTAGGTGAGAGATAAATAGGACAGCAGTGGTGATGGCTACCTTCCAGTCATTAAAGAACTGGATGTAATTGAATGTGTGGGGATAGGGTTCTTGAGATTCCCCTTATGACCTCTGTGGAGAGAAGAGCCTGAGTGCTGCCCATTCTTGAGGACATTTCTCAATTCCATTAAAGGCATTTGGTTGGCACGCATGACTGGAGGGTACACGACCAGTGCCAGAGGCAAAAATCCTGTGGAAGAAAACCAAGTTCAGAAAGAACCTCCGTGGTTCTTGTTCTGATAGCCCCATCTAGGTTAACAACAGTGCAGTAGGCTAGGAGTACAGGTTGCCCCATTCCATCCCTGACACTGAACTTGGCCTACCTGAGCTTGTGCTGGCTCCTCCCTCCAGGCACTTGTCCCACACCCAGGAGACCACATGGCAAGCCTATTATCTGTCACTCAGCCCACGTAGGGAGGGCAGCACAAACACCATGTTCTAGGTCATGTCCCATTCCATCGGGTTAATGTTCCTGACAGCTCTGATCATTGCCTACGAAATCAAATCCACACTCCTCAGCCTGGGATCTGCGGTCCTTCGTGACCTTGGGCACCAACATGGTGCAATTGCCCTGATCTTGGGCTCCGGAGTCTGATGACCTAGTCTAGAATTGCTGGGCCATAGTAAAGATCTAAGGAGATAGGGCACGCACTACCATACACAGTATGAGCCTGGCATACAGTCAGTGTGCGCAGTTGACGTGCGTGACCACAGGATCGACTTGGCTGCCCAAACTACCTTTTACACTCGTTCACCTCCGTGCCTTCCTTCATCCTTTTCCCTCTGGGCGGGTTGGCCTCTTCCTCACTCCCATTCACAGGTCCGTGGATCAGAATCTCACCCATCTCTGCTCAGGAGCTGCTGGCACTAGGAAGGCTCTGCATGCCCCTGGTCATTCTGTCCCCGTGTGAGCCTGTCAGTGACACCAGTCTTACTTGCGTCTAGAATGGAAACTCTAAAACAGGGATTTTTTTTAATGTTTTATTTATTGCTACATGTCCAGCACCTAGTAGTATCTATTTTTTTTTTGGAAAGTATGACTCTGTCTACTAGATAGAGTACTCTTGAAAGACTTGTTACTGGTTTATTCCATAGCTTCCATAATGTCCTTGTGAATTCAGTTGTGATGAACTATGGGGCGAATTATGAGAAAAGGGTTCTGCTCAAAAAGGGGCAATGGGAAAATCCCGGGAGGCAGAAATCGGGAGTCAGTTGGGGAAGTTTTACTCCCTTTCTCCCTTAAGATGACAGTGAGGAGTTAACTGGAAACCCAGAAAAGCAGGTGAGATTGAGGGTAGCTAGATAGCTATTACAGGAAATGGTTGTAACGTGGGTTTTGGCCCGCAGATAAATTAAGTTCAGTGGCTCACACCATATCCACAGCGAAGAGTGACCCAGTTAGCATCCACAGTTAGGATTCTTTGACAAGTGTTCGCTTGAAGTTGATGGTTAAATCTTATGTACAGGTCTGGATTCACAAGGTTTAGTCAATTATGTGACATAGACTGCAAAGGACCTATTCTGAAATGTCCATTTCTTTGTCTCCTGGAGTGCTTTTCACAACCTCTGAAGACAAGGAAATCAGCTTCTGAAGGCCCAGGCCAGGGCCAAAGATGGTGGTTCATAAATATTTGGTAAATAAATGAGTGAGCGAATCAAAAAATAGACCCTGGAAGGATATAAAGGTCCTTTTGAAATCTCCCACATATTTGCACTGATGCCGTTCACCTATGCTTTTTAAAGAATAAATACTGGGGCGCCTGGGTGGGTCAGTGGGATAAGCCTCTGCCTTTGGCTCAAGTCGTGATCTCAGGGTCCTGGGATCAGCCCCACATCGGGGTCCCTGCTCAGCAGGGAGCCTGCTTCCCCCTCTCTCTTTGCCTACTTGTGATCTCTGTCAAATAAATAAAATCTTAAAAAAAAAATAAAGAATAAATATAGGGGCGCCTGGATGGCTCAGTCGTTTAAGTATCTGACCCTTGATTTCGGCTCAGGTCATGATCTCAGGGTCCTGAGATCAAGCCCCACCCACATCAGGCTCCACACTCGGTGTGGAGTCTGCTTGTTCCTCTCCCTCTGCCCCTCCCTACTGCTCTCCTGATCTCTAAAATAAAATCTTAAAAAAAGATTCTCTCTCCCTCTGCTGCTCCCTGCCCCGACTCCCTTTCTAAAAAGAATGAACGAAAGAAAAAATATAAATGCACTTAAGCATTACTGAAGTCATACTAGTGTTCTGAAATTTGGAATTTTTCTCAATCAACTATTATTGTGTGGGGGAGGGTTCTGCAAAATTTTCTAATATTCAGAAACGATCCTTCTATTTGAAAAGATTAGAGACATTTGGCCTAAGATGATTTTGAAAACACTTCCAGCAGAACTCTGACACCTTCTTGGCAGAGCTCCTTGTGAGAGTCACAAGCTCACTGCTGCCCTTTCTACTTTCAGATGGCCAGAAAAGTCTCACGCCATGCTCCCTTGGAGCCGATTCACCCGAAACAAACTGAACTGTCTTCATTGCATATAATCCCCCTAGTTTCCAAGCCCAGATTCTGTGTTTCCTGACTGTAACATTCTACCGTTCCTTAAAGCTCAGATCAGCACAATCAGAATTTGAATATTGTCCAAAAGCAACTTTTGGTCCTTAATCAATTGCCACAAATTTTAGTATTAGATGAAGCACCAAATAAAATGTAACCATCTGTTTTAGATTGTGCCAAAATTGCACTGAAAATATGCCCTCTTCTAGAACAAGCTTCTCAGCAGAAATTAACAACAACAACAACAAAAATTAGTCACTTTTTCTTCACTATAGGGCTGGTATATTTAACAAGGAGTGTGATGATTCAGTTTATTCTGCTTCCAAAGCAAGTTGTCAACTCTAAGTCCCGGACATTCTGGTTTGAGCCAGACACTGACTGTTCTCTACCAGAAATCTTTGTTTGGTAAGTCCCGATGTCCTCTTCTGCCTGACTCCCCTGAAATAAAACAATGTCCAGTATTATAGCTCAGTGGTTGCTCAGATATAAATCTTTCCTTTGGGTTAGAAAAGAGGATCTGTACTTATCTCAGAATTTGCAGCTAACAGGCAATTTTGGTGACACTTAGGTGGCATTTAAGGGAAAAGGGCACTGCAGGATTGCTGGGTGTCCATGCTTCCTAAGAAAGGTCTCTGATGAAGCACAAAGTCCATGGCTGTAACTGGTGGATAAAGACCGACCAATGAATCTGCATTGATGATTATCTTTTAAATTCAGCAGTATCTCTCGACTGTGCCAGGAACAGGACTGTGCCAGGAACAGCCACTCAGAGACAATTAAGACACAGTTCCTGTTTCTGAGGAGCTCATTGTTTAGCAGGGGATGCGAGTGTGTGCGTGTCAAGGATGGATAGTACATATGAAATCACAATGCAGAGACAAACGCTGCAGCAGAACCAAGTTCAAAGTGAAACAGAATCACTGAGTGGTGTGAACAATTTCCAGGGGTGCTCAGGGAAGGCACCACAGAGATTACTTTTGTAGAACCTGGAAAAATCAGGTTTTCCAGGAGGATAAAGGTTGGGGAGTTGCGGATGGAAAAAAGGAGGATGAGTATTCAAGGCAGGGAAAATCACCCATGAGAGGACGAAGAGAAGCCCAAGGAGAGCAGCCAGAGCCCAAGTGGGGATCGGCAGATAAGAATGGACAAGTAGGCTGTCAGACCGGGGCCTGGGGTACCAAGCCGAGTGAAGATGCCGTCGGGTGGGTCATGGGAGGCAACGGGAGTAGGTCTGCTTAGGAAAGAGGAGGGTTTGGGGCAGTCAAGTGGCAGGAGACTTTGTTATGAGTGGAGACTGCTGTGAGGAGTGGCTGTCCCAGAGGCCGATAGGAACAGGGTGGGGCCGCTTGAGAGATAAGCAGGTGCTACGGGTGCCGAAACCCAACATCTCCTGGAGATTAACACCAGGGCAGTGGTCAGGGGGCCCGGATAAGCCCTTGGCCTTTGGAATCCCTCTCTAGATTATTTCCGTTCAAATTTAACACCTGGGGCACCAGCCAGCAGAGTGGGATTTCCTCTGGATGATCGGAAATGAACCCTGGGGCAGGCAGTCCCCGGACAGCAGTAGAGCATGTATGAGCTCCGTGGAGCCCAGGACTCTAGGGCTGCCTGGGTGTGAATCCTGGCTCTCCGGTCAGCAGCCTGCTAGACAGGGACGCCAACAGCACCGACCTTGCCGGGGTGGTGTCAGAGCGAAGAGCTGATCCATGGAAAGTGCTTGGACAGTGTGGAACACAGCGGCTGGGCCAGTGAGAGCTCTACGGAGTGTGCAGTTGCTCAGCTCGACCACGTGAAATGAAAGTTGCTCTGGTCAGAGGGGGCTGAGGGACAAGGTCATGCTCCTTGTCCCTGCCCATTCCGTGGAGTAAGCCTTGACGGAACTTTTCTACCAGCTCGGAAGGAACTGGACTCTCCCCATTCCTGGGGTTAATTTCTACCTGTACCTCCCGAGCCCCATCTTCAAGTAGGGTTAGCTGCTGCTGCCGAACCCGGAACAGTCCCTGCATAGAGTGTCTATTTCTCCAAAGGCAGCGAAGTGAGAAAGCCTGAGGGGTACTGGGTGAGCGACCCGCCACCGGAGATCACGGGGAGGATAATCCGGCCGCGGTGTACACTCCCCAGCATCAGAAGCCAAGCCCAGTGTCCTGCAGGTGCAGAGGGACAACTCACTGAGACCCCGATCTCAGCCTCAGACACAGACAGCCTGCTGTCCCTGGAGTGGGGTTTGGAAAGAGGTTTCCCTGAGGGGAAAAAAACGCCACCTGTCCAACCGAATAGGAAGCAGTCATTCCTTCCTGCTACGGGGAGTGGCCTGGAATGAAATTCTACCTCAACGGGACTGTTAGGAGGAATAAATGAGTTCACGCAAGTGAAGTACTTCGCACATATTAAGCGTGCAATGAACCTTCACTTAGAACTGTTATTTTTAGGCTGTAATCCCAGTTCTTCTTACCCCCATTAAAGTAGGTATGGTGTTCAGTGGGTTGAGTGGACTTTCAGAGCCCAATAAACATACAGAATCGCAACCAAAAAAAATTATCTCCAAGAAAATTCTCTGTATCTTCAGTTTGAGAAGATAAACCATATTTCCTACATTATGAGACACTAGGGAACGTAAACATTTATCCTTTTTAGTTTGGTTCAAGGTCACTGCTGTCGTTTTAAAGCCTATAATTCCGACGCAGCCAGACCCTGCAGGAATCCTAGCAGCGTTTGCTGATTTGGCGCCCACCCATCACTGAGTGGAGGGTCGTGCAGGTGAGGGTCTTTTCAGAGAACCCCAACAAGTGAGATTTTATCACAGCACTGCTGACCCCCAAATTAACAAGACAGGGGCAGTTCTAGAAGCACTCCTTGGCTTCCATTAATAAAGGTTAGCTGTTACATTAGGCAGACCAGTATACTCTGGGGAGTAACTAGTATCTTATTAAGTTATAAATACATTTAATGGCTTCAGTACTGGTTTCTTATTTTGGAATACGAAGAAGAAAAAAAATAGAAGTCATAATCATTAGTCTAAGTATAATGCCGCTATTTTTTATAACGTATATTCACCTACAATACTGCTTATGAACTACCTTGTTCTTCTGGAGACCACATACTCTCTCAAAGGACCCTGTGACTCTTCTGTAATTGTAGCAGGCCACAAGAAAGTGGTAGATTTTAAAATCACATTACTGGTTTTGATTCAAACCAGTCAGACCAGTTCAGAGTAAGACTGAGCCTTCCTTCCCCACTCTCAGTCCCCTCTGGTTTCTCATTAAGGGGGGAAAAAAAAAGCCACCCATGCCCATCTCCATTCACTGATCTCTGAACAGAGCGCTGACCAAGCTTTCTTATAAAGAACACAAGACAGAGATGGAAGGGCACAGAGTTCTTAACTTTCGCTTTCTGCACGGAGAAAGATTATATTTAAAAATCATTTACCAAATAATAAATGACTGTTACATCGAGCTCGAGCTTACCTCATTTCCTGTTGCTGACCTGCTAGCTGGTCCATTGACTGTGGGCAAATTCTAGAGCTGTGTACCCTCCAAGAGGCCCGGGCATGGAGACTGTCTCAAGGAACCCTCCGGTGCTTTGGTGGGAAGCAGTCCCTGAATTGACTATGAGGAAATCTAAATAAACTGCACAGGTGTTATATGCTCCATCTGGGTTACACCCCTCACATCCCACCCCCCTTCTGTTCCCAAATACAAACGAGCCACTTCCATCTTTTGCTTTCTCCTGATAAGGAACACAGTGCCTCTCATCTTCACACCCCAGAGGTCTCCGCCCCTGCGGGAGCTGTGTGAGGAAGCCTGCTCCCCAGGCCGGCTGGACTGCTGGTAACCCGGGGCCTCGGCGGGGGCCGGGGGGCCACCATGCCGCAGGGCCCGAGCTGCTGGCTCTTGGTCAGCACTGCCAGGCCCCACCTCAGAAAAGGCTAGAAATGGTTCTTCTGGACTTCTTCCCACACAGAGAATGGCTAAGCTAGCTGAGGCAATCTGCAGTTGGCTTTAAAATCAGCAATGGGGAGGGGAAAAGAAACCTCACAACAAACAGTGGTAACAGAAGGTTTGTGTGGGAAGACGGTTAAGTTTGGTCTAAAACAAGCAGTGTCTCTGGTAATGAGCTGTTGTTAGGAAATACGTGGGCCCCCTCAGGGCCTGCAGCACTTTTAAAGAGCACGGTTGCTGTTTCTTGAGGGTTTTTTCGGGGGGAGGAGTGGGGGCAGGCACAGCGAGGTGAGGGGGAGACCCGACACGGGGCCATTCCGGAGCACTGAAAAGCAGCGTCTCCAAGGGTCGCAGCTGAGAGTCCCAGCTCCCCTGCAGCCACCGCAGGTCTACCTGCTCTCGGGCACAACAGGCTCACGTGTGCAATGAGCGCACCTACAGAATCAGCCAGGGTCTCGGTGTGAAACAGAGGGCACACTCAGCTGGGGTGCCTGAGTTTCATAAAGGGGCTATTTATAAAGGGTGTGGGCAGGGCTAGGGAACTTCTGTGAGGACAGCGAAGCTCTCCAGGGCCGGCAAAACAGGGAGTCAGGACCAATCCTCTGCTGGGGAGGACAAGGAGAGGGTGCGGTCCCCAAACCCTGAAGCTGTCTGGCAGGAGCTGTGGCCTTAGGCAGAGCCCAGCCGCTGTCAGCCCACACCTGGCAGGAAGGAGCCAGGGGAGTGAATTCACCGACTTCTCTAACCCACCAAGCTCCTTCCAGAGTAGCTCTGGTGTATCCGGACCAGAAGACGGGGCAGGTCTGCCGAGGCAGGCCTCCAGAGCGAAGCACAGAGGAAGGAGGGGATCTGGAGAAGCCAACAAAATATCTAGCACACCTAGATTCCTGATAGAGCTGGTGGGGGTTTAAATACGATAGATAATCCATAAATTCGGGACATGGCAAATGCTCACTCACTACCCATTTGGTCAGACTATCTAACCATTTGGTATTTACTTATCAAAAGGCTACAATGTAACTTTTATTCTCAGGGGGCAAAAGCCAGAATGGAAACAAAGACATGCGGTCATATAACCAGAGTGAAAAACAAAACTTTTACAAAGTTGACGGATAACATTTATTAAAACATGTCATACAAAAGGGCATGGTCTCTTCTATAAGAAGAAAATATTAAACAGTAACATTCAATTAAGTAAAACCATGCTGTACACTGAAGACAGCAATATATAAAGACAAAACTATTCAACTTTTGCAACACAGGCATAACAATTCACAAAATATCAATAAGATATGCACCTAATGATAATCTGTTTATCATCAAATGGTTTTGTGGTCTAAGAGTCACCTGACTTGCATAAATAATTTTCTGGAAGAAACATTGGGAACCTCATAAAAGGAAAGAAGGCAGCAGCAACTGACATTATGACACAGGCTTCAAGCAACACTAAAAAAAAAAAAAAAAAAAAAAAAAAAAAAGTCACATTTGCAAAATGTGTTCCAGCATCTTCCCATTGGGCACTATCAGTAGAGATTAGAAATAAGAAACATGTACCTTTAAATATATAAGTAGCAAAGAAAAAACCCAAACAAATGAACCCTGGTTTTACTCAATAAAGTTAGTGACCCATGAAAGCAATTAAATCACAACATTAGTGTGGCACAGACAGGGGCTGGGGAAGGGGGTAAATATGCTGCATGGTTTCCAGCATTCCTAAATGAGACCTTTACAAAGACCAACAGCTGGATCTGGTGGGATGGAGCCCTCCCCACCCTCACGCGGGAGGCTGCAGCAAATCCCCCCCTAGGACAAACACAACTGGGCCGCTTCTGCTCTGTTCCCCGCCCATGTCACTTCAGCAGCAGTTTGGGGACGCGCCTGCCTCCACAGGAAGAGGGCGCTGAGACTAAGCAGCTCTCCCAAACAGCTAGAAGCCAGCGCCGGGTCAGTTTAGCTCAGCAAATGGCCACTAGAATGGAGAAGCCCCTTTCGGGCAGACTCTTCGAAAGCTGTGGCCTACAGAAGGGATTAGAGGAAGGCGAGATCTAGAAATCAGAATCAACAGACTGGGGGCTCGGGAGAGCCCGACGGTAACCCTCAACACACATGAGGAAAGGCTCCAGCAGTCCTTCCTTAGACAGTGATCCCTACTTGGCCAGGTGGATTGCTGTAATGTGTAGATCTAAAATTAAAGGTATGGTATAAATACTAATATTAAATACCACTGGTGGTGCCTTGAAGCCCTTTCCCACTGGGATCGGAGAAGAACCACAGTTAAGACTCAAAGTAGGGGACAAATACTTGGTTGTAGGCCATTGACACGATCCCTGAAAGACTGTTTGGAAAATGTTACCCACAACTATCCAAACTCATTTGGAAGGATAAAGATTTTCTAAAGCTGTACTGAGGCTATGGAGAGAGACTATCCAACCCAGAGTGGGCAGGAGAAAAAAGGTAGTAATCCAGTACGATCTCCTAATCCTAAAAAGCAAAGTTTATAAAAATTCACTTTCACTATCCAAACTAAGGCAATCTCTTTCCCCCGCCTCTCTGAACATGGCCAGCATTTCAGATGCCCAACCACCTTGCAGGGTCTGGCTGACCCAATTAGCAACCCAAATTTTAAAGGAAACCCCAACGACCATAAACAACTTAAAAACAGCAGATGTGAGGAACTTACACTTTAAATTCTATACTTAGCTGATGTACATCTAAGGATTTCAATAAAAGACACCTTTCTTCACAACACATGAGATAAGTCCCAGCACAACTGACTACTTCCCAAACTGCCACCCAAGGGCTGCCCACCATTCCTGGCTAAACAAGAGTTCTTCAACATTACTCATAACAAAGGTGTTGTGCTAATTTCAGCATAACTGAAGAACCATGATTTTTCTGGAATATTTTTATTTTACCTCTCAGACTCTTCTCCCCAAATGTCCCAATGCTCATTTGAATACAATCTTTAATGGGAAACAGCACATCGAATCTTCCAAATCATTAGAAAATGACTTGCTAACATCGTGGGAGAGGGTGATCAGCTTTTGGCAGAACAAAATGGCTTCACTGCCTTGGTACTAAAATCAGTAGGAATAAAAAAACAATTTCTTCTCACACATAATGGCTAGGATCAACCCTAAAACCCATTGGCTTCTAATACGAAAAAAAAAAAGAGAAGGAGCAATTGAACTCTGCTTGCACAGTCACCTCTATACACATCTGTCAGGTATACAGAGAAAGGACTGTAACCATGAAGTTTCGACACGAAGAGAATATTAATGTGGCAAACAACCAAGAGGTAATATCTAGTTTCTACGTTAAAAAAATCAATATATATATATATTTATAATAAAGTTTTAAATACAAAGTGCTTTTTATATATCGAGAATGATACAGTGTTAATGAACAGATCCCTGTTTTGTAATGTTGATTACAAGAGTTAACTGGTAAGTAAGTACTTTCTTTCCCCTTTCCAGACAACGTTCAACAAGTAAATGCCTTTGTGGTTGGAGCTTGAGGACTGGAGGCCATTGCCAGCAATGTCTATCACATTAGAGCAAAGCCAAACTTTTAAAACAAAATTTCACCTCAAATCCAGGAAAAGTTATTTTTATTTTAAGGAAAAATGTTTCCACTTGGAAGTAAAAGACCAGTAATTTGTGGAAAAGCGGACATAATAGTAGCACCCTGTCCTACCCTGGTGAGACCTTCAGGTACCTGACGCAGCTTGAAAGCATCCTGAATAGAGGCTTCCTTTTTAACCTAAAACATCTGCCCGAGCTGCAGGAAAGGTCCAAGAACAGCTGCTTTTCTTGCTGGTTTCTGGTGCGTACAGCTATGTGGACTTGTAAATTTATGCAGCTTTACCTAGAATTTGGGAACATGAATCTGTAGACTACCTTCTAAATTTAGGATTCCTTCTTTCCCCCTTTGAAAACACATTCCAGCACTCCTAAAGAACTGGCAGCATCAGCTCAGTGTGCCCCTCTAAGACCACCTCCCCCAGCAGTGTATTTTCAAGACTCCTGTCGCTTGGGCAGTTGTTTTTCTCTGCCGCTACTCAGCAACCCTGACAGCTGGGAGTGTCACCACAGCCCTCCATAAACTTCCACGCACAGGTAACGCTCAGCCATGACGTCTGGCTCGTTCCCACTAACTGACCTCCTCAGGAAGCATCATAATCTGAGAGAGAAATGGCTGCAGCAGCCAATGGTACCATGGTCAGAGTCAAAGCAGGCTAGACGCCTACTAGCCACAGAGCAGATCCCACTGTGTGGATGCTATAATTAAACAGGATTTGGGACAGCAAACCAATTAGAAATACCTATCTCTGGCACCCTAGAGAATTACAATTAGATACAACTGTCCGAACTAAATGTTAGTACTAAAATACAAAACTTTGCCTTATCAAGAGTCTGAAACACATCGTGACAGTGGCTTCTTAACAGAAATTGAAGCTTGTACCGTAAGTTATTTGTGTCATGCTTAGAACGTCACCCTCTTAGCATCTCCATAGTTTTTAGGTAAAATACCCTTTAGAGAGAACAAAACCAGAGAAGAGAGCTCTGTTAACCACTTTTGCATCCTAGGAATCACATTATTTGTAGCTTTTACATTAAGTAGCATTTCATTCAGTGAGGCAGCTACCCAAACAAATCCACGTTACCTAAGTTATCTATGGTGAGAGCTAAATAAAATTCCAACATGACCTTGTAATAAGTGATCAAAATTTGCTGCCACCTGAAACAGAACTGGTAGGCTGGAGTCCAGTTCCAAGTGCAGGTGTCTCTATCACCAAGTCCACCTGCCTCAATCACAACAACGGGTCTGAAGTTTTACCTCGCCAGCTGGGAGGTGGGTTCACTTCTCCCCATTACCCACTCCAGGCCTGGACAGGAACATACAAATTTGAGGAATTAGATTTTTAAATTGGCCTACTTAGAGCTGGTCTTTCAGAAATATCTTCCATTTTTTTTAAGCTTCTCTCATAATAGCAAGTAGCACGCATCATCTGTGCCCAGATTTGCATAATTACCATAGTTTATTTTTGTGCCTGCCACTCAAGGGCCAGATCCTATTTTTAGTTAGCCTCAGTCGTATTCTGCTCAGCCTTTGCAGCTTCGTAGGACTTGGTACAAGAAGTCACATGCCTGTGGAAACTGTCCCTCCACATAAATCTCTTTGCACAGATATTACACTCATACGGCTTGATGCCTGTATGAATTTTCATGTGGCCCACGAGATGATGCTTCATTTTGAATTTCTTACCACAGACACCACAGCCATAAGGCCGAAGACCGAGGTGCATGCTCATGTGTCGATCTCTCTGACTCTTGTGAGTGAAACTTTTCCCACACTGACAAGGATACAGCTTGTCGGTGGCTGAGAATCCTAAATGGGAAGCTTCTTCTTTAATCCCTGTTACCATTTCAATATTCTCATTGTAGCCTGATGCTAGGGCCGTCTCCTGTCTGTGCCCAATAAGATTCCCATCTGACCTCTCTCCAGAAAACTCTTCCATGGAAGAGCCATAGAAATCCACCTGCTCATCATAATTGCTTTCGTCAGCCTGTTCGTCAAACTCCGCTTCCACTTTTTTTTCCCCGATGTGAAAGTCTTCCTCTACTCCCGAAGGCTGGACCGAGTGCTCCGTCTGCATGGCACTGATGGACTCAGTGACCTGGTGCTCATCATAGGGGGCATGCACACCCATGCCCTCACATGCCTGTTCAAGGCGCTCCGGCTTCACGTGGATCCAGCGTTTGTGAGCCATTATGCTGGGCTTGCTGTACATGGGCCGGGTGTAGTGGAACTCGGCACTGTCGCTGGCCCCCTCCTCCCCATCCTGGCTTGCCATTTCCGTGCTCAGCCGGTCGTGCTCTGTGGACGAGTTGCTGGGAAGGTATTCCTGCTCGGTGAGCTGAGATGACAGCTCGTCTTTGGTGCTCTCCTCTTCATTCTCTCCATCCCTCAGTTCCTGGGCTTTGGGGAAATCAGCATGGCCCCCGGAGCCCAGCTCAAAGCTCTCTACCAGGCCATTATAACTACTGCTACTTGGAGACTGGTGGTCACTGCCATGATTTAGCTTCTGACAAAGGACTGTAGGGTTTCCCTCTAAAACCTCAGTGCATTTGTCTACCACATGCCACATCTGGAGGAAGCTCGCTGCTGTTAAGTAACTAACAATTTCTGGAGCAGGCATGACTAGACGTCCCGTATAACTAGATAAGAGAATGTTCTCAAATACTCTTGGGTTCATCACATCAGGTAAAACAATTCTCCTGCTGTTTTTCAGGAGTACCTGGTCACAAAAGTAGGGTGAACTGGCAGCAAGAACAGCTTTGTGTGCCCGGAAAATGTGGCCTTGGACAACAATGGAGACATCACATAATTGTCCTTGCTGGCGCTGCTGGTTCAGTTTCTGCAGAATTGTGCTGGAAAAATCAGGAAATTCTACTCGAAAAGAGTTTGTTCCAGGCTCCATTTCATCACAAATCTTGTTCAGTGCTACAAGAGAAAGAAAAATTAGTACCAATTCCAGCCCAAAGAGAAACTTACTGATCACCAAGGAAACTAAGACAAGTTCCACAGTTCCATCAAGTCCCCTGGCCTGTGGGCACTAGTGGGTGGAGCACTCATCCCCCAGAGCAAGGCTTGCAGGTGTGAGTACGCCAAAAACAGGAACCGCCCACCACCTTCATGGTTTTAACTCCCGATTTTGCCTATATCTGTGAGAGAATGGAAGCCACAAGGACGTGATCTGTAAGTTATACAAATCTCCTAAGTAAAGCAAAGTAAATATTTCTACTCCAAACAAACATGGTACCTATCCAAACAACAGAATTTTTAAGAGACCTCAAATTCGATCCACATTTGCCAAGTTAGGGTGAGGAAGTAAGGATGGAATTGTGAGAAGGAAAAACTGTAACTTCTGAGACAAGAATGAATTCAGCAACTGTAAGGAAAGGCAAGACCATTAGGCTATACACCAGCGTGGGAGTGATGGGGAAAAGGGCTCAAGTGGCCAGAATAATCTTGCCGTTGGTCCTTCAGCACCACAGGGGCAAACTCACCGAAGCCCCAAACTGTGTGTTTCTCTGGTGGCCATCAAAATTTTAGCCCTTTAGGAGCTTCTGATGTGAAGCAGAATGAAGTGGGAAGGCAAGGTATTCCTTCTACCTGGTGGTCTCCAAGTTGTTTATAGACCAAAGAGCATAGTAAATATTGTCCCTGTTACTCAATGAACTCAATCCAAAGATAAAGCTATAACAAAGAATAAAGGATTGCCTGTGTTGTTACTGTAAATATATTTTGTGGGGTAGTCAAGCATTAGAGAAACTTTCAAACAGCAACAATCAATAAGATAAACTCCGTTTGAGATCCTGTTCACACACCATAATTCCATAGTAAATTAAAATAAGCCAATATACCTGAGAGATGTATTGGCGCAGTCACCTGGCTCTAATACTATATCCAAATGTTGTTAAATACCAGATTTTCAAGTATGAGATTAAAAAAACAAACAAGCCCAAAGACTGAAAGTCATCTTTGAGAGATAGGAAGAAAGACCAAGAAAAGAAACTAATGTTTCTTCAGTAATTACTATATAGCAGGGACTGTACACTTTTTTTCACTTAATCTTTATAATGACTGCAAATGCAGAGACTGATATTCTCAAGTCCAGCTATTTCAAGTAACTTTCCCTAGGTTAAAATAAGAGCTAATTTTTATTCAACTGGGATTTGATTGTAGGTCTATGACTTCAAAGCCTATGCTATTTTCCCTATACCATCATTCTTCCTTTTCTAGGAAGATGCCAAAATACCAGCTTACTCGTTATTAAATTTTAGACGTAGATAGTGTTTTTAGAAAGAAGTATTAATTTATGGCTATACCTCTTAAAACATTTCATAATAATTTAAAGCAAAAATAGGCCAGGAAATAAACTATTCAGGTATTTGCAATTTCAAAAAAAGTAGTAGTATATAAACATAAGACTTAGAAGTATGAAAATTCTGAGAACTATATCTGGGTATACAGAGATTCTCTGCTAGATCACAGCACTGTAGAATTTGGGTTATGGCTATTAAAAAAAAAGGAGGGGATAATACACACATGTAAAGGCATTTACAGAAACTTGTTTAAAAAACAAAAATGTTCACCATTTATTCCTATTCCCCCCAAGAAAATCACCATTAACAAACTCATGTATTTCTAGAAACTTCTATGTGGGTATATCAGAATAAATCATAGATAGCCTTTACAAATCCTTACCCAAATGGATTCATTACCTACATTTAGCTTTAGTCACCTAATAGATCTTGGAGAACTTCTAACATGGTATAGACTGACTGTGTCCCCCCCAAATTCATGTTTTCACCTATTCCCTCAATGTGATAGCATTTGGAGGAGGGTTTTTAGGTGGTGGTGAGGTCACGAGGGCAGAGTCCTCATGAATGCAATTAGTGCTGTTATAACAAAGACACAGGCACCTGGCTGGCTCAGCTGGTAAGAGTATGTGACTCAATCTCAGGGTAGAATTGAGTTTGAGCCCCACACTGAGTGTAGAGTTTAATACAAACATTAAAAAATTATCTCCCTCTGACTTTCTCCCCTCTCATTCTCAGTCTCTCTCTCTAATAAATAAATAAATAAAATCTTTAAAAAAAAAAAATTAAGGGGGTGCCTGGGTAGCTCAGTGGGTTAAAGCCTGTGCCTTCAGCTCAGGTCATGATCTCAGGGTCCTGGGATCGAGCCCCGCATCGGGCTCTCTGCTCAGCAGAGAGCCTGCTACCCCCTCTCTCTGCCTGCCTCTCTGCCTACTTGTGATCTCTCTCTCTCTCTCTCTCTCTGTCAAGTAAATAAATAAAATCTTTAAAAAAAAAAATTAAGAGAGACACAGAGACTACTTTGTCCTTTTGGCCATGTGAAGACATGTGGAAAAGACGAGCTATCTATGAACCACAGAGTGGGTCCTCTCTAGACAGAATCTGCAAGTGGTTTGACCTTGGACTTCTTAGCCTCCAGAACTCTGAGAAATAAATTTCTGTTGTTTATAAGTCACCCGGTCTATGGTATTTTGTTATAGTAGCCCAAATGAACTAATATACCATATTAGCACAGAAAGAACTAATTCAGTTCTGTTTAATGACTATATAGCTCCTGCTATATATCTTATACATTAATTTAAGCAGCTCTCTTCTTATAGAATTTCAATTGTCTGGGCTTTTGAAATTAAGAGCAATGCTATTATAATATACACAATATAATTATACATTTGTGCATAACTATCATAGCATATCTTTGGAAATATCTATAAGGTAATCTCTACCAATGGAATTGTTGGGTCAAGGGGCTGTGGATTTGACATTCTGATGTGTATTACAAAGCTACTTTCCAGAAATTGTGCCAAGATACACTCCTACCAACAGTGAACAACAAGGTGTACTCCTCTACAACTCTTAACAACACTAGATATTATCAAACCAGGAAAAAAAGTTTGCAAATCTCCTAAGTGAATAATCCATGACTCATTGTTGTTTTGATCAGCATTTCTTTAATTATAAATGAGAATGATATTCTTTATTCATGTTTACTGGTCATTTGTTTTTCCTATAAATTATCAGTCATATCCTTGCTCAAATAAATTGGGCAATTCATCTTGCTGATTTGTAGTTTTTTAATAAACACATGAAATTAACTTTGAAAAGTATACAAATTACCCAACTCTTGCTTTTATGGCTCCAGGGTTTTGTATTAGACATAGAAAGGGATTCCCAACTCCAAGATTATTTCTAAAAAGTAAAAAGAATTATTTAGTTTTTTCCCCCTGTTACCATTTTTTAAGAAAAGCATTTAAATGTTTAATACACAAAGAGTCTGTTTTGGCATAAGGAGTAAGGCTAGGATTCCAGCCCTTTTCCCTCCAAAATGTCTAGCCTATTTTTCCAACACTGTTATTGAATACTAATTTTTTCCTCAAGATTTCAAGTATCTTTTCTTTTGTGGAATCTTAAGTGACTGAGAACAAGACTTTAAAAAACAATTCTACAAAAGTAAATGTCATAAGTGATATTAAAGGAAGTGGTGGAATAGGAAGGTCTAGGGATCAGTCCCTCTACCAAAACAACCAGTAAGCTGTTGAATAATCAGAATCAACTATTTCAGAACTCTGGAATCTAATCAGGCACTTGTAGCAACCAAGACAATGCTGGCTGAAGGGAGAGGCTGTTGAACCTCATTAAGAGAGCTGTATGCACAAACCAACTATAATCCCCATTCCTCACCCCTGCGCCAGCCTGTGGGACAGTGGCCCACATTCCTGAAGTGGCTGGCTCATACCAGGGAGAACAAGGAGGATTACATCCTTCAAAAGCTGGGGGAGGGACGGGTGCCTTCTGGTCAATATGGTGGATCCATATAGCTTTGTTTTGGCCCGATCAAGCAGCAGTGGCTTCCCCAGCAGCATCGATCATAAATTTTTTTCCTTTTTTTTCTTTTTTTAAGATTTTATTTATTTATTTGACACACAGAGAGAGATCCCAAGTAGGCAGAGAGGCAGGCAGAGAGAGAGGGGGAAGCAGGCTCCCCACTGAGCAGAGAGCCCGACACATGGGGCTTGATCCCAGGACCCTGAGACCATGACCCAACCCACTGAGCCACCCAGGCGCCCCATAAATTTTTTTTCAACTGTAAGATTTTGAAAAGACAAACACACTCCCCTGCCCATCCACCCCCTGGACCTGGGTCCAAGTATTTAAGGAAGTCTGTCAGGTCACAGGCTGACCACATAATAAAGCAACAGAAACTTCAGTGACTACATGCAATAAGGGATATAGACTTTGCAAAATCGTTTGGAAAAACTGTCATGCAAAAAGACAACTTCAGCCCTCAACAAGTAACAAAAGAAATCCCACAGGATGGGAAGAATCTGATTTCAAGAGTTAACCATATTAGAATACATAAAACGTTCAAGCTCTAAACCAAAAACTACAAAGTATACAAAGAAAAAGGAAAATAGGTGCATTCACAAGAAAAAGAATATTAGAAACTATCCCTGAGGAATTCCAGACATTGGAATTACTAGCCTAAGTTGTTAAATCATCTGCCTTGTATGTGCTCAAATTGGTTTAAAAAACAAAAACAAAAACAAAGACAAAGACAACCCCCCAAAACCCCACTATGGACAAAAAAAACTAAAGGAAATCAGGAGAAAAATGTCAGTAAGGACACAGAAATTATACAAATTCTGGAGCCAAGAAGAATAATAGCTGTGTTGTGGGCTGCACTGTATCCCTTCAAAATTCATGTTGAAGCCCTGACTCCCCAAGTACCCTAGAATGTGACTGTTTTGAAACTAAGGCCCTTAAAGAGGCGATTAAAATAGGGTTGGTTAGGGTGAACCCTAATCCAATCTGACTAGTATTACTGTAAGAAATGAAATTTGGATACACAGAGAAACATGTGAGGCATGCACAATGTGAAGATACAGAGAAAAGATGGCCATCTGCAAGCCGAGAAGAAAGGCCTCAGGAGAAACCAAATCTACCAACAACGTGATCTTGGTCTTTTAGCCTCTGGAATTGTGAAAAAACAAATTCCCGTTATTTAAACCATCTGGTTTGTCGCGTTTTGTTTGAAAAACATGGGAAACAAATACAAGTTGAAATAAAAAAATCCACAAGAGAAGTTCAATGGCAAATTTAAATAGGCAAAAGAAAAAAAAATCAGCAAACTCAAGGATAAAGCAATTGCAATTATCCAGTCGGAGGGATGGAAAGAAAAATGAAGAGAAATGAGCACAATCTGAGGTACCTGTGGGACACCATCAAATGTACCAACATGCACACCATGGGAGTCTCCAAAGAAAGAAAAGGTAGAAACAGTATTAAAAGAAATATTGGAAGAAAACTTCCCAAATTTGATAAAAGACAAACTCATACATCCAAGAAGCTCAAAAAACTCCCAAGTAGGGTAAAATTAAAGAGATCCACATTAGACATATTAGAAATTAAATAGCAGAAAGTCCAAGGGACTTGAGAGCAGCAAGAAAGAAGTGACTCATCACATAAAAAAGGATCTTTAATAAGATTCACAGCTAATTTTTCATCAAAGACTGTGGATGGGGCGTCTGGGTGGCTCAGTGGGTTAAAGCCTCTGCCTTCGGCTCAGATCATGATCTCAGGGTCCTGGGATCGAGCCCCACATCGGGCTCTCTGCTCAGCAGGGAGCCTGCTTCCCCCCCCCTCTCTACCTGCCTCTCTGCCTACTTGTGATCTCTCTCTCTGTCAAATAAATAAATAAAATCTTAAAAAAAAAAAAGAAGAAGACTGTGGAGGCCAGAGGGCAGTGGTATGACATTTAAAGTGCTAGAAGAAAAAACTGTCAACTTATAATTTTCTATCTGGCAAAACTATCATTTCTTTAGGAGAAATTAAGATAGTCCCACATAAACAAAAGCTAAGTGCATTCATTACTAGTAGACCTCCTCTACCAGAAATGATAAAAAGAGATCCTTCAGGCTGAGATAAAAGACTCCTAGGTAGTAATTCCAAGGCACGTGAAGGAATAAAGACCACTGATAAAGATTAATCACATAAATGTAAAAGCTGTTATTATTCTTTTGACTTATAATTCCTTTTTTCCTGTATGCTTTAAAAAACAAATGCATAAAACAATACTTACAATAAATCTATGTCAATAGACAACATATGAAAATGTAATCCATGACAATAACAACATGAAGGGGGAGGGATGGATATGTAAGGAACAGAGTGTGTACTACTGAAACTAAGTTTGGGGGTGCCTGGATGGCTCAGTTAGTTAAGCATCCAACTTTGATTTCGGCTCAGGTCATGATCTTAGGGTCCTGGGTGTGCTTAAGATTCGCTCTCTTCCTCTCTCCATCTCCCCACCTCTACTCAAGTGCACACGTGGATTCTGTTCAAAAAAAAAAGGAACTAAGTTTGAATGAATTAGTCAAACTAGGTTGCTGCTAAGTTTAAGACGTTAATTGTAAACCTCAATGTAATTACTAAGAATATTCGTGAAAAGGAAAGAAGAAAATCAAAATGGCATACCAAAAGAAGAGTAAATAAATGTTTTTTTTTTTTTAGCAGTTTTTAAAAGGTAGTAATGGAGGAATTGTGGAACAAAAAGCATACAAGATATACAGAAAACAGCTAAATGATAGAAGTAAATCCTTCCTTATCAGTATGTATGTATGTATGTATGTATGTATGTATTTTTAAAAGATTTTATTTATTTATTTGACAGAGAAACAGTGAGAGAGGCAACACAAGCAGGAGGAGTGAGAAAGGGAGAAGCAGGCTTCCCGCCAAGCATGAAGCCCAATACAGGGCTCCATCTAAGGACCCCAGGATCATGACCTGAGTCAAAGGTAGACGCTTAAGACTGAGACACCCAGGCACCACCCCCCCCCCCCCCGCCCCTTATCAGTATTTAAATGTAAATAGATTACTCTCCCCAATTAAAAGGTGGAAATTGGCAGAATGGATTAAAAAACATGATTTATTTATATCTTGTCTATAAGAGACATGTAAAATGAGAGAAAAGAGTATTTCATGCAAAGAGTAAACAAAAAGAGCTGGAGTGGCTATATTGTTATCAGACAAAATAGACTTTAATTCAAAAGGTTACAAGAACAAAGGACATTATATATTGAAAAAAGGTTCAATCTATCAAGATGATATAACAACCATAAACATATATGTACCCAACAAGAGAAATATATATGTGACAAAATATATGAAGCAAAAATGGGCAAAACTGAATAGAGAAACAGACCAATCTACAACACCAGGTGCTGACTCCAATTCTTCACTTTCAATAATAGAAAAAAACCACTTAGGATCTATAAGGAAATAGAGGACTTAGCATTACAACAAATCAATGACACCTAAAAGAATACAGAATATAAAAAGTAATAAAGCTCTGATACGTGCTACAACATAAACACTGAAAACATTATGCTAAATCATGCTAAGCGTTAACTTTAAAGAAGCCAGACACAAAAGGACACATGTCGTATAATTCCACTTATGCGAAATATCTACAATAAGCAAAATCAGAGACAAAAAAGTACATTAGAGGTTATCATGGGCTCAAGGGAATTATAAATGGGAGTTATTACTTAATGGTTTCTGTTTGAAACCATTTTTTTCTGTTTGAAAAAAATTTGTGAAAAAATTGGGGTATTAAAAAGTGGTGTTTGCATAATATTATTAGTGTAATTAATGCCACTTAAAAATGGTTAAAATGGTAAACTGAGTAATATATGTATTTTTAACCACATGTTAAAAAAATACGAAACTGAGGGAAAAAGTCACATAACTTTCAACTATGTCAAAGTGGTAATGGTCCTTATAATTTAAAAGTATCTGACTTCTGGGGTGCCTGGCTGGGTCAGTTGGTGGAGCATATGAATGTGACTTCTGATCTTCAGGTTGTGAGTTCGAGCCCCATGCTGGGTGTAGAGGTTAAAAATACTTTAGAAAAATATAAGGGGCGCCTGGGCGGCTCAGCGCCTTAAAGCCTCTGCCTTCGGCTCAGGTCATGATCTCAGGGTCCTGGGATCAAGCCCTGCATCGGGCTCTCTGCTCAGCAGGGAGCCTGCTTCCCCCCCCTTTCTCTGCCTGCCTCTCTGCCTACTTGTGATCTCTCTGTGTCAAATAAATAAATAAAATTCTTAAAATATATATATAAATAAAATACAAGCATCCGACCTCTGCCCTTAACTCTGGGTGAGTGTGGTATTTCTACATATTCCCTGATCTTACTAACATGAAAAGCCTGAACCTCTCCTTCAGGTTTTCCTGCTATATAAACCTATTTATAAGATCACAAGCAGTTGTTATCTGTTAATAGTTAAAG
This sequence comes from Nasua narica, assembly GCA_028533885.1. Lineage (NCBI taxonomy): Eukaryota > Metazoa > Chordata > Mammalia > Carnivora > Procyonidae > Nasua > Nasua narica. The sequence goes on along the minus strand of CM052813.1, from coordinate 73,605,189 downwards.
CATAGTTAATAGTATAGCTGCTGTTTCAATTTTTAAAACAATTTTCACAGAAGTAATTAACTCACTACAATAAACAAATAAACAAGTATACCACCATAAAATAGTATATGCAAAGTACTGTGGGGGAATTTCTAAAATGATCAAGGAATCTCACTGTCCAGAGTTTATAATCTGATAGGGGAGATTGAAGAAAAATGCATACAACCCTGTTATTCAAGGCAAAGCATGATAAGAGCACGGCAGAATTATAAACTCAAGAGAAATTCAGAGGAGGGGACCTGGTATACCTACAGTCATATATCCTTTCGCAATAAATTTAGTATCACCAGAATAAGAGGGAAGACTTGAGAGCAATATATAATTCTTCCCATCTACCATATCCTAATGAAAATAATCCAGGAAAAATGAAAAATTGGCCTTAGTCCTGGAAACTAGTGACCAGAGTTACCTGGTTAAACTTTAATTAAGGACAGAGTTGAGATGGGGCCAGACTGAAAAGAGACATTACCCCTGCAACTCCACCTACTACCTCAGACAATCCTGATACAGTAGCACCAATCCTGAGAGAAGAACACTAATGCCTGTTCATTCAGAAGGTCCATCCATGGCTAACATCCCAGAATGCACTATGGGAAAGGTCCTGCAGATTAGCAACATTCATAGCTGGCTATATTGGAATACCAAAGGTTGCACAGTGTCTTGGCAGAAATTTTTTAAACCTGACATGAGAGGGTGGGGCTCAGCAGCAGCCCCAGGAAGGAGACAGAGATATTTGCCAGCTGGGCCAAAGAGACTAAAGTAAAGTAGGTCCCTGGGTGCTCAGTCCGTTGAGCATCTTGCCTTCAGCTAGGGGCGTGATCTCAGAGTCCCGGGACCAAGCCCCGTGTCTGGCTCTCTGTTCAGTGGGTAGTCTGCTTCTCCCTCTCACTTTCCCTTTTGTGCGCGCGCTTTCTCAAATAAATAAAATCTTAAAAAACAAACAATTTCACTAACACAAGAGAGTGCATAGAGCTCAAGCTCTCCTAAGAGTACCCAAGACCTAGCCTCTAGCCCCAGCCATTCAAGTTAACCCCTGGTGTCTGGATGATTCAGCCTGTCCTCCAACTAAAGAGCTAAGAGTTGATTCTAACAGCATTTGGGTATATGGTGAAAAAAAAAAACAAAAAAAAAAAAACAACCAAAAAACCCAAACAACCCACCCACAAAGGTGGAAATTTTTCAGAGCCAAGCAGAATGTTTCCCATTAAAGAATTAAAAACCTGATTGGTTTCATTCTGTAAGTACATGGGGTCTGTAAATACATTCTACAATAACAAAAAAGAAGAAAATAGTAAAGGATAAACAAAGAGCACAGTTTTGTTGTTGTTGTTTTTAAAGTAAGCCCTATGCCCAACATGGGCTTGAATTTAAGATCCCAAGATGAAGAGTCACAAGCCATACTGACTGAGCCACACACACACCCCTAAAGAGCACAGCTTAGGTAGCATTTTTATTTTTATTTATTTAATTTTTATTTTTAGTAGGCTCCATGCCCAGTGTGGAGCCCAATGTGGAGCTTGAATTTACAACCCTGAGATCAAGACCTGAGCTGAGACCAAGAATCAGACGCTTAACCAACTGAGCCACTGAGGTGCCCCTCTAGATAGCATTTTAATTTTTTAATTTTTATTTTAAAAGATATTTCATTTATTTATTTGACAGAGCGAGAAAGCATGTGTGCGTGCACGCACACGCACACACACACACACACACACACACAAGCAGGGGGAAAGGCAGAAGCAGAAGCAGACTCCCTGCTGATCCTGGGATCATGACTTGAACAGAAGGCAGATACTTCACCGAATGAACCACCCAGGTGTCCCTAGATAGCATTTTCAAAATGATGTTTCCACAAACTTATGAAAACATGGTCTTTGTAGAAAAAAAAAAAAGAGCTGATGACTTAAAGATAAGATGGAGAGAAACTAATAACAGAGCAGAAATGTAAATAGGCAATTAGGTACAGAACTGCAACAGTAGAAAATGGAATCAGTGATGTGGAAGGCACTCTGGGGGAACTTCTATCAGAATGCAGGAGGAGGATAAAAATATGAAAAAAGCAAGAGAGAAGAGAACGGGAGAAAAGGGAATAGAGATCCAACATATGGCTAGTTAGCATCCTCGAGACAAAGAATCTAATGTAGAAGGAGCAATCAAATGAAATATTTAATAGAAGAAAATTTCTGAGTGAAAAATCTTGAGTATTCAGAAGTCTTGCTTCAGTAGTGGTGGCAAATTAGCCCCAAACAAAATGCAGCTCTGGTCCTGTTAAACAGATCTTAAAAACAAGCCTCAAAAGGATCAAACTATTTAGAATATTTGCATAGTACAAAAATATCCAGAGCCCAAGAAAGTAAAATGCATGCCTGGCATCTACTGAAAAATCGCCAGATATGCAAAGAAGCAGGAAAATATAATCCATAATAAAGAAAGGAAAAAATCTGATCAATAGAAACAGACCCAGAGATGACAAATTTATATAACTGGTAGAAAATTCTGTATTCCATATGTTTAAGAAAATACAGGAACATTAAGCATAGTACATAAAACAGGGAAGCTATATATAAAAAAAAAACAAACCCAAATCAAACTTCCACAGAATAAACACAAATGAGCAGGGGCTCTTGGGTGGCTCAGTAAAGCCTCTGCCTTCGGCTCACGTCACGATCCCAGGGTCCTGGGATCAAGCCCAGCATTGGGCTCCCTGCTTGGCGGGAAATGGGTTTCTCCCTCTCCCACTCCCCCTGCTTATACTCCCTCTCTTGCTGTCTCTCTCTCTGTCAAATAAAAAATAAATAAACAAACAAATAAATAAAATCTTTAAAAAACAAAACACATAGGGGCGCCTGGGTGGCTCAGTGGGTTAAAGCCTCTGCCTTCCACTCAGGTAATGATCTCAGGGTCCTGGGATCGAGTCCCTCATCGGGCTCTCTGCTCAGCAGGGAGCCTGTTTCTTCCCTCCTCCCCCGCCTGTGCCTGCCTACTTGTGATCTCTGTCAAATAAAAAAATAAATACAAACAAAACACAAATAAGCAAACGCTGAGGAATAACAACATTGCAGAAAAAAAGATCAGTGAACCTGAAAACACAGCAACAGAAACAACCTAAAATAAAATGGGGGGGGGAGGACAAAAAAAAAGGAGAGGGGAAGGGGAAACGAAGTATCAGTGAACCTTGAGACAACTTCAAGACACCTAATTGGAGTCCCTGAAGGAGAAGAGGTAGAGGGTATAAAAACTGAAATTTATTTGAAGAAATAATAGTCAAAATTAGGATACAACAAACCCACACATCCAAGAACCTCAACAAATTCCAAATATAAGCATAAAGAAAATTTCACCAAGCTGTACCATAATCAAATCACTTCAAACCGGTAATAAGAAAACTTTTAAAAGCTGCAGGAGGAAAAAAAAGACCCATTTTGTACAAAGAACCAAGAATAAGAAAGGCTGCAAACTTCCCATCAGAAACAATGTCAGGAGACAGCAGACAATGCAAGACAGGTACCTTCAAAGTACTAAAAGAAAAAAACCTGTCACAACCTATATTCTATACCCAATCAAAATTGCTTTCAAAATAAAGGCAAAATACTTGTTCAGATACTGAAAAGATAATGGAATTCTTCACCAAAAAGGACAAAAGTCAAAAGAATGGGTTTATGAACACAACAGTAAGCCAAGCAACAATTATTAATATCAAAGTAAGAGTCAATGTAAAAAGTACCAAACAGGACAAAAGCTTATTGTTCTTATTTTTTTACAAGTTTATTGTTAGTTGATGAATTCCATAATTCACATTGAGAGTTATCTTGCAAACTATGTGTAAATATAATATAGTCTTCAGGAAACAAGAGCCACGGAAACAAGAGAGACAGAAACATAACTGTATTGTAAGAAATATAATTTTCCCTCTTTTAATCCTTAAATCAGGTAGGCAAAGGATAACTGGGATGTAGAAACTTAACAGGTATCACTGGTAATGCTAATTCATTCTTTAAAAATTTTTTTAAAAAGATTTTATTTATTTGACAGAGAGAGATCACAAGTAGGCAGAGAAGCACGGTGAGGGGAAGCAGGCTCCCTCCTGAGCCGAGAGCCCCGATGCGGGGCTCAATCCCAGGACTCAGAGATCATGACCTGAGCCAAAGGCAGAGGCTTTAACCCAGTGAGCCACCAAGGTGCCCCGGAAATGCTAATTTACATGAAACATACAACCTCTACAGTCTACAAATAACACATCTTCAAGTTTTTATAGGACATTTATATATATATAAAAAAAGGGCGCACACACCAGAGCACATCTGATTACACAATGTAATAAATCAAGAAATACTAAAGAAAAAAAATGTTAAAAATCCCACCCAATAATTAAAGAAAATTCTTAATTCTAAAACAATGAAGAAACTAAAACTGGCATGTCAAATTCACAAAATTAGGAATAAGAAATGAACTATAACAACATTATAGAAACTTTAAGGCAGAAGACAATTCCACACTAAAAAGTTTTAAAATCCCATGGATAAAAAGTTTTCTAGAAAAATATAAATTATTTTCTTCCCAGACATGACCAGGGAAGAAAAAAATGTCTGAACAGATTACTGTGCAGAAATTACAAAACGGGGCGCCAGGGTGGCTCAGCGGGTTAAAGCCTCTGCCTTCGGTTCAGGTCATGATCTCAGGGTCCTGGGATGGAGCCCCACATCGGGCTCTGTGCTCAGTAGGGAGCCTGTTCCCCCCCTCTCTCTGCCTGCCTCTCTGCCTACTTGTGATTTCTCTCTCTCTGTCAAACAAATAAATGAAATCTTAAAAAAAAAAAGAAATTACAAAACAGTTCAAATGATTTCCAAAAGCAGACCAGGCCTAGAATAATTTATGGGAAAATTCTGTAAGCAAATTAATTCCTATGCTGTGTAAACTGTTTCAGAGGGGAATGAGGAGCAAGGAAATAATGGTAGGAGAAAACTTACAATTACTTTTATTTAAACTCTGGTATCAAAATTAGTCATGAAAAAACTGTAAGCCCACCTCACTTATTTATTTTTTTTAAAAATATTTTTAATGTTTTATTTATTTATTTGACAGAGAGAGAGAGAGATCACAAGTAGGCAGAGAGGCAGGCAGAGAGAGGGGTGAAGCAGGCTCCCTGCTGAGCAGAGAGCCCAACGCGGGGCGGGGCTCGATCCCAGAACCCTGGGATCACAACCCGAGCCGAGCCGAAGGCAGAGGCCTTAACCCGCTGAGCCACCAAGGGCCCCCCCACCTCACTTATTAACATAGAAAAATTATAAATCACATGGCATTCTGGTTTGTTTTCTTTAATCTCTTGTGGATCAAGTGCACTGTGAGTATGGCACAGTGAAGAAACTGAGTTCTTGTTCCCATCCCACTGAGGGCAAGGTCCTCACCCATGGTAAAACTACCACCAGAACCAGCTTGCAAGCTCTCTCTGAGCTCTCTTCCATTTGAGATCACTCCTGTGCTTCCTTCTACAAGTGACAGGGTGTGGTGGGTGATAAATCTGGGAAGGACTGCTGGGACTACCCTGCTAAAGGCACAGTCTGAACTTTAAATGTGGGCACTGGGGGCAGCACTGGAAACTTCTCAGTAATATGCTGTGAAATACGTTCAGGAAAGACAATCTGCTGATGCACTTAAAAGCAGGAATAAATCAGAAGTACAGGCTTAATTATAAGATTTCAGCAAGGGTGCCTGGGTGGCTTAGTCAGTTAAGTGTCTGCCTTTGGCTCGGGTCCTGATCCCAGAGTCCAGGGAGAGAGCCTCGGGTAGGACTCCCGGCTCCACCGGGAGTCTGCTTCTCCCTCTGCCCCTCACCCAGCTCTTGCTCACTCTCTCCCTCTCAAATAAACAATTAAAATCTTAAAATATACTAAAAAACTTTTAACTGCACATGAATTATATCTTAATAAAGCTGCTTGAAAAATAAAGTAATGCAAGGTAAACTAGTTACCTATACTGACTACGAAGTTTCCAAACTGGGTAACTAGGAAAATGTAATTATAGAGATAATAACAGCATCTACTATTCATTAAATGTGTGCATTGTACCAAAATCTGTACAAAAGCACTGTATGTATTTTATCTCATTAGTCCTCAAAATAACCCACCGGATAGGTATTTTTTATTCCTATTGTATAGAATAGGAAACAAAGACCTAAACTACTTGCTTAAGATCATATAACTAGTGGGTGGTGAAGTTGGAATTTAAATTCAAAATACTTGCTCAAGCCCAATATAGCCTGATGATAGTATGGAAGGTAAAGGTGAATACTATTTTCACAAAAAAACAACTGAAATAATCTATAATACATAACACATCTCTAAACTCCAGAGCAAATTATTTACCATCCTGAGACTTAATGAGGTACTAGCAATTTTATTTATCTTACACACAGTTAAGGAAAAACAACAACAACCCAACAGTAACAGTTCTAAAACATGCACACCTATCCCTGCTCATTCCTTCCATAGTTCATGGAGGCTCTCTGGCTTTTTTTAAAAGCAGGGAAAAACGGAAATATTGAAGAATCACCAAGCTCTAGATGATCGCCAAGATCTCTTCCAACTTTGATGAGTTTAACAGTAGCCTGTATTTATTAACAGCTAAAGAACAGTATGTCAAGTTTTATACATTATTTAAACACAATTACAAGTCTCAAAAACACAGACAGCAATATAATAGGGAAGCAGACCCATCAGTCTTGAAGCCTTCCAGAGATTTCTTAATCAGATCAGAGGGTAATTTGCATTCTTACTGTAGGGAGCGCATTTAAACACAGTAAAACCACTTTAGTAAATCTAAAGACTGGCACAAATATACAAAAAATACCAATACCCCATGCCTACCAAAATTCTTTATATTAGTCAAATGCTTTATAGTTCACGAAGCAGACTATGGAAACCTGGGTCTTGTAATACCCCTGAATCCTCATAGTCATTTTAAAAATGAGTAGACCGAAGCTCAGGAAGGTTAAAAGACCTGTCCAACGTCATATATCTCAGAAGTGGTAGGTCAGGATTCAAAACACTTTAATTTAAATCTACTATTTTTCTAAGTTAAAAAACTCACTCAGCAGAGAAGTTTCTCTTAAGTTAAATAATGTAAAGCAGTGACTGGTCTTAAAATATGCAAGAACTCCTCCCCAGAAGAGAAGTAAAAGAAACTCTGGTCTAGAGCAATTAAATACAACTACCTCATTATTTTTGCTGAAAAAGAAACCATTTCAGTAAAAAATTTAAAAACCTGTCTTTTTAGTAAGTTCATAGCTTACCTAATGCAAAGCTGTATTCCTGGGAAAAAGCCCCTTATGCCATGACCATCACAAAGCAGTATGGATGAACGAGGAAGAGAAACCCATTTCTCAATTTTGCTTCAAATTAAAATCACACTGACTTCTGAAAGAAAAAAAATTATGTTGAAAATGTAAAAGAGATGCTGGTGACATTTACCATGTCCATGTGCCTTGCTAATAAATACTACAGGTGTGTGAGCAGCAGAAAGAAAACTAATCAACACTGGTATTTTTGGTTATATTAACTTCTGTTCTGTACCTTCATTGCTTCTATATTGTATTTTTTATTTTTATTTATTTATTTATTTTTATTTTTAAAGATTTTATTTATTTATTTATTAGGAAAGAGAGAGAGTGAGAGAGAGAAGGTCAGAGTGAGAAGCGGACTCCCCATGGAGCTGGGAGCCCGATGTGGGACTCGATCCCGGGACTCCGGGATCATGACCTGAGCCGAAGGCAGTCGCTCAACCAACTGCGCCACCCAGGGGCCCTGTATTTTTTATTTTTTAAAAAAGATTTTTACTTATTTATTTGACAGAGAGAGCACAGCAGGGAGAGCAGCAGGCAGAGGGAGAAGGAGAAGCAGGCTCCCTGCTGAGCAAGGAGCCCAATGTGAGACTTGATCCCAGGACAGGACCATGACCTGAGCTTAAGGCAGATGCCTAACCTACTGAGCCACCCAGGCGCCCCCTGTGTTGTATTTTCTAAATAGGCTTTTAATTTTGAAAAAATTTTAGATTTACACAGAAGTTACAGAAAAGGCCAAGAGTTCTGTACACCCCTCAATCAGTTTTAATAACATCTTACATTACCATGGTACATTGGTTAAAAATAGAAAACCACACTGATCAATGTCTATGTGACTTTACAGAATTAAACTATTCTTTGGAAAAGTCGTTTCGTCTCCAGACCATTGCCAACCAGCACCCCTACAGGTTCTACTTGGAAGACTTTGGCTAAAGAACTTAGTAAAAATATTTTAGCATTTTCAAAAAAATAAGCTACCTACAGGATGAGGTTTGATTCTTGTCTCCCTTTAATTTGAAGCCACTGCTGATGTTTTACTTAAAACATGATTCATGGCAAACATTCCATTGTGGTAAACTCTGAGATTCAAAAGAGAAGGTATTGTTCTAACCACCAACTCCCCACTTATCAGTTATCCTGCCATTACATTACAATATAGCCAAGGAAATGGTTTCAAATGCACTCTCATATTCATTAGCATTTGGGGTAAGAAGCTCAACTCAAGAAAAGAGGAGGCAGAAACGCATTCAGCTTCAGGAAAATGATTAGCTACAAACCGACAAAATAAAGGAAAGTTTTTGCCCTCAACATGTTACAAATAAGACAAAAATCCTTCTATTCCAACTGTACATATAAGTAAGGTAAAAAGGAAAAGTTCATGAAAATGATACAGAGAACATTCAACTGATTTTAAGGGGCGTATTTTAAATTTTCTGCAATCAGGATGTGATGGCCAAGTGGAAATTTTAATGCTTGTCACTGCCTGAGACAATGATAGAGCATTCCTGAGAGCCTCATCAGTATTTCTGAAGACACAAAGGAGGACACAGTGGAAAAGTATGGACCCAACTCTGAACTGGAAAGTATTTAAAAGAGTAGGAATGTTAGAAGTTTGTAACAAACACTTTAACCAATTTATTTCACTTCTTTTTATTTAAGCTTTAGACTGATGTCATTTAAAAATATCTAAATAAGTCTAAAAATGTTTTCTCAATAAGAATTTTATAAGTCTAGGGGCGCCTGGGTGGCTCAGTGGGTTAAAGCCTCTGCCTTCGGCTCAGGTCATGATCTCAGGGTCCTGGGATCGAGCCCCGCATCAGGCTCTCTGCTCAGCGGGGAGCCTGCTTCCCCCTCTCTCTCTGCCTGCCTCTCT
>CM052813.1:73579541-73595441 GCA_028533885.1 Nasua narica | reverse complement strand
GCGAGCCCTGGAGGCTATCTTAGGTTAAGTGGATGGAGGAAAGGGAAGTAGGGAGCTGTGCAGGATTAAAAACCATGGGTAAGAAAAGGCAAGGATTTATCAAGCTACTTTGGTCTTAAGATGGTCTCCGGTTTGCCTGCCAGGAGGAGCTCCTGCACCCGGACACTTAGGTTGGGCGACACCTGTCAGAGTTGAGGCCAGACTGCAGGCTAGTCGCTGAGAATGTCACCAGTGCAGGAAGTTTCACGGGGTCATGAGTCACTTTTCATGGCTCAGAGGTCCGGGCAAGTCGGCCCCGCCCCGCCCAGACAAACCCAGTTAGGAGAGGCACAAACAAGACACAAAACTGGCAGAAACACAGATGGCCAAAGAGCAGGGCTGACAGGCAGGCCATGAATGAGAGTAAAGACTGAGAGGGAAACAAAGGGTCAAGAAACACAAGCAAAGTAGAGAGAGAAAAACAAAGTCCAGATAGAGATGGGCTCAAGAGAGATAAAATGGAGAGAAATACAAAGTTGACAGGGGCAGAGTTGAAAGGCAGAAAGGGCAGGTGACAACAGGTGACAGAGACCGCAACAGAGGTGAGACACTACTTAGAAGTAAACAGAGGCAGACACCAGTAAAGTCCGGGTGCAGCCCTTCTCCTGGCCTTGGCTCGAACCCGAGGCCGCCACGCCGCACCCACACGGCGCCCCCGAAAGGCCGGCGGACGTACCGGGGCGGGATCTCTAAGCGCTCCGGCCCGCCGAGGTCCGCCGCCATGGGGTGACCTTGGGCGAGACGCTGCCTCGGGGGCCTTGAGTTCGCGGTTCGCGTACCCGGCTGGCTGGAAACCCCAGGAGTCGGACAGGGGTGCCGGGACTCCAACCGCCAGAGCGCAGCTCAAGCATCCCAGTCTGCGGAACGGGCCTGCCGAGCCGGCGGCGCGCGCGCGCGGGGACCTGCAGAAAAGCCCTTAAATCTCTCCGGCTTCCCTCCCTGCCCTCTCGCTCCCTGTTGTCCCGACTCTGCCGTACCTGCTAACGGCTCCGCGCTCACAGTACCCGCCCGCCGGACACTTTCCGCCACCGGCGTCAGGCCCGTTCAAGCCGTCGCCGCCGCGACCGCCTCAGCCTGAGCCTCCCGCCCCCGGAAACACTTCCCGGTTCCGCCCCCCGAAACGCCAGTGCTTCCGGGGGTGCGTCAGAGAGAAAGCGGTGTGCGCATGCGGGACTCGCTTTCGGGGCGGGGCTTCCAGAGGGCGCGCCGTTGCAGCCTGCTACTGCGCAGTGTAACCTGGCGCAGGTCAATAAGCTTTAAGGGCTATTAGCGAGGCCACTGCTGGGAATTAGGGAGCTGATACGAAGTGCTAACCCCCTTTCAAACTGTATCCCTCTCTTGCTGCTTAGCAGAGATCGTATTAAATCCATTTTTGCTTCCGCAGTGCCTTTGGCACGTAGTGGATACTCAATGTGCAACCAGTAACAGTTCCTCTGTGTGGCAGGCGCTGTGCTGGGTCTCCCTAAGGACCCGTTTTGTTCAGGTACCAATGGCGACCCTTTGATCTCAGGGGAGGTAGCTCTTCACTGCTGCTAGAAGGAATGACTCATAATTAGTCCAAACTATTCACGGTAATCTCATTAGCCAGTGGTTAGACAAGGCATAGTCATGTGACCAACTCTGGCCTATAATACTTTTTTTTTTTAAACAAAGTCATCTAGGACTTCTAGTTGAGTATCCTCCTTAAGTGCTTTGTCATTTTTATTTTATTCCTGCCTCTAACCAGACCTGAAGGTTGGAAGTTCAGTCCCAATCATGTGTCTATGATGTGACAAACAAATGCTAAAGCTGGCAAAATGGAAAGACTGAAAGAACCTAGGTCTCATATGACATTAAGCTACAGTTTTAGCTTACCTCTGGATGTTTTGTTGCATGAGCCTAATGCATTTCTACTTGGACTTTATTTCTAGCAATAATGTAGACTCTTCAAATATAACAGCAACAAAATATATTAAAATGCTAGGAGAAATATCAAAAGCACCCTTTTCAGTACATAGATAAGCTTGTGAGAAAGTCAGAAAAATCACCTGAGACCAAGAAGAAAGCAGAAACACAAGCCTAGGAAGTTAGATAGTGTTGATGTTCGGAAGTTATGCAGAGATACAGTCTGCATCTGTTCTGATTGGTTAGCATGTGTGTTACACTGATAAATATTTTGAAAATCATCTCTGGAGATAGGTAAACAATGATGTTGCTACCTGTTGTAGGGGCACCTACCGAGGTCCAGGCAAGATGACAGCCAAATTGGAAAATCAGGTTGGCACCCAAAAAGGGATATATCTTTAAGGGAAGGATAAACTAGAAGAAAAAAAAATCTGCCCCACAGAGATAGGCAGCAAGGAAAATTGTCTCTCTCTGCCTTGGCTTTAGGTGGAGAAGCAATGCATTTTAACCCTAATGGATGCATGGTTAAAGTCTGGCCATCCCATGGCCACAATGTTTGCATGGTCCAAAAGCCCACAAGCTGAACATTTCAATTTATTTATTTATTTTTAAAAAAGATTGTGTTTATTTATCAGAGAGAGAGAGCACGAGCAGGCAGAGGCAGAGAGAGAAGCAGGCTCCCTGCTGATCGAGGAGCCCAATTCGGGACTCTGGGATCATGACCTGAGCTGAAGGCAGCAGCTTAACCAACTAAGCCACCCAGGCATTCCTGAACATTTCAATTTAAAATGGACCTGAGTTGATAGTACCTATGGTGCTTGCCTAAAACAAATACATATCCTGTCTGGAAGAACTCACTGTCAATCCAGGTCTCAAAGAATTCCCACAGATAAGCTTCCAAATGAATATGAGCTCACAATCAATAACCACAAAACCCATAAGGAAATAAGCAGAGAAGTCAAGCAACAGAAGCAGATCTGTTTTCTTTTTTTTTTTTTTTTTAGAAGATTTTATTTATTTATTTCAGAGTGAGAGAGCAAGCACAAGCAGAGGAGGAGCAGAGGGAGAGGGATGGGAAATAATCTCCAGCACATTCTACTCTGAGCACAGAACCTGATGTGGGGATTGATCCCACGACCCTGAGATCATGACCTGAGCTGAGAGTAAGAGTCAGATGCTTAACTGACTGAGCCATTTAGGTGCCCCTGTCTTAATTTAAGATCTGTCTTAAACGAGTAGCTCATTGGAAGGTTTAAGATCCCACGACCCTGAGATCATGACCTGAGCTGAGAGTAAGAGTCAGATGCTTAACTGACTGAGCCATTTAGGTGCCCCTGTCTTAATTTAAGATCTGTCTTAAACGAGTAGCTCATTGGAAGGTTTAAGCCCCAAATTAGATACAGCTGAAGAGAAATTAGTGCCCTAAAAGATAGATTTGAAGAAAATAACCCAAAAACCATCCCAGAGACAAAAAAAAAAAATGGAAAAGAGTGAGGAGGTTCATCATAGGCTTGTCAATTATGTTAGGAGATTATAAAGTGAATGTGAGCAAGGCAATTGTCAAATAACAATTGAGAATTTCCCAGAATTGATGAACGATGAGAATCCTCAAGAAATGCACTGAATTCCCAGGTATGATAAGGAAATAGAAAACCTAGATCCATTCTGGTGAAATTGCAGAACACCAAAGCACAAGAGATAATTTTTTAAAAGATTTATTTATTTTGAGAGAGAAAGAGAGAGAGAAGGAGAGAGAGAGAGAGAGAGAGAGGGAGAGAGAACACAAGATCGTGGAGGGAGAGGCAGAGGGAAAGAATCTCCAGTAGATCACCATCTGAGCGAGGAGCCCGACAATGGCTTTAATCTCACGACCCTGAGATCATGACCTGCGCTGAAACCAAGAGTTGGACAGTCAACCGACTGAGCCACCCAGGCTCTCCAAGAGATGATTTTAAAAACAGAGAAGAACATCAGATAATCTATAATGGAATAACTTGATACCAGCTCCTGATTGCTCAATGGCACTAATGGGAGCCGTGATAATAATAGTAGCATGAAATAATATCATTAATGAAATAATCACCTTAATTTAATGAGAGAAGATAATTGTCTACCTAGAATTGTGTACTTAGTCTTTCAAGAATGAAAACACAGTACTATTCAGATCAACAAAAAGTAGGAGTTTCAGGGTGCCTCAGTGTCTCGGTTGGTTAAGTGTCTGACTTCCACTCAGGTCATGATCCCAGGGTCCTGGGATAAATTCCTGCATCGGGTTCCCTGCTCAGCGGGGAGCCTGCTTCTCCCTCTGCCCCTCCCCCTGCTTGTACTCATTCTCTCTCTCAAAGATAAATAAATTTTTTAAAAAAGTTAAAAAAAAAAAACCCTAAGAATTTCTACTGACAGAACTTAACTGAAGGAACTTCTAGAAGATACATTTCAAGAAGAAAGAAAATTCCAGGAAGAAGATCTGAAGAACAATATAGATTGGTGAGCAAATAAAATGGCAAACATGAGTAAATATAAACAAATATCAGGACAAGAAACAAAAACAATTTATAATTTGTGGGATTCAGAAAGGCAAAACAGAAATAATGGAGTGATTGTGTGTAAAGTATAAGAGGATACCTGAAGGTAAAGTGTTATGAAGTTTGTATGAGTTATCTATTGCATAACAAACAGCCACAAAACCTCAGAGGGATACAGCTATATTTGTTTGTTGCTCACATGTCTGCTGTCAGCTGGGGGCGGATTAGGAAGCTCTGCTGAGCTTGGCTGGACTTGCTTACATGTCTGGGCTCAGCTAATCTAGAATGGTCTTGGCTGGGGGCCTTTACTCTGCTCCATGTGTCTCACTCACCAGCCAGGCTGGCAGGGTAAGTTCTCATGGCAATGGCAGGGACACAAAAGAGAGGAATGGAAATGTACAAGCATGTTTTCAAGACTCTTTTCACATCTAATTAGCCAAAACAAATCACATGACTCAGTCCAGTGTTACAGCAGGAGGAAGCTATGAAGAATCATGGCAGAGGGTTGCATACTGGGATAGTGAAGAGTTGGAGCCACTGGTTCCATTAATCCAAGGTTTTTGTACTGTCCATAAAAATATTGATTAACATTAGACTTTAATTAAATATGAACATTAGAATTAGGGGCTTACCATTGAAAGAATAAAAACAGAGCCACTGACCAAACCAGAAGAAGAGAAATAACATTTTAAAAAAGATTTTAGGGGTGCCTGGGTGGCTCAGTTGTTAAGTGTCTGCCTTCGGCTCAGGTCATGATCCTAGGGTCCTGGGATCGAGCCCCGCATCGAGCCGCGCATGGGATTCCCTGCTCGGCGGGAAGCCTGCTTCTCTCTCTCCCATTCCCACTGCTTGTGTTCCCTCTCTCAATGTGTTTCTGTCTGTCAAATAAATAAAATTAAAAAAAATAAGATTTTATTTATTTATTTGAGAGAGAGAGAGAGAGGGAGAGCACATGAGTGGGTGGGGAGGGGCAGAAGGAGAAGCCAACTCCCCACTGAGCAGGGAGCCTAACTTGGGGCTCAATCCCAGGACCCTGGGATCATGACCTGAGCCAAAGGCAGATGCTTAACCAACTGAGCCACCATGGCATCCTGAAAACCAACATTTTATTTTTATGTTTTTAAAAGATTTTATTTATTTATTTGACAGAGAAAGAGAGAGAGATCATAGGCAGGCAGAGAGGCAGGCAGAGAGGGGGAAGCAGGCTCCCTGCTGAGCAAAGAGCCGATGGGGGGGGGGGGCTTGATCCCAGGACCCTGAGATCATGACCTGAGCCGAAGGCAGAGGCTTTAACCCACTGAGCCACCCAGGCACCCCATGAAAACCAACATTTTAAAAAAGAAGGCAAGCAAGAAAGGAAGAGAAGGGGGGAAGGCAGAAACGAAAACATAAAACATGGAAAAAATACAAAACACAAAATAAAGTGGAAAAAGAAATTCAAATGTATCAGTAATCATAATAAATACATTTTAAAAAGCCCTAAACGTTCTAGTTAAAAGAGATTCTAACACCGAGCTTTTTTGTTTGTTTTGTTTTGTTTTGTTTTTTAAGATTTTATTCTTTCATTTGAGATAGAGCAAGAGAGAGAGAGAGAGAGAGAGAGAGAGCTGGGGAGCAGGGGCAGAGGGAGAGGGAGAAGCAGGCTCCCCACTGAGCAGGGAGCCCAATGCAGGGCTTGAAGGCAGACACCCAACTGACTGAGTCACCCAGGCACCCCCTAACACCAAGTTTATTTTTTAAAAAATCTAGCTACTTCGCCATAGCAACTTCTTACTAGACATGTCCCTGGAGGCAAGAGAAACAAAAGCAAAAATGAACTATTGGGACCTCATCAAGATAAAAAGCTTCTGCACAGGGAAGGAAGCAATCAACAAAACTAAAAGAGAGGACATTTGCAAATGACATATCTAATAAAGGTTAGTATTCAAAATCTATGAAGAACTGATCAAGCTCAACACCCAAAAAATAAATAATCCAGTTAAGAAATGGGCAGAAAACATGAACAGACATTTCTTCAGAGAAAACATCTAGATGGCTAACAGACACACGAAAAGATGCTCAACATCACTCATCATCAGGGAAATACAAATCAGACCCCAGGATGAGATACCACCTCACACTCGTCAGAATGGCTAAAATTAACACAGGAAAAAACAGGTGTTGGCAAGGATGTGGAGAAAGGAGAACCCTTTTACATTGTTCGTGGGAATGCAAACTGGTGCAGCCACTCTATGAAACAGTATGGAGGTTCCTCAAAAAGTTAAAAATAGAACTACCTTACAACCCAGCAATTCCACTACTGGGTATTTACCCAAAGGATACGAAAATACTAATTTGAAGGAGCACATGGACCCTGATGTTTATAGCAACATTATCAACAATTGCCAAATTATGGAGAGAGCCCAAATGTCCATTGACTGATGAATGGGTAAAAAGGATGTGGTGTATATATACAATGAAATATTACCCAGTCATCAAAAAGAATGAAATCCAGCCATTTGCAACAACATGGATGGGGCCAGAGTATATTATGTTAAGAAAAATAAAACAGTCAGAAAAAGACAGGTACCATATGATTTCATTCATTTGTGGAATTTAAGAAACAAAACAGATGAACATAGAGGAAGGGGGAAAAGAGAGAGCGAAAGAGAGAGGAGAGAGAGAGAGAAAGAGAGAGGAGAGAGAGAGAGAGAGGAGCAAACCGTAAGAGATTCTTAACTATAGAGAACAAACCTGAGGGTTGTTGGAGGGAGGTGGGTGGGGGGATGGGTTAAATGGGTGATGAGTATTAAGGAGGGCACTTGTGATGAGCAATGGGTGTTATATGTAAGTGATGAATCACTAAATTCTATACCTGAAACCAATTTTACCATATATGTTAACTAGAATTTAAATAAAAAATTGAAATGAAAAAATATATATAAACTGATTACATACAAGTGCAAAAAGAAAATGCGTTGCTATGTAACATTATTTGAAAAAAACTTGATAAAGGAGAGTCATTAAAAATGATCCAGTTTAATTGTAGGTGAAGCATCTATAAATGAATGAGGAAAAAGTCTGCAAATGTCTGGAACGATTCTGCTCACAGATTGTTCCATAATGTCTTTAGTTCCTTGTTTCATTAAAAACTTGAGATGGGAAATCATGGGAAAAAAGTAAAACACCAAGGTATATACTGTTTAAAACAAAAAGATGGACAATTTGAATTCAAAGAATGGTAAAAGAGATTTCATGCTGGGTGTGTTCACTATTTTAACTTTGGACAAAATAGACTTTAAGGTAAAGTCAATGCCAAAAATAGTGTTATGGATTGTAGTATTGTTTTCAATAATTTACAGCCCCTCCCTGAAGGGGCCTGCATTTCCCACCCCATGGATTTCAGGCTTAGTCATTGAAACATGAATGGAAGTTGTGTGTGTACTCCTGAGTAGAGCTTTACCATTGTTTACCATTGAAGGAACCATTGATCCTTCCCTCTGCCACAAGCTGATATCCCAGGTGAGGAGGCTGCTGTGGCCTAGGTCCTTGAATGAAGAGACAGAATGAAGAAGAGGTAGTCCTCAGAGGACAGAGAACCTGAGTGAGGAATTAACCCTTACTGTGGTAAGGCACTGGCATTTTGAAGTCACCTGTGGTCATATGACTTTCTTTGACTCATGTCAAATGAAAAGTCTCATTTCCAGGTGGGTAACTTTAAGAGCGAGCGTGTGATTCATGCCATCATGCTATCTAGCAGCCTCACTTAGCAAAAGTTGACTAATAAAATGAAGCTATTTTATAACGAGAAGACTTCAGCTTACCAGAAGCACATAATAATTCTAAATTGTATCCACATGATGTTACAGCTTCAAACGATAGTCTAGAGTAAAACTTGGCATAGGACAAAATTGGCCTAGTACAAAAAGGAATTGACAAATTCACCGTCATAGTGAAGATTGTGGAATTCATTAGTGCTGTCTACCAAATATTTGCAATCTTTCTCCTGGGCGTATGGTAAGCCCACCCTTGAACATCGATATGACTATGCAACTTTCTTTGACCAGCAAGAAAAAGGAATCGAAGTGCCACGTATTACTTCCAGGTGGTGGCTTTAAGAGCTGGGATATGATTTTCCTCTTTCCTCTTTCTCTCTGCCACGGAGACCAGCAATGCTGCAGAAGGTGGCTGGCCCATCGAAATTAGTCCTAGAGTCCGTCAGTATAACATGAAGCAGAGCCCCAGGCTGACCAGCGATAAAAACAGTAATAAAGAGATTTGCTTTGAAAGCTGTAAGCTTCTGAGACTTCGGAGTTGGGTATTTATTATTTTAGCAGAACCTGCTTTCCCATGACTAGTGCAGATATATCTGCCCATTTTTATTTTTTTATTTTTTAAGTGTTTCATTTACTTGTCAGAGAGAAAGAGAGAGAGGGAGAGTCCAAGCAGGGGGAGAGCAGCTGGCAGAGAGGCAGGCAGAGGGAGAGGGAAAAACAGGCTCTCCGCTGAGCAGGGAGTCAGATGCGGAACTCGATCTCAGGACCTTGGGATCATGACCTGAACTGAAGGCAGGCGCTTAACTGACTGAGCCACCCAGACCTCCCTATCTTTCCATTTTTTAATGAAGTTACAATTTATGATTAAATTTACTCTTTTGGGAATATGGCTTTAATGATTAAAATTTTTTTAAATTTTAAGTAGCCTCCATGTCCAATGTAGGGCTCAAACTCACGAGCCTGAGATCAAGAGGTGCACGCTCCCCAGACTGAGCCAGGAGGATGCTCCTCGCTTTATGATTTTTTTTTAAAGATTTTATTTATTTATTTAACAGAGAGAGAACACAAGCAGGCAGAGAGGCAGGCAGAGGCAGAGAGGAGCAGGCTTCCCGCTGAGCAAGGAGCCCGATGCGGGACTCGATCCCACAACGCCAGGATCATGACCTGAGCCGAAGGCAGCTGCTTAACCAACTGAGCCACCCAGGCGCGCCTTGCTTTATGATTTTTGGCAAACACATACGGTAATGTAACTACCACCAAGATCAAGATGTAGAACAGCTCTGGCAGCTGGAGAAATTCTCTGGTGCTTCTTCATAGCCAGCCCCTCACCCTGGCAAACAAACACCGATCTGTTTTCTATCCCTACAGTTTTGCCTTTTCCAGAATGGAATCATATATAAATAGCATATGCAGCTTTTTGGGTCTGGCTTCCTTCACTTAGGGTAATGCCTCTGAGATTAACCTTCAGCAGGGTTGCTGGGCCTTCAGCAGTTTATCCCTTTTTGTTGCTAGGTGGTATTCCCCTATATGGATGCACCTAGTTTGCTGAGCGTCTCTCTTTCTTGTAGTGGTACCTTTTCACATTTATCTAGTAGCAAGAAAGTCATATTTTCAACATTTTGCCCCTAGAAGTCTTCCCCCAAATCTAAAAGTTCGTTAGACAAGTTTGCTGCTCTTGGTATCGTCACCCATGACCGTTTTATGAGCTGTTTCTGTCTACTTAACACAGGGTGCCTTCTCTTGCCCCCTACAATGGTTTCCCCACCACTTTCCAGCCCCCTGTAAATCTTTCCCTGTTGCTTATTCCTGGTCCCAAACCCAACGCCTCAGGGTTGAGGTTTGTATGATGGCAACCTCCTTGCTCCCAGTCTCCAGCACGAATGACTGTATTGGTCTGCTATTATTGCAAAAACAATTCGCCCCACAATTTCAGGGGCTTAAAACAACAAATATTTATTCTCACTCGTGTGTCCGCAGGTCAGTGGAGGGGTGGCTGATTTAAGCTGGGCAACTTCAAGTGGACAACTCGGCTTCAAGCTGTGGGTCCCTCTGGGCTTGGTGCCTCGTGACCGGCTGGGTTCGGGCCCGCCCGTGTGTTTTCATTCTGCGCCCGGCCAAAGGGACACGAGCGACCCAGGGGAAACTCTTCTCAGGAAATCAAGTTGAACTATGAAAGCACATTTCTTGTTTTTGCTTCTGTCCTCTCCTTTGACATCCCACGGGCCACAGCAAGGCATGTGGCTGAGCCCACAGCCAGGGAGAAGGAACTGCAGAGTCACCTGGCGGAAGGGTAAGGGAGGGGTGAAGAATTAGGGCCAAGAACTCAATATATCGCCATAACTCTGTACCCTAGGATGAGAAGAATTCAGAGGGAGGCCCTTTCAGGAGAGGAGGAATGAATGAAAGGCTAGAGAAGTCAGCAAGATGGGGAGAGCCCAGGGGGATCTGCGCTGTGGCCAGTGAGAAATCTCTGATGCAGGAAGCACGAAAGTTTGCTTAAGATAAAGGCTATTTGATATCTGCATTTAAGGAGTTTTTGGCTTGGATGCTTGTGATGTTCACCCCCGTCCTCTGGCATCCCGGTCTTTCAATAAAGGCTCTGTGTGTGTGTGTGTGTGTGTGTGTGTGTGTGTGTGTGTGTGTACACATCAAAGGAAGGGTCAAATTCTTCTGGAGACAATGAGGTCCTGGGACAGAAATAGAATAAAATTCAGCGCAAGCTGGCACTTCGATCCAGGGGTTACTAGTGAGAGTAACTACTCTGAGAGTAGTTAGTAGTTACTCTGAGAGAGTAATCTCCTTTGGCTCCTTGGAGGCACACTGAGCTCTCCACAGGAGAAGAGGTGGTGCTTTTCCCGCAGATCATATTTGTATTTAAAGGGTCTGGAGGCTTCCTTCATCTGGGTTATAACTGAGAAGACCAATTTCTAGTCCAAGGGCGGTTAAACCCACACCCCTGCCTTTCTGCCTGGGATTTTAACTCTTCCCTGCCCAGCATCCTCACTAGTCCCAAAGCATTCTACTCCAATCCTTCCCTTGATGGAGAAGAGTCTTCCATTCGGGCTCCCTCCTGCCTCCCGTAAGTCACCACCCTCCCTGTGGACCACCAACTCAGCTTCTCTGCCTTCCTGGCAGTGAGCGGCAGACATCTTACCAGGCACACCGCTCCAGTTGTGGGTGGCCTGCCCTCACTCATGCTTGTTTCTCTATCCTGCTGATCTTTCTTTCTTTCTTTCTTTAAGATTTTATTTATTTATTTGACAGAGACACAGCGAGAGAGGGAATGCAAGCAGGGGGAGGGGAAGAAGGAGAAGCAGACTCCCCGCTGAGCAGGAGCCTGACGCGGGGCTCGATCCCAGGACCCGGGGATCATGACCTGAGCCGAAGGCAGCTGCTTAACCGACCGAGGCACCCAGGGGCCCCTATCTTGCTGATTTTTCAATAACTTTCATTCATTAGTGTAGTAGGCAGAATAATAGCTCCCTATGTCCGAAGAAGATATCTATGTCCGAATCCTCAGAACCCATGAATATGTTACCTTACATGGAAAAAGGGACTTTGCCGTTGTGATTTAAGGTTGAAGACCCAGAGATGGGAAGATTATCCTGCATTATCTTGGGTGGACCTGATCTAATTCCACGAGTCCTTAAAAGTGAAAAACCTCTTCTGCCTGGGTCTGAGATGAGAGGGAAGAAGAAAAAGGAGAGATTTGCAGCATTTAGAAGGGGCTCAACCTGCTCTTGCTAGTTTTGAAGATGGGAGAAGGCAACCACAAGCCAAGGAATGTGGGTGGCTTCCAGAAGCTAGAAATGGTCCTTGGCTGGCAGCTAGCAAGGAAACTGTCAGTCCCATAAGCTGTAAGGAATCGAATCCCACCAACAACCCGAGGGAGCAAGGAAATGGCTTCTCCCCTTGAACTTCTCTAAGAAGGGCAGGATCCAGGTCAGACTTCTGACCTATACCCTCTCTCTACAGAATGGCTCTATGAAACTGTAAAATAATACATTTGTGCTGTTTAAGCAGTTAAATTTGTAGTAATTTGTGGGGTAGCAAGAGGAAACCAGTATAATTAGTAAATGATTTTGGAGGGCCTGCGACATTCCAGCCCCAAGCCAGCCTGCAGGATGTAGGGTGAATAAAATAGTCACAATACTTGCTGTCATAGAGTTTGCAGTGCAGCAGGAAAAGACAGGCGGTTTCAGTCCAGCAAGGGAGCTAAGGGCTGTGGGAGCAGAGAGGAGGCCCGTCACTTGGGGCTGGGGGCCCGGGAGACAGCAGGGAATGGCAGGGATTGTGAGAAACTGGAAAGCATGTGACCTCTCAAAGGCCAGCCTTTTGTTGCCGTGACAACAGTCCAGTATTGTTAGTTCCTCCCATTTTTCAAAAGTAGCAAAACAACCAGATTTTTAGGGGAGATCTCCTGATTTGTAAATGTTGGCTTTTTTTTTTTTTGGAAGAAATCATGACGATGTGAACCAGGGTGAGGATCGGTTGGCTGAATTTGGTCCTTGGAGCACCAGTTTTCAATCTCTGTTCTCAGCACACGATGATCTGCCAAGCCCCACGTTCTCCACGGTGAAGACCACGGCGAAGACCACGGTGTGCAGACTCTGGGAGACCCTCAGGGCCCTGGGGGTGGGGAGGAGGCCCGGCCAGCCACCTCCTCCAAAAACGGTCAGCGGTGGAGCCCACAAGCCCACGTCCCCTCGCCGCCACCGTCTGCTCTGGAGCCTGCAGCCTTGCTGAGCCCAGTCTGTCACATCTAATATGGGTGTCAGCAGAAAGTAAATTAAATCCGCTAGGCTATAATTTGTGAATGAAACATTTTGTGCCAGTAAGTAAACAGAGCATTATGTTTTAATCAGCTTTTTAAAATGTTGTTTTAAAAATCATTTTATTGTGCAGAAGCTGCTACCCTAAAAGCTATAATTCCTTAACTAACAGTATGCTAATGCACTCCCCTCTAGTCTACGCGGTCTTACCAGGGCGGGCATTTGTCTCGGTGCTCTTAAACCTATATATCTCTACAGTAGGACTGCCACACTGCCTTCCAGCTGCTCACATGGGGAACCCCAGCAACGGCTTCTCTAGAGGAATTGCCTTTCACCTTGGCTTTGAAAGAGAAACAGAATGCTTGGTCTTTCGTTTTATCTCCTGATCTATCTATCTGTCAACAAGCACTTGTATACTGCTAAGCATTTTGCAAATATTAGCCCGATGAATTCTTCTGCTAATCCCTTGAAGGAGGTGCTATTCTTACCTCTTTTTTATTTTTTTAATTTATTTTTTAAAAAGGATTTTATTTATTTGACAGAGAGAGAGAGAAAGCACAAGCAGGGGGAGCAGCAGAGGAAGAGGGAGAAGCAGGCTCTCTGCTGAGCAGGGAGCTCCATGCAGAACTCGATCTCAGGACCTTTGGGATCACAACCTGAGCCGATGCCAGACATTTAACCGACAGCCCAACCAGGCACCCCTTCTTATCTCCCTCTCTTTTTTAAAAAGATGAACAAATTGAGGCCCAGAGGGGTGAAGTCACTTGCCGGAGATCACACAGCTGGGAAGTGATGGAGATGGGAGCCTGGCTCTTGAAATTGTGTTCTGAACTACCTTGCCGAGCTCCATCTTCTATCTGCCGGCAGCCCCCAGTTTATCCATCTTTCTGCTACTCCTGCCTCGTCTCCCAGGTATTTATTTATTCCTTTGTTTTATGAACATTAAGTGTCTGCTGTATGCTAGGCCCTATTTTAAATGCCGGGGTCCCCACATAGAGTTGTTCCAATGTGGTCCCTTCCAACTGGGGCCACTGTCCAGAAGGGAACACGGCGAGAAGTCAAGTACCACATTCCCTTGAGAAAAAGGAAGGACAGCCAGCTCTGTGACGGGCCGCGAACACCTTTGTTAGAACAGAACAGGGTGCCCATTGCTCCAGCCATTTTACTGCTGTCCATGGGAAAGGGTCGCATAAGGATTCACATCCAGCACAGAATGGCGGTCAGAGGAGGGGCCTGCCCAAGTCTGAGGAAGGGGCCTGGAGACACCACACGCTGGCAGGTGAGATCGGAAGGCTGAGTACGGGTGAGTGGCCGAGAAGAGCATCGAGGGGCTCTGTGCCGGCTCGTTGAGCTAAGCTGGAACTGCATTTCTCAGAATGTCCTTCCCCGGGTGCTCTGGGACAAGGCTGGCTCCACGGGAACTTTCTGTGAAGTTAGGAGGACGGAGTTGAATAGCAGCCCCGGTACGCAGGCACTTCTGCGGCTCCCATGAGGACGCAGACTCAGAAAAACTGCTCGCCCACACCTGCAGTCTAAGGTCAAATCCCAGAGCGAAATCATTTCTTGAAAAAAAATCACTCCTAGAGGCGCCTGGGGGGCTCAGTCAGTCAAGCATTTGCCTTGGGCTCAGGTCGTGTGCTTCTTCCTCTCCCTCTGCCCCCCCACTCTCCCCCACTCAAGCTCTCTCTCTCTCAAATAAATAAATAAATAAAATATTCAAAAAGCATCACTCCTCGAGTATCTGCCTCTCTGAGCAAAGGGTCAATGGAAGGACTAAGAAGAGGTAGGTCTGGAAAGACAGGCAAGGGTTAGATGGTGAAAAGTCATGGGGGGCCACTGGACTTTTTTAATTGACATATAATTTGCATACTATAAGCTTCATCTTTTTTTTTTTTTTAGCTTTATCCTTTAAAAGTCTACAATTCGGGGACACCTGGGTGGCTCAGTTGGTTAGGCAACTGCCTTTGGCTCAGGTCATGATCCCAGCATCTTGGGATCGAGTTCCGCGTCGGGCTCCTTGCTCCGCAGGGAGCCTGCTCCTCTCTCTGCCTCTGCCTGCCTCTCTGCCTGCTTGTGTTCTCTCTCTGTTAAATGAATAAATAAAATCTTTAAAAAAAAAAAAAAGTCTACAATTCGGTTGTTTTCAGCACATTCATAAAATTGTGTGACTATTACCAATATCTCATTCCAGAACATTTTCATCATCCCAAAAAGAAACCCCATCTCATTAGCAATCACTCCCCATCGTTTCCTTCCTTGAGCTTCTAGAAACTATTAATTTACTTTCTGTCTCTTTGAATGTTTCTTTTCCAGATATTTCGTTTAAATAGACTCATGCACTTTGTGGCCTTATGTGTCACTTAGCATAACGCTTTCAAGGTTCATCCAAGTTGTCACACATATGGGTACTTTAACTTGCATGTCATCCATACCCAGGGGCCATGGTAATCTTCTATTTTTTCAATTTTAGTATATGTGCCGCTGAAGCAAGCATTATTAGTATTTTTAAAAAATCGCTGAATAATATTTCGTTGTATGGACATACCACATTTTGTTGATCCATTCATCTGTTAATGGACACTTGGCTACATCTTGGCTATTATGAATAATGTTGCCATAAACACTGGCATGTACAAGTTTTGTGTGGACAACATATTTTTTCAATTCTCTTGACTATACACCTAGAAGTGAAATTGCTCGGTTGTCTGGTAACTCTGTGTTTAATTTTTTGAGGAATTGCCAAACGTTTCTGCAATGACTGCACCATTTCACTTCCTCACCAGTGAGACAAAAGAGTTCCAATCCCTCCACATCCTTGCCAACACTTGTTTTTGTCTTTTTTATTGTAGCCAGCCTAGGGGGTGTAATCTGTGGTTTTGATGTACATTTCCTTAGTGACTAATGATGTTGAGCATCTTTTCATGG
>CM052813.1:73546025-73579041 GCA_028533885.1 Nasua narica | reverse complement strand
GCTGTGGCTGAGGTCAAAGAGGTTGTTGCCTGTGTTCTCCTCCAGGATTTTGATGGAGTCTTGTCTCACATTGAGGTCTTTGATCCATTTTGAGTCTACTTTTGTGTGTGGTGTAAGGAAATGGTCCAGTTTCATTCTTTTGCATGTGGCTGTCCAGTTTTCCCAACACCATTTGTTAAAGAGACTGTCTTTTTTTCATTGAATATTCTTTCCTGCTTTGTCAAAGATTAGTTGACCATAGAGTTGAGGTTTTATTTCTGGGCTCTCTATTCTGTTCCATTGATCTATGTGTCTGTTTTTGTGCCAGTACCACACTGTCTTGATGATTACAGCTTTGTAATAGAGCTTGAAGTCTGGAATTGTGATGCCGCCGACTTTGGTTTTCTTTTTCAACATTCCTCTGGCTATTCGTGGTCTTTCCTGGTTCCATATAAATTTTAGGATTATTTGTTCCATTTCCTTGAAATAAATTGATGGTATTTTGATAGGGATTGCATTAAATGTATAAATTTTTTAGGTAGCATAGACATTTTCACAATATTTGTTGTTCCAATCCATGAGCATGGAACGTTTTTCCATTTCTTCGTGTCTTACTCAATTTCTTTCCTGAGCACTTTGTAGTTTTCTGCGTACAGATTCTTTGCCTCTTTGGTTAGGTTTATTCCTAGGTATCTTATGGTTTTGGGTGCAACTATAAATGGAATCGACTCCTTAATTTCTCTTTCTTCTGTTTTGCTGTTTGTGTATAGGAATGCAACTGATTTCTGTGCATTAATTTTATATCCTGACACTTGATTGAATTCCTGTATGAGTTCTAGCAGTCTAGGAGTGGAGTCTTTTGGGTTTTCCACATAAAGTATCATATCATCTGCAAAGAGTGAGAGTTTGACTTCTTCTTTGCCAATTTGGATGCCTTCTTTTTTTTTTTAAGATTTTATTTATTTATTTGACAGAGAGAGAGAGAGATCACAAGTAGGCAGAGAGGCAGGCAGAGAGAGAGGGGGAAGCAGGCTCCCTGCTGAGCAGAGAGCCCGAGGCGGGACTTGATCCCAGGACCTGAGATCATGACCTGAGCCGAAGGCAGAGGTTTTAACCCACTGAGCCACCCAGGCGCCCCTCAACTTGCTTTCATTCAACATTATTTTCCTAAGATTTGTTCATGTTGCTTCATGTAGCCCAGGTTCATTCATTTTACCCAAGGAAGAGTAGCCCATTGCACAAAAACATATACTTTCTTAATTAACTCTGCTATCGGTAGACAAAGGATTGTTTCTGAATTTTGTTGCAACTGTAGATAAGCCTCCAATGAGCTTCCTCCAGCCTGTCTCCTTATGTCTAGAAGCAAAATGTTTCTGGGGCATATACCAAGGGGAGGAATTGCTGGGTGCCGGGATGTGTATATTGTTAAGTTGTATTTCCAAATTGCTCTCCAAAGTATTTGCACTAATTTGCCCTCCTACCAGCAGTGTGTAAGAGTCTTCATTTCTCCACTTCCTTGCTAATAATATTTGGTACTGACAGACTTTTAAATTTTTGCCCATTTGATTGGTGTGTTCTGGTATCTTATTGTTGACCTGTGTGTGTATGTGTGTGTGTGTGTGTGTGTGTGTGTGTGTGTGTAACCATGATTATGAGTGAATTGCGGCATCTTTTAATTTTTCAGAGGAAATTCCATTTCCTCCCTTGCGTATTTGTTGTTCATATCCTTTGTCCAGTCTTCTGCTGGTTGTTTGCCTTTATCTTATTGAAGTTCGTTGTGTAATCTGAATATTAATCCTTTACAGTTTTTTTACTTTAAGAATGTTTTCTCTTATTTGTGGTTTTAGGATTTTTTTTTTTCGTTGAGGACATCTTTCTTTATAGTGGTTTGGCATAGTAATAGACAAAACAATGATGCAGAAAGGAGAGTCAAATTTATCAGTCTTTTCCTTCATGGTTGGTGTTTCCTCCCTTCTTTCTCTCTGTGTTTCCCATGTTCAAGAAATCTTTCCCTAAACAAAACCGTAAGATAGTCTCTGATACTTTCTTCTAATTATTTTAAACTCTTTGCTCTTTTACATTTAGGACCTCAAGTCACCTAGGTTTTTGATATGGCCTTCCATATATATTATTTTATCTTGGCTCCCATAGCGATGGCCAGCACCATATGTTACATGGTTCCCCACTGCCCCCACTGACTTGTAAAGCCATCCCTGTCATATAGGGACTTCCAATACTTGTATAATTCTGTTTCTGGGCTATATTTCTTGTTCTATTGATCTACTTGTTTATCCCTGTGCCACTCCACACAGTTTAGATGATCATATCTGTATAAGAAATCTTGACATATGGCAGGTATGACAGAGACTGGCTAGCTTTTCACAATACCTGCTTCCTCTTGTTCTTGGGACCACAGCTGGGCTCTGTCTCCCAGCCTCCCTTCCAGTAGGTGTGGCTACATGAGTGAGTTCTGGCCAGTGGTGTGAATGGAAACACAGAGAGAGAGAGAGAGAGAGAGGAAGCGTGCAGGGGGAGGAGCAGAGGAAGAAGGACAAGAAGAACCCAATGTGGGGCTCGATCTTCAGTACCCTGAGATGATAACCTGAGCTGAAACCAGGAGTTGGACCCTTAACTTACTGAGTCACCCAGGTGCCCCTAGATTTTATTTTTTTAAGTAAGGTCTACACCCAGTGTGGGGCTCGAAACTACAACCCTGAGATTGAGCATCACATGTTCTACTGACTGAGCCAGTCAGGCCCCCCTTAATAGATATATTTTTAAAAAATAAATAGTGTCAAATGTATTCTTACCTTTCTTATCGTTCTTCCATGTATTTTTTCTTTTATTTTTTTTTATTTTTTAAAGATTTTATTTATTATTTTGATAGAGTGAGAGAGCGAGCACAAGCCAGGGGAGAGGCAGAAGGAGAGAGAGAAGCAGGCTCCCTACTGAGCAGGGAGCCCGATGTGGAGCTCGATCCCAGGAACCTGAGATCACGACCTGAGCCGAAGACAGAGGCTTAACCCACTGAGCCACCCAGACACCCCTAAAAGGTAAATTCCTTAGAGCAGTTTTGTGTTCACGGTAAAATTAAGAGTACGGTACAGAGATTTTCCTTATACTCCTTGCCCCCACACATAGATAGCCTCTCCATTATTAATATTTATTCTCCAGAATGGTACCTTTTTTTTAACCAAAGGTGAAACTACATTGACCCATCATAATCATCCAAAGTCTATAGATTACCTTAGGGTTCTCTCTTGGTGTTGGACATTCTGTGGGCTTGGACCAATGTAGAACGACCTATGGCCATTATTATAATAGCATACAGAGTATTTTCACTGCCCTAAAAATCTCTCCACCTCACCCCTGGAAATCACTCCTTTTTTTTTTTTTCTTTAATTGTCTCCATAGTTTTCTCTTTCCAGAATTTCACATAATTAGAATCAAACAGTATGTATCCTTCTCAGATTGGCTTCTTTTACCTAACAATATGCATTTAAGCTTATTCTGTGATGTTTCATGGTTAGATAATTCATTTCTTTTTAGCTCTGGATATTATTCCATTGTCTGGATGTATCTTTATTTTATTTTATTTTGAAGATTTTATTTATTTATTTATTTAAAAATTATTTATTTATTTATTTATTTATTATTTATTTATTTATCTGTCAGAGAGAGAGAGAGAGCACACAAGAGAGCGTACAAGCAGGGGGAGAAGCAGGCTGCCGGCTGAGCAAAGAGCCTGATTCAGGACTCCACCCAGGACCACTGGGATCATGAAACTCTGGAGGCAGATACTCAACCAGCTGAGCCACCCAGCTGCCCTTTGCTAACATTTTTTTTTTTAAGATTTTATTTATTTATTTGACAGAGAGAGAGAGAGATCACAAGTAGGCAGAGAGGCAGGCAGAGAGAGAGGGGGAAGCAGGCTCCCCACTGAACAGAGAGCCCGAGGCGGGGATCGATCCCAGGACCCTGAGATCATAACCTGAGCCGAAGGCAGAGGCTTTAACCCACTGAGCCACCCAGGCACCCCCTTTGCTAACATTTTAAAGGATTTTTGCATCTATGTTCTTAAGTGAAGCTGGCCTATCATTTTTCTTTCTCATACTCTTTTTTCCAATTCTGGTATCAAAGTTATCACTGCCACAGAAAAGGAGATGGAGGTGAAGATTTATTCTCTTTCTATTCATGAAATAGTTCAAGATAGGAGTTATCTGTTTCTTGAAATTTTGGTAAAACTCTGTCTGGAAAATATCCAAGTTCTGATGTTTTTATTTTAGGTCAAATTCTTAAGTGGTTATAGGTCTATTTGTGTTTTCTATTTTTTTTCTGAAGCTAATGGTGATCAATTTTAGATTATAAAGCTGATGTTTATTCCATACAAGTTTAAAATGTATTAGCATAAAGTCATTCAAAGCATTCCTTTATAATCCTTTGGTCTCCATTGTGTCTGTACTTATGTCTCTTTTCAAAAATTTCTTTTTTTCCCCCTTCATTAACCTTAACATTATCTATTAGTCTTTTCAAAGAGTTAACTTTTGATTTTGTTGTTAACTTTTTTTTTTTTTTTTGGTTCTAGTTCATTTTTTAAAATTTACTTGAGTTGAAAATTTGGTTCAAGTTATTTTGAGGCTATAATTTTCTCTCCAATATCCACTTTGACACTATCTACAAGTTTTGCCATGTAGAGTTTTAGTTGTTCATTTATAAATATTTGGATTTTTTTCAGTTATAAATATGTGAAGTTGATGTTATAATCTCTTCTTTAATCCATTAATTTAGAGATGTTTTCCCACTCCAGCTCTCCTTTATTATTAAATTCTAATTTCATGAGTTCTGTGGGATAGTGTTTCTTCATTATTTGTTGAGTCTTCTTTTACGTGATAGAATAGGTTGATATTTATAAGCATTCCATATATACATGAAGGGAATATTTATTCTCCATTTGCTACATACAGAATTCTACAGGGGTTCTTTATATTAACTAGTAGTTATTACTATTGTCTAGTCTCCTATATCTTCTTTATCCTTACTAGTTTTTTTTCTTATTCCATCTCAAATGTGTTAAAATCTAGTATAATTGGGGATTCGTCAACTTTTGCTTAATGCATTCTAGGCTATATCAAGTTCAGTGTTATCTTTTCCTGAGAAGTTCACCCACTTTTCTTAATCCTCTTTTCTTTAAAGTTTACTTCATTTAGTATGAACATTGTTATACCAGTTGCTTTTTGGTTAGTATCTACTTATTACTGTATATTTATGTCTATACATTTACTATTACCTATTTAATTTTTTAAGGTATAAATAGGATATGTAGCTGAATTTTTTATAGATTTTTTTTATTTTAGAGAGAGCACATGTGAGTGGGGGGAGGGGCAGAGGGAGAGAGAATCCCAAGCAGACTCGGAGCTTAGTGCTGAGCCCTTGAGGGGGCTTGGTCTCAGGACCCTGAGATCATGACCTGAGCAGAAATCAAAAGTCAGACACTCAACCAACTGAGCCACCCAAGTGTCCCAGATATATAGCAGAATTTTCAAACGAATCTGAAAAACTGTATCTTTTAATGGGTGAATTTAATGTATTTACATTTATTGTGATTATTATTTTATTTGTAATTATTTCTAACATCTATTTTGTGTGCTTGCTTCAGCAGCACATACACTAAAACATCTATTTTGTATCTGCATGTGTCTCTTTCCTGAATTTTTTTCTTTGTTCTTTCCTTTCTTCCTGCCTTCCATTGAATTAATCATTTTCTGTTTTCCTTTTAACTGGCTCATAAGTTATATATTCACTTTCTCTTACCAGAGTAGTTATCCTTAAATCTTAACCTAAGTAATTGATGGAACAAAGTCAATAGTTAATAATCAATATCTCTATCATTTTTCATAACAAAGTATGGACTAAGATATTTAATTTATATATCAACCCCATCATCTATTTTTTTATTGTCCAGCATTTAATGTCACCTTATTCTTAGCTCTACCATTAGGTTAGTTAGCTGTGTTTTACAGCTAAAGCTTTCTATATTTTATCAAATCTAAGATGTCATCAATTGTAAGAAACACTATTATTTTATGTACCTCTAAGAAAAAGGAGGAATGACATCAGCAGAAATGGCAATTTTAAGGACCTCTGAAAATTCCCTCCTCCATAAAAGTAATGAAAACACTGGCAAAAATTGTCAGAAACAACTTTTTCAGAACTTGGGAAATTAACCAAAGGCTTGCAGGAATCTGGGAAACATTTATTATTATTTTTTTAAGTCAAAGGCTGCATCTCAGTAAGAACAGCAAGCTTTATGGCATTTTAACTTTCACTATTCCCATCTCCCCTCTTCCTAGCTCTGCTCTAGCGCTCTCTCCCTGTGACTATGGTAAATGCCCCTTCAAGGTCCCATTCCCAGAGAAGACACAAATTATTACACTCAGAAATTAGAGCAAGCCCTACTGACCTTGTAGAAATAAAAAAAGATTATAAAGGAATACTATGAACCAATTAAATAATCTAGAAGAAATGGGCACATTTCTAGAAAGACGCAAACTATTGAAACTGGCTGTTTTTGTTTTTGTTTTTGTTTTTGTTTTTGTTTCTTTAGTGAGGGAGAGAGGGAATCTTAAGCAGGCTCCACACTCAGCACGGAGCCCAATGCAGGGCTCAGTCTCACGATCCTGAGATCATGACCTGAGCCAAAATCAAGAGTCGGACACTTAACCGACTGAGCCACCCTGGAGCCCCAGGCTTTTTTGTTTCTTTGTTTTTTAAGTTGAATAACCGAATAGACCTATAACAAGTAAACAGGCTGAATTAGGAATCAAAAACTTTCCACAAAGAAAAGCCTAGGAGCAGATGCCTTCACTGGTGAAGTCAACCGAATTTTTAAAGAAAAGTTAACATAAATCCTTCACAAACTTTTCCAAAAAAAAAAAAGAGGAGAAAATGTTTCTCGTTCTGCGAAGCTAGTGTTATCATGATACCGAAACCAGACAACGATATCACATGAAAAGAAAAGCTATAGACCAATATCCCTTATGCGTATACATGTAAAAATCCTTAACAAAACACTAGGAGATCAAATTCATCAACTTAAATGTTATGTACACCATGACCAAGTAGGATTTGTTGTAGGAATACAGACACGTTCAACATACGAGAATCAATGTTCTCCTCCACGTTGATAGAATTAAGGACAAAAGCCACATGATCCTCTGGATAGCTTGGCCTCTGTCATCACCATATTTGACCACAAAGACCATTCCAGACTAAGTGCAGCTAACACATCCCCACCTCCACATGCCTCTTTTAGACAACTCCACTCTGGAAAGAGATTCTGCGTCAGGTAGTTCTTCCCTTAACCAAGTCAATGACAGAACATTCCAGCACAGGGAATGCAATGGCTCTGCAGCTTGTAAATTTACAAGTTATAATTTCTTTTTTTTTTTAATTCAAATTCAATTAGCCAAACATAATACATCCTTAGTTCCAGATGTAGTGTTCAGTGCTCTATCAGTTGTGTACAATACCCAGTGCTCGCAGCATCGTATGCCCTCCTTGCTGCCCAGCCCCCCCAGTTACCCCACCCTGCCCCCCCACCCCTCCAGCAAGTCTCAGTTTGTTTCCTAGAGTTAAGAGTCTCTCGTGGTTTTTCTCCATCTCTGATAACTTCCCTTTCTGTTTTCCCTCCCTTTCCCTAGGGTCCTCTGCACTGTTTCCTATAGTCCACATGGGAGAGAAACCATATACGAATTGTCTTTCTCTGACTTCACAAGTTATAATTTCAGCCACTGATTAAGACCCCTTTGCTCTGTGAAAAATCTCAGCTTGCGTCAAGGGGCACAAACAGCTGGGCGTCCTCCCCTAGAAATCCAGGGGCAGTTGTCCAAGAAGGGAGTTCATGCAAAGCCGAGGCATGAAACTCCCTCGGCTGGTTTCAGACTCTGGAGAGTTGCTCTCTACCAGTGAGAAGCGCCTTGTTCACGGAGAGAGTTGAGCCTCATCCACAGAAGGAGCGTGGCTGCTCCATTCTTGGGCGCCAGGATGGCAGGAACTAAAGGGGGAAATGGAATCCTTGTCATCCACTCTGTAGATTTTCACCATGTGCCGCCCACTGCTTTAGGCTTCAGCACTAGCGCGAAGTCAGCTTTCCAGGGGCTTACCCATCAGAGGGTTTTAATGGTCCCCAAAGGAAGAAGGGATCAGAAAAGAAATGCAGGCTGCTGGTACCCACAGGACTAGTAGCTTTTCAGCTCACCGGACCTAACAGTCAGCAGTGGGGTGCTCGTCCCAGAGCCAGCTGCCTGGGCGCCCTGCACGGCCACCCCACAGACTCCCGCGGCTCACTTGGGGAAGATTTCCTGTCTGTTGCCACATTAAGAGATTGTTCTGTGTTCTTTTAGGTGATGGTCCGTCAGGGACGGCCACCAGATCAAGTCCCGGAGAGGCTTAGGAAAACGAAGGGTAAGACACCCATGGGTCCTAGAGAGACAAAGCCAGGGGGGCAGGCTGAGCTGAGCAGGTGGGAAATCAAGACAGCAAGGACCAGCAGGCCAGTGACTTTACTGGGGGTCAGGGTGAGTACACAGGAAAAGGGGCAAGGGGACGTCACTGGTGCGGTCCAAACATGCATTTTCATTGGTGCAGGCATTTCCTTGGTGCATTTGAAGCTTAGGGTTTGGAGGAGGGCAGGAAGGGGAACGTGGGACCCAGGACAACCTCATCATACTTGGTCACCTGTGGTCACCTGGGCCAGGTGCTTGCAACCTATAGGGGATGCAGAAGCCACAGAGGGGGAAAAAACAGGGGAGGGGTGGTGGAATGTGAAGTTTTGAATCAAGGATGCTGAGTTGGAGAAAGGCTCGGCAAGGTTGTGAGAGGACAGGAGGCAGAATTGAATCCATACAGCGGTTCGAGCTCAGGCAAACCCGCCCAAGGTCTTCTGTCCCTCCTTTCCTTCTGATTCCCTTCCCGCTTTCCTTGCTCCCGGCATCCCTCTCCAGGAGAGACGAATGAAGCCGGGCGGGCTGTGGCTCAGTGGTTAGCCGTTATATATTACTGGTCACATATTTTACACTGGGCAGCATGAAAAAAGGGCATAAAACTGCAATTAAATGTCTGAACTGTTGCTATTTTGGAAATTAAAACAGCCTACATTATCCTCGGTGCAACTCCGATTACAGACTCGGGGCTCAGGAGCAGTTATTCCCAGCACTTTAGCCGACTTCTTTCCCATAAAAACCCGTTGTTAATGGGTCCCCGGGGACCTCTGAAAATAACAAGATCTGTAATAAAGAAATTAATAACACGCAGAGCAGGCCACAGCTAAAAAGCTTTTTAGAATACATTAATGGTTCTGTTCAGAATGAGGAATACGCGTACCCGAATACCTCCTGTCTTTGATTTCTCGGTACCCGGGGGGTGGGGGTAGGGCAGTCGTGGCCCCTCACCCCGCCCCTCGGTGTCAGCCTCCCTGAGGACAGCAGAGGCACAGCCACAGCCGGGCACTCCCCAAAGTCAGTGTCCTCCGCAGACTGCTCTCACTTCCCTCCTGCCTCGGTCCTGGTCCCCTCCTGTCATTCCTCCCTCCTCTTTCCTCTCTCTCCCTCCCTCTCCCTCTCTCCCTCCCTGTCTCTCTCTCTCTCTCCCTCTCTCTCTCTCCATCTCTTTCTAGCTCTCTCTCTCTCTCTCCCTCTTCCTCTGTCTCAGTCACTTTTGGTTTCCGTCTCTTCTGTTCTTTCTCATTATGACTTTCTCTTTCTCTCTCCCCCATCTCTCTCTCTCTTCCTTTCTTGTTGTCTTTCTTTCCTTTGTTCAGCTCTGTGCCTTTATGTGAAATTCCTTCTCTCCGTCCACCAATGGCTGCTTCTGTATTTCTGTACCTCTGTTTCTTGCTGTTTCTCTTCTCACTTTTCTTCTCATGTTTTCCCTCTCAATTCACACTCTATCCCTTCCCCAATTTCTATCTTCAGTTAAATGCTTCTGTGACTTCATCCCTATCTGTCTCCCTATCTGTCATCTATTTATCACCTAGCTAGCTTTCTCTCTCAATCACCCTTCTTCCTTAGTCTCCCCTCCTACTTCCCTTTGCTCATCCCTTCCCACCCTGGATGTCCTTTGCCCTCTTGCATTTGCCTATCCTGTACTCAAAGCTCCACACATGCTCTGTATTAATTCATCTCACACAAAGTCAGGCTTTTCTTAAAGGGATTTCATTTGGGAACTAAGTGGCCACTAAGAAGACACAGCTGCCTAGGAAAGGTCACATTCCCCTGGAGTCCTATGTTCCCACTCCATGTGGGGGCCGGGGAGGGGATACAAGATCAGCCTCAAGAGGAACGGGGTGATTCTCCACACCTTGCCGTCCACTAGCGTTGAGGACAAGAGCTTTGGAATTAGACAGACTATGTTCCAGCCCCATGTCCTTACTTCCTCACTGGCCGTGGGACCCTGAGCAAATCACTGAAACTCTCTGAATCTCAGTTTCCTCATCCATATAATGGGGATAAGAATAGGGAGGCAACGAATTTGAGCAATCTACCATTTTTGCAATCTACCGTGGCATGGCAAATGTGAAACAAAAAAATAGGATGGCAGCAATCTTTTGCAAGCGACTTTGCAGTTCTTCCCATCAAGAGGCAGAGCCTAACGACTATCCCTGTGACGGCCAGTCTAGGGCTGTCCTTGGGACTTGCTGTGAATGAAGGGAATCCAGCGGAGTGACAGTACTCGGGTCCTATGGCTCAGAACATTCTCTTCCTTGCTTTTAAGGACACTTGGTTTTTTGTTGTTGTTGTTGTTTTTTTTTAAGGACACTTGTTTTTTGATGAACTTATTTTATAGACCTTTTTCTACCATCTCCAGGGTTCGATAAAAGGTGGTGAGTTTCAGTGCTCAATTAGGTATCTGCCAGGGGAGCAGATTCCTGGCTCTCTGGTAACTGAGCGTGCAGCGACAGGTGACCCTAAAGGCTCAAGGGCAGGGGGGAGCCCTTGAAAGTCTCTGGTGTAGCCCCATCTGCACCTTCACCTGTCAGCACCCAGAATCCAAGAAGGATCATCCACAGCCTGGGCGAGGTCATGACCAATCCCAAGAGATGCCCGCAGAGGAGCAGGGCCGCCTTCAGCCACAGCCCGTCCCATATTCTCCTCCTCCTGACCCTCTTGTCTCTCCTGCTTCTTCCTCTTCCTCCAGCCCCAGCAAATCCTCCCCATGTTGGTTAAAAGTCTGGGTTATGGTGATTTTTTTTAAATGACTAGTTTGAACAAAAAGGCAGATTTGTTGGCAGAATCTTGGAGAAGAGCCTGGTGAACTGCCAGGCTGGGAAGGGCAGGGGGCGGCTAACCCTTATAACCACTGGCACCAGGAACTGAGCGCTGTGGGCTTCTCTCTCCGGCTCGTCGCTGTTTCTCTCTGCGCCCCTGCTTCGCCCTCCTCTCCCGCCACATGCCTGCCTCCCTGTCCCTCAGCCCATAGGTCCACGCGACAGAACACGGCCACCGAGGGCTCCAGAGTGGGCCACGTCACGGCTCTGGTTGTCCAGAGACCGACCCAGCTCTAGATCCGAGATCCCAAGTGCGGCTGGGACTCACCCGCCGAGCATGGGCGGACAGCTGCAGAGACTGGGAGATGTCCCGATCAGAGCCCCCTCCAAGGATGAACCTTGCTGCCCCACTGCAGGGAGGGAAGTTAGCTGCCAGCCTCTAGCTGTTAATTCTTTCAGGTCTGCCTCAGCTTTTGAGCCAAGGTTACGTTCTTGGCGTGGCGCCAGCCAATGAATGTGGCCCTGCAAGGTTGTGGTAGAAGGATCCCAGATGGGACGCCTCCCACTGAGCCTTGGTCCTGGAGCCTTGGGCTGGGTCAGCACAGCCTTTATCAAGCTGGAATCATAATTCATGGCCCTTCCCCATGCCTACTTCCTCCTCCTGTCTCCTTTCCCAGAGCTTACCCCTCAAAGGACCATCTGCATTCCCAACCCTCTCAGTTCCTGCCTCCCTGAGGACCCAAGTGACACAGCACCCCCCACTGGCATTCTCCAGGGACCCCGCCTTGCTGCTCTCACAGAGACCTCCTGCCCGGGAGGCCGGATTGCCCAGAGGAGGACGTGCCCAGGACACTCCATGTCCCCCGACCTCTAGTTCTGGATTTTTAAAAATGAATTAATTCATTTTAAATTCTGATAAGACACACCTCGCATAAAATGGACCATCTTACCCATTTTTAAGTGTGCCTTGGGTGGCGTTAATCACCTCCCCACTGTGCACATTCCCACGCACCACCATCCCGGCGCAGAGCGCCTTCATCCTGCAAAACTGAAACTCTGTCCCAATTAATACTAACGCCCCATCCCGCACTGCCCCCCTCCAGCCTCTGACCACCACCATCCTACTTTCTGACTCTAAACTTGATGCCTCTAGGGACCTCCTGTAAGCAGAATCATACAGTACCTGTCCTTCCGCGAGGGGCTTATTTCACCTAACATAACGGCCTCAAGGTTCCTCCGTGTTGTCATTTCTTTCCTTTTTAAGGTTGAATGATAGCCTGTGACCCATCTGTACCCCGTTACCCCGTTTTGTTTACCCACTCATCCGTCAGTGGACACTGGCATTGCTTCCGCCTCCTGGCCGCCGTGACTAATGCTGCTATGAACACGGTGGGTGAGTATCTTCGGAGTCCCCGCTTTCGGTGCATGTGGGTATACATACACCTAGAAGCGGAATCGCTAGATCGTGCGGTAACTCCATTGTAATTCTTGGAGGAACCGCCAGACCACTGTCCATAACAGCTGCCCCATTTCCTGTTCCCCCCAACCGCCACCTTTTCCCGTGGCAAATACAATGTCACTGATGTGCTTTACAAATTATTAAGACGATAAAGCTTATGTTGTGTGTATTTTGCCACGATTCCTCCTCATCCTCAGCAACACATGCTAGTTTCCTGGTTTCGTTCGTAGTAGAGACCCTAATGAATATGAAGTGGCAGGTCTGTATTTCCAGCGAGAGGGGAGCCCAGTCATTTCCCCCGACGGGCTGAGAGAGGCTGGGGTCCTTGAGGCTGTGCTAAGCTGCCAAGATCCGCCCCAAGGACCAGGAGTGTCCCCTGCTGAAGGCTCACAATCAGACTCATGCCCAGCAATCACCCTTGGCCGCTGGGACCTCCTTTGGGATGGCCGGCGTCCAGTGACTGCTTAGCGCAGAAGTTCAAGGCCTGGCCTCCTTGCTTCGACCTGGAGCGACTCTGGAAGGGCCATCCCAGCTCCAGAGCTCCTGCTGAGAGCAGCTGAAGTCTCGGTTGTAACCAGATGGCCATTCAGCATCACTTCTGCCCGATCTTGTTTCCCTTACTCCTCCTCCTGGGGCCCAGAAGGACCAGGGAAAGGCTTGTATCAACCGCTAGGAAGCCAAGTTTGAGAGCCATGGCATGGACACCGAGGCGGTCCCAGTCAGACGGGCGGGGCTCGAGCCAAGGGGGAGATCAGCCCCCAGCGGTGTCCAAGCTGCCCGGCCCCACACCTCTGGGCTGTGAGCTCTGTGTTGAAAGTGGCCCCGCCTCGGTGGACACTCGTCCCACCATGTCCCTAGCCCCGCGAGGCACTGACCGGCTCCTGTCTACCCTTCAGTTTCCTAGGGACCTGTACTTCTACCTCGGCCATCAGAAGCTTCACGGAATGGGCTTCCTCCCCCGGACATCGACCTCCAGTCATGGTGCCTGTAAATCACTGTGAATCATGTCACACTCTGTGCTTGGTTCCTGCTGCCTCTCTGGGAGGAAACCCCTCCCACTGTGGCAAACCCTTCCTCCTACCATCCTTTTCGATCCAACGCAGGAGACACCCCCTTCCAGAAGCCTCTCCTGACTCATCTCACATCCTCACCAGGAGAAGCCCCTCCTCTTTTGTGTGCCCGCTACAGCCCCCGATCCCCTCCCCCATGCCTGCCTGGGCCCGGGGTCACGGGGCACGCCGGGAGGGTCGAGCTCAGGCCTGACTTGCCCAGCAAGTACCTGGCACAGAGCAGGCACCGGTGGGTAGCAGCTGGAAGCCCCAGCCTAGCCTGGCCCTGGGAACACCAAAATTCGTCGAACCCCCTTCCGGCAATGGCTAGACCTCTCAGAGGCATTACTTCCTCCGACCCACGACACTGCTCCCGCTGCCCGCATCCTGGGCTCGCTTTTGTTCAGCCACAGTCTCTGCACCTGCCAACAGGAAAGAGACCCCGACGGCAGGGCCAGGGCCAGGGGAGGCAAGGGAGGCGCACAGGGCACAAAATGCAAAGAGGCCTCGCTTGCAGCTGCCAAGTTCATACCTGTACCCCTCTGAGATTGAGACCTCCTTGCATTTTGCTCCATGGGCACCTGGCCCACTTTGCCCCTGTCCCTGCCTTGCCTGTAACAATAACAGCAAGACCCACATTTGACCCTTGTGAAGTTAGGACGTGTGGGGTACAGAGCTCGTCATTTTGCAGACATGAAGTCATTAATCCGCACAACTCAGCTCTGAGACACGAACCTCAATGTCTCCGTGGCATAAAGGAGGACACCGAGGCACAGAGAGGTGCTGAATGCTGACCTGGCTCAGGCATTTGCTCCCAGCTTGGCCTGGCACCTCACGGTCCTGCCTGGAGAAGGAGCCCCTTCCCGCTGCTGTTCCCACCACTGGGCCTTTGCACATGCTGTGGCCGGCATTAAACTGGTACTCCTGGAGCCCCCTGCCCCTGGATCATCACAACAGCCCTATCCGGTGGGTGCCATGGTTCTCCCGACTGTACAGGTGAAGAAACTGAGCCTCAGAGAGGTATGGTGCCCCCCCCACAGCCCCCTACCCCACCTCCGGCCACCCAGGGTGTCTGTGGCAGACCAGGGGACGGTTCTCTTCTCCTGTCTCCCTCTAGGACTTCTCTGTGAGACCTTCCACCAACCCTCACCTCATCAGGTATTTATGGTTTTGCCCGTAAAAGGACAAGCCATCCCGATAAGATAGAAACGTTTTATGGGGCAACAAAAATATAGATAAAATTTTATAGTGCAAATCAGGAGGAGGAAAGTATTAAGTTCCACAAACACCTTTAAATTTTAAACAGCCCCCATTGCAGGGTCCCTGGAGCCAAACTTAAATAATGGATCAGAAAGGGGATAAATCTCCCCGGTCCCCCGTGTGGCAGTGGGAGAGACCTGATCGACAAACAGACAGGAAGGGGGGTGCGGGCGGCCGCCCGGTGCAGCGCTGGGGCCTGGCGGGCCGCAGTGCGGGCAGAGAGCCTTGTCTTTATTGTACTTATAAAATATACATGGCCCTTTATTGAATTGCCTGCTGTCGAAATCTGCAAGAATGTTATTGCCTTTTACTGTCCTGGAGAGAAGCAGAGCAGCAACATCTGTGTAATTTCATAAGATGCAGGAGCCATAAATCTGATTGTGCCGGATATAAGATCGATCGTAAAAAATCACGCATTGAACAGAGATCGGGGATGCCGGGAAGCAGCAGGGGCTGGTACAGCTCGGGGGGTGGGGGGCGCACTGCTCCACACCCTCCGTGTGTGGTCCCAAGCGGGGCTCTGGCCGGCAGGTGCTTTGGAGGAGTCAGGGCCTCACCAGGCCCTTGCCCTCTGCAGGGAAAGGAGGTGGGGTCCAAACCTGCCCAGGCCCATGGGAGACCTGCCCAGAGAAGGGAAGCAAGAGCTGGAAGAGGGGACCCAGGATTCATTGTCCTTGATACATGAGAAGGACAGATGGATGTAGACACAGTTACTCGGTCACCTCCAATATCAGGGACACAGGTACAAGCAAGACACACTCCAACCTCTGTCCCAACCTGCCTCGAACCATTACCCACAATGACCCAGCTGACTGATCTATCCCTTGTATAAACCTTATTTTATATCTTCATAAAAAGTGCCGTTGTTTTGGATATATGTATGCATATATTGTCGAGTCTGATGGAGGGCGTGGCTGAGATGAGCCTCTCATTGGGCTCTCCCGTATGCTCCTTTGGATCTGAATGGCTCTTTCCATCTATGGGCTGTGCTCTGCAGGACAGAGCCTTCTGCGAAGTGATACCCCTCCCCTGCACTCTCCCTGCAGGCAGGCCTCCGGGGTCAAGAAAGCCCAGAAGAAGTTGGGTGAGGGGTGCTCAGTTCCTGTCCTCAAATGCACCAATCAAGTCTCCCCTCCCTTGGGGCAGAATCAGGGAGGGGTGCAGAGAGAAGCCAGGAGTATTCCTCAGGGAAACCCACGTCCAAAAAGCAATGACAGTATCTCCATCCCTGACCTCTCTTCTGAGGTGAAGTCCCAAGAGACTCATCAGAAAGTGTGAAAACATGGGAAAGGTTTGCTCAAGGCTTCTCTGCTCTCCGAATGCCTGTACATTACCTTTTTCCAACCACAGTTGCCTTCGCCCTACACATGAGTGAGAAGGGGTGAGTTTTTGAAGGGTAAGAAAATGATACATAGATGGGAGTTGGTTGCTCCCAAAGAGATGGTCTTCCAGCAGCACTCCATCAGTTATC
The DNA here is from genome assembly GCA_028533885.1 of Nasua narica. NCBI lineage: Eukaryota > Metazoa > Chordata > Mammalia > Carnivora > Procyonidae > Nasua > Nasua narica. The sequence continues at coordinate 73,562,560 of CM052813.1, read as the reverse complement.
TGCTGCTGCATAGCAAATCACCCCAAAACTTAGGGGCTTGAAACAAAAATGTTTGTTATCTCATAGCTTCTTGAAGGTCTGGAATCCTACAAAGTGTAGCTTGGTAAGAGGTAGCTAGTGCCGCTTACCACCCACTCCTTCCTTCCTGGGACACAGACATTCTGTCTGGAGTGGTGGCAGCCACTTTGTGACCATGAGATGATACCCATAAAGAGAGAAAAGCCCACCAGCTGAGAATATTAAATTAGAAAGACAGAAAAAACTTTGAAGGTTTCATTGATCATGGGGTCAACCACCACAAGCAGCCACCTTGTTCCAGACTCCTTTCTACACAGGAAAAAAAAAAAGATTTGTTTGAGCCAACATTCACTGGGTTCTCTTTTACCTACATAGCCAAATGCATCCTCTATATGGCTGGTAGAAAAAAATCCAGAAAAAAATCCGGCTTTGAAATGGGTCTCCCCTGCATGATGCAATGCAGTTGCTAACGTACAAATGCAAAAGGGCAGAGAGAAATGAAAATTTTTTAAAAAGGAATGCCATCCAATTTGGCAGGAGTGTGGGAAAATAATCATTCTTATGTACTGTTGGTGGAAGTAGAAATTGGTTTAGCCTTATTAGAGAGTAATTTAGCTATATCTATTATACCATAAAATGCATAAACTCTCTGACCTAGAAACCTCACTTCTATAAATCTATCCTACAGAAGTAATCACATGCATGTGTAACGTGATAAGCATAAGAATGTTCATTATAGCATTGCTTATAAAATAGCGAACATTGGAAGCAATCTCTATCTCCAGCAGCAGGCACACAGTTAAATAAATTATGGTTGAAGTCTGCGCCATCCTGTATGATAGCCACTGGTCACGTGTGGCTACTCAGCACTTGAAATGTGACTAGTTCACAGGTCCATTAGTGTAAAATACAGGCTGGATTTCAGAGAATATTTTTAAGAGATTTTATTTGTTTATTTCACAGAGAGAGAGAGCACAAGTAGGGGGAGCAGCAGGCAGAGGGAGAGGGAGAAGCAGGCTTCCCACTGAGCAGGGAGCCCGAAGCAGGACTTGATCCCAGGACCCTGAGATCATGACCTGAGCCAAAGGCAGATGCTTAACCGGCTGAGCCACCCAGATGCCACCCTGAATATTTTTAAATAGTGTAAAAAAAAGTCTCAATAGTAATATATTGTTTACATGTTGAAATCATAATGTTTTGGACCCATTGGATTAAGTAAAATATATTATCAAAATTAACCCCACTTGTTCCATTTCCTTATTTCAATGTGGCTACTAGAAAATTGAGGGGGAACTTCGGTGACTTAGTCGGTTAAGCATCCAACTGTTGGTTTTGGCTCAGGTCACGATCTCAGGGTCGTGAGATCAAGCCTCAGGCTGGTCTTCGCACCCTGAGTGAAGCTCTGTGCTCGGTATGGAGTCAGCTTGAGATTCTCTCCCTCTCCCTCTGCCCCTTCCTGCCACTCATGTGTGGTCGTGCTCTTTCTCTCTCTCTCTCTTGTTTCTCTGTCAAATAAAATCTTTAAAATCACATATGGGGCTCACATTATATTTCTACTGGACTGTGCTGCTTTAAATACAGATAGAAAAACTATGCAGCCTTTAAAAGAGTGAGGAAGAGGTGAATACACATTTGGGAAAATGCCCAAAATTTATTACTAAGTTAATAAAGAATGTGTACAACTAGAAAATTAGCATGATCCCAATTTTGGAAGACAAGTGAGTATTGTATGTGTAGATAAGATTTTTTAAAGATTTTATTTATTTATTTGACACAAGAGAGAGAGAGATCACAAGTAGGCAGTGAGAGAGGGGGAAGCAAGCTCCCTGCAGAGCAGAGAGCTGATGCGGGGCTTGATCCCAGGACCCTGAGATCATGACCTGATCCGAAGGCAAAGACTTAACTCTCTGAGCCACCTAGGCACCCCTGTAGAGAAGATTCTTGAAGGATGTACTAAGTCACTAACAGTGGTTACCTTGGAAGAACATGGTGGAGGGTCTTACTTTTTATTGTTTGCCTTCCTGTTATTAGATTCTGTTGCACCGAGCATGTATTTCCTCTGTAATTGAGATGAATTTTAATGAGAAAGGAGAGAGAAGTAACAGCCGCCAAGAAGCAGGTGCCACATTTTGGTCGTGGAAACTTGCACAGCAGCAACCAGGTTTCTGAAAAATGCAGAGGGTGCCAATCGAGGCGGAGAACTGCAGAAAAGCCAAATGGGATGAAGGGGGTGGCTCCAGGGCATAGAAGCTCAAAGGACACAGCCTGCCAGGATTGAGACACCCCTGCAGCATCCCGGCCTCTGGGCCTCTCTGCTCCACGCTCCTGCCCTACTGCTTCGGGAGTTTTGGACACCCTCCCTGACCTCTCCGTACCCGGGCTGGAAGCCCGCACCCGCCCCTCTTGAAGGTGCACAAGATGGGAAAGTTCTGAGGGTTGCTGTTTGGTAAAGCTGCATACAACTCACCCACTTTGGTGGTCTCAGTTAAGACTCATTCATAAATAAGAGAGGCTGCTTCCAACCAGCTTAGGGGAAGAGGGAGTTGATGGTATTGTGGGGTCTTTACTACCTGGCAGTCTCCAGGGCTTCATGATGGAGCACGAGACTGAACCAGAGCCCGACCGTCTGGTTTGTATCTGCTTCTGCCGCTTGCATAGCCGCAGGTCCTTGGCTGAATTTCTCAACGTCTGTGTGCCTCAGTTTTATCATCCATAATATGGGGATAATAGCTTCTACCTTATACATTTTCGGTGAGGCATAAAGAATTCATACGTTTAAGATGCTTAGAACAGTGCCTGGTATAGAGTAAGTAGCCCACAAATGACCTTTGGCTCTTTATACATTTAGTGATCCACTCATTAAACCTGTAAAGTTTGTAACCAAAAGTTCCACAGATATTTGAACATCCTTATGCAACTATTCAATCAAAACTTAGAAGTGTAATCAAATTCTCTCAAGCACTGATTATATTCATTTATTATATATTCATTAATTATATACATTTTTACTAAAGACTATCCTTTTTTGCAGTATTGGTTTATGGTGATTGCATGGAAATATTAATTTCAGGAAGAAATAAGTTTCCAGCTTAAAGAACTGAGGCCCTCACCCCACAGAACAAATTTGTACAGTATTAAAAAGTATAGGGGTGCCTGGGTAGCTCAGTTGAGTCTCCAACTCTTGGTTTCAGCTCAGGTCATGATCTCAGGGTCCTGAGATTGAGCCCCACATTGGGCTCCACACTCAGTGCCGAGTCTGCTTGTCTTTCTCCCTCTGCTCCTCTCCCTGTTTTCTTTCTCTATCTCTCTAAAATAAATAAAATCTTAAAAAAAAAAAAAAAGTACATGGGGCAACAGGGTGGCTCAGTGGGTTAAAGCCTCTGCCTTTGGCTCAGGTCATGATCTCAGGGTCCTGGGATCGAGCCCTGCAGCGGGCTCTCTGCTCAGTAGGGAGCCTGCTTCCCACCCCCCCACCCTGCCTGCCTCTCAGGGTGGGGGTGCTCCTCCCAGCTTGAATATCCTGCCGTGGATCCCCCATCTCTATAATCACTATAATGGAAAACACATCAATTACATACATTTTAAAATGGGTTTATACATTTTCTCAAATCCCCTTAAACACCTAGATAAAAATCACAACCCTCTTAATATGTCATCTTCTTTTAAATGCTTCAAATATTGAGGTGCTTGCCTGGCTTAGTCGAGGGAACATGGTACTCTTGATCTGGGGGTTGTAAGTTCGAGCCCCACATTGGGTGTAGAGATGACTTAAAAATAAAAGTCTTGTGCTCGCTTCGGCAGCACATATACTAAAAAAAAAATAAATAAAAGTCTTAAAAAGAAATGCTTCAAACATCTTCCAAACAGACAAATCAGATCAGAATGATCACCAGCCCCCCGTTGCACCTTATGTAGTCTTTAACCGAAGTTTCTCTAACATTGATCATGTGCATTTTGCAGTCCCTCCTGATTTCCATACTTACATTCTACCTTCCTAGGGTTACAGTCATCATGCCTGACCCCAAGGAAGAAAGACACCACTTAAGGCAGCTGAGGCTGTAGGGTCAGGGTGGTGCCTTCCAAGCAACATCTACCCAAACCAGTGTTGACTGAGCCTGGCTCTTGGAGGGAAAGTTACTGGGATGCTTCATCAAGGCTCCCCAAGGCCCACCTGGTCTTGCAACCCGGTACCTCCCCACCCCCTCATGTCCATTGAGAAGCTTTTAGCCACATCCTGGGCCAGGTAACTGTTGCCAGGTATTCTGCTAGTAAGCACAGCTTCTGGGGGCTCCTCTGTTAGGTAGAGGGCAGGAAGGACGCAGACAAGGGGATTGCCATGGGCTTCACAGACACTGTGAAATGTGGATGCCTCAGTGGGGCTTTTGCTGTTCTTCCCTTCGGTTCATTCTTTAATTCTCAAAGTGCCAAGTTCAAGAACGTCACTCTTGTTGTAAGGAGGAATCACCAGAGCAGAGAAAATCTACTGGACCACCTGCCCCAAGGGCCCCAGGGTATCTGCCATATTCCTAGATAGGCAGGCAAGACCCATCATGACATCTGGAAGGCCTTGCCCCGAACTCTGCCATCTGAAAACAGGGCGATGTCACCTAAGATGTCCTTCCTGTTCTTCACATCCACCATGTCCAAAAGCTACCTGGTACCTCCCCCACCTCTTAGTTAGTCCTACACTTTCTTGTGTTTGGGTTTGGTTTTTTCCTGCATTTCACCATATGTACCTTTTTTACAGTTTTATTGAAATCTACTTCATACACCCTGAAATTCATCCATTTAAAGCATACAGTTCAGTGGTTTTTAACAGCCATGGAGTTGTACCACCATTAGCAATATCTAATTTTAGGACATGGTCATCATTCCTAAAAAAGTTCCATGCGCATTAGCTGCCACTTCCCATTTGCCCCCAACCCCCGTGGGGGTTGCCATTGATCCTTCTGTCTCTACGGATTTGCCCTATTGCGGACATTTCATATAAACGGAATCATAATACGTAGTCTTTTGTGACTGGCTTCTTTCAGCATGTTTTCAGGGTTCATCCATGTGGTATCATGTATCAAGCTTCACTGTTTTTATTGCTGAGTAATATTTCATGTATACACATATCATTTGGGGTGTTTCTTTTTTAAGATTTTATTTATTTATTTGAGAGAGAATGAAAGCGAGAGAGATCACAGAGGGAGAGGGAGAAGCAGACTCCCCGCTGAGCAGGGAGCCCAATGCGGGACTCGATCCTAGGACCCTGAGATCATGACCTGAGCCAAAGGCCAACGCCTAACCGACAGAGCCACCCAGGCGCCCCTATCATTTTGTTTATGTGCTCTCAGTTCACAGACATGTTGATTGTATCCACTTTCGGATATTATGCATCATACTGCTGTGAACATTCCTACCTGTTTTTACGCAGACACATTTTTCATTGGTCTTTGATACATGCCTTCTAATTTTCATGTGAAATCACTTTTCCCCAGATTCGCTAGCTTCCAGAGCCACCCTTCCCTGTAATATCCAAAAAACAGCAGCGTGAGCCCTCATCCTCTCCCTGATTCCTCTGGCTCTAGGAGAGCAGGGATTTGGAGGGATGTTTATGGGCTCTGCAGATCCAGCTCCTCGTGAACCGGCTTGTGGCTTTGGGGGTCTCTGCCAGTCGTCCCTGACCCCCTGTCCCCTCTTCTCTAGGATACTGTGGCTCTCTCCCACATTACTTTGTCCCAAATTGCGACACCCCCAAAATTCTTCCAAAGCACAGCTAACACCAGACTGTAACACTTAGAATTTTGCTAAAACCTATGGAGATTTTAGTGGCAGTGGAGATCAGAAGGGGGTCTGGAGATCATGGGCAACATTAAGACTAGACGTACCCAAGAAATGAGGGGAAGCTTCCCTGCTGGAGGCTGACATAGCCAGATTCTCTCTCCGAACACTGAACGGGTGCATAAGTCGTGTCTTCCCTCAGTCCACACGGATGGCACGGAGATGCCTCCGTACAGGCACAGATGAATGCCTGACCCACATGTTCTCCACTACCCCCTCTCGTCCATCCTCATTAGTCTGACTAAGCTCCTCCAGGCCCAGAGGTGGAAGTAAGGAGAGAGAGGTCAGGGGAGCAGGAATGCTGGAACCTGACTGGACTGTCGGGAGCTGCCATCGTGTTCTCCAGGCCTGGCAGGAGTTCAAGCTGACTTTCTTGGGTCTTTCCATGGGTTCTTCAAAGACATTTAGTCACAGGATTGCTCCCTTGAGTTCTCTTGGCCCAGGCAAATGCGCTTCTACGCTGGCTGCTAGCTTACTCCTTCCTCAGCTCTGAGGAACTGGCAATACCTTCCGCTTAGCTCGACTGTGGTGTGTCCAGCCCGCCGTGCAGCCCTGTTGTGAGGGTGAAGACAACTCTACATCCGATTCACGAGAAGCATCTAGACACTTCTCCTTCAGTTCCAGCATCCAGTCAGCCCACCTTAGCCCTTTACTCTTCTCAGCTGGGCCTCAGACACAAGTCTGCTGTGGGCGCCATCTTCAGGTTCTACATATCAAGTTCTCCAGATGGCTCTCATGAAGCCTCTCACGCTAGGCTGACCAGTTCCTCGCCACAGACTCTCCGCAGCTGCCTGGCCTCCTAATTCCCATCAGTACCTGACGTCTACTGCTTAGGGCGTGGCCCAAACCTCCATTTTGACATCCTCTACCACTGCTGTGGGACTACCAATGTGAGACCCAGAACCACACAGAAAATAGTTAAAAATTTCCAGAAAGAGAACAAAAGTTACTGACAGGGGAAAGAATAACAGCTTGTCAGTGGACATCTCATTTATGACACTGAGCGTGAGGGAGAAGACATTGAAGAGTCTGAGGAAAGAGAGCAGCGATGCCAGAACGCCATACCCCGCAGAATATTGAGAAGGAAAGAGAACATTCCAGGCCTGTACCATCAATATATCCTTTCTGGAAAAGTGACTCAAAGAAGGAACTCATCAAGACAAAGACTTTTTTTGAAAGTGGTCTGTAAGAAATCAAACCCGGTAAGCTTTTTTTTTTTTAATGGTTTAGGTGCGTTTTATTGGTTTTCTTTTGGAACCGTTCAGCTTGCAGTTAATTCTAACTAGTGGTTGACAATGTGGTTGTGAAATTGTGCAATCTTTTAAAACAGATTCTTGAAATATACATATGGTAAGAAATTAAAAATAATGCCAAATTCATCTTAGATGTTAATTTAATAGTGCTTTTTAAGTGTGGATGGTAAGGGACATTAAAACATTCCAAAGGACAGATCTTATTTGGAGATTATAGATAGTTAAAATTTTTGGATGCTGTTATTAGAAATATAATTTCAATATGTTTGTTAAATTTTTATATTCGAGAAGACTAGGAGAGGGGCGTCTGGGTGGCTCAGTCAGCCAAGTCTCTGCCTTTGGCTCAGGTCATGCTCCCAGGGTCCTGGGATCGAATCCCACATCGGGCTCCCTGCTTCTCCTTCTCCCTCTGCCGCCCCCCCTGCTTGTGCTTGCTCTCTTTCTCCCTCAAATAAATAAATAAAAATTTAAAAATAGAGAGAGAGAGCCATTGAAAGTTAAATAATTATTGAAGATTTAAAATGGAAAAATATACGGGCAGCTGGGTGGCTCAGTCAGGAGAGCATGTGACTCTTGACCAGGGTCATGAGTTCAAGCCCCAGATTAGCTGTAGAGTTTTCTTAATAAAAAACAAATTTATCAATTAATTAGATAAATATATTTTGAGAAAATTCAAATAGAATAAAGAGTAGTAATGTCATATTTTTAAAGGCATAATTTAAGGGGAAAAGCATTAAATGAAACTGAGGGATATATATATATTTAACATATAATGTATTTCAGAATTGGTTTCAGAAGTACAGGTCTATGATTCATCAGTCTTATATAGCACCCAGTGCTCATTACATCACATGCCCTCCTTAATGTCCATCACCCAGTTACCCCATCCCCCAACCCACTCCCCTCCAGCAATCCTCAGTTTGTTTCCTATGATTAAAAGTCTCTTATGGTTTGTCTCCTTCTCTGGTTTGATCTTATTTTATTGTTTTCCTCTCTTCTCCTAGGATCTTCTGTTTTGTTTCTTAAATTTCACCTATCAGTGAGATCACATGATAATTGTCTTTCTCTGATTGACTTATTTTGCTTAGCAAATACCCTCTAATTCCATCCACATAGTTGCAAATAGCAAGATTTCATTTTTTCGATGGCTGAGTAATATTCCCGTATATATATACACCACATCTTCTTTATTCATTCATCTGTTGATGGGCATCTGGGTTCTTTCCATAGTTTGGCTATTGTGGACACTACTACTCTAAACATGGGGGTACAGGTGCCCCTTCAGATCACTATTTTTGTATCTTTGGGGTAAATACCCCAATTTCTGGGTCATAGGGTAGCTCTATTTTCAGCTTTTTGAGGAACCTCCATGTTTTCCAGAGTGGCTGCACCAGTTTGCTTTCCCACCAACAGTGTAGGAGGGTTCCCCTTTCTCTGCATCCTCGGCAACATCTGTCATTTCCTGACTTGTTAATTTTAGCCATTCTGACTGGTGTGATGTTATAACTCATTGTGCTTTTGATTTGTATTTCCCCGATGGCCAGTGAGGAGCATTTTCCCATGTGTCTGTTGGTCATTTGTATGTCTTCTTTGGAGAAATGTCTGTTCATGTCTTCTGCCCATTTCTTGATTGGGTTATTTGTTCTTTGGGTATTGAGTTTGATAAGTTCTTTATAGATTTTGGTTACCAGCCAAATAGCTGATATATCATTTGCAAATATTTTCTCAAACTGGGGATATTTTTTAACTGACAAAACGCACAATCATCAAGAAAATGCAATAATGGCCATTTACCAAACACTCACATGAATAATTCTATTTAATCTCACAACAATTCTGGGAGGTCAATGCTGTTCTTTGCCCCATTTCACCTGGGGATGAGGAAACTAAGGCTAGAAATATTAAGTAAGCCATCTATACGTGCATGTTTCATAAGAGGAGGAACTGAGATTCAAATGCAGACAACTCAACACCATAGTTCTTGCCCTTAATCACTGAATAATTGATTAATTATAAATCTGAATCAGACATATGGACAAAGATTCCAAAAATAATAGACAAAACAAACACTGAAATATGAAGAGAGTTTTATAAAATCATAACCAGATTAGGTGATTTTAAAACATCTGTCTCTGAACTTAACAGATCAAATATTTTAAAAATCATATTGACAACTTCAATAACAAAATTAACAAGATTGTTTTAATATATCTAGATGGAACTTGAACAGGGAATACCTTTTTCCCCAAATGCTCACAGAACATAAAAATAGATTGATTAAGTAATAAGTCTCAAAGTAAACCTCAATAAATTCCAAACAGTAGAAACTACAATTTCTACAAATCAATAATAAAAAGACAAATGACCAAACAGAAAAATGGACAAAGGATAAGAAGGAGCAATTTACAAATGAGGATATATAAATGACCCAAAATATATAAAAAGATGCTGAAACCTTGCTAGCCAACACAAAACTTGAAATCAATTCAATAAGACATTATTTTTTTCACCCAACACACTGGGAAAAACTTAAAAACTGGGTATCAGTTGTTGATAAGAGGGAAGGATTTTGTATAGTGCTTGTGGAATATAAATTGATATGGCCATTTATTTTATTATTTTTTTAAAATAGTATTTATTTATTTATTTGACAGAGAGAGAGAGAGAGTGAGAGAGGGAACACAAGCAGGGGGAGTGGGAGAGAGAGAAGCAGGCCTCCTGTGGAGCAGAGAGCCCGATTTGGGGCTCGATCCAAGGACCCTGGGATCACGACCTGAGCCGAAGGCAGACACTCAACAACTGAGCTACCCAGGCACCCCGAAATGGCCATTTTAAAGAAGAATTGGAAAGTATCCATTAATAGTTTAAACATAGGCAAGTATGTTACACACCAACTCAATTTGCAAAATCTACATTAGGCTTCTTCTGGTGTTGGTCAACATAAAATGAGCCACTTTGGCCAATCTCTCTGTTTCATTACAAAAGAAAGGTCTGGACAAAAGACAAGAGGCAATTGCCTAAGGGCACTGAAATTGACAAGGGGCCCCAAACTTGAAGGATCACTCCTACAGGGTAATTTGTCAGGGTTTTGTTCCTCTTTTTCTCATTCTCCTTTCACCCCAGGGTGGCCCCCGTACAGAACACTGCAGCAGAAGCAGGCAGCAAAAACCCCAAGAGAAACCCATTTTCCTGGACAGAGAATTGTAAAAAGAGGCTTCTGTGAGTCAGAGAGTATGGAGTATCTTTTTCTCTTTTCTCTCTTTTGACCTGTCCCAAGGTTGAACCAGTTGCCAAGTCCCACTGTGGTGACAGATATGGTGGCAATAGACACTGAAGACCCCAAGAGAAAACCCAATGATCCAGGGAAAGGGGCCCTATTACTTCAAGAGTCTAGGGGGTAATCGCCTTATGCTTCTCTCTCAGTCTGTCTCTGCATTGCGCGGAGGGTGATCCAAATCATGTGGACCTGTGCAACAGCACAGCTGGCTGAAACGCTATGAAAAACTCCAGCTCAGCAGCCAGAAGACTGCTCTAAACACACCGATTAAAAGACAACATTGTCAGATTCGATTGAATACACACACGCAAGGTATAGCTACATGCTGTCTAAAGACACCCACTTTAGTTACATACATACAGGTTACACAAAGAGGATAGAAAAAATTATACCACGTAAACACTGATGAAAAGACAGTTGGAGTGGGGCGCCTGGGTGGCTCATTGGTTGTGTCCGACTTGATTTCAGCTCAGGTCATGATCTCGGGGTCATGAGATCTAACCCGGGGTCTGGCTCCATGGAGCCTGCTTCAGATTCTCTTTCCCCTTTCCCTCTCTCTCTGCCCCTCTGCCATCCTCCACTCATGCTCCCTCTATCTCAGAAAAGAGATAAAAAAAAAAAGACAGTAAGCTTATTAATAGCAGACAAAGTAGACTTCAGAACAAGGAATATTACCAAGAGGATTAAGAGGGCTATTACATCATAATAAAAGACTGATTCACCAGGAGGATATAAAAATCCTAAATGTGTATGCACATAGTAACAAAGTTTCAAGATACATAATGCAAAAGCTAAAAGAACTAAAATGAGAAATACAGAAATCCACTATTATAATTGGTGAGTTAAACACTCCTGTATCAGCAAGAACAGAGAAATCAAACAAAAATTAGTAGGATATAGAAAATCTGAGTATCACTATCAATCAATGTAGCCCAACTGACATTTATAGAATGCTCCATGCAAAAAGAGCAGAATATACATCGTTTCAAGTGCACATGGAACATTCACCAAGCTAAACCTATCTTGGTTCATAAAATAAACCTTAACAATTTTTTAGAAACAGGGATCATAAAATGTTCTTTAACCATAATATAATTAAACTAAAAATCAATAACAAATATCCTGTAAAATCCCCCAATATTTTGAAATTAAATAACACACTCCTAAATAACCTGAGCTCGAAGAGGAAATCTCAGGAAAATTTATAAAATAGTTTGAACTTAATGAAAATGAAAATACAATATATAAAATTTTGTTGGTGAATGATGACTGCCAGGGACTAATGGGGGATGGGAAATGGGAAATTGGGGAAATGGCTATAGAGTTTCACTTATGGAACATGAGAAAGTTCTAGAAATATGCCATTCGACAGTGTGGCATATAGTTACCAATACTGTACTGTACACTTAAAAATTGTTAATAGGCTAGATTTCATGTTGTGTGTTTTTTCACGCAATAAAAAAAAAAATTTTGTGAGATTCAGCTAAAGTATTGCCAAGAGGGAAGTTCATACTATCACAATGCTTATATTAGGGGGAAAAAAAAGAGAGAAAAATTTTTGTGTCAAATGAGGTATATAAGCTTCCGTCTTGAGAAACCAGAAAAGGACCAAATTAAACCCAAAACATGCAGAAGAAAAGAAACTATAAAGAGCATAAATCAATGAAATTGAGAACAGAAAAATAATAATCAAAGAAATCAAAGGCTGGTTCTTTGAAAAGATCAATAATATCAGACCCTATGGGTTACTGACAAAGCTATACTCATTCTATGACCTTAAATGCTTTTTTTTTTTAAGATTCTATTTATTTATTTGTCAAAGACATCAAGAAAGAGAGAGAGAACACAAGCAGGAGGAACAGCAGGCAGAGGGAGAAACAGACTCACTGCTCAGCAAGGAGCCCAATGTGGAACTCGATCCCAGGACCCTAATATCATGACCAGAGCCAAAGGAAGACATTTAACCGACTGAGACACCCAAGCATCCCCTTAAACACTTTTTTTTTTTAACAAATAAGAAAGATTACAAATAAATGAACCAACATTCAACTCAACATTCCAACATTGGAAGAAGGAAAATAAATAAGTGGAAGGGGGCGCCTGGGTGGCTTAGTTGGTTAAGCGACTGCCTTCAGCTCAGGTCATGATCCCAGAGTCCTGGGATCAAGTCCCGCATCAGGTTCCCAGCTCCACTGGGATTCTGCTTCTCCCTCTGACCTTCTCCCCGCTCATGCTCTCTTTCTCTCCCTCTCTCTCTCTCTCTCTCTCAAATAAATAAAATCTTTAAATAAATAAATAATAAATGGAAGGGAAGAATTTGTAAATATAAAATCAGCAGCTGCCTCAGTTTATATCCCAACTCTACCATGTGTTAGCTGTGTGTCCTTAGGCAAGCCAGTTACTAGTTTTGTGATTTAGTTTCTGCACCTGTAAAATGAGATAATAATAGTACCTAACATAAGGATGTTATGAAGATGGAGTAAAACAGTATGGCTTGGAATAGTGCTCAGCGTACAATAAGCACTATATCAATGTCTGCTATTATATTTCTCTACTGCTGCTATTACTATTTAATTTCTGGCAAGTCTGATGAAGAAAATAAAAGAAATAAAACACATCATGACTAAGATGGGATTTTAAAAGAGAAATACAGAGAAAAAATTTTGATTTTATCTAAGACTATGTATCATTTTATGCTAATAAATCTGAATTTTTCTAGGTAAGTATAAATTATTTCAGTAAAATAAAAATGACTTAAGTTAACTCAATAGGGAAAAACCAGAGAAAACTAATGGTGTAGCAAATAAGTTTAAGGCAATTGTCAAAGTCTCTAGGACCACGTGGTTTTACAGATGATTTAGCAAACACTTAAGAAATAGCAACTGCTTAAATTCTTTCCAAAACTTCCAAAGCACTGAATTGCACTAAAATATATGGAAAATTCCCAGTTCACTTTATGAGTCTTGTACGAAGACTGATACAAAAAGCAATTAAAGCACGAAAAGGGAAAAGATTGTTGAAAAAGCCTACCTAGATGCAAAAATTTTAAATAATATATTAGCAAAGAGAACTAAGTAAAAAGAGTAACCCTTCATTACCAGGTTTATTCTTGGAAAGCAAGTTTAGTTTAACTCAAAGAGTGTGGGTTTCGGAGGCAAACTGTCAGGTTCTGTATCTGGATTTACCACCTACCAGGAACTGGTTGAGTAACCCAAGTAACGGATGTGACCTCTCTGTGGTTTTTCTCCAGTTTGTAAAATACAAATAATAATATCTTGTTCAGAGGGATGGGAGGATTAAATCAAAATAATTCATTTGATGAACTTAGCCAAGTATTTGGTATATAGTAATCACTCAGCAATGGCTAAATCCTAGTATTAATTTTTAAAATAATTTTAAAGGCACCTGGGGGGCTTAGTTCAGCATCAGGTTATGATCTTGGGGCCCTGGGATCAAGCTCCACGTTGGGAATCCCTGCTCAGCGGGGAGACTGTTTGTCCCTCTGCCCCTTCCCCTGCTTGTGCTCATGCTCTCCCTCTCTCTCAAATAAATAAATAAATCTTTAATAATTCTAAAACCCCTTGATGATGCCGTTGGCATTGGGCTTGAGCTCTCCACTCAGACCGGCTTCTCAACCAGGGGTCCACTAAATGTCTTCATTTCTGAGTGGGAAGAATGGAGAAAAAAGGGACAGGGCAAGAAACACAAGGAGCAGGGAGGCAGAGGGCACATCCCTCTGTTCCCAGTATTCTTCCAGCCCAGCCTTCCCTAGATTGGTTTTACAAAATAGTATCAAATAATCAGGGGATTCTTAGAATTATTGCTCTTAGCCTAGAAGTCTTAGCCAGCCACAGAACTCAGAATTAACCCCATGGATACTGAAGTCACAGCAGAAACAACTACCAGGAGGCAGTAAGCTAAAGCTAGACCAGGAACATATTCAATGCTACAGCCAGACCCTGGGAGCACCCCTCCCCCAGCCGCCCCCACCCAACCCCCAACTGGCCTGCTGGCTGCTCCATTTCACCCTCTTCATTCCTCCATCATGCAATCCTCCTGTTAGTTACTCCATTGGATATCTTTTTTTTTTTTTTTAAGATTTTATTTATTTATTTGACAGAGGGAGACACAGCGAGAGAGGGAACACAAGCAGTGGGAGTGGGAGAGGGAGAAGTAGTTTCCCTCCTGAGCAGGGAGCCCATTGTGGGGCTCGATCCCAGGACCCCAGGATCATGACCTGAGCCGAAGGCAGATGCTTAACAACGGAGCCACCCAGGTGCCCCACCCCCACAGGATACCTTGGAACACACTTAATGCATTGTGGTCAACTTTCACTCTACAAATTTAAAAGCAGAAAAAAAAATTTTTAAAGATTTTATTTATTTATTTGACAGAGAGCGAGAGATCACAAGTAGGCAGAGAGACAGGCGGGGGGTGGGGGGGAAAGCAGGCTCCCTGCTGAGTTCCCAAGACCCTGAGATCATGACCTGAGCCGAAGGCAGAGGCTTAACCCACTGAGCCACCCAGGCGCCCCTAAAAGCAGAAAATTATATGACCACCTTTACAGATATCTGAAATCATTTGATCAAATTCACCTTCCACTTCCATTTTTTAAAGAAAACCGAGTAAACCAGAAATTGAAGACAACTGTCTTACCACGATAAAAACTATTTGTTCACTGCCCCTGGAATTCCTTTCCCAGAAATCACAGCAAACATCGTACTTACTGGTAAAATCTTAGAGCAGCTGTTCCAACACTATGTTGTTGGAACCTGTTCCAGGAGATGTTAAACAGAAGGCAGGAGGAAGAAAAGGTCGACGGTCAAAGCAGTGGAAGATATGGTACTTAGTCTCGGACATCCACCAGGCATATTAGCATCACATATTCTTTTTTTTTTTTTAAGATTTTATTTATTTATTTGACAGAGAGAGACACAGTGAGAGAGGGTACACAAGCAGGAGGAGAGAGAGGGAGAAGCAGGCTTCCTGCGGAGCAGGGAGCCCGATGCGGGGCTCGATCCCAGCACCCTGGGATCGAGAATATGCGCCCCAGCATCACATATTCTGATTGTTGCAGAATTAAGGAAACAAATTTGTCTCTGTTTAACTCAGCATATTCTAAAGTTATCTGGGCCTAGAACACTTCTTCTCTCAATAAAACGATCAGCATCTTGCTGATTGATGTCAGTTTTGGAAACATCACATTAGAGTCTTCTGACTCGGGGTAGCAACATTCCAAGGGTGTCTTTTTCACATCTGACTCTTGCCTTCATTCTGAAGTTTCTAGCCAAGAGAACAAGATAACAAAAAGAAAGGAAGGGTATACATCTTGACAAGCAGAGGCAAAGTTATTATTTGTAGAAGATGTGTTTGTTCCACCCCAAGAAGGTAATAGAATAAGCAGGAAAACCACAGGAACTAATTAGAGCATTGACTAAAGAGGATAACAGCAAGTGATAAATATACTAGGATCAATGTCTGTCCTCTACACCAGCAATAACAAGTTAGAAAACACCAGGGGAAAAGAAAGAATACACTTAGCAAAATATGTGCAAAGATATATGCTGAAGTTGAATGAAGGACGTTAAAAAAAACAATAACAACAACCTTGAATCGATGGAGAAAAGGATCCTGGTCTTGGGTTGTATTGCAAAATTGCCAATCTTCCTGCAAGTAATCTATAAATTTGATGTGATTTTAGTAGACTCTCCACAGGACAGTTTTATCTTAAATTGATTCTGTTGTTTGTCTAACAGAGTAATTGCACAGAATGATCAAGAAATTTGGGAAGTAAAAGGCTATGATACGTGGGGACTTGCCTTATGAAGTTAGCTTAAATACCATAAAAATAAACTAATTAAAATAATGATAGAGGGTGCCTGGGTGGCTCAGTCATTAAGTGTCTGCCTTTGGCCCAGGTTGTGATCCCAGGGTCCTGGGATCAAGCCCTGCATCGGGCTCCTTGCTCAGCGGGAAGCCTGCTTCTCCCTCTCCCACTCCCCCTGCTTGTGTTCCCTCTCTTGCTGTCTCTCTCTCTCTGTCAAATAAATAAATAAAATCTTTAAAACAAATAAATAGGGACGCCTGGGTGGCTCGGTTGGTTAGGCAGCTGCCTTTGGCTCGGGTCATGATCCTGGCGTCTTGGGATCGAGTCCCGCATC
>CM052813.1:73515683-73545525 GCA_028533885.1 Nasua narica | reverse complement strand
CTGCTGGACATTTTGGGGATGGGTCCTACCTGATTATTTGTTCATTAGCAACTCAGCGCCAGTCATTCGCTTTTCCAGCTGAGCTCGGTGGCTTATGGAGTACCCCGCCACCTGGCCCGAGTTCCACGTGTGGGGGAACCCGAGGGGACCCCCGCACCGGGCAGGTGCTCACGGCAACCAGAGCTCTAATGGCAGGAACGACTCTCGCTGAGACGTTCTGTGTATTTTATACCAACAACGATCGGTTTCATTTGTTCTCGGGAATCTTGGACAATGTCCAGTTGAATGGGGGGGCGCCTGGGGGGCTCCGTCCTTAAGCGTCCGCCTTCAGCTCAGGTCATGATCCCAGGGTCCTGGGATCGAGCCCCAAAAAGGGCTCCCTGCTCAGCGGGGAGTCTGCTTCCCCCTGTCCCACTCCCCCTGCTTGTGTTCCCTCTCTCACTGTGTCTCTCTGTCATATAAATAAATAAAATCTTTAATAAAAAGAAGAAAAAAGAAAAAATTTTTAAAGATGTCCAGTTGAATGGAATCCTCAGGAAAAAAAATGCTCCCCAGACAATGTCTCCTCTTAAATGTCAGCAGCTCAAAATCTGTGTACATGATAGGGAACGTTCTCACAAACTGTATTTGTATAAACAAAGTGGGGCGACGTTGCAAAACTGGGGGGTGGGGAGGTCCAGGGGTCCTTCTTGTGTCCTGTTGCGAATCATCTTAGCTCTTCTTTTTGAGCACTGACTTTCCTGCCAGAAACTTGGAAACGTGATCTCCTTTATTTGCCCAATGACCCTGTGAGATGGTATGGGTTTTAGTCGGGACCCTTTGGTGGCAGGTGACAGAGACTTCACTCTAACTAGTTGGAGCAGTAAAAGGCTCTATTAGCAATTTATTTGTTAGCCCCTTAATGCCTCGGAAACTGAAGCCTTGGTCTGTCTCCCTCTGTCCCCTTCCCTTTTACCTTCTGTCTGTGAACTGGCCACGGTCTCTAGGGCTCCCCCCAGTGGTATGAAGCAGAGTTGCCAGCGTCCCTGTAACGGGATCCAAGAAGGTGCCCGGAGATCATGGTTGGTCCAGTCACAGGTAATGGAGTACTCTGGCTGGGAGGCCTAGCCCACAAGACTTAGGCTGACCGGCAGGGCCAAGCTCCCACTGCCCGTGCCTCGATGCCTCCTCTGGCATAACCCCTGAGGTCATGGGAGGGCCAGGAGCCTGTCAGCCGGAGAGCAGGGGGAAAGCAAGCTGGTGTCTCAGGGAACACAGCTCTCAGAAGCTTCCTTGGCCTAAAAGGGTTGCCATTGCCAGTGCCAAGGACAACCCCAAACACTCCCTCTAGGGCCCTTGAGCTCCTCCTGGTTCAGTGTTCTGGGCTCAGAGTTAGCTTCCTGGGTAGGCAGAAGTGAGGGGCACCCACAACTAATCTTAGCCCCATTGTTTGAATGCCTGGCTTTGGCTGAACCCTGTGACTGGCTTACTTGGTCCTGTGGCCCTCATGAAGGCCCTGTGCTCACCCCTGTTTATAAGGAAACCAAGGCTTGGGATGGTTAAGTGACTTGTCCAGGGTCACGTGGCCAGTGAAGAGCAGAGTTGGGACTGGAGCTTGAGAACACTGTGCTGTATACCCCCGAAGCTGGAAGGGGGCAGAGCACCCCCAAACCCCAGAGCCCTGATGACTACAATGCTCGGAATGAAACACTGACTCCCAATCAGGGCTTTCCAATCATGATTCAAATCCCCTGTTTTGGAAGCACCCAAAGGGACCAGAGTTCTAGGGGCATAGACCCTCTTGTGAAGGAGCGCCCTCGTGTCCCTGGGGAGCTGAGGCTGCCGTGGGTCCTGGGCAGGGCCTGAGCCCGCTCTCCTTCTGTGAGGAGCAGAGGAAGAGAAGGGACCGGGCTTTGCCTCTCCGAGCCTTAGTTTCCTTATCCATAAAATGGGGTAGTGACAGTACCCACCTCACAGGTCAGGCATCGGTGAGATGGGCGCGATACGGCTGGGAGTGGCTAAAGCAAGTGCTCAAGAAGACGTTGATATTTTCACCTCCTTCCACCTCCCCTTGTTTTCCTCCTCCTGTGTCTTTGTCACTGCCCCAGCTCTAGTTCAAATCCCAGATCTGCTATTTCCTAGCTCTGTGACCTCAGGCAGGTTACCTGACATCTCTGAGCCCATGTTGCTGTTCTGTAAGATGGGAACGCTCCCACCTGCTTCTTAGGGTTGTGATGAGGAATCCACGGCATCATCCCTGGAAAGCTCCCACACAGGGGCTGGCACATAGAAGCCTCTGAGGGGGAGGACTTCTTCCTTTCTTCCTTCCTTCTTTCTTTCTCCGGCTTTAATCTGAAGCCATCCCCACATCACCGCCCAGGCCAGTGCCGCTCCGGCTCTCACCTGCCTGACTCCTGTCCGCCACCTTGTGGCCTGACAGGTGACTGCAGGTTCAGAAGTGAAATTCAAACTGGCTTCTGCTTGCCAGGATTTAGTAGCCAAATACCCGCAGCTTTGTTAATGGAGGCATTTCTCACAGAAAAGTCCTAGGTGTTCTGTCACAGAGGAAAGATGCACGAGGGGCTGCCTACGGTTGGGCCCATTCCAACTAGATTCTGTGTTACGAACTTTCCATGCATTCCATTGTTACTGATTGGGCTCTGATTTGGATCAGAGTTTTCCAAATGAACAAATAAAGGCAAATGAACAAATAAAGGCTCCTGGAGCCACTGTGGGCACATCAAGGGTTCGGAGGCATCGGCATGTGCATTTGCTTTATCTGTAGAGTGAGTGGGGGGGTGGTTGTTTATTAATCCTCTTTGGGCCACAAATTGATACATTGTATATATTCCTGTGTTACTCAGAATCTCATGTGTGCTGACTTTATTCTCAGCTAAAGCAGAGAACGGTTTGTGTCAGGTGTTCTTCTAATGTCGAGGGCCCGTGTGACTGCCCCTGGCATGTCCAGCACCAGGGATCTTGGCTCCTGTCATCTCCGGCCTTTGGATCCTGAATTCAAGCCAAGTGTGCCTCACCTCCCGGGCACCCTGCCACTCCAGCCTCTGAGCCCTTGCTCTAGCTGTTCCCTCCCCCGGAGGTTTTCCCTAAATTTTCAGCTACAGCTGACAAGCAACCTCCTCCCTGCCTCCCCTCCCCCGCCCTGCACCCGCTCGTCCCGCTTTATGCCTCTCTCGTGGCTCCTGCTTTCACTCTGCCCGGGGGACACGCGCCCTGGGAGACGCGCCCGGCGAGAGATGAAGATCAAAGGGAAGGAGCAATCGATCAGGGGCTAGCCCCCTTCTCCAGTCGAGCCCCAGGGGTTGCTCTGAAGTCAAAGCCATAAAGAGAGTCCCCGTGTCTGTCTGTCAGTGCCTGGGGTCAAGATCTGCCTGGTACGGGGGTCCCAGGACGGCAGAGGCAAAGAGGGCATCTGAGGCAGAGCGGCTCTGGCTGCAGGGTGCGGACCCTTGGGAGGAACTGGGAGAGCAGTGTCCTCATGGGTCAAGCAGACATCACGGTCCTTCCTGCCCCAGGGGGCTGCGGGGAGTGAGTGAAACGAAGTGGGCCTAACCGCCCATCCATCCCGGCGGCTTGTTCCGTGTAGCAGCGCTCATCCCTCTAGTCCGGGGCTCACAGCCCAGCGGGATTCCCGAGGACAGCTGGGGACCGGGGAGCCATGGGCAATTCCGGAGGCAGGACCGCACAGAGGCTCAGACCCCTTGAAGACAAGTTTTATAGGGTGGGCTCGCAATCATGTTCTTCTCCAGAGACCACCCCCTTCTCAAGGACCCTCTCCCACCCTGGGTTCCTGGGAGAAATCACTCTGGAGCACGTTGCTTCTCTCCAAGCCTTGGTTTTCTCCTCTGTGCAAGGAAGGGGACGAGAGCTGTTCTGGGTTTTTGTGAAGGTCGGGGGCTGAAGTCTGTGACTGGCAGTGGTGACAACGGCTGGTGTTTGTGCTGCTTGCATCTGTCCCCAGAAAGGGGGGCCTAGAGGGAGACTTCCTCCCATGCCCTCCTTCTCCCCAGGAACCTGGCCTGTGTTTCCCCCACCTCCGGTGCCTTCACCTTCTGGGCTGGGGTGGGGGGGAGACAGGCAGGAGACAGGGGAGCCCTGGATTAGCACAGCCCCTCCTCTCCAACCCCCCCCCCCCACATTTTTTAGTGACAGGATTTTAAACGGTTGCTGTAGGCAAGAGAGTTGGCAGCCCACTGCTGGGGGTGGGGGTGGGGCTTGGAGGCCTCTCTTTCAGGAACCTGGTCCTGGGGCTTGGACGTGAAGACCCAGTTGAGTCCTGTCTCTGTGCTGGGCAGCTGGGGTGGTGACTTAATTTCTCTGGGCCTCCGTGAGGCCACTCTGAAGGTAGGAGAGTTTCCTTGATCCCTAGGTCCCTGAGCTTGACCTTGGAGGGCCAGGTCACAGGGCCAGAGAGGGTGGGCTAGAGGGGACAGCTGGAGTGCTGGCGAGGCCATGGATTTGCAGCCAAACCTGATTTTGAACCTTGCTTCTGCCGCCCCTTGTTACCTTGGTCATATTGAGCCGGTCACTACCTCCTTCTGAGCCTTGAGTTCCCTTCTGAAAAATGGGACCTTAATACTTGCTGCTCGGGGTGTTGTGGGGTGCAAAGGAAGAAATGAGCAGGTGCGCCTCAACTTGTCTAGACTCTGGGAAACAACGTGGCTGAGAATCACCCAGAAGCTGCAGAAGAGGGTGCAGGGTGGAGCGTGCCCCCTAGGGGGCGCTGGTGCCCGTGGGCAGAGGGAGAGCAGCCAGAGGTGGCTTCAGGTAACCCCGGCCACAGGAGTGGTGACAGGAAGCTGAGAAGGAGCAACCAGAGGGGTGGGGAAGGGCGGAGAACATTAGAACATCCGACCAGTGGACGTGAGGCCCTGCCCCGTCTCATTGTTTCTTCCTGACTCCTAAACTGAGCTCTTCTAGTTTAGAAGTGTTACAAGACTTTGCCTGCCCTTGAGATTCTGCACAAGACTAAGCACTGCCAGACATTCCTCTGCTCCTAGTCTTCTCCATGCTAGCTAACTTCCGATCACAGCTTAATATGTAGCTTCTTCCAGGAAGCCTTCCATGATGCTTCACCCCTCCAAGGGAGGTTGGGTACCCCTGCCACAAGGCCTCTCCAAATCTCAGCCAAGCTTATACCACAGTCTACCTCCTTGAGGCACAGACCACTGAGCCCTGGTTCTCAGCCTGTGTAGCTGGCACTTAAAGGTCCTATCATGCTGGTTGGTTGAATGAATGAATGTGTTGGGAAACAGGAGAGAGTAGGATGGGGATGCATCTGTCTTAAACACGAAGGTATTTCGGGGTTGGGATGGGCCAAGGATGGGGAGGTGAGGATTATGGGATGAGAAGAAACGGGCAGGGGTGAGAACAGGAGCCCCGACCCCTCTTCCTCCTTGACCTGCTGTTCCTGGCGCCCGTGGAGAAGCCTCCCATGCCAGGACTGGCTCCGGCCCGGCCCCTCCCGCCCCCCAAGGAGAGGCAGCGTAGGCGTGTACAGGTTGGTTTATTTACAAATATACTGATGTCTCCTCTTTTGTTGGTGTTTCCATTTTCTGCTTTTGTGGGAAGAGGCAGAAGGTGAGCGTGGAGGGCAGGGTGGGGGTGGTGATGTGGTAAACGCTAATAAATAATTTAACAATGACAAGTTATTAAATAAAATGTGTCTGGGGATGGCGGGCGGGCAGCGAGAGTCTGTACAAGGAAAACAGAGGAATGGCCGATGGCCGGTCCCCACGCCCAGCTGGGCTGGGCTCCCGTGGGGCCCTCGGTGGGGTGAGGCGCGGGCAGACAGGCTCCTTGCAAACTTCACCTTCCAAGGGCCAAATGGTGGAGGGTCCTTCCTGCTCCCCAGTCCTCAGGCCTCGGGTGCCCGGGAGTGTGAGTAGGTGCGTGAGCCTCCGTGTGCGTCCGGGTGTGAGTGTGTGTCTGTGCGCATGCGTGTGAGTGTGAGCGTGGACCCTCTTCCCCGCAGGGCAGAGTGAGCCCCAGAGCGGCAGGTTCTCCCAGACCCCAGGTGGTGCCGAGAGCTCGGGCCAAGCAGGTGTCGGCCGTTTGCCCTCCCCGGAGACTCCCTGGGCTCCACAGGGGCGGGTGAGGCAGCCTCACTGCTGGGGGCAGTTGAGCCCCCTAAAGGAGAAGAGGCCGCCCCCAGCCCTGTGATGGGGGCCTGACCTCGCTCGGGCCCTGCTAGCCCAGAGACAATGGACTCCTCGCTTCCCCCTCCTGGGAAGCCTCCCCACATGCCCAGCCCGCGCGGAGTGACCCCTTCCCCTACAGGCTCTGCCTGCCCTACAGTGGGACCTTTGGAACCATAGGGTCCCTTTGTGTGGCCCCCCCAGGAGGCTCCGTGGAGCAGGCAGATGAGGCTCTGGCTGGGGCCAGGCCCCCACCTTCTTGTCCCTCCTCTGCCTTATTTGTTGTGTTACTTGGGGCAGATTCCTTCCTCTCTCTGAGCCTCACCTTCCGCAGCATGGAAACGGAACTCGGTTTCTCCCTAGCCCTTTCCCTGCCCACCTCACACTTTCTGCCTCTTCCTCTGGACCCGAATTTACCTCCCTCTTCCTTTGGGCTTCCCATCCCAGCCACCACGATGGTGCCGGCCGGGGTGGGGAGTGCTCCTGGCTACTCACCATGCCCCAAGTCAAGGCTGCACTTCCTCCCACGTAAGGTGGGAAAAGCCTGCTTATCTCACCTCGCCCCAGACCCCACAAGCCTGCTTGCCTCTGCATGCTTCTGCTGGGTGACCCTCGACGCTGGCTTCCTTTCTCTGAGCCTCGGGCTCCTCACCTGAGAAATGGATCCCCACTAACATTTGGACAGAGCTGGGTCAGAGTGTGAATGCCTCTCCTTCTAGAAGAAAGCCCCCCAAGGGTGGGCCGTACAGCTTGTTCATCTGTGTCTCCACACCCCGTCTGGGGCTGGTTAGGGTGGACATCGGGTGTTTGGGGGAGCGTGAGGGAACTGAGGGCAGTGTGCTGCGGTGCACAGCAGTCACCTAACCATGGCCGCTGGGGGCGTCTCTGGTTCACGGGACTCTGAGGTCTCTCTGGCCTTGACCATCCGTGGGACGTGAGTGTGGGTGTCTCTGCACCAGCCCCTCGCAAAGAGCAGTGCACAGTGAGGGCAGAGGACTTGGGAGGTGGTGAGACCCCCAAGTGGAAAGAGGTGCCGCCCGGGAGCTGGCAAGAGTTTCCTAAGACAGATCATGCCCCCTGACCTCGAGGCCATTCACCAGACCAAGAGAATGAGGCACTGGCATGGCGTCCCTTCTCCCTCCCCTCCTCCAGCCCGGGGGCTTTCCAGGCTGGGATAAAGGGAGTGGACCAGATGCCCATTTCTGAGCTTCCTTCCGGCTGTAAGAGTCTGGGAGAGAAGGACCAGGGCTCCTGGGGGTTGCGGGGGCTGCCCCTGGGCCCGCCCCAAGCACCCCCAGCATGATTTGGACCACGTGAGCACAAGAAGAGGAAGGGAGCATCTCTCAAGAAACCAGCGTGGCTGCCTAAGGGACCACTGGTGGCCCAGGACAAGAGATTACCGGTAGAGAGCCCAGGCGGGCTGAGGTTGCAGCCCAGACCCCTGTGGGAGGTCGTGTGCAACAAGGGGGCGGGGCCGGGCTGGCGGCACGGTCCACGGGGGCTGCTGAGCCGCCTCGCCCCGCTGACAGCCCTGGGGGAGAGCACAGGACCGTCTGGAGCAGCCGGAGCTCCCCACTGGACGGAGGAGCCAAAGCACGGAGCGGGCTGGCGAACCTGGAGAATCCCAGAGAGAGCCGGGCGGACAGGCCCAAAGGCAGAGAGAGATACCATCGCCCTATTCGCTCCGAGGCGGGACCGGGCAGATGTCAGGGTGGCGGCCTAGGGCTCGGTGTCAGAATTACAGGCAGGGCTCTGAGCACCTGGCGGAGGACACAGCGGCCACCAGAGACCAGCGTGGGGTCACCGAGAAAAGGACCCATCAGCCTGACCTCACTTCTTCTTTTGGCAGGGTTGGAGCTGAGTGGATCCGGGGTTAGGGGGCTGAGGCAGCCTGTCTGGCTTCCCGTGGGGCATCTGACAAAACGGGGCCGGAAGTGCCCTGGGACGTGTCCTCCAAGGACTGGTTCATGGGCCCACAGAGGACCGGGAGAGGCCCAGGCAGTTCACGGGCCTTGAGTGAGAAACACAGGGCTGACTGCTGACATCGCAGGGACAGCAAGCCAGGGGTCACAGAGCTGGGGGTGCAGAGAAACTCCACAGGCCAGACTAAATTAAGGAAGAAGAAATGCAGCAAGTAAAAAAAGTCAAGGTCCTTCGCTGGATCTAAACAATAAATGCCCCCCCACATACACACACAGAAGAGCCATGAGGCCTGCAGTCGTGTGTGTGTGTGAGGGTCAGGGGATCCACTTATAGAAGGGGAGAGTGAGTTTCCTGGTAATGTGGTCTCATTTGGGGCCACATTAACAGAGGCAAGGTGCCTAAAGTGGGGGAGGTGGCTGGCTGATACCCGTGGGGAGATTGGGTTATATCTGTTCCACCTTTAGACTGAAAGCTGGAGCCCAGCTGAGGGTACAGATTTAAGAGAAAGTGCCAGAGAGACTGGAAGAGCCTGGCTTTGAGAAGTGAAGACTCGGGGCTCAAAGAGGCAGAGGTCAATTAGCCGAGAAGGGCAGCTGGACTGGCGTCGTACGAAGCAGCGGGCTCCCCGTCGTGGGACGTATGTGAGAGGCAGAGGGAGCCAAGCTTGAGATGATGGGCCAAGTGGGTGCGTTTCTGCCTGGGGGTTCTGCCATTTGTCCCACCTGCTTGAGGGGGCTTTGGCTCTGCCCTGCCTGCTCAGGCAGCACCCGTTTAGGTTGAGCTAAGATACACCTGGGTCCACATGTTTCAAGTCCCACACTCTCCCGTCCCTCCTGTCCCCTCCTTCCTTCTCCCCTATTGCTGTAAGAAGAGGGGTCCCTGCCCGGGTCTGGCCTCTTTCCCCTTCCTGACATGGCAGGGCTGGCCCGCAGAGCGCCTCTGTGTCTCTTCAGCTTGTCTGTGTACCTGTGCGTGTGCCTTCGAGTGTGCATGTGTCTCAAGCGAGGCTCAGTCTGCCCTCCCCGGGGACTCCCCCTCAGGGCAGAGCCGAGGTGGGCGGGGCACACCTGCCAGGCCCTTCCCCACTTCTGTTCCAGGTACGAACTGGGACTGGGACGGGTGAACCGGCTCTCAGAGGTCGGGGAGCTGGGCACCAGCCCCACGCACAGGGACGCGCCCCCGCCGGGAACAGGCGCCGCACACAACATCGTCGCCTTGGGGCATGCTGGGGTGGGGGCCCTGCCTGGGCTTAGGCCCGGGCCCTGGAGGTCGGCTGGACACAGAGAGGACGTTTAAAAAAATAGAGAGAATTTAAGCTTCCCAAAAAAGAGATGGGTAGGGAGAAGGAGGCGATGGAGGCCGAGGTGGGGCTGAGAGGCGAGCGGCTTTCCGCGACTCTGGGTCCCTGGGGTGACACGGTCTCTGCGGGCGGGACGCGGCCCTGCCCAGGCTGCGCCCGGCTGCCCGCCCGGCCGGCCCAGGGGAAGGGCACCGTATGGCTGTGTGTAGAGTCTGTGCGGGCGGCGGGGCTGGCCGCGGCGGCCGCAGGCCCCCCTCCGGGACCCTGGCCCAAGCGTCCATGCGGCCGGCTGGCTCTCAGGAGGCGAAGTAGGAACTCTGCATGGAGTAGAGCCGGTCGATGGGGTTCCCCACGCGGGCCTGCAGGGAGCCCACGTCCGAGGAGCCGAGGAAGCAGTCGCTGAGGCTGGTTAAGGAGGTATCGCTGTCGATGTCATGGAAGATGGAGTCGTTCCCTGGGGGCAGAGGGGGCGTCAGGAGCCGGGGCGGGCGCGAGCTCCGGTGGGGAGGGGGGCTGTCAGCCCTGCAGCCTGTGCGGCCAGGTGAGGAGGGACCGGGTGACCTGTGGCGGCAGCGGGGGAGCAGAGGCGCTGAGCGCCGCAGGTGGGGTCTCGCGGGCGCCCCCTTCCGACGGAAGGCGGCAGGCGGACTGTGTCGGCGGAGCCGGCCGGCCCGGGGCGGTGGCGGGGGCGGTGCTGGGGTGGGCAGGGGGTGGGGCGGCTTACCATAGGGGTTCATGTGGTCACCTGGCATTTGGGGCGGCGTGAGGCCCTGCTGGAAGGGGTCGCTGCTGCCGTAGGGACTCTGCTCCATGGCCACGATCTGCTGTTGCGGCGGGGCCAATGGCGTGTAGGAGGCCATCATGCCCTCCATGCGGCTGGACAGGACCTCTGGGGAGAGAGCACGCCTTCACCCACCGGCCCTGTCCACCTCGTCCTGGAGCCCTCCCAGACATACCGCAGGGGTCCCCACTGACCTCCCAGGCTACGGGGCCCACTGCAGTCCCCCTGACTCTGATCTCTTCTGGACTTCCCCAGCTTGCCTGCGGTGGTCCAGGACCATGAGCCCAGGTATGACCCCTGCCCCTTTCCCCAGACACACCCTCCAGCTCCTCCTCAGGAAAGTTTATCAAAAGCCAGCGGTCTCCCCTCCCCACCTCCTCCATTCCTCCAGTGGCCCTGCCCTCCAGAAGCTCACCACCTAGTGGGGGGGGGGGGGACGGGGACACGGGACACAACACATATACCAAGCACGCAGTAATGACTCAACATGGGGGTGCAGTGAGCTCCCTGCATCTGCGAGCATCAAGCTGGGGCTGGGGCCAAAGAGGCTCAGGGAAGGCTTCCTGGAGGAAGGGACCCCGACTCCCTGTCACTTAAAGAATCAGCAGGAGTTCAGCCAGCCACGCCAGAGGGCAGGCACGCCAAAGGCAGGGAGGGGAGAAACTAGCCAGTGGGAGCAGGGAGGCCCGCGCCTGGGGCTACAGCATCAGGACGAGAAGGCCAGGCGTGGGGAGGAAGATGGTCCTCTGGGGGCCCCAAGCCCAATGCGTTTCTCCCTGAGGCTGTAGGAGGTCTGCGGAGGGTCTCAGCCAGGGAGAGGCTGTGGAGAAAGGCTGTCAGGGGCTGGAGGCAGGGAGCACTGAGGAAATTGGGGGAGGGGCGGGGGTCCCTATTAAGGAGGGTGTGGGAATGACAATTCCCGGGAGGGCATGAGGGACACAGGAGCGGCCACCACCGCCCTGCTTGGCAACTGAGCACATACAGTGAACGGAGAACAGGAGGTGACTCCCAGGGTCCTGGTGTGGCCACTGGGTTGGAGGAGCCGGGGGTGTTGTGCGGACGTGGAGCAGGGGCTGCTGTGTGGAGTACTGCAAGGGTCCTGATGAGCTCCAGGGGGACCGTGGGACATTCTGGGGGGAGCTGCGTCTCTGAGGCAGCGGGGAACACAGGAGGTGGCTGGGGACCGGAGACAGCGGCCACAGCCCCAGGAGGCCAGGCTGTCTTAGGAGAGGGGGGCAGCGGGGGCAGAGAGAAAGAACTAGGCTCCAGGGCTCAGGTGCAGCCGGGGACACGGGCCTGGCCCTGAGCCCGGATAGAGGGGCTGTCCATCAGTGCCCTGGCATCCACCCTGGGGCGCCCGTCTCACCTGGGAGCCCGCAGCCCTGGGGCCCCCCACTCCTCTTGGGCATTCCCTTCAGGGCTCCATGTCCCCATGGGGCTGTGGAGGCCAGCCCACCCGCCCAACAAGTGGTAACAGCATTTTGGCAAAGCCCAGTGTTCGGGGGTCTGGCCGCTGCCCCTCCAACTGGCTCCTTACCACCAGCAGGAGCCCACCCTGAACTCAACATCCTGCAGAGTCTCTCCGGAGATTTCTGCTGAACTCTGTTGTGGGCAGTGGGCTGTATGGTCACATCAAACCACAGGCTTGGGATGCCACACGTGGGGCCGAGGCCAGCTTTGCCCCTCGCTAGCTGAGCGATCCCAGTAAGTCCGCTGCTCTGAGTCTCGGCCTCCTTGGCTGTGAGAAGGGCTGGGACAGTGCCCTTCACCTCCGGGATCGGTGGGCACTCCGAGAGGCCGAGCATGGCCAGTGGCGACAGCCGTGCCTGGCACACCCTGAAGGCGGGAGATGATTGCAGGCTTTTTGGGTTTTTTTGTTTGTTTGTTTGTAAGTAAGCTCAAGGCCAAATGTGGGCTTGAACTCAAGACGCTGAGATCAAGAGTCGCTTGCTCCATTAACTGAGCCAGCCAGGCGCCCCAGGGGCGAAAATTCTGCCACATCCTCTGGGCAGCCCACGCCGCCATCTCTCCTCCTGGGGGCCCCTGTGGGCCCCGCCGGCTCTCTCTCGATCCCAGCAGGTTCCGGGGCGGCAGCTCCCAGAGTCCTCACGGCCCTGGTGGAAGGGGTCCGGGCCCGGGGGGAGGGAGGGGCGTGCTGTTACCAGAGGCTGGGCCTGGGCCCTGCCGCCCTGGTCCCAGCTCACCTTGGCCCAGCCGCTGCGAGTTCTGCTGCTCCTGCTGCTGCTGGTGCCGCCGCGCCAACTTCTTCATCTGCAGGGGACACAGGTCGTGCCAGTCCCCACCTCCCTGCCTCCGTTTGGTCCCGGCCCCTCCCAGTGGGACCCCGGCTTCTGCCTGCACCCCCACTCTAGCCCTGCCCAGCGGGGGCGACAGGTGGTCTCTCACCTTGGCTCTTTGGTTCTGGAACCAGACCTGGACCACACGCACGCTGAGGCCCGTCTCTGCCGCCAGCGTCTCTCGGACCTGCTCGGGGAAGGGACACGGATCAGGCCTGGGGGGGGGCGCGGGGCAGCAGGGCAGGGAGGGGGTGGTTTGGGGCAACTGAGGGATGGGGGGGAGGAGGAACGTCCCCGTCCCCAGCAAGAGTGGGAGAGGCGCAGTCTGGGAAGGCGGCGGGTGTGGGGTGTCAGCCCCGCCCCACCCCGGCAGCCCCTCACCTTTCGGCAGGGCTTGGAGGACACCTCAAAGGAGGCCTTGAAGGCTCTTCTCTGCTGCGTGGTGAGGATGGTCCGGGGTCGCTTGGGCCTCCGGGGGTCCTTCCCGTCGTCCCCACTGCCTTTACTCTGGCCGCCCTGCCCCTTGGCCGGCTTCATGTCCCCATCCTCGTCCTCGCTCTTCACTGTGGGGGACACACCCAGCCCATCAGTCTTGTACAAGGGTCTCAGGTGTGGACCCGGAGGCCATCTGTCACCTGGCGGGATCCCCTCACCTCCTGCCAACACCAGCCCCCGGCACTCTGGAGACCCCAGGGCAGTGCATCGGTCTCTGAAAAACTGGTTCCCGCTGTCCCAACCCAGTGCCGGTGGGTCCCACAACCCAGCGAGGAGACTCCAGGGAGCCTTCTTTCTTGGAAGCTTCCAGAGACTAAGAACTGTCAGGCAAAGACATACTGCAGGCATCGTCATCCCCGAGTATTCATGACGACAGCACGCACGCCACACACACAGTTACACACTCAAACATTGACGTGTGTGCACGCGCACGGGCACATGGGCCCACAGAACACTGGGCACACGCAGCTCACAGACATACTCACACACAGGCCCGTGCTCACAGGTGGGGGCATACAGGCAGGCACACACCTGAACACGCATACATGCACACACATGCACGCACGCAGAAGCACGCGTGTTTACCCAGAGACACACCCACACCCGCTATGCACACATGGCCACTTCCATATCCCAGAACTGTGGGTCTCAGAGATGCCAGCCCTGGGCGGACACCATGCGCCTCCCACTGCCCCCGGGTCTGAATTGGTCTCCTATTCCTGGGCCCATCTTCCTAAGAGCATGTGCCGCAGGGGTGGGTCGCCTCCCCCCTGATAGGACAGGGCCAATGGCACCTGGCCAGTGTCTGCTCTGCCCTAAGAGCCCAGGCGGCCACCGTGGTGCCCTGCCCACAGGTGGGCAGAGGGACAGATGGACGGGGAGCTCACTACTTCCTCCAAGGGCCCCAACAGTGACAAAGCTCCTCAGGAGGGGCAGGTCCTGGGACTGCGGGCTCTAGGTGACCCCCGAGGACTAGGAAGACCAGGCCATCTCCTCTCCAAGCCCTCTGCTCCGGTCCTTCCCCACTACCCGGGAAGGACAGGGCCCCTGCCTTCTCCGTGGCTCTTTCCTTCCAAGATTCATTCCTAGTTGTACCTGCCCTTCTGGCAGGAGGGCTCTAAGCTGGCACAGCCCTTCTGGGGGCTGGAACAGAGTAGAGAGGTGCCTTCATCCTGGGAAGGGGGGTCTTTGCCTCCACCACAGAAGGCCCCCGTCCCCCCGCCCAGCCGGGAAACAGAAGAGCTCGGGCTGCTGCCCCCCTCTGCTGAAGGCTGTGGCATCAGAGCCCGTCTCTGGGCCACCAGCAGCCTGCAGACCCGGGCACTTGGGGACACCTGTGGCGCTGTGCCATGGTGGGGGTCACAGCAACGCAAAGGGAGGGCGAGGATGGCGGCCCAGAGAGCAGGGTACGCATGTGTGTGCACGTGTCTAAACCGCAGTCCGGGTTAGCGTGTGGACAAACGTGCGTGTGGCCGTATGCATGGCTGCTCTGCGCACGTGTGATGTGCGAGCTGGGCCATGTGTGCACGGGCGCGTTTACGTGCATGTGCACGTATGTGCTCCTGGGTGCGGGTTCGTGCGTGCCTGGGCGTCTCAGCGCACATCTATGGGTGTTCCTGTGTCCATGCTTATGTGTTCCTGGGCGTGGGTATCCACATATGCACCTATGTGCTCGCTTGTGCACATGTGTGGTCCCACGCACGTACGCTGGTGCACGAGCACGCGTGCCCCAATGGTAGTGTCCGCACGCGTGTCTGTGGGCCTGGGGGGTGCCCCCTGGTGCCCACGGGCGTCGGATGGGGGTGCACTGTGTGTATGCAGCTCGAGTCCGGGGGTCAGGATCGGGCTCCTGCGGCAGCGCCCCGCCCCCCCCGCCCCCCAGCAGCCCCCCAGCCCCAGCCACCGCTCACCAGAGTCGGACTCGTCGGGACTCACGGAGCTGAGCAGGTCCTTCTCCTTCTCGTAGTCCCCCTTGCACAGCAGCTGGCCCTCCTTGAGCACAAACTCGTCACCCTTGCGTAGCTGCCGCTCACACACGCAGCAGCAGAAGCAGCCCAGGTGGTACACACAGTCCAGCGCCCGCATCACAAACTCTGTGGGGGCGATCTTCTCCATGCAGCCGCTGCACTTGGCCGCGAAGAGCCTGCAGGTGCACAGGGCGGGCGCGTTGGGTCGGCTCAGGGGCCCCTCCCCGAGGCCGCCGTCCACCAAAGGCCTCTCCCTCCTGCCGCCCCCCAGGTAGGAAGGGCCCACCCTGGGCGCAGAGCCAGACAGCGGGAGGGCCCCGTGACCCCACTCTTCTGGCTCCCCAGGGCCCTGGTGGCCTGCCCTGAGATGCCCTCTCCTGGGCGTATCAGCTCAAGGCCCTACTTGCTCCGGGACACCGCGGCCACTAGAGGGCAGAGCACAAGGTCAGCCTCAACCTTCCCGGAGAGCCAGGCGGGTTCTGGGCCCGAGAACGGCAGGCGGCCCCCTGGTCCCATCTCCCCTCACTCCAGGACCTGCTCCGCCTCCTCTCTGCTCCCCCCCACCCAGTCTCTCCCACATCCAGTCAATGCTGAGCCCTGTGCAGCCCACCGCGCTGGCCGGGCCGCTCCTCTCCTGCCTGAGCGCCTGCCCCGGTCCCCTTCCTGGGCTTCTGGCTCCTCTAACCCTTCAGGTCACCCTCCAGGATGAGAGCCAGAGGAAGCTGTCTCTGGCTAAAACCCACACCTGCTCATGCTGCTTCCCTGCTCCAGACTCTTCCGTGACTCCCTGGGGCCTCAAGGCCCTACACACCCTGCCTCCTTCTCTTACTGTCTTGGCTCCTGAGGGCTGCAGCCCGATGGGACAGCCTGCGGTTTCTCCATGGCACCTTCCCACTGGCCTTCCAGCATGTTCTTTCCCAGCCTCTTGGCTGGGCTAACCTCTACTTATCCCTCAGCTCGGCCTGAGCATCTTTACCACGTGCAGACGTTTACTGAGCCCGGACAGCGTGCCGGCCGCTGCTCTTAGCACTCTGCACACAGAAATGCATGTAAACCTCGCAAAGACCCGATGCAGGAATGCACGTTAACCCCATCTTAGAGATAAGGAAAACTGAGGTGCCGAGAGGCGGAGCCGCTGGCTCGGGGTCCCGTGGTCATAAGGGATGGGGCCGACTCGGAGCCTGGGCCTGCCCCAGCCTCTCCTTGACAAACTGGATCCATCTCCCGTCTCCGGAGACAAAGCCAGGCGGGGGTGTCCCCACCTCCCGCCCGGCGCCTGCGGAAGGGTCTGAGCTGCATGGCCCCTCCTCTGCCCTCACCGACTGACTGACCGCTCCTCCTGGCTCCCCCCTCCCAGTCACGTGCCCTGCTCTGTGGGAACTCAGCCTCAACAACACTTTGATGGAAAAATTTATGAAGAATCAAATTATTGCTGCTGGGAGGGAATTAAAACCATTTTTCATTCCCCACGTCCCTGGGCCACGTCTGCGGGCGCCACCTTGGGAGCGCTGTGCGCATCCCATCCCTCTTTATGGCCCGCCATCACGGGCGCAGATTACAGCTGCAATTCTCTACTAATCGGTTCTGGAACAGAAATGGCCATAAATGCAAGGCACTCGGCCTGCCTCCCTTCCCGGGGCTGCCATCAGCGCCGCCCACGACGAGCTAGTGGGGCGCGGCGGACCGGGCGATCTGCGCTCTGCTTGCTGCCCTGGCATGGGCCGGGGCGCTCAAACAGGGGGCATCCCCAGCAACCCCTGCCATCCGCCACTCTTCGAGCAGGCTCCTACTCATCCTGCAGTGCCCCACTCCAATGCCACCTCCTCTGGGGAGCCTTCTTTGATGCCCGCACCCCTCCCCCATCAGGGGGAAGTGGCTTCCTGCGTGCTCACCTGAGCTTCCCTCAGGTCTCAGTTCCCTCTGCTGTGCAATGGGGATGCCAATGGGACCGCCCTCGAAGGGCTGTTGTCAGGATTCGATGATACTGAGCTTGTAACTTGGTACATGAGTATCACTGTCAGGGACCGCACATGCCTGTGTCAGCTTCCAATTCTGCAGGGGTTCCACAAGGCGGGGCCTGGCTCTACCCGGTCCTCGAAAAGGCCTCGGTGAGTGTTTGCAAAGCAGGTGAGTGAAGGCTTGGGGTGGGCTGAGGCTGTCAGCTGCAGGCAGACAGGACCCTGCTAGCCCACATAGGGCATGGCTTTGCAAGGCGAACACGAGTTGGATTTCAGCCCTTTGGCTGGATAACTTTGTTCAAGGCACAACCTACCCAACTGTCCATGGCTGCCTTTGGCAGAGGCCCCTAGGAATCTGGCTGGCTGTCTGGCTCTGCCAAGGGGGTGGGGAAGGAACCAGGTTGCCAGAACTTGATGCTCTGACACGGAGGCTGCTTCTGCCTTGCCCCCCCCATCGCCCCTCTGTCTCCTCCCCACACTTCTACCTCCTGATCCAGGCGCCACGCTAAGGTCTGCAGCCCGGCCTCAGTGGCCCATGAGCAGACAGGCACTGGCTGCATCTCGGGGCCAGCCTGGTGGGGCCAGGGGCCCAGGCCGGGGTCACCGCACCCTGGGGCGGCGGCTCCTGGAGAGGAGGCCCTCTTGGGTAGGGGAGGGGGGCAGCGGGAGGGGTGACCCGCATTTGCAGGCACCCGCCACTATGCAGGCTGCATTCAGAACAGCCGTGCTAATGCCTTGGCAGCAGGGGGTCGATTGCTACTTTCTCCAAACTCATCAACACAATCTATTATTAATACTTCTCCAAAGGCTCCGTGCCGCCATTACCGAGGCAGCGGCAGCCACTCGGGGCGTCATCTGTTATCTAGATTGCAAAAACTCGGGATATAAAACAAACTGCGCACACTTTATAAACGGAATGTGCCATCCGCTTAGTCTCCAAGCATCTCTCCACCCAATAAAACATCGGGGGGGATGCATGAAATACTCGCTCCCACTTATGAGGCTGCCTTTGTCTACAGAGCCAGGGTGAGCACGGCTAACGTGGGGACCCCTCCTCTCCCTGAGTCCCGGCCCTCCGTCCACCCCTCCCGTTTGAAGGGCCGGGGAGAAGCAGGCTTCGCCCCCGGGGCTGGACGGACTTGGCGTTGGATGCCTGGCTCCACCACTTCCTGGCTAGTGAGTGGACACGTGATTTCCTCTCTCTGAGCCTCAGCTCCCTGGTCTGTAGAGCGGGCTCCACCGCGCGGCCTGCTTCCCCACGGGCAGGTGCAGCGAGCTGTCCGCGTCAGGCAGTGAGCACAGAGGGAGAGGGCACGGAGCTGGGCAGGCCTTTCGAGGCCTGGAATGGGCCTCTCCAGGAACCGTGAGACATCCCGACCAGAGACAAAGCTGCTCAGGCGGAGGAGCTCCGAGCTTTCCTGCCCCGCAGGGGCCCTGGAGCCTGATGCGAAGGGCCCTGCCAGCATCCGAGGCCCTGACCTGGAGCCCAGGTCGCGATCGCCATCCTGACTCAGCCACTCACTGGCTCTGTGACCCTGGGCAAGTCCTCATCTGTGAGATGGGGACAACAGTCCCGACTCCCCGGAATTGTGCTGGGGTTTCCAGATGCGCGTGTTTCTGCTTCCCGCACTTGGGGTCAGGGACGGTGGGGTGGGAGGCCACCTGTGGCTTCCCTCCAGCCACCTGGCCCTCTCGGTGCCCATCCCCTGCTCCAGGCTCCTCCCCGGTCCAGGAGCTCCAAATCCAGTGGGCAGCTTCACGACCACACCACAGGCACCCAGGCTTGCCAGCAAGGCACACAGCCCACCCGCATTCCCCAGGTAAGCTGCAAGCCGTTCCTCCTGCGGTTGCCAATGCCCAGAACACCATTCCTCCCGCCCTCGACCTCTGACAGCCAAACGCCTGCTTATTCTGAAAGATTCGGCTTGGCTGCCCCTTCCTCCAGGAAGCCCCCCTTCTCCTCTCCAGTCTTAGATGTCTTCCTTCCTGAGTTTCCCGTCCTCACATCTCCTCCCCTGGATGGTATTTACCGGAAGGAATCCACTTTCCCGGCTTCCAGGTCCACTCTTCCCGGGGTGCCACTCTGCCTTCAGAGCTGAGCATAAGGCCCCAGACACACGAAGGTGAGGGGCAAATGTTTGTGCAATGAATGCTGAACCAACCAATACAGTCCCGTGGCACCTGTGAGGTGGGGCAGGTGGGTCCCCACCGCCAGCCTGGTGTGGCGGGAGCCGCGTGCAGGAGAGCCGGGTGTGGGGGGTGGCGGAAGCGGCAGCCCAGGGCTCCAGCCTGACTCCATAACTTTGTCCCTGTGTGACTTCGCTCAAGACATTTAACCTCTCCGAGCCTCCGTTGCCTCATCTATGAAATGGGACTGGTGGTACCTTCCTACAGGGCTGTTGGAAGGGCCTCCTGCATGCAAAGCCCTCGGCACTGTGCCCAGAGCTGCCTTTCTCTTGTTCTCTTGTTGCCCTTCTTGGTCCCCCTCCCTGGGGTCACTCCTGGGAGCTGCTTTCCTGACTCGGGGCGTACAGGTCCCAACCGAGCTTCCCCCTCAAGCCCACCCTGGGTTCTGGGTCCTTGTAGCTTCTGTCTGGCTTGAGCTGGACGACGCACTCCTGGCTCGGTTCTCTGTGTGTCTGTCTCCACCTGCGTCACCTCAGTAAGTCCTCGAAGAACCCTAAAGGGAAGACACTTTCTCCACCCCCATTTCACAGATGAGGGCACCAAAGTGCGGTAGGCAGGTTCAAGGTCACAGGGCAGCACCACCGTACCCTCCCTCCCTGCTCGTGGCTCTAGATATTTCTCTGCCCACCAATCATCCTTGTCCTTTGCTGGGGGTACCACGCCCAGGTCCAGCTGCCCTCCAGGCTCTGAGCGCCCGAGTTCTGCTTGTCCAGCATATGCCCGGCACCCAGCCCGTGTCGCTGCGTGGCTTTTCCTTAAACCAAACTGAGCATCTCCCTGTCACAAACACATCCTCCCTCCCCCAGGATCATCTGTGATTTCAGAGTACGAAATTCCCTTTTTAGGGACGTCCTTCCCGTGAAGAGTCCCCGGCTATGAGAACACATCTCTGTCTCCTCTGAGTTTTTATTGGTTTATTTGCTTAACGCTCAATTTATTAAACTCATAAAGCTAATAAACAAAACTCTGAAAACCAATTTTTTCTGGAGCATGTGAACACGGATTACAAATCTGATTAATTAATTTCTCTTAAGCCACTGACAACCGCAGAGAGGCAAGGCTGTACGTCTGATTCTTTTATCTCCAGTAAAATCGGAGATTCCTAACATCCTGGGGACCCTCCAGCCTCTCCCTGTGGGATTTCACCCCAGGTCTTCGAGTCCATGAGCGTGCACTAGGCTTGGAATCTTGGCTCGGTCCCTTCCTGGTGCAGGAACAATACACAGGCCTCTTCTCTCTGGGCCTCAGGGGCCCCGTCTGTTCAATGGGATGATGGCTGGGCACCAGGAGGCAGGCTCAGTAAGCAGGCACCATGATTGCTGCCATCATGTCTTCAAGATTTCTGGCACCTGCCCCCCATCCTCACTGAGTGGGAGCTCCGGTGTCCCCTCCTCGCTACACTGCCATTCCCACACCCCCGCGGCAGCATCCCACAGTTCACGTGGCCCCTCACCGGGGCCTCAGTCCAAGCGTGCCCACCGATTTCAGGATGAGCCCAAAGACTGCATCACGGCACTCGGGGGCTCACTCCAGCGGGGACGCGCGAGGCCTCACATCCTCCACTCTGGCCGCCAGGCGCCTCACTGCTGCCCGAAAACAGCCAGCCCTTCCTGCCTCCTTACTTAAAATCCCACCTGCCCCCAAAGCCTGTCCTCTCGCTGCCCGTTCTTTTGCTTCTTGTTGGACTGCTCTTCACCCTTCCAGACCCAATTCAAGTGGAACCTCCTCCGTGAAGCCTCCCCTGAGACCCAGATATTTGAATGTCCGAAGCCCTCACGGACCTAGAAATCAGCAGCTGGGCCCGATTCACACACACCCCTCCCACGCCGGCTTCTGGCATCGAGGAGGGACCAGTGAGTGTCGGATGAAGGAGTGAATAACCTCGTTGAGAAATGAAATAGGCGGCCGGGTAGGACGAGAGAACATTGGCCACTCTGCTTCCAGGAGTTTAAGAATGGCACGAGGTAGCAGGAGAAGTGAACTCGCCGCTCTCTGCCCCGTGGCCCCCTTCACAGCGACGCGACCTGGGGGTGACTCCTAACGTCTACATCGCTTAAGCTCTTCACACCGCTCCTGTCGGGCTGGGCTCCAACGGCACCCTCGTCTCTAGTGCCCAGGGAAAGCCCCCGGGGCGGCATTCAGGGACTCCCCTGGCCATACGTGATTGCGCCAGGCCTGGACACCTGGCTCAAGGTGGACCAATCCGCCCTTTGCCCTTTCTCCGGCTCACCAAGAGCCTTTGTCACCCCCGGGCAGAGGGAGAAGAAGAGAATCTCAAACAGACTCCCCGATGAGCCCGGAGCCCGATGTGGGGCTCGATCCCAGGACCCTGAGATCATGACCTGAGCCAAAATCAAGAATCGGATGCTCAGCCAACTGAGCCACACAGGCGCCTCTCACATCCTTTTTTTGAGCCTCAGTTTCCTCTGCTGTAAAAAGGGGGTGTTGATCCTCCCTCACCTAGTGATTGAGAATCCACCGAGTTTTACCCGGTGTGAGAGGGTCCAGCCCCACTCCTGGCACAGAGGGCGTGTTGGCAGGCGTGCATCCCACTCCCTCCCCAGTCTGAGTCTCACCATGGTGCCAGGACACAGGCTCTGGAACCTTCTCTCCTCACCTCCAGCTTCAGTATGAAGCCCCGATCACATCCCGGGGTCTGGCTGTGCCTCTGAGGTACAGGTTTCCATCAGATCCTCGCCCAGGGCCACACTAGGGACGAGGCAGATTTGCGCCTGGGGGTCTCTCCAGGCCCAAGTCCTTCAGTCCCTGGAAACCCTCCCTCCGCAGGGAGGGAACCGGAGCCCTCCGTCCCCCTGACTGCACCTTCCCCCGTTCACCCAGCCAACACCCAGGAAGGCTGACTCTGAAATAGGCTCATGCAAGGTGCCTGAGGGACAGAGTGAGGCTAAGTCTGGCCCCACGGGGGCTGGCGCGGCAGGACACGTGCTTCGATGGGCTACAGAAACTGTGACAGCCAATCTGGAAGGGAGCTGGGGACTTCCTGGGGGAAGGTGACAGGACACAGAATTCAGAAGCTGGCTCTGGAGTCAGAACAGCGCCCCCGCCCGCTAACCGACCCCGGGGCAAGGACCACCCGGCAGGTATCCCTCTCAGGCCGGCTCTCCTAGGCTGGTGGCCAGGATCCCACGACGGCACGGTCCCAGAGCACCTACGGCGGGCTCCTCCACGGTGGACATTACTGTCCAGGGCCGAGCCGTCCGTCCTGACGGGGTGGAGAGATGAGCAGGAGTTGACAGGGGCCCAGGGGACAGGACCCTGGACACGCCCGGGGGGCCAGCTACTGCTGCCGCCAGAGTTTCCCTGTCACTTGAGGCGCTGGTGGGGTGAGAGCAGGCAGAGCGAGCCGCCCGGCCTCCTCCCTCCCCGACTCGTTGACATCTCCCCCACGTGCCTGCCGCGTCCTTATCATTCCCGGCGTAGCTGTTTTTTATTTTGAGACAAAAAGGGGCCTGTTGATGGGGATCCAACTCAAACCAGCTGCAAACATCTGCTTTGATGAGGCGGCGGCGGCGGGCCAGGCGGGCGGCGGGAGCCGCAGGCGGGGGCCCCGGTGCGCGCGTCAATCACGCGGCTGGAATGCGCGGCGTGGCCGGGCGCTCGGACCGCGGCCGGAGCGCGGGCCTCGCAGGGCCTCTCCGCGGCCTCGCCGCGCCGGGGCCGAGCCTGCAGCGAGGGCGGCCCCAGAGCTTCCTGCGGGCGCGCAGACCCAGCTGTGCGGGGCCGCCGGCTCCGAAGCCCTTTGATCCGGGCCCGGGGCGCTGTCGGGAGCCCGTGGCAGGGGCTGGAGGTCACGGACCAGGGGCAGGGAGGGATGGGCACAGCCGGGAGCGCCGGGTACCATCCAGGGGCCAGCCTGGCCAGGCAGGCGCACTTTTGGTGACTCCACACACATTTAGGGAGTGCCTACTATGTGCCAGGCCCTGTCTGGAGGCTGGGGATAGAGCAGTGAGGCAAACGGACAGCCTCTGCCACCCCCACCCCACCCCCACCCCCAGCTTCCATTCTAATGGGTGAGGGGACAGGCAAATTAAATCCCTAGCACACAGAGTGTAACAACTGGTGACAACGTGATGAAGAAAAATGGAGGGGGAAGCAAGATGTGAGTGACCAGGGGTTTTAGAAAGAACAGTCAGAGGCCTTACTGAGATCTCTGGCGGGGAGGAGGTTCCCAGCAGAGGGAACAGCAAGTGCAAACGGCCTGAGGCTGAGTAGTTCTGCAGTGTTGGAGCCTCTTGTTGCTAAAGCAAGTGAGCAGCAGGGACGAGGTGGGGGGGCGTTAGGATGTGCAAACAGAAGCAGGGCACA
Source organism: Nasua narica (assembly GCA_028533885.1). Taxonomy (NCBI): domain Eukaryota; kingdom Metazoa; phylum Chordata; class Mammalia; order Carnivora; family Procyonidae; genus Nasua; species Nasua narica. Next base: position 73,522,157 of record CM052813.1, on the reverse strand, counting down.
CATCTTGCGGGGCTTTGGTTTTGTAGGAGGGTTCTGAGCAGAGGGAGCATCTGATCCGACATCTTAACCAGGTTCCTCAGGTGGCCGTGTAGCAGTAGGGGTGGGAGCAGGGAGACAGGCTGGGAGGTTACCTCAATAATCCAGGCCAAAGTAATGTCTGCTCAGACCAGGGAGGTGCTGAGAGGAGGTCCGAGCCAGGGTGCATCCTGCAGGTGGACAGGGCCGCCAGGGGATGGCAGACAAAGGCTGGACACATGGTTTGGGGCCCTGGGCCATGGGCAGGGTGGACATTTCATGCCATTACATGAAAGGGAGAGCGAGGCCAGGTGGAGGAGGGGAGAATGGGGGGCGCAGTTCCGCACATGGTGACCCGTGAGCTGCCTTCTGCCAGCCATGGGGACGCGTCCAGGGGCAGCTGCATATAGGAGTCTGGAGTTCAGAGAGAGGCCCAGACTGAAGACACTGGGAGCTGCCAGGTTACACACGTGCATGCGTGCACACACACACACACACACACACTCACACATACACACTCCTAAAGGTAAGCTGCTGTGTGCACACGGCTGGGCTCCTGATAACTAGTCCCTCCCCTTTGGGGCTACGAGCCCTGCCGTGGGTGGGTGCAGGCAGGGCCCAGCCTCTGCCTCAGGAGGCTTTTTTCCGGGGGGGGGGGGGTTGTTGCTACTGGGGCTTCTCTGGGGATCAGACCTCCCTAGTGACATCAGGGAGAGACAATGGGGCAGGGCCTGGCAGGTGGGGGGCGGGGCATCACCTCCTAGCAGCCTCCCACATGCTCCTTCCTGCCCTCAGAGGGACTGTGGGCTCCAGGCCAGACCCCAAGCTAAGGGCTCTATCTGCGTACTTTATTAACCCTTGGGTTGAAGCCCTTTCCTCTTTTTTCTGCCCTTCACTGATGAATGCATTTGATGATTCTTTTAGTCATTCATCTCTAACATCCATTGAGCACCTACTATGAGCCAGGCCCTATGCTGAGCTCACAGTAGGAGCCTTCTCCTTCCAGGGCTCATCAGAGCCCTCTGAGCTGACCCCAGGTTCCCTTCCCCCATCCTCACTGAGTCACCAGCTCCTGGTGGCCCAAACGCAGCAGCCATTGTTCCTGTTATTATTACTAAAATTTACGGTCTCTTACGTAGCAGGCCCTGTGCCTTATTTGCACACAGACCCCTCTGCCATAAGACCCCTCACAGGTAGGCATGGCCACTCTCTCTTCAGAAAGGAGGAAAATGGTGCTCGGAGAGGGTAACGCAACCGCTCAGCGTTAGAGCTGGGATGTTGGGCTCTAGAACTCCTGCTCGTTCTCCCTGCCTCCCTGCAGTTTCCTGGACCTCCCTGTGCTTGAAGTCCTTTCCTGCCTCAGCCTCCTCCTGCCCTGCCCACCACTTGGGATGGCTTTGCATTTGCCGTCAGCTCAGAGCTCTTGCGCCCATGACCTGGGCTGGGAGGTTACAAGGAGGTGAGGGGCTGAGCCGCAGATGCAAAAGGAGAGACCCTATGCCACAGGCTGCAGAGGGCTCGGGATTTCTCTCCAGGGTCCCGACTGGTCAGAAGAGGCCAGGCCCACACCTGTGTGTCCAGGAAGAGCTGCCAGGTCCAGGGCAGGGCCTGCTGAGGCACAAACTCCACTGGGGTGGGGAGGGCCGGGGAGGAGTCACGGAAGACTTCCTGGAGGAAGGGGCCATAAAGAGTGCAAAGGACTGAAAGAGGGTAGTGGTAGGGCTGGGATGGGAACGAAAGGGGTGGTGTCTGATAGCAGAGTCTGGGCTCTTGTGCAGGGCCAGAGAAGCAGAGAGGCCATTTTCAGGGATAGGGAGACAGTGGGTCAGTCCTGTTGGAAGTGAGAAAGGGGAAGGGTCAGGCTGGAAGGCTTGAATGTCGGGCTAAAGAAGACAGATCGGGTTTCTTTTGTTTCCACCTGCTCATCCACCCACGCAGCCACCCACTCAGGCCGCTATCCCCCTCTCTCTCCACCCCTGCGGCCAGCCGCCCACCTGCCCCACTACCCACCCACGGTCCACCAACCACCCTCTCGGCCGCCGGCCCGTCCATCCGCTGCAGCACCCAACTGTGGACCCGTACTCAGGCACTCGCCCAGCGCCAAGCCTTGTGCCGGGACTCCTCTTAAAAGCAGAAACTGCCTTGTGCTATCAGGCTTGTTGATTCTGTAAGCATTGACCAGACACCTGCCATGACCACGCACGGTGCTAGGAGATGAGGAATCAGTGGGGAACAAGGTTTTCCAGGAGAAAGGAGGTCTCAGAAGGAGACAAGCCATCGCTAGAGAGCCTAACGCTGACCAGCTGACATTTTGGCCTCCTCCTTCTGACCCCAAGGATCTGAACTCCCTGAACACAGACCACAGCATTTTAATTAGGGTTATAACGACAGTGCTACACTTCCTTTGAGTAAGTGTTTTCTGGAACAACCTCCATTAAGGCAATTTAATTTTTTGATCAATTTTCATTCTAGTGCAGTTAAATAATTCACAACTTTTTTCCATTTCCATTTCTATTTTACTGAAATTATTTTCATTGAGATAAATTATTTTCTAGGAAAATTTTTCAATAAAGTTTTGCTCTACCACCAGGTCTATGCTTGAATTGCATCTTACCGACTAGAGAGATCTGACTCTGAAGTTAATTTGTACGGTCTTTACCATGGGTAGCTTCACTGTCGCCAATTGTATTTAGTACTGGTTAGTTTACCAAGTCAAACTATCCCCCAGACTCAGGTAGGTTGCGTGATTTTCCATGTTACCAACAAAGCCACCAAAGTTTATGATGACACGTTTTATCAGGCAATGAAAACATGCCCAGGGTCGAAACCATGGGGTCAAGACAGCCTTGGGGGTGTCCCAGGTTGCGTGCAAATGCCCAGCTTCAGTTGGGACACTATAGGTTAAGTGTACTCCTTCTTGCCCTTCAGACTCAAAGACAGTGACCCCTCCCCTGACATCTCCCTCTCCTGGTTACCTCTACTCCTCCCCCAGGTTTTGGTGGCTGGTTTTCCATACTCTGGTCACAAGCCTGAGTTTGTCCAAACAGCCCTGACAGCCTGGCACCCAGTAGCTTGGGCCTCCAGGGGCAAGAAGAGCCATCTCCTCCCTTATTCCCCACCCTATACTCCTCTTAATGTAACCAGAGGTAACATTAACTTTGCCAGCCCAACCACTGAGGACCTCACTGCCCAGTCTCTCTGAGATCTGGACTAAGCACCCCTCCCCAGCCCACCCCACACCTGTGCTCCTGGCGTCAAGTTCTTGAGCCCCACCCTGGTAGACTTTGCTACTAAAAATCAAACTCACAGGAACCAGATTAGCCGCGTGCTCTGTGCTTCTCATGTAGCCAATCCCCACCTGTAGGAGCCTCACAGGCAGGCGGACCTCACGACCTGCCTTGCCTGGCAGGTAGGGGTCCGAGTCCCTTCCTTACACAGGCCACTTAGCTGGCCAGGGCCTCATCCCAGGTTAGCCTGGCTGGCGACCACCTCGTTCTCCTGCCTTGCTGGAGGTTGGGAAGGTGGTTGGGGACAGGGGAGCAAATGCCCCAGCGGTGTGGGAGCCTGAGACCTGTGGGTGCCAGGACTCAGAGTGCGTGGCAGAACACGTTCCCCAGCAGAGGGGCCTGGGAGAGTAAGCCGACAAGTGGGGGCACCACAGCCAACAGGACTCAGTGCGGGGGGCGGGGGGAAGCAGAAGGAAAATTCTGGAAGAGGAAGCCCCTGGAGGTGTGGCTGGCATGATTTTCTACCCGCAGCCTGACCCATTGCTAGGGAGGAAGAAGAGGCTCTGGGAGACCGCCTCCTGGGGTTTCTGCCCGGGGCTGGGCCGCCGGAGGGCGGGCAAGGGATGAGCCGGGCAGGTCGGGTCCTGGCGCCCGAGCAGGGCACCGCCTCGCACAGCCACCCGCCTGCCCGGCCGTTTAGTGGGTAACTGATCGCCCCGCGCCCCGCCCCAGCCGCCCGCCGCCCGCCGGAGCCGCTTAATCACCGCCCGCCCGGCTGCATTAGCATAGTAATGGCCTTTAAATTGAGCCTCTTTGTTTTTTAATTAAGATCCCAGCAGGTACAGAGAAGAGCGATTATTGAGGAAGCTGCCAGCGCTAATCGCCCGCAGTCATTTGACAATTAAAAAGCGCCCGGCTTTAACCCTTTCCCCGCGCCCGCAGCAGTTCCCCCAGCATTTATCCAGCGCCTACTGTGTGCGCACCTGCCCGGTGGGCTTCACAGACCCCGCCTCTGGCAACCTGGAGAGGTCTCTGCCAGTGGCTCCATTTTGCCGAGGAGCAAACTGAGGCGCAGAGAGGGGAGGTAACTTGCCCAAGACGCACAGCTTGAGCATGGGGGAGCAGGGACTGGCAGACCGATTGCTGGAGAAATCCAGCCGCTTGAGCTCTGCTTGGAGCCCTGGCCACCTTGTGAGGCTGGCAAAATCCTCCCCGCGCTTCAAGGCCCAGGGGGACACCTCCCGCCCCATGGCCACGGCCCCTTGGGAATTCTCCAGGCATCTTCCCCTTCCTGCTGGTGTACCCATACCCCGAGTACTGTGTGTCAGGCTCAGTGAAGAGAGGTCAGGCTGGGGGGCGCATCCGGGAAGACTTTCCAGAAGACAGGTTTGGGCATAGACAGAGGAGGGAGAATCAGCCAGATCGGGGTGGGAAGTGGAGGACAGGCCACAGGCAGCGGGGGAGACGGTGAATGCAAAGGCCCTGAGACGAGACCAGAATTACCCAGAAATAAAAGGTGCAGAGGGTGTGTGAGAGAAACAAGAGGAGGCTGAAGAATGGCAGGAACCACCTTGACGGTACAGGGTCTCCTTGCGCACCGCCTACCTGAAAACTGTGTTATTTAAAAAAAAATAATTGAATTTATTTTTGAATAGGTAATGCATTGCATGGTTGAACATTCAAATGTACAAAACGGTGTTGGCTTCGGCCTCCTCCATCCCATCCCTAGTCACTCAGGCCTCCAGCCAGGGACAACCAGAGTCTCCGATTTGAGCCCCCTTCCCAAGATATGCCATACCTACCTAACACACACAGGAACCCGAGTGTATACCGCAAGCCCCTCCCCCCACTTCGTTTTTTTTTAATGAGAACTGGTTGGGGTTTTGTCCCCCCTTTTTTTTTTTTTGCATAAACACAAATTTACTCTAAAACTGTTCTGCATGCACTCCCTTCCCACCGCATAACTGTGGGAGAGGGTTCCACATCTTGGCCTGGAGCTCCTCCTTTTCCAGCAGCCCGACATTCTATTGTGGGGCAAACCCTAATTTATTTAACCCGTGCCCTGTTGATAGCCTTGTGGGCCATTTAAAGGATTTTTGTCTTAATCTCAAGAGCCATGGGAAGCCATTGAAACGTTTTAAGTGGGGAGTAGCTTGAGCGATTTACATTTTTAAAAGATCGCTTTGGCTGCAGAGCCGGGACTGGGGGTGGGGGAAGCCCAGAGCGGAATCTGAAGACCAGCTAAGCGGATCCCTGGCGGTGCCCCGCAGGGGAGAGGTGGGGAGGAGGGCGGAGGGGCTGCGCTGGGCTGCAGGAGTGGGAGGGGGTAGGTTTTCAGAGAGCGGTGTAGCGATGGCCGGGGCGCTGGGGTGGGTGGGAGGAGCCCTGAGTGGCTGCTGGATGGGTGAGCAGTGACTGAGATGGGGACACACGGTAGTGGTTGGGAGGGGGCTGGGGGACCACGTGGAGACTCCAGGTCCGCGGTGAGCCCCATGTCACTGCGGTTCAGTTCGCCACCGGGTCTGGGCTCTCCCCCCAAGTCAGGCTCTCGGGGTCTGAGCCTCGCCCTGCCCCAGCTGGCCGCAAGCCCCATTTCTGGCTGCTCACCCTTCAGAGGGGCCTACAGCCGGTGGCCCCGAACCTCCCTTCCTCCACTCCAGGCTGCGCTGGTGTTCGCGAAGAGGGGCAGCCTGAGAAACACTGGCAGCTGGCTTTTTAATAACTAGAGAGGAGGCTCCTGGGGGTAAGGATGCGGGGGTGAGGAGGACGGCTCTGGACAGAGGGACAGATTTTCCTCCGTCACCACCGCAAGAGATGCCCTTCGCTGCTCTTGGCTCCCCAGTCCCCTGGTGGGGGTGGGGAGCAGACCGGCCATGCCCTGGAGCTCCCCTCACCTTGTCACTCGGCCGCCCGCCGTCCCTGGCTCAGAGCTAGAGGTGCCCTCCCAGAGAGGAGCACCTCTGACTCCGTTGTGAGAGGCAGAGAGCCCGCGGCCCCGCGGGCAGTGAGGGGTTAACAGCCCACCCACCCCCATCTATCAGCCAGCATCTCCCAAACAGACGGACAGACAAGGCAGCTGTCCAAACAGGCCTGTGTACCTGGCCACAGGCGCATAGAGCGGACAGGGCAGTGGCTGTTTACTCTGCTCCCCTCCCCCACTGTTACACGCTCGCTCGCCCACATGCCCAGGGGCACTTCCCTGCCATCTCCCCTTGGGGAAGCACCCTCCACT